>JAYKQN010000026.1:4170000-4770000 GCA_036785175.1 Eupleurogrammus muticus
AAAGGCTGAAACGAAGAAGCTGAAATTAAGAGGTGAGCTTAGACCACTTTTAGAGAGAGAGATGTACTAAGATAGAAGAGATTTACTGCTTTTAATATACATCAAAATACACTGGACTGTTTTTATTTAAGGTTATTCATTATGATTAAATAGTTCAAAGTTGAAGACCCCATCAGTAATCAAATTCAATTATTAATTTGATTTAATAATAATAATATTCCAGTGTGGTGTGCTTTTATAAGAAAATATTTACACAACCATTCAAAAGTATGGGTTCAGTTGTAAAGAAAAAAACGCTATTTTATCAATGATAACATTAAACCAATCAGAAATGCACTCTTTACTTTGTTAATGTGGTAAATGACTATTGCAGCAGCAAATGTTTTTAATGCATTATCTACATAGGTGCCAGCACTCCAGTGTTCTAATGGTACAGTGTGTGTTTTTTTCTAATTGCATTAGAAGCTAATGGATGATTAGAAAACCCTTGTGCAATTATGTTAACACAGCTGAAAACTGTTTAGTTGCTTAGATGGAGCATTCTCTGATGAAAGCAAAGTTTAAAGGAGGAACATTTTAATTTTATTCATATTTCATTATTTCTAACCCTGTCAATGTCTTTACTATATTTTCTATTCGTTTGGCAACTCCTTTGATAAATAAAAGTGTGACCTTTCTGGAAAAGGGAACATTGTCTGGGTGACCCCAAACTATTGAATGGAAGTGTAGTTACGTTTATATTACATTTTGTATATTGTAAAATAAAAACAACGTGGGATGTGGAAAAACACCCTTTGCAGCCAATTTTCCTTGCTCCTGTTGGTTAAAGTCAAATATGTAACCTGTATGTTCTGCGTTAACCACAAGGTGGTTTCCTTGTAATTTCTGCACATAAAGTCTGACATGTTGATGCATGGTGCATGGAGAACAACATCTCCTGAGGGTTTTTTTTATGTCCTATATCCTCATTCTTCTTGTGAGTGGTTGTTTTTTTCATGACCATTCATAATTACCTAAAGGTCCTCATGTCGTGCACTCTTCTGGCTTTTATTTGACGTTTCGATAGCCCTGATGTTCCACTGAAGATCGATATTTCTTGGGGTGTGTGAGTGACAGCTGTTGGTGCATGGGACAGTATTTCTATATGGTGATGGCCACAGAATGAATGAAAATGTAGATTTCCATAACGAGGGGTCTTTAATCTGCATGTGTGTGTGCACGTAAAGGCACGCGCTGACAGATCACCGGTCTGATCTCATCTATTCCTACCAGAGAAATTAGCATTATACCAACACCTAAATGTCATCTTGCGCTGATGCACAGGGCTTCACCTACCAGTAATACCAAGACTGCCGGTCCCCCCCACAGCAGGCTGCTCGGCACCTGCCGTCCCCTCGCTGTCGGTGGAGCCGCGCCGTCAGACAGACAGCGTGCATCAGTGCTGACTCATTGAGGTGTCTAACTGTGTGGGGTTGCTGATGTGAATGCTTGTAAGTGCATCCGTGCACCCCTTAGCACCCACACACCTCGGACGATCCTAATGACGTTCATTTATTATTCCATCAGGTGACACAACACACGCTACCGAGCTTTTTAATCTCTGCATACCAAGGCGTTTCACATTGTTTTTTTTGTTTTTTTTTTGAATGAATGAAAGTGAACTGAACAAACGCACACTCAGACTGCAATGCGATAAAGAGTCGGGGTTAATATGAGTCGTCCTGCATTACCACAATGGCGGTATATGAGCAGCAAACTTCAGAGGAACCACTATCAAGATGACTGATGCGCTGGAGGCATCAATGGTAAACTGTCACTGTACGGCCACAGCGTCGTTTCACAGTAATCTGGGCGAGCAGCGCTACCCGTTAGTGTTGTGGTTTGGAAGAAGTGAACATGTGAAGGGCTCCGGGGCTGGGGCTTGAAAACTTCTTTGTAATTTGTGGGTGAAGGAAGTGTAAAAGCCTACGCAGGCTGTCAGGTTCAGTGCTGCTTGGGAACTGTGTCAAGGCAACTTACCGATGTTTTTTTCAGAGTTTTAGTGATGAATCTCAACACATTATTTAGGATTTACTATGATTTGCTTATGAATCAGACCTCATTATCAACAGTAATCAAAACTTATTATCAATATATTATTCAGGGGAAAATACTCATCAGTTACTCATCATGTTTTAATGAGTATACAATGATTATCATGTACGTACAAGTACTGTGCATCACTGTGTTGGTTTTCTCCGTACTGATGATCTTATCGGTGGTGGCTGATGTACTCACAACCTTTACACAAGTAAAAGTAGTATTTCCTTTGTCTAAAAATACTCTGTTACAAGTGAATGTCCTGGATTGGAAATGTTACTGCAGTAAAATTGTTAACAACTAAATATCTGTCACAGTAATAATAAAACAGACAGTAGTTATATTATTATAGTATAATAAAACATGTTTTTATCACCCAGAAACATGCTATATGTCATCAATGTGGTGCAGATTCTAGATAATCTGGATAGCAAGCATCCCCCTGAAATGTAGTAGAGTGAAACTACAATTGAATTGAAATACTCAAGTACCTCAAAACTGTACTTTAGTAAATGTACTTAGTTCTGTTCCGCTGCTGTTTTTTCAGTGATGTAAATGAAACGCTTTTGCTAATGAGCATGCCTCACACGGGGTTCCAAATATGAATAAGACGCATTTTCGCGCATCTTGATTCTTGAGCTTCACAAAGGTCACCGACTCGGCTCGCGTGGCGTACTGTAGCTTTTCCTGACATAGGAAGTGAGCTGCAATTTCGTCTTCACAGAAAAATGCCGCTGTGGTTTGAGGAGTCACTGAAACTCCGAAGTAAGAACTGAGAGAAAAACCTTATCTGCTATATCCTAAACGTGGTTAAAATATTTCACTGACAGAGTTTTACTACGAAGGTGGTGACATACAACACAGAGTTGAATTCTTTTATACTGCCATATACATATTGTATAATATAATAGGTTGTTGCACCTATTACCTACTTTAGGTTTCTTTTTCCAAAGAAAATCGTGTGAGAAGCTGCAGGGAGCGAAAAAGCATCATTTTCCATCGTGAGTAAGGCAGACGTTTCCCCTGCTTCAATGTGGCTTTTAGGTCATAGACTTTATTACACAGATTACGTCAGTTTCCAAACTATGATGTCAGTCTTTTCTAAAGAGGTAGCGTGTACAAAAGAGGGAGGAGTTTCACACACACACGCACATAGACACACACAGACAAGGCTTTTTATGGGTCATTCATTTTTATTACACTATTAATTAGCTTGACCAGTTTTAATTTCTCAGATTGCTTGCAAATACTTTTACACAACAGATACTTTTTTTTTTTTTGCCAAATTAGAATATCCGTCTGCTTATTAGTGGAGAATGTCTTTGGTTAAAGGTCTGAATGAAAATGAAGAACAGCTCTCAATGATCAACACCCCAAGAATCAATACAGTATAGTCGAAATCAGAATCAACGTCCTAGCGTTTTGCAACCTGCAGACAAATGGAGTAATTTGGTTGTACTTGTGCTTAGTGCCGCTCCCAGTCAATTAGGCAGAGGCCGTCCGCTTGTCTATATTTCACATTTCCGAACGTATTAAACTTGTCGGTATTTTCCTCATACAAGCTCCTAAAATTACATCACGTGTGAAAAGCATGACCCTTGATCCAACTGATTATTACATATAAATAAAAAATACAGAATAATTACATCCAAAACACAGCATTGTAAAAGGCAATAATGCAGCAATTAAAATCTCAATAACATTGTTTATATTCCATTGGGAGGTAAGGGGACAGACCAACAAAGAAGTCTAGAGTTCGACAGGAGGACGTACGTACAAATGTGATTTGATTAACTACAGTATACACCATTCTAAGTCTGCTAAATGCTGGTAGGAAACCTTCAGTGGTTTGGGAAACACAGGCAAGCTTATTCTCATCTATGGTTTCAGTAGTATCATTACAAGATCGACTGACTTAAACTGTGAACATACAACGTTTTTCATTCACTAACGTAGCTGTACAAATTATACAAGGGCTATGACTTCTCTTCACCCGTCATAACGCACCCACAACCTGCAATTAACTCGCCTTAATGAGAGAAAACAATCCATCGATGCTAAAGTGTAACTCAAACATAGCACGATCTCAAAAACAAAAATACAAGAATATGACTTTTCCTCCGAGTGGACAAATGCAGGTTTAGAAAGAAAACTACCATCATTAAAAAAAACAAACAAACAAAGGATTTCAAACTGGTTTTGGTATGGATTTTAGCATACAGTTAAAGAATGATGAACAGAGAGTAACATCCTACTACGCGACCTTCCCTAACCAAAGTGGACTGGTAGAAAAATAAGTGGTTAAGAGAAATCAACCTGACACCCTCAGCAGAGAACGATCAGTCAGGGAAAAAAGGGGGGCTCCCCTTTTTTTACTTACCTATACAGGGTACTACGTTGATCATAAATATGACAAACTACAATGACTCATTCAGTGAAAAGCTATTTATGAAGAGAATAACTTAAATACAGCATCTATAGAGTCCTAACATTCAATGTTTGAGTCCAAAAGATGTCAAATTTAAAGACATTTAAGTACATTTCACTAGTATCATGCCTGAGTGTGGTGTTGTTTTTTTTTAGGATTTTAATACACACACTGACTCTTCACATTACTTTAGCTGCAGCCAAACACACACACACACACACACACACACACACCGGCCGAATGTGACGATGAACAGGCTGCTACAGGAAGTGATGGGAAGGCCATCAGCCGTGTAATCTGTCTGTAGGATGTGTTCAACTTCACTAACCTGGATTAACGGGCGACTAGGGCAATGACGTGTCGGTGAAACAACAAAAAAAATAAAAAAAATTAAAGAAAAGATGGAATCTCAATGTCTACCTTAAATACATTCAGAAAGAAGTTACTGTGTCGTTGTCTTGTGCTGGTTTTTACAACAGTCCGTTTTCAATCAGCCATGTTAGGAAAAAGGTTTCTCCCTCTCGCAACAGCACAATGTACTATTTTTATTAATTATTCCATTACATCAATGCAAATTAATCATAGAAATGTCTACATCTAGTAGTATGTATTTCTTACGTTATTTACAGTGTCCATTTTGAACGGTGACATTTCCGACTTTTCAAAAGCAATGACGGGAACAACACAAATAAATACAGCAGCATCATACACCAAGTTGTCATGCTTTCGTTAAAAGAACGGACTTCTGATTATTCAGTTTTACAGCTCTTTAGGTAGCAGTACAGCTAAAATAAACTCATTCACTGACTCGATGAGCTCAATGGAATATTTGGTATATTTTTTTTTTGCCAAATAATTAATAACCATATTGAGGGCAGATCTCCAGAAGTAAAAAAAAACATGGTCTTTTTGTACCACCAGCACATATTCTGTAGTGTATTCTAGTGTTTTTTTGGCCTTCCGTGGTTTTAAATTAAAGCCTAAATGACTCACACATTCAAAGTAAACACCACCACACCCTCATTTAACGTCCACGCGTCTCCATGTGTTACAGGAGCTCCTGTACTTAACATCAGCCTGACAATTGGTTTGATAATTGCCCTTTTAATCACTGAGTGGGTTTTAAAATGAGACAGATTACACCGAAACTCAACAAGGCTGTCACTCACACTCATCTACACAGATACGTTATATCTAACTGTGGTACAATTCGAACAGAGAGACTACTACTGGAAAATAAATACTATAAAGCATTATGCACCGTTGAACTTCAGTTTCTAGTGAGAAGCAATAGGTCAAGTCATGCCACTGGGATGGTTCTCCTGTCTAGGATGTGAATGTTTTTTTTTCGGGGTCATGGAGCTCTGTGGTGCCACTATTGGGGAAGAAACCATCCTCACAGGATTACAATAGGTGATGTAAATTGGTATCATATCTCATTATTCACATTCTGGTAATGATGATAGGTTGTTGTTGGTCATTTACAATGGGTTTTGGGATGTACCCCGTACTTACTCAGTTAATTTATATTTGCAACACATCATAAATCCGTCACAGGGGAGCGTGGCTGGGAGGGAAAGGAAAGGAAGGAGGAGCAGAGGGACAGAACAAGTGGTGGGGCTCGACTCGTCTGCAGCCCCCGCTGCCTCAGTTCATCTGTTCAAAGAATTTGTAAGTGGGGTTCTCATAGCCGTGGTTCTGCATTTTGTTGAGCTGCCGTTCCTCCGGGGTTAGCATGGGGTCGACCTGCTGCGGGACACACAAGAGCTCAAGTTGTTACACAGTAAATGGCAAGGAAAGATGTCTTCATGCACGCAGCTCGTATGTATGTGTGTGTGTGTATGTGTGTGTGTGTGTGTGTGTGTGTGTGTGTGTGTGTGTGTGTGTGTGTGTGTGTATATATGTATGTGTAATATATATATGTGTATGTGTGTATATATATTTGTATATATGTGTATGTGTGTATATATATATGTATATATATATATGTGTATATATATATATAGTGTGTATATTATGTGTATATATGTATATGTGTATGTGTATGTGTATATATATATATATATATATATATATATGTGTGTGTGTGTGTGTATATATGTATATGTGTGTATATATGTATATGTGTATATATGTATGTATATATATGTATGTATGTATGTATATATGTGTATGTATGTATATGTAGAGAAAGCTGGGTAGTCAGCAATTATGTTATAATGACCCAATGTGGAAAATGACCCATGAAGGTTGTTGGAATAAGTGAGAATTTCATTACTGGAGCGATCGCGATGAAGTGTGAATTTTTCTCCATAGCTTAAGATTTCATGTTGCAAATGACTTGCACATTCGAAAGTTGCACAGAAAACGATAAGGAACTGGCATTGCATGATATTTCTGCAGAATTTCTAAACGGAAGGGTAGAGTTTGAGCTGTGATCCAGGTCCTGTTTTTCAACTAAATGATATAAAGAAAGTCCAGTCTTTAGTCCAATCTAAGCTAAGCTGCAATAGCTTCATATTTACCACGCGTATGTGAGCACAGCATCAATTTAATGGTTTAACAAAAGAATTTGAGTAAATTACCATATTTTCTTCCAGTTTACCCGAGCAAGATTTTCACTTTCATCTCAAACAAGTGTCTGATCTGTTGAATGACTGGAATAAATACATTTCCCAGATATTCTTTGTTAATTTACAGTAAGTGTTGGACACTATAGAGACCTGGTCACTCCACATGTGTAAAAAGTTTTATTCAAGTTGGATGGTGTAAATGTGGCATTTTTTGCAATGGCTAGAGCAAGTTAAGACTGTCATCGTAGTATCAGATAATAAATAATCAATATTAATATAGGAGCATATTGACTATTTAGAACTCACTTGAATTGTTTCTAAGGATATTTTTATGTGACCTGCCAAAGAATGAGCCTTTCTCATTAGAAATAGTAGTAATAGTAATGTTGTCAGTTTGAATGATTCACACGCTTTATCCGTCTTGTTCTGAGCATGTGAATCAATTTTACAGGTCAGTTTCTGAAATGTAAAGATTGGATCACTTTCTGTTTTCATCAGAGCTCAACACTACATTGGAAGTAAAGAAGGCATGTTCCCTGAAGAGGCCAAATGAATCGATGTGCACTCCCTAGTGATAAAATAATACAGTTTGAGTAATGTTTTTTCATCACGAGCAACAGCTACAGAAACGATCAGGAGAAAAAGTAGAAGTTTGTTGATTCATTTTGACTAAAATAATCTTGTGCTGTAAATCCAGCCTTCATTCTCCTGGTGCTGAGACAAGTTTGCATAATGAAAGTAAGGCTTAAAGAAACACAGATGGCGGCATTATTCTAAAGCCTTTACCCTGTGTATGCAACATTAACTTTTTTTTTATATAACTTATATAAGCAAAAAAAGTTGTCTCCTTTTCCTTTAAATCCCTGTTGAAACACCCAAATATTCAGCTTCACTGTCAGAGCACAGAAGCTGAAGAAGACGCCCCCCTGACTGCGTTCAGCCTAATTTAAAGGCCTACCTCTACGATGCCATGGCTGATAGTGCCGTACGGCTTCCTGCGCACCAACAGCAGGCTGATTACCATCACCATGGCGATGGCCACAGCCACCACAAGCAACCCCACCATGGCGCCGCGGTTGAACGTCTCCAGGGCGTCGGGTTGCTACAGAAAGAAAAATTTGCTAGGACCGCTATCTCCAATAAATCACACACTTCCAATTTGACACAAGGACGTCGTAATGGTCACATTTAACCTCACCAGCTCATCCCTCTCGATCTCGGCAGGCTTGTAGACCACCTGCTTGAGCTCCGCAGAGGTGTTGATCTAAGACAGAAAGCAAGGCAAATGCATTGAGAACCAAGGAACATGTACAAAAAGCACTTACAGTAATTAAGCCTTATAGGTTGGCAAAAATAATCATTATCTTACTTTCTCCTCATATTCATAGGTAGGGCCTCTTTCGGATGTTGTATAATCATATTCATCTATTGCAGACACTGAGGATGAAGATAAAATGCTGTGAGCAGAAGTAGAAAATATAGAACACTCCAGTTAATTTGATGCGGTAACACCACCTCACCTTTCTTATTGGACTGCACTTCTTCAGAGCAGAAATGAGAGAAGGGGGAGGAAAAAAAGCACAATTAGCAGAATAACGCTGGACTTATCAAAAAGGTGAATTCGTAAGACTGGTTCGTGGCTCTGTACCAATGCGCGGGGGGTAAGGCCTGTTCTGGAAGGCTCTCTCCACCTCTTCCTCGTCGTCCTTATCCTCCTCGCTCTCGGCCGGCAGGAGCTGCTCCGTGGTCCGCGTCTCGGAGAAGGAGGTGGTCATGAGCTCGCTGATGTCGCCCCGCTCCGCCTTCACCAGCTCTTCTACGGGAGACGCATGTGAAATCCCAAGCAAACAATCAACAAGGCGCACGCTCGCTCTTAATGGCCCTCGTTTATCACGGTACCTGCCTGTCTGTATGTTCATTTCCACATAAAGACTGGCATTTATCAATTTGGACGTGAGCAGAGGCTACAATCCAATCTCATGTAAGCAAATTGAATCAGATCAGTAAACTCTAGGGGTGAGGCCTCTGAAACCAGAATATATAGGGTAAGGGAGATATACACACATTTCATAAATGACACATGAATCCCTGTCACACAGCGATTTCCACGCAGGACAGATGACTCAGAGATACCATATCTTGAGATTTGAAGGATGTTTAGCGGCCCAGCTTACGGATGTCATTGTGCAGCTCCTCGGCTAAGGTGGGATCCTTGTACAGCAGCGCCAGACTCTGGTTCATCCTCTCCTCGATCACGTGGAGATGCGTGTACACCTGGGAAAAAAAAGCTGATGCCGTGAGTCGCCGTGTCAAAACTGTCCCGAATCCGGAGTGAACAATTTAATAGACTTTCAATAGACGCGTTTCTGAGGTGGCAAAGACCAAATTTTTGATTTTGGGTTTAGTGAAAAGAAGAGACGGCAGCTGCTGCAGCTCCCTGGATTGTTTTAATGGTCAGCAGAAAGGAGCCTCACATCTCAAAGGCACAGGGGTGTGCAGGAGGGAATAAAATACACACACACACACACACACCTGGAATTTCATCTGCTCAGCCTTCTGGGGGTCGACAGCCACAATGTGCTGGTAATGCCTGAGTGTGTGTCGGCGGTCCTTCTGCTCGGCGGCCATGTATCGCTTCAGGGCCTGCAGCACGCTCTCCAGCTAGAAGACAAAAGGTGAGGGGGAGGACAGTCAGGACGTGGCGGCGGGACGGAGGCTCCACGTCGAATCTGACTCACCTGGGGGGGGTCGGCCTGTACGGCGGTCAGGTAGTTTTCCAGCGCCAGGCGGCGGTTGTTGTTGAGTATGGCCTCCACCCGCACCAGATGAGTCTCCACCAGCCTCTGCCTCTCTCCGGCGAACTGCTCCTCCAGCGTCTGCAGCACAGACTGGAAGTGCTGCAGGGGGAGGGATGAAGGGGTTAAAAAAAACACGGGAAAAGAAGAGCGGCAACAGCACATAAGCAGATGTTGCTTAATTATTAGGGATGCGCCGATACCGCTTTTCTTTCTCACTTCGAAAACGCGTGCTGTTTTTGCATTTACTCACCGATACCAAGTCTGTGGACATGTTTTTTTTTTCCCACAGCTTCAGTGGTGCAGTGTGTGTGATATGGCTACAGCTGGAAAACTTATACCTCAGATGGGATTAGACGAATGGAATCCGATGAAGGGTGGACTGTCTAGGGCAGGGGTGGGCAATCCTGGTCCTGCAGGGCCTGTGTGGCTGCAGGATTTTGTTTGAACTAAGCAGTAACCCACCTGATTGCCTGGTTGGAACAGAAACATGCAGCCACACCGGCCCTTCTGGACCAGAATTGCCCACCCCTGTTCTAGGGCAATATAATCAGCAGGAGTAAATGTGACATTAGTCAACGTCTGCTGCAAAGCTGGTTGTCTCGTGTGGGTGTTGCAAGTGAACTCCCTTTATTCTATGTCATGGATTTCAAATGTTTAAATAAGTTGCCTGTGACATACTTTGCATCCTGCTCCTCGCTGCTGACGTGACTCGTCCTGCCGGCGCCGTGCAGTCAAGCGTGGAAACTACACGCTGCCGTGAAAGGGTATCAGTGTTGCGGTATCGGTGGCAATTTTATGGGCATGAGTATGACCGGTATTGGACCGATACCCAATACTGGTATCGAGGCATCCCTGTTAATTATAAATTAAATTCTAGAGCAGGTTGACAGTCGTGAGTTTACCTCGTTGAGCGCCTGCCGCTCCGACTTTGGAAGATTCTTCGACTGGTTGTCTGCCTCGGCCCATTCCTTCATGATCTAGCAAACGGAAACAGACAATATGGATTTGTACCAGCTAACCAATGCAGCTGTAAACAGGGTTTATATTTAAAGTTTGGGCATAGTTTGTTTTTTAGGTAACAGTACAGCTATCTGGTTCTCTATCAAAGAAAACATGCAGGTATGAGTCATTGGTATAAAAAGAATAACCACAATGCATAAATCATTCTTGTCTGACAGTACATGCTAGCACACGAAGAAACACACACACACATATATATATATATATATATATTTATATATTTAGACATGTTGTAAGGAGGAGGGGGAGGTGGCGTGATGCTGAAAATTTGTGGTACGTGTCACCGCAGTCGAAAATCCAAAATCAAAAACAAAATCTTGAAGTTGTACAGCAGTTATCTGGAGAGTTGGAGCCAAAGAGGCACCCACGCACAGGCAAACAGTGTCAGATCAGATGTGCGATAAACCTCCGTCACGCACGAAACGCCTTCCTCCACGAGCACTGCAAACAGTATTTATCATCTACTGGCCATGCTTGACTTTGTGTCACTCCGTCTCGCGTTCATGCGGCGTGATGTAACATTTAACTAATTTCATATTACATAGGATAAAGGCTGACAAATGCTATACATTAGTAAGCACCTAAAATGTCCATTTAACTTCCTTTAACCACATTATAATATGATATAAACCATTTAATGCTCATATGCTGTTTATAGATGCTTAATAGAGGGTATAATGTAAAATGTCACATGTGCATCACATTCTATTGAAATTATAAGGGGATTAATACATATACATATACAGCACCATTCACTTTTCACTATATACTTTTTAGGTCTATGTACTTGGATTAAGACTTTTTAGGGACACATGTCACATTTCTTGTCTCATTTCAATCTGATCCCCCCTAATGCAGGTGAACCCCGTTCAGGCCAGCGCCCCTGTCACTCTGAGAACTAAATTAGGGAACGAGAGCAGCCCAACAGCAAGGCTCAACTGTCAGAAATCCGAGCCGCCGGACACCAAACAATTAGCCTGTTCTTAGCCCTATGAAATTCACCTTATTGATGCGCTTCATCCGCCGCTCCTCCATGTCTCTCTTGGCATGCAGAAAGTTGGCATGCTCCGTGTCGTCCACTGGCTTCTCGAAATAAACGTCAACGCCATCTGTGGGGCGAGGTGTTGTCACTAGGTGGGAAAGAAAATAGACGGTATCACTGTCAAGCAGGCTGCAGGCGCCGCGGAGCAATTATCCTGTAATTAAAAGGACAGGCCGGGTCAAAAAAGTGACGGGCGGTTTGCACCGGGGAAGGGAAGCGATGGCACTTTTACTCTACAGATAGAGAGAATGGGAATTCAACACCTCAACTATGTCCTGGAGAAAATCTATGTGGAAATATATGACGACAAAGTGATTTTTTATGACATCTTAAAGATCCTTGCTTGCTACTAGATGTATGAATATGTGTAGAAGTTTTATTTTTCAGATCATTTGATTTATCGGGACACATTAGAATAAAAGGGGTTTATTTAAAGCAAAAGAGGTTTAGATGCACTAGTGCAGTCCTCGTCTGGAGATTCATTCCTCTATAGAGGGGTCGTGGTGCTACAGCGCCACCTATTGGCCAAACAACATCAAATTCACTATGGTCACTCCATCAGCCGCTGAGGACGTGCAATAACGGTACGTATGATCAAAATTACCAAAGTTATTAAATTTAATCAATAACTTTTTTCACATAAGTACATAACTTTAGATTCTGAGACAGACAGAAAGTTACAGGTTCACAGGTAAAGTCTATTATTATAGAACCACCGTCTGGTCGAACTTTGCCAGATTCTACACTGCACTTACTCACTGAAGTGGATCAGCAGAACCAGTGTGGAGATAGATATTGATTCCATGCATTATAGATGTATAGAGACATGAATTCCTCATGGTGTTTTCTTGGTGTTTGTTAAATATATAAAAAAGTTAGTAGACTTCAGAAGGACTTAGTAAGGTTATAAGAACCTACCTTATTACCTACTTCCAAACCTCTAAGTAGGACTGAATGATTTTAATCTAAAAAATTTCATTCAGAATTTTCAGATATTGAGAATCTCATTCATGATTTTCTCTGGGTTTAAACGTAACACACAAACACGGACACTCACAGCTGTCTCCCTTCATCAGCGGGGCAGAGGTGGTGGGCTTGTGGCTTTTCTTGTAGTAGAAGGAGTCCAGGTAGTCGGACGTCTGGTAGGGTCCCGAGTCAATAGGATTCTCATACTCCTCCGGGTCTTTCACGGCTATCGCGTCCTCCTCCTCGTCTTCCTCTTCGGCGTCGCCCTCGTCCACCTCCTCCTCGTCCTCCTCCTCTTCCTCCTCGTCCTCCTCCACCACCTCCTCGTCGTCTTCCTCCTCCATGTCGGCCTCGTCCACGTCTGTGTCGGGGGAGGGGCTCGGAGTCGGCGCCGTCATTTTCACGCTGTCGGAAAGTGTATCAGTGGAATAAACACACCAGTTCCTGCACCTGCTGTCTATGGGTCAGTGATAACGGTTGGCAAGATGAGAAAGTCCAAAACTTTTTGCAAATGTATGCATGCACCATGATAGCATACCCTACATGCCAGCTTGGTCTTATATACTGTAGCTGAACCTATTAGCGCTGTCTTACACAGAATTGAGTTTTTCGCTGATCTGGGACGTGAGCGTTTGGGGGCCGGCGGGTATTTCCCGTTCCTCGGCCTCTCCCTTGCCGCTGGAGCTCCATCTGCCCGGGCAGCACACGTACTCCACCCCCCGGAAATGGTCTCCACACTGCAGAAGCATCCCGTAGCTGAGAAGCTCCAGGTTCTCCGCGGTGCACGCCTGAGGCAGGGGAGCAGTGACCAGACTTAAGGCACGATAGAGCAACTTGTAAGTACGTTGCATGACTAATACAACTAATATATAATATGGGACACATATACACATTTACCTATTTTATTTAATGTTCAGAATCTCGTGACATATATGCATCAGGGGAACATCCAATCAATATCCACCTTCTGCCTTCCATGCAAAAAGGCTAAAATCCTTTTTTCTCTTATTCATAGACCTTTATTGTACCACTTTAAAAGATTTTACGCTCATCCGCCCTTCTCACCTCCTTGGCAATGTTATGCCAGTACACATAACTCTCACAGGCATCCATCTGCTCCTGATGGAGGAAGCGGCATCGGTCGGGAACCAGCATGGCCTCGCTCGCATACTCGCCATCTGCAACAAGAAAAGGAGGAAAAGGTGAGGTCAGTGTTAGATGACTTACAGTGGGAGCCTTGTAAGGGTCGAGCATGACAGATGAATGTACTCTTAGTAAGGACAGAAAGAGAGCGTATGAATAAACTCAGGTTGCAGTACACAGATATGAAACAGAAGCTCCGTAGCGAGCTGGAGTCACAGGGTTGGGGATGGGATGCATAAGTAGGACTGACAGAAAGCATAAATGTGTAATGTGCAACCACTTGGAGAAGACAAACTGCAGCTATCAAGTCAACGGAGTAAAAAGTGCTTAAAACGAACGTAAAACATTTACTACGGAGATCATGCATGCAGATGTCTCTTTTGTTTTATACAGTGAACCACATAGAAATGAAGATTTTTACATTCATTTCGTTGAACACACACAGTACATGCCGTATACAGTACTGATATACATGCTATTCTCTATGGACCTTTCATACAGGAAGTTCTAAAGCACTGTGCAAATGAGTCAAAGTGCTTCATGAATTCATAGTGACTCATAAATGTATTCACACACCCGTTTTAGCCTATCGGCCCCCCTAATGGTTTTTACTAGGCATGACCTCGCTGTGATCCTGTGGAGGTGTGTATGATGCTTTGTGCCTTAACTGACGCATTCTTCTTCTTTTTTTTTTTTTTTAACCACCAGCAAATCACACGACCAATGTTCCAATAATAACACATTTAAAAATCGGCGGCACTGGGGGAGAGAGAGGTGCAAATGAAACGAAATGCCGAAAATAAAGTCAAAGTACAGCTGTGGGTGGTTGTAAAAGAACAGAAGAGAATCACAACCCTCGTGTTAGCTCGTACACACACTGCACGCCATGAACAAATTCCTATTTGGTTTCCGTTATTGGTATTCCATGCTTCAACACAGAACCATGGTGAGAATCATGTGCAATATACAGTGTGCTATGCAAATTGCAAGTTTAATAGAACCCATTAAAACACAAAGCTACAGGGCGAGGCCAGGCTGTAAATCTGTTCCCTAAGGAACAAACTAATCAAATATAGTTGATAGTAAAATGGTACATTATTGTTTTGTATCTCTATTCCTCACATAGTAAATGCAGCTGATTATGCATCAAGCCAATTAAAGGTAGCATTCATTCTAGAAATATAAAGGATGCTTACATTATAGGTGTTGCAATGATCTGAAGAGTGCGGTGTGTTGTTCTTACCTAGACAGCGGTAGGGCACGACTATGAAGGGGCGTGTCTGGCAGTGGCCCCAGCCTTTCTTACACCAGTAGTGGATGGTGACAGGCCTTTTTGACTCCTCTACATGGGTGATTGAGAGAGCTGGGTACATCTGGTCGCGCAGGCACATGCAGAGACGACAGGAGACACAGAAACGGATAGATGGATAGACAGAGGGGGGGGGGAGGGGGGATGAGGACGGGGAAAATTTGGTTAGAGAAGAGGTTTCGTTGTAAAAGGGGGGTAGAATAAAAGTAGCAGGAGCGTGGAGGAAAAGCAGGGAGGTCACAGTCAGTGGGGAGAAGACTAACAAGGGAAAGAGTCATGCAACATATTGTCTAAGTACTAATGGAGGCTGTGCAAGGCGTCTGATGCCACATTAGACATTTACAGAGAATCTATCATCCCGACGAACGCTCTTGTCTTTCAGTTGTTTCCAATTTCACATCTGACTACTTTCATTTTTAAATCCGGTGGGCCTGTCATTTGGAGCACAAACACATAATGAGGTTTAATAGCGGGGAAAAAATGTAGCTGACCCGGCGTCTGAATGCACACTCAAACGCTTTCTTCACAAATGTCAAGGCTTTTGTGTAACAGTCATTATAGATGCATAATGTGCCAGCTAATCGCATTACAGTCAGGCAGTCCGTCCAGGATCACGTCCGCCGCTCTGTGCGCTGCCCTGTCTGCTTCAAACCTCCAGATGGCGCTTGGTTGTCTTTGGCTGGGCCAGATTTTTTTTTTTTTTTTTTAATAGGGAGGAGTGTGCATGTGTATCCCTGATTACCTCACAGTAGACGTTACACACATCCGGTAACAAGAGGAGGAGAAAGCGGATGATGGTCCAGGCGAAATGCTGTAATATTTCAACAGACCAGCATCGCTCTGCTATATATAGATGAATATATAGATATAATATGACAGGTGTAGGACGAACCAAACTAGAGTAAAAGATTATAGCATTTTACTATATTTTCTTTGCTGTATAGTTGATTTCAAACCCAGCTCAGGACCATTATCGATACTGAAGATCTTCCTAATAACCAATGATTCCATGTCCCCTCCAGGTTTACATGATCCCCCCCATACCTCCTGACAGTAGGACAGGATCTCGCTGGGCTCTGTGAAGCTGTCCTTGCGGCCCTGAGGGTCCGGTTCCCACTGGCCGGTCTGCGGGTTCATGTGCAGCAGCTGGCGGCCGTAGAACATGGCAATCTGCGGTTCCGCCACCTGTGGTCCTGGACCGTTCACCTCGGTCATGGCCAGAGCCTGTGAGGGAATAACGGAGGTGAGGGGGGGGACAGGACAGGAGAGGTGAGAAGGAGACGATTCGAAAACACATTTCGTTTGAAGCCGATCCCGGAGCGGGCGGTTCTTAAAATGCACTCTGACACTGTCCGATATTAGACCGCGGGTGTGTGTGTGTGTGTGTGTGTGTGTGTGTGTGTGTGTGCCGAGGTGCAAAAGCGAGAGTGAGCGAAAGATCAAAACCGAAACGCAGGAACGTAGAGGAACGAGGAGGAAGCTAATGCACAGAAGAATCGAGTGCACCCTGCGAGAGCTTCGGGAGAATATCGGCAACCTTAAAATTCAGGAAAAAGATCCATAGAAGTTCAAATAACCCTGAAGTGAATGACAAGAAGCGCCGATACAAAGCCCGACTTATCGACTGCCAGCCCACGCTCCCCGCTTCCTATTAGGAGCTGAGGAAGGTGTAAAGAACAAGGAAAAAAACACACGCACACACAGGAGTCTGCAACAGATTCCTTCTCCTCCTCCTCCAGCAGCCTTCTAGGATGTTGCTATTGATTGAGGGATATGTAGCCGCCGCCTTGGGGAGGGCCCAGGGGGCCGGCATGGAGGAACAAACAGCAGCTCGGGCTGGAGTCAGGTGTTAATACAAGCTCATTGACCGATGGGCCGCTTCACTGCATTAACACACGGCACAGACACAGGAGGGAGGAGTAGTGGAGGGAAAAAGCTCTGTAAACCAGCACAAACTGTGTTTTTGTCAGGATGCTGACGGCAAAGAGAATCACAAGAAAGTAAGAACGCGCAGTAATGTTTACCGTCCGACGCTAAAGAGCCTCAAAAAAAAAAAAAAGGCAAACCTCAACCCCCGACGCGCCGTGTTCAGCTCATGTCCTTTCATCAGCGCTGACAGACAGAGCCAGAGACCTGCTGATGACAGACGAGACGAGCGACGCGCGGCCAATTAGGACGAAGTTGCCCAAAGGGAAGAAACTCCGGAGGAAAAAATCCGAGTGACGCCTGATCAAAGGGAAGCCCTGCTTTCCACGACCCCGGCCCGGGTGTTTGAAGTCCTGATTAACATTCACACGGAATAAAATAAATATATTAAAACCCTTTGAGTAAATGTACAATACATAAAAGGCCCCGGAGCGGCCGGTGCCTCATCATAGAGCTAAGAGGAGATTGTGTTTTTGCGTGTCTTGGCAGATTTCTTGCAAATTACACATCTACTTTTCATTAATGCTGACCAATTCCTAAAGCATACTGTGTTTTTTTTCCGTTTTTTTTAAGATTCATGAATATTTTTTTTCCCACCGTACAAGCTGCCGTTTGTTCGGTTTGTTTCGGTATTTTTGGAATATCAAATAGGAGACTTTAACTAAGACTTTACAGTAAAAAGTTCATTGCAAAATATTCTGCAGATAGCTTAATATGATTTTAGTTCATGAGTGGTGGTGCCAGTGGTCACATGATCGTGCTCAACCAATAGCAAGCTGAGGCCGTGATGATGGCCTCCATGGTTTTTACTTACCATTATGGACACAGAGGAATCCTCCCAAAAGTCTTATAAAGTAGGACATACAGGTTCTATATGCTGTATGCATATTCACATCTACAAAGAAATGAAAAGATGAGGCAAACAGATGATTTTTAATATTAAGTCACTTTGATCAATAAAAGGAAATACTTGTAATTATCTATGACTAGGCCCATTCATTCATTTATTTGTTCTTTTATTCACTTATAACTAACACAGCACTGATCAAGTATTAAAATCAATCTGCAAGAAAAACATATGTATAATATATGAAGCAACATCACAAAATGTTAGCACTACTGAGGATATACAGTGGATATAAAAAGTCTACACATCTCTATTCAAATGCTTGGATTTTGTGATGTAAAAAATTACATCAAGATAAATAATTTAAGTAGTTTTTCCTCCTTTTGAAGAGTTTAGAATTCCTCTGTATCCATGGCAATAAATAAAACAATGACCACTATGTTGCCTGTTTTTCACACAGTAAATAGGGCTGCAACTAACTACTATTTTAATAGTTGGTTAAGATATTGATCATTGAAACGATTAATCGATTAGTTGTTCATAAAATGTCAAATGTTAATCGCTGTTTCCCACAGCTATACATTTTTTTTGTCCCGACCAAAATTCCACTACTCAAAGATCATTAGTTTACTAGTATAGAAGACTAAAGAAAAATCAGAAATGAGTAGCTAGAAGCAGAGAATTTAGACACTGACTCAAATCAATTAATCGATTATCAAAATTGTCAGAAATTAATTGATGAATGCACTGATAATTACAGCTGGAGTCATAAATCAGTTCCTAATAATCACATGATGTCTGCAATAAATACCTGGGCAGGATTTTATGTAATGAACTTTTTGTTGTAAGATTAACATAACTCGTTCTTTTTTATGAACTGAAAATCCGGCAGTTCGCAGATGTCAGAGCGAGATGAGGCGAGAACAGGCTTCACCTTCCGGCCTAAATGTCACCGGCTGCCAAGTGCTGCGGCATGAAAATCAAATTCTCTGCTTGAACATAACTCATTTTTCAAATGGGAGGCGCTACCACGTTGACTTTTTTTCCCTTTGCTCGCTGTGAATAATCCTCTGGGGTTTTCAACAGTGCTGCTTTCTAAAATAATTCTGTTCTGCTGCCAACTGTAAAGTTTTTGGATATCGGCACTGGCTGATGGATTATCTACCTCAAGCAAGTCCCTGCAAGTTAATGACAGCCCTGCAGAGAAATGAATGAATACAGCGGCTGTTTGAAAGTGTGTGTGTGGGGGGACAATATAGGAAAAGTAACTATAGTATTATATAGATAATAGTAAGCAATGCATGAACAAAATAATCACAGTCATTGATATGGGACATGACTTTTGCGGCTGCATTTTTATTTGCTGGTATTTTTGCTGTAAAACGAACCAAAGGAAAAATGCAACAACAGAACAACAGAGGCAAACTGAGTTAAAGAAGAAAAAAAAACGCCCTCTGCTTGCATTTGCTCTATTGTTGTGTGTGGTGGGGATTACGCCCACTGGCACTGCCTTCTGCCATGCTCTCAGTTTCATGTCAGGAGTTTTTCAGGAGGGGAAGGAACAAAACCAACCTGCAGATTTAACATCGCCTGTCAGATTGATGCAGGACACTGTTTAAATCACGCTAAAGCAGCCGAGCTAACGTCCAAATAGATATCGCTGTTTGACTCGGGGAAGGTCAGTGCCACAAAGAAAACGAAGTGTGTGTGTGTGTGTGTGTGCGTGTGTGGGTGGGTGGGGGGGAAACTTCCGGATATTTGAGAAGATAACCTGGCAGCTCCCTCTGGTCCGGCTCTCTCATTTTGCCTGCTCTCCACTACTGCACTCGCAGAAAATCAATGCTGAGCGACTGCAACTGTATCGCCACGTTCCCCCAAATCAATAGCAGTCCATCAGGAGCCTGAGGCCCTGACCTCCAGCACGGCAAGGCCGCACACCCAATCTCCAGCCTGATCCGGGACCCGATTAGATCTCCCTCCCGTGATAACTCCTAATAAGAAATAGTGTTTTGTTCGGTCGTCCTGCTCAGGGTGCCATGGAAGCAAAAAAAAAAAACCCTCCTGCTTATTTATGACCCAGTTTGGAGTTTAATCA
This sequence comes from Eupleurogrammus muticus, assembly GCA_036785175.1. Lineage (NCBI taxonomy): Eukaryota > Metazoa > Chordata > Actinopteri > Scombriformes > Trichiuridae > Eupleurogrammus > Eupleurogrammus muticus. Next base: position 4,190,227 of record JAYKQN010000026.1, read on the forward strand.
CTGCATCTCCACATGCTGGCGAGACAGTCCAGCCTTTTGCATTCTTACCCAGGATGGTAAAATCAAGAATTGGGATTGGACATCTTTATTTACACCATGCTTCGTGTAGATTGGTCGAAATCGCGGCTCTTGTTTTTTTTTTTTTTTTTTTTTGTGAAAATGAATCATGCAATCAGTTTACGCAACACTAAGGTTCTGGGAAACATCTGGCACAACTGTGCTTCTACTCAAAGAAAATGACAGAAGTCTGATTTTTTTCCAATGAATGTTGTGTAACGGATGCATTCGGGAACATGCTTTTTTTTCATGTTCAATCTAAAAAAAAATGTCTGCATTTAAAGGTAAACTGTTGATTCATCCTTCGATATATGGACATACAGCTACAATTAATTGCAGTATATTTACTATCCTTTATAGGTATAGTTATAGTCACAGCAATAGGTGCTTTACCAGCAGAGCGAATTGTGACTTGCACATCCACCACGTTATGAGATAATAACCGAACGTTATGAGATAGAGCGGTTTACGGTCAAGTTATAGCTGCACTTCGCGCTACAGAATGCTGCTTGGTAGAATTATCTCATGCAGGTGCACGTTAAGTGCAGCTACTTCTGTCAAGAAAACAAGTACAGCATCGTTGTGGATCGTGCATTTGCTAAGTTTGACAAAGGGAACCAAAAAATACCATTAGCCACGTAGTAATAGCTGACCAGCTTGCAGGTCTGCAGCTCAAAAATGTTGAATGTTCCCTTAAGCCTTAGATCACTTCACTATCATTGATATTCATGTAAATTGAACTGCAGCATCCATCCTTGAAGCTGATGTCTGTGTGTGCATGCCTCAGGACAGGGGGAGAATCTGCTAAGTTGCTAATCTGGTTTAAATAGCCAATCAATCAGTCCACCAAGTGCAAAGTTTACCGATAAAGACCCTTCGGAGAAGAAGGTCTAAAGGTCAAAGTTTGTGGAGGAGTGACCTTTGCTGTGTTTTAACACTCATCTCTGTTGCGTCCACCTTTCTCATTATCCTTAATGTCCAAAATAATTATTTCCTTACAACATATTCACTAATAAGCCCTATCAGATCCTTTTTATAGTTCCCTTTAAAGCTAGGTAAGTTAGTAAAAATAAAATCATGTATGTTTCAGGCTCCACTGAAAAATTACCTTTAAATATCTGTTTTTTGTCATTATTTTACTCATTTGGAAATTTTTTGTTTAATTATCTAAAAACAGTAACTGACTAATGTTTTTTCGGTATACAATCACTGTTTCATCCACTTTATAGATTCATCTTTTGCTTAGATTGTGTCTGAGGTTGGCCCAACAGTTGGGTTTGGGTCTGTCGAGGGGTTTATTGTGATAGTACAACTGAATTAAACCAACATATTTATTTGGAATGCCGCTTCCTAATTATAAACAGGGTTCCTAATTTGACTGAAATGATTGTTGACACTGCGCTGTAGGTTCTGTAGTAGACAGATTTCCATATTAACAAGATGCAGATGAAACGCTGGCAGATAATGCCTCCTCTCTGTCGTGAAGGAATTGGATTTCATTCACAGCCAAATCTGCTTGTGAATGAATCACAGTCTCGTGTCTTGAAGGAGCCTATTTGTCCAGATTTTTCTGCACTTATAAATCACTGTATTATCCCCGAGGATTGACAAACAGACACGCAGTCAGAGGTTCTGTAGTCCCTCGGTGGTACAACAATTTACATTTTTGCGTATCAGTCACACTTTGTGGAGTCGAGGCGGCAGCGTAAGCCTCTCTGAACGCCACCAGTCTCCATCAATGACGCCTCACAATCTGTCAACAATTATGCTTCTTCTCCAGTAAAGGACAGGCCGAGTGGAGCTGCTCTTGATGTCTCAGTGAGAGAATAGCGGAGTGTTACTGAAGCGTGTGCATCTCTGTACGGTGTGTGTGTGTGTGTTTGTGTGTTCAGAGGCTGATAAGGCAGCACTGTTCAACCAGCCGGAGTCCCACATATCATGTTCGAGTGCTGATGAGGCTGAACAGGCAGACAGAGCCCCAGCAGCCTGACAGCTACCCCGCCACAGAGAACGCTGCATCATTAATAACGACCCGGTGATATAAAGCCGGAGACATCGATTGACTCTTTGCCTTTTTCACTAGCTTCTCTGCCACTGTTTGTTTCCCCCTGATATTCGGTTTTTTCGCTCCGTATCCGCTGCATACTGATCGCGCCGCTCCGCAATCAAAGTCGAGCCCTGGACCAGAAGCTGTGGAACAGCTGGCTCTGATGAATTAATGACAATTATATTTTTCACAGATATCCCTCTAGTTTGAGTGAATTATGCTGCAGTGTTGCGCCTTTAAAAATGTCAGCAGGAAGAAGAATAAGATGTGAACACTAGTGCCGCTCAGGCCCGGGGTTTGGGGGGGCCGGGGGCCGTGCATCCTGCATGTTCCTCCAGCATCGTGGAGCCTGTTCTAATTAAATTTGCAGCACCTGTTCCACCCTTATGTTGCAGGATGACTTCATCCCCTGTAATGATGCAATCTCCTGGCCCTGGCAGGCAAGCCGGGGCTGTAGCGGCAGAGGGAGGGGGGGAGGAGCCCACCCGTCATTTGTCACCTTTTACAAGTCGCTGCCAGGCCTTCCACTGGTGCACCGTGCCATAAATGCATCAGATCCATGTGATGTTGCTGCAGTCACGTAGGGTCTTTGATAACACTTAAACATTCTTTATTCCCTTTGTGCTTCATTCTGGTTTTTTTTTCTACATTATCCCTTTGTGTTTCTATGAGTTTAATTCATTTACATTTTGTTTGTTCTTTGTTATCTTACATGCTCTAAATCAGAGCTTCGAGCCCTTTTGTATGCATTTGCATTAAGACAAGGAGTGGGTGTAAAGTCTTTGTTGTTTTAATTTGTGAAACCTAACATAGACTATTAATAAGCAACAATTTTGATCATTGAACACTCATTTTTTATTTCTCCAGTATAAGGATTTCAAGCATTACTTTGTAATATTAGTGAACCAAATAGAATGAGTAGGTCAGAGATATATATTCCAGGGACCTTGCTTGACATCTAATGATTAACTTGAGAGATGAGACCCCTGAGGAGCTAATCCCTGCTCATCAACAGGGTTCTGTATTAAACTAAAATACACCACGTAGTGACCAAGTAATGACAGAACCATACATCAAAAGACATAGCAGTGAAAATCCAGGTTTCCAATCTCGTTTGTCTGTTTTTTGCTTCGACATCAGAAATCTGGCTCTAAGTCCAACATTGTAAAATTAGAACTAGAAAAAGGAAGCGGTCTAGAAGTCTCCACGCTGCTACTGCAGAGGTTTTATTCTTCCGTCATGTAATTGTTGTTGTAACCTGAGCTCCGTCGTGTCCTGCGTGAAACGCCCGGCTTGCTGGGACTGCTCCTAATGAGTGTAACGTTGTGGACTGGCCACTGGCCATCGCTAGCGTAGAGAACACACCCACATACAAATTGGCCTCGCCGATGAATAACCCATGCCTGTATGAAACACCACACACACACACACACACACACACACACACACACAGGTCTTCCTGAGCGTGTCTTTGTGCTCCTCAGCAGCACAGATGGCTGAATAGCGGGTGTCTTCCTGCTCTCATGGGCCCCTCCTTTAAATTTTTCCTTTCCCCCCCCCCCTCTCTCTCTCCTGCCCTCCAAGGCTCAGCTCAATCCTTCACCCCAGCCTCCCTCATCCCTGATATCCCTGTTGCCTCCCTCTCCCTCCCTAACAGCTTTCACACAATGCCCGACACCGCGCTGCTTGGCCTCCCTCCCTAGGCCAGTGCTAAATGGCCAGATAGATTTGGGACCATTCATCATTGTAATCATGTTAGTTAATTATTCATAGGCTCCATCAGGCCTCTTCCTGGTGTGGCATGTAGTTATTAGAGTAGTCAGCCAGACTCTTGTGGTGCAGAGGGGACAAAGGAGGATAGAGCAGGTTAGCTCTGCACGCTGCCACTCGCTCCTATTGTTGTTATTATCTCCAACTAAAGGTTAAATTAGGCATTGCATGCATAGCTGTAAAACAACGTACCGAACACTGAACTGTATACCTAGTTCTGCAATTATGACATAAGCATCATGGCCTTCTCCAAGTCACGCTCCATCAGTGCAGATTGCATCCATGCAGCCCTCGGCTCGGCACACTGGGAGCAGATGGCCCCGTAATCACCAGGGTTCATCTCGGTCTGAAGCCGGAGCCAAAACCAGCTCCAGATATTTGATTTAATTTCAAGTATAGCTTAAAATGCAGGACATGTCAGCTGGCATCGCTGCGAGAGACCCCCCGCGGATTTGTGTGCGGGCGGTTGCCAGCGCGTTTCATGGCCGCGGATATTTCGAGCGCGTTTGCCCGGAGCCGTGTCGCGGCGCGGGGCGGCAGATCCTTCCGCGGGGGTTTTTAGCTCCTGTGCTTGCGAGTGGCGGCCTAACAGGCTAACAGGGAGAGAACCGTGGCTTCGCTCTGTCTTCTGTAAAGGTTGCCGTCTCCTCCTGGAATCACATGACTTCCCTGATGGTGTGATGACTGAAAGAACAGCCTTCACCTCTTCCCCAGCCAGGCAAACACCTCTCTCTCTATCCGTAAAACAATTCATAATCAACACATGAATTGTGTATTATCGTCCATATAGTTATGTTTCCTGTGAGCCCCCTTTTTTTTTAACAAACATCCTGCCTTTCAGCAGCATCTGTGGTGAGGCTCGTGAAGGAGAAGTCCAATACAATCAACAGAGCAAAACAGGAAACTCCCACAGATTGATTTCATGAGTGGCGTTCCCAGTTTTATGGAGATGGCTGCAACGAGCGATTTATTTGGAATGGTGATTGTGATACTTATGTTGCAGAAAAAGCAGGTTGGCTACCTCCTCTGGTCTGCCCACATTTCGACAGATTCTCCTTCTGAGTCATGCTGCACCGTGATGACGCCACGCTGTGCATGTTTTTTTTTTTTCAAGACGAAAACACAGAACATTGTGGTTGTTTTTTTTTTGTCACAATTCACTGTTTGCCACCACTGCCTCCTGCAGGGCATGTGGGAGACTCCCTCTGCCAAAAAAAAAAACAATGAAAAAAACAAAAACCAATACATATTAGTGTTCCATAAATCCAGCTAAAAAAAAAAAAAACGGAGATTCTGGAAACATTAAATGCCTGCGTCTGTCCTCTGGTGGCAGTGTTGATGAATTTGTGCCGTTACGTAACACGGCTGAAACCTCCTTCACAGTTAGGCAACACGACATGGGAATGCCAACATGTTTAATGCCAAACACTGTGAGCCTGCAGATGTGATTTCAAGCTGAAGACCTACGGCGGGGGATTGAAGGAATCAACGGCTTAGCGGAGATTTGAGCGCTGCAGGTCCGTCTGAAACATCCTACTGTCAACACAATTGCCACCGAATCGGGGATTTTGTGCAGGGGGGGGCGAGATGGGCGCATTGCAAACAAGCTCACCAGATCTGTACTTGCACAGTAAATACACTCTTGAGTCATAACGAGGATTTAAAAATCACATTTCTATTAGCAAACACCAGTCACGTGTCCCAAACGTTTTTTCACGATACAGTGAAACTGCAAATTCCAATTCTAAATAACACATGAATGCATCAGCATATCATTATCAGGAATCTTTTGATTTAGGAACTGCATCATTCACCAATGTGGTAACTGGAACCAAAGGGTGAATTTAGCAGGTCAAGAGAGCAAGAAAGTGAGAGAGTCAGGTTGTTGTGTGTTTTTGTGTGTGCTTCGTGCTAGGGGACACTGGTGCTCCTAAAGCACCGATATAATGCCCTTGAGCAGGTTCTAAGTAGATTAAGGGAATCTCAAAGTCTAAATGAGGGCATGTTTAGGTTGTAGACTGTAATAATTGATCCACTTAAGAACAGACTGTCTTCCTACGGTCTGACAAACAGCAACCAGCGCCAACGCGATCTGACGCTCCTCCTCTCCTTCTTATCTACCACTCTGGGCCTTTTCTGCCTCTCGAGCCCGACGCTCTGCCTTTGACTCTGTTGTCTTTGCAGCCGATCTGCATTGAAGTCTCTCTTTTTTTTTTCCTTGGATCTCTCTCTGTCTCTCTCTCGCCGTTCTACTTTTTCTTTCCTGTCACTTCATGCACTTTCAGAGTATTGCACGTAGCTGGTATGTGTAGCCTTTATAGATCTGCCTACACTGCAACTTGTGCTTGTTAAAACAAGTATAGGAATCTGCCAATAGAGGGAAAAACACCTGCATGATCGGTCCTAACAGTTTGCAGAGTTTTCTTGAAACTTGCATCTTGAAAGACGAAATCCACTCGTTACTGAGATAACACTCTCACTCATCTCTCACTCATTTTCTATACCTGCTTATTCCTCATTAGGGTCGCAGGGGTCTGCTGGAGCCTATCCCAGCGCGTTACGGCGAGAGGCAGGGATACACCCCAGATGGTCGCCAGCCAATCGTGGGGCACACACACCATTTACTCACACACTCACACCTACGGGCATTTTTTTTTTAGAGTTGCCAATTAACCTGAGCATGTTTTTGGACTGTGGGAGGAAGCCGGAGTACCCGGTGACCCACGCAGACACGGGGAGAACATGCAAACTCCACACAGAAAGGTCCCAGACCCAGGACCAAGGAGGTCTTGAACCTGCGACCTTCTTGCTGTGAGGCAACAGCGCTACCCACTGCTCCACCATGTCGCCCCTACTGAGATAACAGTTGATTTAAAATACATTAGTAACACACCTGAAATTTGTAAGTGAGATATTACATACAGTACGCACTATAGGATGTGGGTTTCCTATGCATTTATTTATTTGTGGCAGCCTGCCCTAATAAAACTTTGACACATCAAATAAATTTTTTATTCATTCATTTTTATTTTTTGTTTTTTTCTGTGACTGGACACACCTGTATGATTCCTGGTTCCCTCCCTAATCTACTGTGCTTTTACCCTGCAGTCACATCACACTGTCTCCTCTTAAAAACTTTAACACTTGTGTATCTACGTCTCTTGGTAAAACTACAACCAAAGCGACTATGTGATGCATTTATGGCGGATCCTGTGAAATCGATGTGTGAAATTTCTGTTCTTTTTCTTATTTTCCTTTGTTGAAATCCATAATTCTATCATTACTTTATTGATCTTTAAGTATGAGATGTTGTTTTACTGCAGAATGTTTAACAACTAGATGTTAAAATCAATTCATTTTTGCATTGGCCCACACTAAAAAAAATAGATTAAAAAAATAACCATATAGAAACAATACAGTTTTATTTGAACCGAGAACTAAAGATGACCTTCTAATGCTCTCTGCGCTTTAATAGCACAAATACGCAAATGGACAACTATAAATCTCATAATCTGTCCTCTCTCGTCAATCCTGTACGTGTATAAAAAGAACAATGCAGCTACGCCATACTTCTATTATATCTAGAACTATATCTTACCTTTCAATTTGGCAATGAGTTGTGTCTTTTAAAATCACGGCGTGTCAAGTCAATAAAGCTGTGATGAATGGACTGTACATAATAATATATAGTGGCGAAGCGATAAAACAAGTCAAGTAGCAAAGATTTGCAGCAGAAGATGAAGTAATATCCTGCATGTGGAAAGAAGCAGCATGGGAGGGGGAGGGGGGGGGATAGGGGAATGGGGGTTAAAACATTCATATATCTCTTTCCTTCTGTCTCATATTTATGCATATATACAACCCTCCCCTGGGAGCCTGCCAGATGCATCATATGGAAATGAAGCTTTGATGTTATATTTTATTATGTATTATGTGAGGTAGTAATGTGTTGTTGAGTGCATATATAATAATGTTATTTGCAAAAAAAAAATATTATTTTGACATGATTTGCAATTTTAGAGGGAAACCTCATTTATATAAATCAAGATTGTCCTTTTCATTGAAAAGCATAAAACATATTGACATATTTTCTTAAAATTGTAGATTTAGATGGGTAGTGAGGAAAACCCTGCAGCATTTTCAATATTTCATTTAAATTGGACACATTTCTCCTTTAACAAATATTGTCTCCTGTGATTGAAGAAGAGAAATGGGCCATATTACAGTCTCAATACAATTGAGATTAATTATTCAGCCCTACCCGAATGCTGAAAGCAATACTTGATGTATTTATTAGTGGTAGTGACTCCAGATCAAGACCACATACTGTGCATTATACTCCAATGTTAAGTACAACGGTGTGTACGGCTTATAACATTTAACTCAAACTGACACATCTTTTATATCCAGAAGCATGTGGTGTTACCACAGTGGAGGGAACAAACTGGTCTTTAACTCCCAGTGAGTGGTCAGCGTGCACCTCCACTGATAGAAGAGCCCAGCATGGCCGCTTTGACCTGAACAAACTGCGACGGCACACATGCACATCGAGGGTCGTGACCTCTGCCCGGGTCTCCCAGCATCCCGCCGACCTTCACAGCGTCTTTGGCTCGTGGTAATGAGGTGATCTGTTAGCGGACAGCAGGACGCGCGGCTAATGCTGGATCCGCTGGGACCAGCCTGCCGTCTTCACAAAGCACAGAAATGAAGGATGGGCTGAAGACGTTTTTTTTTTTTTTTTTTTTCTCCCGTGTGCCTGATGTCACGCTCCCACGTGTCACGTCGCTCCGTCTCACTTGTTCCCATCGATTCATTTTTATTTATTTTTTTTATCCCTCTCCTCTACGCTCTCTCTCTCTCTCTCTCTCTCTCAGCATCACTTGGCTACTGTGGGTGGTTGCCATGGCTACACCACCCACAGGAGCCGGCTACCTTCCCTGTTACCGTAGCAACTGGTTCCCTACAGAATTTCAAGCATGTCACTCTCTCCCTGTCTCTCGCGCTCTCTCCTTCTTTCTTACATGAAAGCGTCCCCGTATGTTTGGATCGACTTTCTATCTGCAGCTCCGTGCTCGGTTGGCGCTCCTTATTACCGATCGCTGCTTGTTTACACGCCACTTCACCTACTTATGCAACACCAACCCTGCTGCGTTGTGTCCTCCTTATTGTGTATTTACACCAGAGAAACTGCTTTCTTCAATCTCTCGCTCTTCAGAACGAACAAAAACACATTTCTTATGCATAAACATTATTCCACAATAGCAATAAGTCTTATATAATATTGTTGAATAATAATAAATATGAACATATATAACATGGCAGTAAGAATTAGTTGTCATTGTTATAGACATTAAGCTAATAAAAAACACAATATTATTTCTATATTATACTATTATTATTAATAAAAAATTCGCAATGAATTAGGAAGAAATCATTTATTTTAATTTACATAATTTATTAAACTTCATTTATCATGTAAAATGACTACTGTGAATTACAATATATTTGCCGGTGTTTGTTTCAATGACATAACAGACCAGGCTTTTATTTGAAACCAGGCAGCAATTCGGTAAATGTAATTTATGTTTTAACTCAGTTTCGGACTTTAAAAATAAAATGCAGCTTTCATCGCCCGTCGTCGTAACAAAGATGCTGTTTTTTTCCCTTCACAGACGTAGCTTCTGCAGCTGTAAACTCTGTATGTCGCCTAGTCAGTGTTAAAGTGATGAAAAACAAACATTTCCATTAGAAGAGAAAATACGTTGGAGGTAATCCGTCTGTTTGAACTAAACTAACTAAACAGCTCCAGGCTATGATAAGATAGATAAATAAAAAAACAGGCCAAATTTGGCTATATGATATTTAAAAAATATATTTAATTGTTCTATAAATGTCACTTTTGGTAGCTAATGTGAAAAAAACATGGGTCAGTGGTCACATCTTCTTCCTTGATTTTTTTTTTTTTTACGAATTAGACTGCGTTAATTTGGAACTACTGGTTATTTATCAGACTATACACCTGCCTGCACCCAGCGTTTATTTGGTAATTTATGCTAATTAAAAGACAACATTTTTCAAAAACCTTGACTCACATATGAGTTTAAGTGAAATCCCATTCCTAGTCTATAGGGTTTAATATGACGTCGGTCCAGCCTTTTGCAGCTATAACAACACATTTGTGAGTCAGTCTCAGACTCTGATCTAGTTCACACCAAAGCTGTTCTATCTACCAGGGTGACGTCAGGACTCAGGTTCATCCACATCAGAATCTGTCATCCACGTCTTTATGGATTCTGCTTTGTGCATTGTAGTAGTGTAGTGTAATCCACATGGATGCATTTTGCTCAGGGAATCTCTGATTTTACAATAAACAAATGAAATGGAAACAAATCCATTCAACAATGATTAGGTGAGGTCATGAATCTAATAACATAATGATTCTAGCATTGCTATTATCAGTAGTGATAATATTACTGAAATTTCAATCTGTTGATGTCAATGTGAGTGGAGCTGATGTTGTGGTTGCTCACATGTTCCCCTCCTTCAACACACACACACACACACACACACACACACACACACACACACACACACACACACACACACACAATATGTAAGAATACAACCGATTATCCTCCCTTTTTGTTTCAATCAACTTGACCGACATGTCCTTCCATCACTCCCTGTTGCTCTGCTCGGCTTCTATCAGGAATAATCTGATTATCTAGAATCAGTCAATCAAGACTGTATCTAATGTACCTTCCCCTCCAAGTTAACTCAGGGCCGTGTTCTGTCCACTGTTGGAGTCTCAATGCTAAACGCTCATGTCACGCCAACACGTCGCGTCTTGTTTGGTCCCCTCGGCCGGTGTTGTTTCTAACTCTGCTGAGATGATGCGTGCTGGCTGTGCAGTCCGCTGGTCTCCGCTGCAGAATCACTCAGTAGATTAAATATTAGCGTTGTCTCATTTCCTCGGGCCGTAAAAATCTCCACAGACTGTCTGACAGAAGAGACAATTGTTTAATCATCGTGACAATCGACACGAAGGGGCCGCTCGTCAAGCCGTAACCGTACCTTTGTTTGCGCTCTGTACTTTTTTTTATCACATTCCTCATCAGGAAAAGCCACAGCCAGACAGGTGTGAGGCGTCTCCTTTGTCTGGGCAAGCGTCGGCGATTAACTGACACTCGGCAGCATCACCCGAGTCCCTGTCACCAGATTGCAGCCACGCCATCTCTGCACGGTTCAGTTCAACTGCAGCCGGCAGCGTTTCTGGAATCTACGCTGAATCCCAAGGGAGAAGAGGGCATGTTTGATCCTCCTTCCTCCTGGTAATGTTCCCTCCTCTGCAGGAAATTCCACCCTCGGGCACATCAAACACTGGTAAACAAACAACTGCTCCCATATTTGGGAGGAAAAGGGAGCAAAAGTCACTAAGAGCTATGCTTTATTCTCTTTGAGATGCGATCATTGACCGCTGTACTGTAAGATGCTGCAAGTCGGGTAAACAAAATATGAAAATAAAAGCGGACAGATTCAAATGACAAGACAGCAGGAGCAGCCCGGTGCAGGAAAAAAAAATACTGATAATAAATGATGCGTGGCTTTGGAGCATGAATTATTCAAGCACAATCAAAGTCTACATGAGCAAAGTGAAAAGATGTCACTGGCCACTGCAAGCTGCTGAAGCAGATGGGGAGGGGGGGGTGGGCAGGAGGATTTTCTTTTGTGTACAAAGCCGGGGAGTGGACCTGGAGGGGCGGGGCACAACAAAAACAGGTAGCATGAGGACAGGGTGGGGGGGGGACGGCGGCGGTGAAAGGGTGCGTGACAAGTGGCAAGCCTCGCCGGCGAGAGGGAGCCCGGACCTTCAATAATTGATGCGGCCTCTGCAGCGTGCCGTCTCTATAGAGCAGCGAGTGTGTGTGCGTGTGTGTGTGTGTGCGGGTCTGTAAGTCATCCACAACGAAACGTGTGACCTCATTGTGTGGATCTGAGAAAACTGTGATTTCTACCCCCGTCGTTGCCGCTGCAGAATGTTAATACCGGCCTGATCAACAACAACCACGCTCTCACCAATCCTGCAGCCCGGGCCGTGAAAGGAAATGACATTTTTCGCTGTTGCGCTCTCGCACGACTCAGCGCTCCACTCCAACCAGCACACTGCACCTTATGCACTTTTTATCATATTACATATCGTATATATTTGTTATCACCTTTCATTATCTAGCACTATCTACCTCATATTTATTAGGACAGTCTGTGCAATCTGGGAAATATCATATTTATTAGGACAGTCTGTGCAATCTGTGTAACCACACCACTAGCCACAGTGCTCTGCAAAAAAAGTCACTTTTGTTTACTGGGTTTGCAAAAAAGTCACTTTTGTTTGGGTTTGTTTACTGTGTTTTTAACTCATGTCTTACAACACAATTGAGTGTGTGGGTGGAGGATGTATGTATAATGTATGGGTGGGTGAGGATGAGGGCGTGAGTGAGTGAGTGTGTGTGTGAGTGTGTGTGTGTGTGTGTGTGTGTGTATGTAAGATAAAGTATGTATGCAGGTATGTTTGTGTATAGACACTGTGTGTTTAATCTGTTCAGTGCATTTAGGCACTTTTTATTTTCTTTTTTATCACCAATTGCTCTCGGTGGAACGCTGTCTCGTCTCACTATATACTGTGTATATGGCTGTAACGACAAATAAAAACCTTGAAACCTTGAAACCTTGAAAAAACCTCCACTCTGGTATTTATTTTTTCCTCCCCCCGCTTGTCTCCCTGGCCGTCCCCCGTCTGGTTTCAAGGCCACCTTTGAATACATGCACACGACAGAGACGGATCTGCGCCGCCGCTACTTGGGATGCAATATGGCCGGGCCTCCTCCATTAGCATGCACTCCACCCTGCAACCCACATAACTCTCTACATGCTCTACATCACTCAGACACTCTCTCCTCCTTCACCCCTCATGCTCGTTCCTCAAATCATCCACTGTGAAGTTTTCCACCAGTCCTCTCCCTCTCTCTCTCTCTCTCCTCCCTCCCTTCCGAACACGACAGGACAAGTGTTATCGCCACACTGCAGATGTTTTTCTTTCGAAGGGGCTCCTCTGAAAACTCCCGGTGGCTGCGGCAGGACTAAAAACATCTTAAAACTTTTTTTTTTCCCCTTCTCCCACAGAAATCCAATCCATTAGGCTTACTGAGGCCTATATGATATCTCTGTCCTGCAAGACTCCCGAGACGGAGCCAGAGCTGGATGCGATCAGGAAAAGCGTGTATGTTGGTGTCTCAATACGGAACAAACCTACAAACACACTCACACGTGTTCAAACCAGTAGCGTCATTTCAGTCTAAGACAAGGTATGGCAAGGAACATGCCGGACTAGGGTTAACAAAAATCTAAAAATGTAAATTTAAATGCTGCAATCTGGTGCAATTTGAGAGCAAAACCTAGAAGCTATAGACGACCAATAATCACTATTGATGCAACTATTAATATCAGCCTGAGCTACTCTCCACTCACAAAGTTACTACATTTTTATCTGCTCTAAATATCCCTTAAAGGGATATTTTTCAAATTTTAATACTTATAACATGCATGCGGAAAAATGTGCTGCAGGCAAGTGTCTGTTTATGATTATTGGAACGTTGACAAATAGTCGCAATAACATCAAACCCCAGTTTGGCTTTTCAAAATGTTAAAAAAATATGGCAAACACAAACCAAACAAGCTTGAACTTAACATTCACTGAGTAATATAATATAAGATTCCTATTCTATGTTCTATTCTATCTGCATAAGTGGCATTAAAATGTATTCGTACAACTTTAAAATCCATCCATCCATCCATCCATTGTCTATCCCGCTTATTCCCTTTCGGGGTCGCAGGGGTCTGCTGGAGCCTATCCCAGCGCGTTAAGGCGAGAGGCAGGGGGATACACCCCAGATGGTCGCCAGCCAATCGTGGGGCACACACACCATTCACACACCATTCACTCTCACACTCACACCTATGGGCAATTTAGAGTTTACCAATTAACCTGAGCATGTTTTTTGTATTGTGGGAGGAAACCGGAGTACCCGGTGAAAACCCACGCAGACACGGGGAGAACATGCAAACTCCACACAGAAAGGCCCCAGACCCAGGCCCAAGGCGGTCTTGAACCTGCGACCTTCTTGCTGTGAGGCAACAGTGCTACCCACCGCACCACCGTGTACAACTTTAAAATGTTCGTTATAATTAAGAATATGTCTGCTACACTTGCTGACACCTCTGGTCCAAACCGCTGTGATTCACAGACAATCAGGTGAAACAAATCATAACTGACCTACAAATGTTCTAAGCCGCTGCAGGCCGGCGCCGCGACTGGACATCTGCTCGTTATATTTGACATCCAGTGGGTAGATGATGAAAGGTTAAGTAATCCCCGTGAAACTGGCCAAACTCTTTCTTTTAATGTTCCTCCTTGATTACGCGGAGCCGAGAAACAACCGTGCGCTTTGGCGAGCTGGAGAAATCGGTTTTACCCACGACGGACTGCGGCGCTGACACAAAGCAATGAGCCTTGCGAGAGAACGTTATTAAAAAATCCGAATTGGGAATTTACTCCGTTTTCCAAACGAGACCCGTAATTCGAAAACAGAAGCGATCCAAACCAGGATTTGGCAGAGCTTCCTTGAACCTAGCGTGAACACGCTGCGTCAATGTGCAATTAATGTCGAATTTGCTTCCTGAGGATGAGCCCCGTAGGCCTGGAGACTCAGAGCGGCGAGCGTGGCCCGTAGGGCGCCTTAATGACGCTCATTAGTTCGTCACGTCTGGTGACAGTTGGACTGCTCCTCCGCTCTCATTTCACAATGACTCTGCAGGATTAAATCCAGGTATCGTGTGCGCAGGGCCGCAAAAAAAAAAAAAAAAAACATGGGAAAGGAAGTGAGGAATGCAGAGAACAGGGGGCGTGTGCTACAGTAAAATGGTGGGTTCCATGCCCACTGGCACACGGATATAGGAGAGAATAGTGAGCACACGGGAATCCATTAGTGGAACCCGATTATCTCTTGGCTCTAAAATTAATTAAGTGAGTGGAGGGCAGTGTGTGTGTGTGTGTGTGTGTGTGTGTGTGTGTGTGCGATAGGGAGAAAGGTTGTCTGGTTGTCCTTATCTTCCCCCCCTCTTTTTCTTTTTTTTTTTTTTTTTAAAAGACAAATCCTCTTGTGTTGCAGCACTGAAGGCAGATGGGCTGGAGGCGCATGAATCCGTACGCCTGTACTCCAGCACAAAGCCTGAAATCTTTTTTTTTTTGGTGATGTGCTGGTAGAGGAGGGGGGGGGGGGGCGAAGCGGGGGGGGGGGGTTGACTACACAGCAACTTTGTGACTCATTCGTTTTTTTTTTTTCATTTAATCCCCCGCCGTTCCACAATGTGCATCCTATCCCCGCGCGCTTCACTTCCCTCCATAAAAGTCGCCCTCATTCTCTTCCTCTTTCCTCCCTTTATGCCGTTCCCCGCCGCCCTTCATTTCCTGAAACCTGTAGATAGGTTCGTTTCGTGGTCCTGGGCCTGCCGCCACTCTCAGGCTTAGGTTCCCTCTGCACTCATTCATCTTGATTAATACTGGCCTGCCTGACTAAAACCGAGCACACCTGAAGTCTCTTCAGGGATTATTACCATTAAATATGGCTACACACACAAGCGCGATCACTGCAAGGCCGCTGCCTTTAAATCAGGTTTCATCAGACGTGAGCGTTTCGTCGTAGTAAAAGCGGAGCTCCACTGCTGCAGACGGGCTTTGTGTTCGTTAATGAGCTGGCGTGTGCAATACATTTGGGATTATTAGGGCAGTTGGGAAACACAACAAGGTAAACATGTCAACCGTAGCAGCAGCGCTTTAATATCTCCGGGTTAGTCCTGAAATGAATTCAGACAAATAATCAATGTTTAAACGACGATTTAAATGATGAAGCTGCACCTCTGCAACGTGAGGGTCTGCTGCTCCTGTCTGTTAGATCCCTGTGTGCTGAATGTCTTAACACAAAGCTACAGCAGGCTTTACGACATTATGATGATGAGAAACGCTGATTTAAAAAATGCAATAATAATATGAATTAGGAAAATATTCGTAAAAATCACTAATAAAACTGACTAATCAGCCCATTTCGGTCGTAATAGACTGCAAATGAGTGATCAAGAATGCTTTATGGCAATATTTGATATGTGAGTGAATATGTGATAATGAGTCACTGATTTTGTTAGTTAGGATGGGCAATACGAATGAATGATATAAGAGGAAATAGTTAATAGATACAATAGCAAGGAATGTCTATTTTGGGCTAATTTAGTCTCGTTCTAAATGGCAAATCAATTATTTAAGTATCTTTAAAAATCATATCCAAATCTAATACTGCAACAAATGCCATACTACACTCAAAAGATGCTCAAGGGATATTAGCTACCATGGTATAAATAGTGTGACAGCATATATCTATATCCCCATATTACATATACCTTTCCTTCCAATGTTTCTACTCTGTAAACCTGCCACGATGTTTGACTAAATTGTTTTGTTCAAAGTTTGATCTATTTCAAGGGAAAATGTTTAAGTAACTTTCCTCAAACAAGCAATTTTTTTTTAGAGAATCATGAAATGTAACCACCATTTGACCTCTTTCCACATCATGTCTGATATGCAGAAGGTTCAGGAAGCGGTCTGAGCATATTTTAGGGAACCGTATATTTTGCTAGCTGTGACATCATATCTCTCATCCTTCATCATCGCCCGTTGTCGTGACATGTGCAGAAATAACACGAGTGATTTCCTGCGAAACGCAGACCACGTCGCTCCCTGCTGTTAAAAATGTTCCAATCCAACCCCCATAAGGAGTCCTGGTCCACCCAACACTTCATTTGATCAAACGTCGGCTTCTCACATCCAGCCCGTGGAGGCGCTAGCTTCCGTCATCTTTTCATCGATGACCTTTCATATCGGGATGAGCGCAGCTCAGCGTGTCAATTAGCTAAATGCTTCGCTCCTGCGACGCGTACCGGAGGTGCCATTACAGGTACCTGGGAAGCTGTTAATGGAATTGACATGTATGGCAGCCTGGCCACAACGTGTCCAATCATAGTAACAACACACGCTGATGGATATTTATTTCAGCTGGGAAAATGGCCCAAAGAAAGGAGATGTGTTATTATTAATCATTGATTTGAAGCACTATCTGGAAATTAAATTTGCCACCATCAAAGAGAGATCAAAACAAATTTCCCCAATTCACACATTTTCAACTGAATTGCATTTGAGTAAATTAAGGGAAATCTGACAGCTTTATTAGGACTAATACCACGGCGTAATCCCAGCAGCCAACCCTCTCAGAACGTAATCTCCAGCGTAAACCTTCATGGACCTGAGGTCTCCTTGTGTGGAGCTCCAGTCTGCTCCTCAGCATAGCAGTAATCCCACTAAGGCTCTTACAGAAGTGAAATTATTAAAGAATGAAAGGGAAAAGGCTTTATGACGGCTACAGACTCAGCGTGGAAGATGGCTAATAACAAACATCTCCCAAATCCTCTTAGGAAACTTGGGGAAACTCCGAGGAAAAAAAAAAAACAGCCAGCGATCAAAGAGCGTTGGAGAGATCAGCCTCGTGCAACACCTCGTTTTTCCAGGTGTGGGGAGGCAGGGGGGGGTGAAAAAAGAGGATTGCCTGAACCTCAACACCAGCTGGGACATCATGACTCATCCTCCCCCTCCCCCTCCCCCTCGTCCTCCTTCCTCATCCAATACCACCCAGCTCACACACACACACACACGCATGAAGGGGACCGCTCCAACCCGAACGCACGTCTGATGGGTGAATAAATAGTTATTGAGAAATAAAGATGGAGTCCATCAAGCTGTGGGCCTGCTGCTAGACGTGATGAGACCAGAGGGAGGCCGGAGCAGCTGTGTGTGTGTGTGTGTGTGTGTGTGTGTGTGTGTGTGTGGAGGGGGGGGGGGCATTGATCTGTAGTCCTGTACAAGAGACTTCCACTATCTCCTCTCTACGCATTGATGGAGACAGACGCCAATAAGATGACCCCAGATCTCTCATCAGTATACTGTATCACACACACACACACCTGCTCTGCTGCATGTCCAATGATACATCAAAGTCACCCCCCCCCAAGTAAGTATTTTTGCAAATTCGCAATTCATGCACCCTCCGCGCTGTAAAGAGATTGCGACCGAGAGAAGGTTTTCTAACCTCAGTGTTCTCCCACAAATCCCCCCTCACCTAAAAAAAAATGTAACATAGAGCAGCAATTGAATATGCATGACCCCCCCCCCCCATCCCTCATCCTGCTCTAGAGCTGCACCACTCCTCTAAAGGACGGATGGAGCCTCTGACAAGGCCAGCTGGGACGCGGGGTGGGATGGGATTTTGCTCTCCATCCATGCACGGAGCAAAAAAAAAAGAAAAAAGAGAGAGAGGGCCCATGGAACATTTTTTTTTTTAAATCATGTGAGATACAGGCCCAGACCTGATGCAGCGAGCCATGCATCCTACCGCAAAGAAGCCACTTATATTCATGTTTTTTTTTTTTTTTGCATTTCAACCCTTTTTTTTCCCTTCCAGCCTCGCTGCATTAGCGCGGCCGCTGTGAGCCATTACTCTTGTTGACGTAGGACGGTGCTGGAGGATGCATTTACAAATGAAACCTGCCCCAGATAAGGCTGCGTGTCAGCAATATGCGAGGACACCAGCAGCTGCGTGCGTGCGTGCGTGCGTGCGTGCGTGGCACGCGCGACACTGTCCGCTTAAAACGAATATTTTAATTAAATAACAATGTGGAAAAATAAAGTCACGTCGACGTTCAAGCAGAATAAAATAGATAAAAAAAAAGAATCCGGAGAACGTGAATGCGCCATCGTTAGGTTTATATTCCAGATTGTTCTTACCTCGACGTGCCCCCAAACGCAGCAGGACACAGCCATCAATATAGGAATTGCGGAATGTCCCATTTTGTCCTCTTCTGTGTTTTTTTTTAGGAACAAGTTTCTACTGTAAATAACTGTCTCCAACAACGGACGCTGCCCGGTTACATCGGCTTTAAAAGTGATGGACTCCCTCTCTGTCTTCCTGTCCTTCCTTTGCCTTATTCTCCTGCTGCGTCTGCGTCCTGCTCCGCCGCTGCTCGCCTCGCCAATGGCAGCCGGGGCTTTTTATGTGCTGCTGGATGAAGTCTTGACAGAACCAAGCCCTGTTTCTGCGGGTGTTTCATCACGGGCTCCCAGCCCGTACCCGCGGCGTCCGAAGGGGGCCATGTCTTGGTGAGCGGCGACATCTGGCGGCGGAGCGGCGCAATTACACCGCACAGGCTTTAATTCTAGCGACACGGGTCAGATAATTCACTGTGGTGAGAAGTGACTGGAGAAGGGAAAATAGGTTTAATAAATTTAATAAAATCCTCTTAAAATAATTGAATTGAATGTAGGATGTTCAACATTCAGATGAGGCATTTGACAGTAAGTAAAGAGGTGTAGTAGTATATTCTGGGCCCTGTATGTCCTTGATGTCAGTGGGCCCTTATTGAAGATTGTGAGAAAAAACAAAAAGTTTATAAAAAAAATGAGCAAAATGGGGTTTTCCGGTATAATTAGATCAAATTCTATCAATGACTGTTTGGTGGTTGTTTCATTCACCAAACCGAGTTGATGCATTTGGCCTCTATTCAATCTGGGCTCATTGATGCATTGGCTGCCAGCCGCTGCTGGTGGGCGGACGGAAAATAATGTGGCACAAAGTTTATTCTCTCATGACCATATTAAATTAGGACACAGATAAACTGGGGGGCTGAATTCATTCACTTACCCCCCCCCCAAAAAAAAAAAAAAACTTAATGCTTTTACAGATCAAATGTACCTAGAATACTGCATAGTGTTTTACTACAAATACAAATACTTAATTTAAAACTTAAACCAAGAGCAAACCGAACCAAATCAGAGAAAAAAACTGTAAATGAGCTAAATTATCTGCAACGAAAAGTTCAATGATCACAATTATTTGCCTTTAAAACAATAAACAGTTGCAGCCTGACTACTGATATTATATCAACTTTTTTCTTATTGTATTGATGATGTGGATAATGATGCTATATATTGATGCTGTAACAGTAAAATTGTGTTAAAATACTTTATTAATTGTTGTAGCTGAGGTTTTCTAATGCGATATGTGCATAAAACTCAGTGGATATTCATTTTTAATAGTTTCACATATCAGGTGAAGTCTTTCTCAATGTTCTTGATGCTTGTCTGTCTTGTTATTTTAGTTGTTTCTGTTGATTTTCTGTATTTTCTTCTTGTTGCATTTATTTGTTTTGTGCGGCTGTGTTGGACCCCGGCAGCACTTGCTCTGGATCTTTGTAATAAACAAATAAACCGAGTTCTCTCTTCATTGTGATCCTTCTGGATGTTGTTGAGATCATGGGTCTGCGGGGGCCTCACCATCTGCTGTAGGACGCCTTCTTCTGGTTCATGACCATAGAGCTTTATTGATTTTGGCTTTATATGTTTGGTGTCTGAGTTTTGCTGCAAGATGAATTTGGGACTATTCAGACATCCCTGGTGTTGCATTATGGATTAAAAAACTCACTTCCACACCAAATCCATTGCCAGATGAGGAGATTATTGTATATGCAAGAGCTCAATTCACTGTGCATTAGTAGTTAGGAGTATAGTTCTTTGAAAAGGTTTGGAACTATTGGAATTGTAGACAGATGATTTTTGTGAAATCTGTCTTGCACATATTACCGGTTCCATGTTTTGTTTGCTAATGTATTTTTTTTCTAATATTTGCAGAAATCAATAATGCCTATAACAATTCAACAATAGGACTAAACTCTTGTGAGCTGTGAAAATCATTTGATTATTTTATTAAAATGGATACATGCACAAAATAAAATCAGATTTTATTTGCATGTTACTATTATTAATATTTATTTCATAATGTGTTATTATTATTATTTATCTCTGATTTGTTTTTTCATTACTAACCATCTGGGTAAGGTTTGCTTTGTGTACCCTGGGAGTTTAAACAAAAACAGAGAAGCATTTTTCAGCTTCTATGCTCCACATATCTGGAACAAACCCCGAGTAAAGTGCAGGTTTTGCTGAAACTCTCAGTTCTTTGAGACTAAAGTGACTTCCCTGTTTGCTGACTTTTCTTGAATAAAACAATTACTTTCTTTTTGCGCTTAGCTGTGACTTTTATGTGTGCATTTTGCTCATCCTCCATTTTAGCTTGTCTTGTTTTAATTCTCTTCAGTCTCCATTAATTGTATTTCTTTTTATATATATATTGTAATGTGTATGATGTTCTGCACTAAGAATTGCCTTTTGCTATATAATAAACTTGCCTTGCCTTATAATTAGTGTGTTAGGTTGTATTCAGTATGATATCATATTTTTGCTTCATTATCTTACATTTCTAACTGCATTCCTCATGATGATATGATGTAACTTATGTTGTTTTCTTTCTCTTATTGGATTATTCTCTTTTAATTTCCCTCAGTCACTGATAATTGTATTTGTTTGTTTTTTTATTATTGTAATTAGCATGATGCTCTGCACTTTGCCTGATGTCCATGTTTCCTGATTTGTTCTGAATGGCCTCGTGCTATAATATAATAAACTTGCCTTGTAATTTGTGCAAATCCTATGTGTGTTAGATTGAATTCAGTATGACAAAATAGTTTCTGAGAGGCCTTTTTTTTGGGTGCATTTAGCTCGTGCGCTTACATTTCTAACTGCATTCCTCATGACAATATGAAGCCATTTGTTGAGCACGTTTGGCAGGAACATCCACAAGCAGTCGGCAGGGGGAACGCGTGGTATGAAGAAGAAGGACAATCCCGTTTTCTTCCATATGGAATCAGCAGCAGGTGTTTTTTTTCTATCCCCAAAAGCGTCATAATGCATGGCGACATGTGCATTTAATTCTATCTGAATGTCTTTGAAATAAGAAAGCTGTCCCACCGACGCAGCCGCTGCAGGTATTTGTGGGCGTGGCTTGCACCATAGGTGTGTGAGGAAGAGGAAGAAGAAGAAGAAGAAGCTCCGTTCAAGGTGTGACGCGACGACACAGGAAGGGAGACACTGGGATTTCATTTTAAACCTATTTTTTATATATTCCTGTCATTCCAAAAAACTTTGAGGGTGAGTAACTTCGCCAAACTTTAAACAGAGAGGGAGAAAAGGAACAAGAAGAACCTGAGATCCGGTTGGTGTCCAGCTGCAGATCCTGATCCTGAAGATGTATTCTGCCAGATATGAATACGACGTAAGTCGAGTGTCCTTCACACACAGCTGAGTCTTTATCTGAGCTTTGACCCTGAATGGGCCTCTGCATTCACTGATTGGTGGAGGATTTCCTAGAACTGGATTCATGAATGAATGACTCATCTCTGTAGTGTTTTCTAACTTTTTTTTATTCATTATTATTTTTATTTTAAGTTTTGTATTCACTAACATATTTTACACTGTTACCGTAAAGCCCTTAATTAAAAAAAAAAATCAAGCTGTGAGTGGTATAAATACATTTTGCAAAGACACACTTGCACACTCACACACTCCACTTGTTATTCTGTAAACAGCCATTTCTTTCAGTCACACTGGCTGTTAAATAAAATGCATAACTAGACATGGGTGCTTTTATTGGTTGCCCCCTCCCCTTTTATTTTTTTTATATAGTGAGATGGAAAAAGTAGGTGTTTAGTAGCATTTTTTAAATATACTGAGAAAGATTCAATCTGCATTAAGTACTTTTATGTTCTGGACCTCAGATATGTAGGCTGCTAGTTGCTGTCTCCTCATGAGGCCGAGGAGTGGAGGCCTTGAAAGCCTCACCCAGTAGTCGGTAGTCAGTTAGTTTTCTGTTCATGTTTTAGTTCAGATTACAGATAAATGTTGTTTGAAGTTCCTCGTCATTCCACAGTTTAGCTAAGTCAAGTCAGAACATTCTTTAGTGCCATTCATGTGAAACTGGTCATGTACTCATGGTGGTTTCGCGTTTCAACCCCCCCCCACACACACACCTTCACACACCTACACCCAAAACCAAGGGTGTGTGTGTGTCACACATTTAAATGCATTTACATGAGCTACAGTACATATGTTGTGCATCAACCACCCCATTTATATTTGTGCTGAAAGACATTAGATTTTTATTAAATTAAATAAAAATAAGGGCTGTAAACAAATTCCCACAGTAATTCATAGCGATTTTAACCAAGACAGCATTTCCCCTTTTACAAATTTACAGTCAACCTTTTTTTGTAATGTAATAATGGAGCAAAATTATATATATTTTTTTACTTATAATGTGAAGACTGACATATAGTTTTATTTTGCATAATCTATAAGTCAGCTTATCCTGGAGCATGCATACTTTATGTTAATAGCTGCACAGTTCTTATCATTAAAATGACTCTGATACAGAACAATCGCACTACAGGATGTAGGAGGTATGAAATAGTGTCAGCCATAGGTGTGTGAACCTCTCTCTGCAAAAGGACCGTTCATGGTGACCTCTGGGGTAAGACACACTGTACGAGTAAGTGGATTCACGCAAAATAAGTGTTTTTCATATATATTTTTTCTATTATTATCAAAATATCCATCCTTTAAACACAATTTCTTATCTCTGAGATAATGTGATTCCAGCGTCTCGTATTCTGGGTTCTGGTTATTAGAGAAATTAATCAACAAAACTCTGTCCGGATCTCTCAGAGTTGTCGCGCTAACAAAATAAAAGGCAGACAAAGGCCGGCGGGAACATAACCTCCGTGGCTGTGGTAATAATCAGTTAGTTCCAGCCCTGTCGGGATACAGTATATCTTTACGATTTTTCCGGTTGACACACCACACAATTGATTTAAATGTAAAAGCCACTTTCCAAATGTTAAGCGGACATAAGCCACAGAAGCCGTGTGCTTGTTTTGAATTCCATAACCTCGTGAAGCTTTGTAAATGAACCTCCTTCCCTCTTCCTTCTGTTAATGTTTGATTACTCGCAAACAATGAAATCAGTGTAGAATATGGGCTGGCAGTGTGATTAATGCACATGCGGTGACGCAGCGTAGCGTTCCTGTGAAATCACTGAGCAGCCGTGACGTGAATTTAGCATTTTTATTGTCTCCTCTGTTGTTAATTACTCTGGATTTTTCTGATAGATACAAATCCACAATTAAGCGACCCGGGCACACGTATGATCATTAACATAGTTCAGCTGTATTCTGCTCCACTCGGGCTTTGGCCTTTTATCAGCTCCAAATACATGAGCGCTGCACCTGCTATGGGTGGATGCAGATTAATGAGCTCGAGTGTGACGGTTCGGTTATGAGCGGCCTTTGTTTAGTTCATGATTGATAAAGTGGTAGCTGTACAACCAGGCCTGGGGGGATTGATGTGTAGTACAACAACAAGCATCTTGTCTTCTTAAAGTTTAGGTTAGCGGTGTATGTGTGTGTGTGTGTGCAGGTGTTTGAGCACTATTATCTGACCATCATCATATGTGAGTAGCCCATTTAGATCTGCCTAAACAGAACAGTCCAGCACTGACGAGTGCAAAGAAAGCACACGAGAACTTTTATGGAGCTCGACCCTGCGGCTGACCCCTTTGCCGTTGATACGTTGCTGTGTTTCTGGAAAAAAAAAATACTGACCGCAGTAGGTTTCTACTCCTCGACTCCTGGAAAATGTTCAAAACATGACAAATTACCTCCTGAGCTCCAAAGATTCAATACACTGTGAAACTTTGGACAAGCCAGCACCGAAGTTTCTCTCATAAACATGTTAGACCTGCCGTCGCTCTGATGCTAAACTCAGTAAATGTAGCAATACAGCAAAGTTACTCAGTTACAGGAAGTCCTGCATGAAAAATTCTATTCAAGTCCTGCATGAAAAATTCTATTCAAGAACATGGGTATTATCACCAAACTGACCTACTTCTGTAGCTGCTTTAGGTGGAGCTAGTTTTTATCCAGTCACCTGGTTCAGTCCTCAGCTCATATAATATGTCTGAAATTATCCTTTATGTAAAATCTTCATTTGATATTTGATTTATAATAGTGGGTATTCTAGGTATAGGTGATGGGTAAAAGTATTTAGTACGAGTGTGTAGTGCAGATTGTACAGTACTTTATAATCTATTTAGTTGCCTTCCACTATAGCCTGATAAATTCAGGTATAGATATAACTAAGTTGAGTAATCTCAGGCTGCATATATGTGAAAAGATAAAGAGGTTTTGCTCTTTGAAAATGTACATTAGAGCTGCAACAGGTAATCAAGATGGCAGCTATTTTGATATGTTTTAAAGCAAAAATGCTAAATAATTGCATTTGCATTGATGGTTTCATGCATCATAGTAAACTGAACGTCTTTAAAGTTTGGACTGTTGGTTGAATAACAGATCATGATGTGGCCTCTTACTTTATATCGTCTTAAGCGATCAATCGCTGATTGAAATGTTTGTTAGTTGCAGCCCGGAGAATGAACGGTGGTGTTGCTGCTGCCCATAAACAGGGGAGATAAGAGGCTGAAAAGCACACGGTCCTTAATGAAGCTGATAGTGTGGTCGCTCGTAGCAGGAATAGGTTGTAATGACATCGCCGCTTCTGTTCTGTCAGCGTCAAAGCGTGACCGCGAGTCAGCGCGAACGTTACTGACAAAGAACCTGAATGGAAGCCATCAATCACGCATCATTCCTTTTATTATTCACACCCGGGACATGAGCTTTTCCTGCCGTGATGTGTCAAAAATGTCTTCTGTGAGCGGGAGGGGGGGGGGGAACTCACCGGAGAGTTTTGGTTGGTTCTCCATCAAAGAATTAGAAAAAGAGAAGGTTATAATGGTAATAGGGAAATAAAACCATAGACTCACAAAGCCACATCAACGGAGGTGAAGGCAGCGTGTTGAGGTAAAAATAGCAAAGGATGAAAGAGAAAACTGCGTCATGTTTAGTCATAAACAGAAATCAGACACAGTTTCTAAGGGTTGAGAATGTAAGCGGGCCGGTGTGTGTTGGACGTTCTTCCACCGGCGTCTGTTTAAATAAATCAGATCATTTAAGGACACTGTTACACGGCAATTCATGATGAAACAAACATTGTTGAATTACAGTTAAATGTATTATTCATATTGGTACTGTATGATGGCCTAAGAACATAATTTAATTTCATACCTCGCTCTGACCCTCTAATATGGATGAAGTGAAACTGAAAATAATCCACAATGCTGTTTGGGTCCTGGGCTTTTAAAGGTTTCTGCTTCCCTCTGCGCTGTAGGGCACCTTTTGATGATTGATTTATCGCACATCCAAAAGGTCAACACAGAGAATGTGGACGAGTCATTGAGAGAAGCGACTTCTATCCTTCACCGCGCTTAATGCAAAAATCAAGAGCATTATTGAAGCTTTAACCCGGGAGAATGCTGTGTTCTGTTGTCTGTGAGTGTGAACTCAGACGCATGACCAGTAAATAGAATTAAGTTTCCTGTGAGTTATGAAACATGCACTGTAAAAACACAGATCTTATCAGGTGAAAAAACCTGTTCTTAGTACAATTAGTCAAATATGGAGTGGAAATATCTCATTCTACTGGCAGATCATTTCGCTTATTTCATATTTTTTTTTCTTGATTTTAGTCAATTTAATCAGTTTTGTATGAAAATGATAGTTTTGTTGAAGTTGACCCAAATCAGGAAAAGAGAATCAAAAAGGACAAATTATCTGTCTGTGGGATAATATAATTCTACTGAATATTGGACTAACTGTACCAAAAACCAGATATTTTTCCCTTTGTAAGGTGTCAGTTTTTGCAGTGTAACCGGCTATGCTTTCTAGGTGAGCTGCTTTTTGCTTTTTCCTTTTGTTAACCACACCTCACAGCGGTGTCAACTTGTTTCCACCTGCCAGACTGGTTGTTGGATGTTTCTTTATGAGGATCCTCATTAGCACTGGCTAACAGAACACACATACACGCCCCAATAAATAAGGAAAGAAAGAAATGCTCTCTAGACATCTTTATTTTTTTTGGTGAAACTTGACATGAATGCTTCTTTTAGCTTGCATCATCTGATCTGCACCACCCCCTATCCTGTTCGATAAAAGCACAGCGCGTCGAGATGGTGTTTTAAGAAAATGCTACTCTTATTCTCTTATATGAATGGCATTTCTTTTGAGGAGTGAAGAATGGGGTATGATGGAGAGCTTGTAATGGTTTTATTAGGCTGTGATCAGGGTGGCTGATAGAGAGGGACCCCGCAGCACTTGCTGACCCCATCTCTAATGATTCCCCTCATTCTGGCCCATGATTGCTGTTAGAGATTCCAATTAGAAAGCATGTGTGGAAGCCCGAGCTGGGTAAGAATAGGCCTTAATTGCCGTGAGTTATCATCTAGACTCATGTAATTGAGCCCCCTTCTTAAGGGGCAGCACATCTGACAAATTGATTTAATACCAAAGTGATTCTCCATCCCTAATGGCACTCGGGCTTCTTCGCTCATGGGCTACAGGCGCTGAATTCATTGTGTGTTGATTACTGACCGGCCTGAAACCTTTCTCCCCGTCCGCCCACTCGAGATGGGCTCGGCAAAAACATGCGTGCGCGCGGAAAACGTATCGACGCACACACGCGAGCGCTATAGATTTTTTTTTTTCTCTTACAAGGTATGCCTGGGTTTATTATGCAATGTCCGAGCTGGGGTGTGGGATTCTCAGGCGCATTGCTTGAACCACAATTACCGGTTCCACCGGTTCTGCACACATGCTTGTTTAGGCTTGCCGCTCTCGGAAGCACCTCCAGACATTTCTCATGACGGTTTGTGGAGTAGCAGAATAAAGGAAGGCAGCAGGGCCAGACCATGTGTCCACCAAAGCGTTTTCACAGATAGCCCCCCCCCCCACCGGGTCTCCGAGGCTATGGAAATTCCTGCATGTTTTAAATCTGTTGTTGTCACCCTCGTAGCCACGGAGTCTAACGTAGTTAGTTTGAATGATTACAGGCCGCTCGCTCTGACTTCTCTGGTTATGAAGGCGTTTGAACGACTCGTCTGTTGCCATTTATCCGACGTCTCTGCAACCCCCCCTCTGCCCACCCACGTGAGGGTTTTGATTGTTGATTGTTCCGCGTTCAATACCACCGAACCTCTTAAACTAATTGATTAACTTCAAGTGTCGAGAATTAATCGGTGCAACTGGATTTCAGTCTTTTTTTCTTTTCTTGTCTGTGACATAAAGCCATACATTTTTTTTTTATATCATGTCATTTAACTTTAACATGTTTTTGCATTTGTAAAAAAGCACTTCATGAATTATTGCATGTTTTTAGAATGAAAGAATTAGAATTTCTTGAGAAATGCTGACATCTGGCCTGTGGCGCCTTCTGTGGTGACGTGTGAGTGTTGCGTCTTGTAAAATACGAAGCTCCAAACCGAAAAACCGATCAGCTGTCAGTTGTCTAGGTAAAATGTGAGTTTGCAAGCGCCATCCCATTCCTCTTTATACGCTCTGAGCCCTTCAACCCCTACCACACACTGACACCAGCTAAGACTGCGAGGGCTCGGCTTAGTCTGCAGACGGGACTTTTAAAACTCAGCCATTAGGGACAAAGGCTTTTACAGAGGGAATTTTGGATATGTTTTTTTATTTCTGGTGGGGAAAAAAAACAGTTTTTACCATGTTTTAGGAATATAAGATGATGTATAAATCAAGCTATGAATGATATATGAATAATACCCCTGCGGTGAAAAACCTTCAGAATATAGTTAGGAATAAAACTATAAAGTTTTGTGCTGTTGAAGCTGATTTCTGGGTCAGAATTAGGAAAAAAAATGACTCAGGAGAAAAATACAGATGCAATATGGACAAAGTAGTAAAATAAACACACAAATGTGGATTTTTTTTTCATAAGTCTGAAAGAAAACAAGATATAGAAGCAAAATCGTAACATATGTGAATAAACAGGATTGAATCAGCCTGCAGAGCTGAGGGGAGGGCCCCCCATGGTGTAAGGCAATCAACACAAAAGAAAAAAATTAAGTGAAGCAGGTCTTTTCTCCGTTGGTCATTAACGAACAGATAGTGTCTATTTATCAATTGCATGGCACCAGCACATACCACACACAGAGGGTGGAGGTTAACGTCAAACCACATAGTTAATAAGGCAAACGAGAGGCTTCACTTTCTGCAGGTGATGCAGCGCTCGCCAGAGAGAGCGGACGTTTGGAGACGGTAGTAGCTCCTAGATCATTAGCTGTGACCTTCCCCCCATGTCTTCTCTGTACACGCCACACGTATTAGACACTGGCGGTGACCCCCGAACCCGAAATGTTGGGAAATACCACTATTCTTGTTTGTTTTACCCAGATTACCTTTCCTCGAGTGCAAACTTGCCCAACCTGTTTTCCTTGACTGTGCTGAATCACACTCATTGTCAATGGCGACAGGTCAAACACTTTTTTCTCCCCTGCTACAACATACGGTAACTTTCCCAAAAGACAGCTAGTTTCCTCAGATTTACCATCCAAAGCAAATGTATTTATAACTAAACAACTATACTACACAGCAATATTTATTTGGATGGAATGAGGGTAAAATTGTGCACAGAAGCAATTTGTTGTTGATGACCCAGTACGATAATTTGGGAATCCCTCTGAAGGTTTGATTGAACCTGATTTGTGATTACAGTAAATGAAAATTAAATGAAAATGCCATTTTTTTTGTGTGTGTGTGTGTGCATCAGGGACGCCATGGCAATCAAGAGCGGATCGACTTCCTAACGAGCCGGGAGAAGGCGCCGTCCAATCGGAAGTGCGGCGTCTTGGTCGGCGTCCTCGCCACTCTTCTCGTCCTCGGTGTCGCAGCCGTCCTCGTCTGGCTGTTTGTCTGTGAGTGGCCTGTGGTTTCCTCCATTTCACGTCCAGTATGGGGACTGGGAGTGCAGTACCATGCTGTATTTGGAGTTAGAGGCGGCATTGAGGGGAACTGACTTGGCAGAAATGAAACATAATATTTATCCATCCGTTTCCAATACCTACTTTTTCTTCACTAGTATGTTTTAATCAGTGCAAAGGTCAACCAAAACAAGAATTACAAGAGGGTTAGACTGCATATTTAGCAAGCATATATATATTCAAATATTGCAAATATTCTGCCTTTGGTGAAGCGATATAAAAGCAAGGTTGAAAAGTGGCGTTTGACCCAATGACAAAACTTGTAAGGGACACAGTGACTCAGCAAGTGTTGGAGACCAACAATTGAATTACGGTTTGTTAGTTCAACCAAAACAGACAACAGAACGTTAGCGTTACTGCTTTGTCATGTTAAAGCCAAACGTCCTGAACAGCATGCTGAGTATGAGAGAGGGAGATCTGCAGCAGCTACGGAGGAAAGTTGGTCACAGCACGCCCACTCTGCCACGGCCGGCATAAAAAAAAAAAGGTTCTCAAGGCCAAAGGAAACGGATTCGCGATGGAGGTGATGGAGGTCATGGCTTAGGCCGATCAGCCGTTTAGCGTTGTGGAGGTCGCCGGCTTTCAGAGGCCTGTGGAGCGCGTTGAGCATCGTTGCATGATACCGAGCAAACGCTATTCCTCTAATGTGTGCTTAAGAGAGATGTTCCATTTGGAAAATATGTCTAAAAATGTATTATAGAGTATTTATGCAGTGATAATAAAAAAAACCTAACAACTGCATTTAATATTCAGTATTCCGCCAAGTGTTTGATTTTATTTGGCTTCGGCCATAAATCTAAACTTCGATGCATCCCTAAATTCTTTTATTACCTCAGCCATTTTTACCTGCATGTAGCCCAGAACAGACAAAGTACAGTCACTCTAAACACGGCTTTTTGCGTCACATGCAGCATGGAGGATTCATTGAGGATGGAGGATTGATGGATGGCAGCAGAAAAATGAGCACTGAACCCTTAAAAAAGAGAAAATCAGAAGAAAAAAAATGTTCCTTTTTTGCATAAATCAGACGTATTCTTTATATAATTAAATGAGATTTTCCGGAGTGTTTACATTGCTAACATCAGTCCCTGCCAAGACACGCGTAGCGTCGCAAACTGTAAAGTGGATCACTTACACTGGCTGTGAAGGCGCAGCTCTTTGATATTTGCCTGTAAGAGTGGCTTGTTTGGACTTTTTAATTTCCCATTAGTGTTCGGCTTCTTGACAGCTCTGACTTTCTCCTTTTTAATAATGCAAAGGAAGAAATGTGTCAAGAGTCCGCGGCACATTTGCACATACGGGGGCCTGACAAAAAGGCGTCTGAAGTCTTGATAAACAGCCTCTTGATTCAACTGTCTGCTTTAATTGCTCTTAGAGCCCGACTGTCTTCTCAGTAGGAGATTGCGCTGTAAGGCTTCAAAATTTCAAGGCGTGCTTTAAAAAAAAAAAAAAAAAACTAAACAAACTCAAGTCTCCACTTTTATCAGAGGCATCTACTTTATAGCGTTTCGTTGATCAAACAATTAACTCCTCTGCTTCTCTCCCCCAAGTTAAAGACGCTGATTCAGAAGCCACCCTCAGCAAGCAGCTCCAACCTTCCACTCAGGTGTTCAGTGGACACATGAAGCTCGTCGACCAGCCGTATGACCAGAGGCTGGAGGACACCACTAGCCCGGAATTCAGGGATTTAGCAGACAACCTGCAGGCAATAGTGAGTTCCACGCCTAAAAAAAGATGACTTTCCTACTTTTTTGTTTTGTTCTCTTTCTATGGTTCACGCTATTTCGGGCAAAGCGTCGGCCGTCTCTGAGGATTAGCTGCAGATGTTGTTTGACATTGTGGAAACGCGCTTTAAGTGTGTCCCTCCTGGTGCACGGAGACTTCTGATGAAGCACATTCGTGTGGGTGGAATAAAACGCAGCGCATTCTCTCCAGTAATTCCCTCAACAGCGTCTCCTATTATTGGAGGCGGCGGAGATGTTTGCAGCTCAAAAGTCATCGAGCTTCACTTCCTCTATGGAAAAACTGCAGAAGTGAGAGTGTTCGGTGAGGATAATGTTAGTGTCAGTGGTGAAATATTAGATGACTACTTAATTTAGGGGGAAAAAACTTGATGATGTTCTAGGTATGCACCTATATAAGATGTATAAATACATTTGATCTGCAATGGGAGATGTTGCTGACTTAAACTTGAGAAATTAGAATTTTTATTAACCTTGAGTGACACAAGCATTTGCATGCTCTGATTTCCTCTCAGCAGTCTGCGCACTGCAGCTTTTGCAGGTTTTTTTTTTTTTTTTCCTTCTCACAAGGAGCACATGCTCCGAGGTTAGCTCGCGCTGCACATGCATAATATATAGCGGTGGCACGCGTTTGAGTCCTCAAAGAGCGGCTGCGGCCTCGCCTGATGCAGTTCGCCACTCGCTGCAGCTGAAGGCGAGGCGGGTTTAATGAGAATCCCGTTGCTCGGGCGCGTTTTCGTGGAAGGCAGTTTAACATGCTAATTTGTTCTTTGTCTTCAGGCAGACAAGCACAGAATCCTGTACACGATCTGTTCACTAAGGGGAAAAAAAAATACTTTTTCTCTACACAGCTGGGGGAAAACTTTAAGGCAGATCCATTCTTCAAAGACTACTACACCAAGTCGGTTGTCACTGCATTCAGGTACTCCTCAGATAATCAGATCTGTTTGTATGCTGCTGCATATGCCATGTATGTGAAAACTTTATATGCACACTTCCTATTCTTCTTGTGGAATGTTTCTATACACAAATGATGGATGAGCTGATTTATTTTATATATAAATATATAAATTCTGTGCAGAAGTTTCAGTCATTACAGACTACAAAGTGTGATTCACCCCGAACAGAGGGAGAGCAAATGGTTTTAACACTTACAAACTTGTAGTTCACAGAAGTCAACATGACAGCTGGCTGGTACGGTGTTATAAAAAACCTCTGTTCCAGACAGCGGGGCGGGTATAAGGTCACTCAATCCCAGATAGTTACAGCAGAAAGATAAAGAAATGTAAGGATAAAAAAAAAAAGGTAATATGATAATAGAAAAGCATGGCAATATAAAAGTAATAGAAGTGAATATAGTGTGATGGTGTAATTCCAAACAAACCCAGGTTGGGTGTGATCTGTTGAGTGTCACTGTGGTGTAGTAACAGTGCGACGCCACAGTTTACATCCTGCTTATTCACACTGTATCACACATGCAGGGCGGGAATAAAACAGCCACTGGTAAATGGCAGCATCAGCAGGATTTCACTCTGACTGATTTCATTTCTGATTTAATTTGGCCTGCTCTTTACAGTCGATATAAATCAGCCATGTTCCGCTAGTCTTTGCTCCTTCTCCAGTGTTGAGGCGCCTTACTGAACGCTCTCCTCTCCCTCTCCTCCTTCCCCGCTCCGCGCCCCCGCTCGCCCCATAGCGAGGGTGTGATAGCCTACTACTGGTCCCAGTTTGATATCCCGGTGAGTGACCTGGAGGTCGTGTCCGAGTTCTCCGAAGAGCGGGTGTTGGAGACGCTGGAGAGCGCCGTGAGGGAGCGGAGCGGCAAAAATGTCCGGATCAGCGAAGTCACGGCCTCAAGTAGGTACCAGCAGGGTCACGCCCTGGGGGGTTGCAACAGAAGTCGCCCACTCAGATTATGACATTTAACAAAGCAAAGATAGAGCTCTGTGAATGCAGATCTGAGGAAGGTCCTTGTCATCTCCTATCAGTGCTGCTGTTCTGTTTGCTTTCCATTTGCATTACAGGAGCTCACTCTGAGTTGTGCTGATAAGATGATAACAGATAAGCCAGGCCCCCCTCTGCTTGTGCTGCATCTGAGATTGCACATTTTATGCTGTTTGGATCCTCTAATGATATTAGCTGGGCCCCGGCCTGGCTTGGAGACAGCCATTTTTCTTCCTTCTGTCTTCTCAGCATTCACGTTGCATTTGTCCACACGCTGGCCACCGGCCAGAAGCTCGGGCCCTGTGACTCAGTGGTTTTTGGTTCTCTTGAAAATGATTTCTGCGGGTATGATTTGATGCCGCCGTCCCAGATAGTTAGACAGAGATGTATGGCTTGCCGCTGTAGGGCAAGGTGAGACGGAGCAGAGAGGGAGCCGTGCACCGTCGCCGGCTCCAACTAACCTGCAGGGAAATGGAACAGAAAATGTGCAACCCAAATATTTTAGGCTCATGCATCAAACTCTTCCGGCCTCCGCTGACCCGTTCTCTCTCTCCTGTTTCTCTGTCACTCCCTCTGTCTGCAGTCACAGATCCTCGCATGGCCAGGGACCCCAGCGCCGGTGAGTACGGTGTGTCCCGTTTCAATCACTCGCAGCTGTAATTTTCCAGCTGGCTAGACCCTCTCCCTGCTGCCAGCGTGTAACAAATGGCCGGCCTGCTCCGTACTGTACATGTGCTGCTCCAGTCAGAGATTGAGAACCCCGCATCAGGCCAGAGCTAGTCCGTCACCATGCCGACACCTCTCTTTGACACTGTCTGCTGATTTATGTCTTTGGGACAATTAGATTAGATTACACTACATTACATTAGCATAGCAGCTGTACCATCCTTACATTAATCTGTCTCTACACATCCATTCTAACATAAAGGATGGAAGCCCCTGTGATTACATAGTGTTCAAATTCCGTATTTGCATAATTGAAAATTGATTCCGAAGGGAGGGGAAAAAAAAACAGAAAAGACGCGATACCGACGTCCGGTATTTCTCCAGTGACAGTGATCAGGTGTGAATTTGTCTGTTCCCAGT
The DNA here is from genome assembly GCA_036785175.1 of Eupleurogrammus muticus. Lineage (NCBI taxonomy): Eukaryota > Metazoa > Chordata > Actinopteri > Scombriformes > Trichiuridae > Eupleurogrammus > Eupleurogrammus muticus. The sequence continues at coordinate 4,224,864 of JAYKQN010000026.1, forward strand.
CGGTTGTTTCCATCGTCTGGAGGCGGAGCGAGCGGCGGCCGAGTTCGCGTCCCCAGGATTCCCCGTCAGGTACCCGGCCAACTCCCGGTGTCAGTGGCAGATCCGGGCGTCGGAGGGCCACGCCATCTCCGTCAGCTTCCCGTTCTTCCACATCGAGGACGACTGCTCCGACGACTTCGTCTCCATCTACGACTCGCTGAGTCCGGACGATTCCCAGGCCATCACGGAGTGAGTCGGGTGGCCGCGAGTGTCCACAGGGCTCGAAGGCACCGATGGGCGGGATTTTTCTTTAAGGGTTAAATCTTTGGTGGTTCAACTTTTGTCATTTCACTAGCAGTTTACAAGCAGAATGCAGTAAAGCCTCCCCCGAGAGGAATTTTATTTACAAGAAAACGGCTAAATTGACTTCTCACAGCACTTCAGATCGTGGCACAAATCACATTCTCGTTTTGCCTTAAACCTTGGTAGAAGGGTTTATTTTTTGATAGGACTCAACGTTTGTCTCATTTATTTAGCCTTGAAGATCAGAGGGAGAGGGGAAATACAGCTGTGCAGGATTCCCAGAGGACAACCACAGGAAATCACTTTGTATTTGACTGAAAAGTTGCGAAAAGAGATTTAGCAGTAAAAGTTGTTTTGATGTGGATGGAAAACATTTTCCACGCCATTTCTTTCACTGGATTTGTGATTACAACTTTTTTTTTTTTTTCTTTTCGCTTGGCCCTGAAGCCTTTAGTGCTGCATGTCCCGTTTTATTGTTAACTTTCGAGACCTCTGTGAGATTGAGTTGGCTCAAAAAAGACCCGTCCTTTCAGACCTATGAAGGGTGTCAACCTGAATGGTTGCTGCAGCGCTGTGTGTAATTGCACTTTGTCTATAGGGGAAGGAAAAAAAAAAAAAAGGTTCTCAAACTGCAGGCTCCTGAATGCAACATCAGTGGTCGCTGCAGGCAAAACTCAAAAACTATCGCCAAACAAATATGTGTTACCAAGCGATGCATAAAATTGTTCTAATGCTATTGAGCGATCAGCTTTATCCAAGGTGACATGGGCTTTATGAGAGCCATAATATAATACTCTATAATGACATTATTCTACTGGAGGTAGACGTATTACTGCTCTCACAACGTCATTCACACCTCGTGGCTTTGCCGCCAGCGGTGCTGAAACTTTTCGCTAATGGACCTAATGTTTGACCTTGAAACTCTACCCGTTTGTAGAGCCAGCACATCTCTCCTTATTTTTCCTGTTTCTGTACCCGCATTTCTCGCTCCCTGGTTATCGCTCATTTACAGTGATGGGCAAGTTACTTTAAAACTGTAATGTGTTATTTATAACTGGCAGTGCTGGGAAAGTTCACGTTCAAAGTTCAGTTCACAAATTTTACAATGAACCAGTTTAGTTCATATTTTATGATTCAAATTTAAACAGAGTTCCAAAATTCGAATTATGAAATATGAACAAGATACTACTTGTCAAAATTTTTCTCACAGCCCACAGAGAACCAGAGACAGAAACTATTCTATCAGTTCTAACATTGAAACCATGTGTCAGATTCAGCATTGTATTCATCCTCATAACAATTTTTGATCCTCAAATGCTGCTTAAATGGTCTTTATTATGGAAATAAAAACAGGACTTTAGTCCTTAAGGTGTAATCCAGGTCAGCACTGACTATTCTGTTAATGGTCATATGCTGTGGTGCTGCCTTCATCCATGCTCCTGGCTGTTGCTTGTGTTTTGTTATTGTATTTGTTAGTTGGGAAGTGGAACATTTTGTGAGGACGTTTCACTGTTGTTGATCTCGCTGCGATTTTTAGCAAATTTGTATAAAGAAAAACAGAAATCCCACCACTGGTTTGAAACTATGCAGCGAAAAGCAATATATATTACATTAACTTTTAACTTTTGTAATCCCACCGCTGCTTATCTATTGATTTATTCAGAAATGACTTTTTTCCCCGCTAAAGTATTTGAAAGCTTGTTTTCTGCATTGGTGGTTTAGTGAAATTAATTTAAAATGAATGCTGTGTGTGTTGCACATCCTGAAGTGTTTTGATAAGAAGAGGGAATCTCTATGTAGTAAATGCATTGGACATTAAGCTTTATGCTGCATGGTTGTGTTTTGACATGAGGGCACAAACACAAAAACCTTTAACTGCATTATCTTGCTGTGTTATTTCTCCTAACAGGAAGTGTGGTCAGAGGCCCCCCTCCAACCCTCTGGAGGTGATGTCGTCTGGAAACATCATGCTCATCAACATGATTACTGACAGCGAGGTCCAGCGGCCCGGCTTTAAGGCCGAGTACAAAGCCATCCCACTTTCTGAAGGTATTCATGTTCCTGCAGCATTTCTCTATATATTGTGCCAGCATTTTTGTTTAATTGCACTCAATCCCATTACGAGATGTGTTAGGTTTGGTGTTAAAGTGACATGCTCTCCTCAGTTAAATCCTGCGGCGGCGTCCTCTCTGAAAGCACAGGAGTCCTCACTTCCCCGCGTCACCCCAGCTTCTACCCCCCCGCCGTGGACTGCAAGTGGACCATTAAGGTTTGCTCTGCCGCTCCTCCTCCCCCCCCGCGCCTCCTCCTCCACCTGAAACACCCCTCCTTCCTCCACCACCCTTACCCTGCCATGAGAGGAATGCTGAGGCAGCACTATCGAAGCCAAGCTGTTCAGTACCTCTTCTATCTTCATCTGTCAGACGGCTGTTGCTGCTGCAGCTAAAGCTGAGCTGCAGTGTTTTGTGTCTTGGTTTTGTTTGCTGGTGTGTTGCATGTAGTGTCTGTGTGTGTGTGTGTGTGTGTGTGAGTGTTTGCATGCCACCTGTTTTGCAGCTCGTATATATTCAAGTTTACAAGAAATACAGATGCATGTCTTAATGTGCCGGTGTGTAGCTTGGGAAGTGACACGCGTGGTAAATTAAGGTTGTAACCAACCAATCACCTCTGCCTCTGCACCGCAGGTCCCTGCTGGCAAAAAGGTGCGTGTGAAGTTCACCATGTTCCGCATGAAAGAGCCTCAGGTGGACATCCGTGTGTGTCACAAAGACTACGTGGAGATTATGGGCACTAAGTAAGATTTTAACTCACTACATGTCTTTTTTTTTTTTTGTGGTTGTCTGCAAACGAGAGGCTTTATAAGACGATTCCAGTTTCATGCAACATGGGGCTAATTTACGGTGTTCTGGCATCATTCCTTTCATCAATAAATAAAACTGCTGGTCTCAGCAGGTTACAAAGCTAGCAGAAGTCTGACTGGGCAAGAAACACGAGCAGTCAACAAACACTCATATAGTTGTAAATGAAAACCTCGGGTTGGCCAAACTTCTCTGGAGGAGAGAACAAGGGAGAGTGTTGAAATGGTTCCCTGAACTACCTGTTGTAAATATACACACACAACTCAACTTTGACTGATTTTACTTGCACACAGTTTTGGGCATGCTCACTTTTACGGCTAAACTAGTGTATTTTTTTAAGGCGAATATTTTCAAAAAATCTTCTACCATAAGCCGATCCAATCAACAACATTTCCAACTACACAGAGAAAGCCTGCGATACCATGCCAGGCCAGTAGGGGTCAATAATCAAAGTTTAAAAATGCCTGCATGAAAGAACACGTGCAGTGCAACATGATAGAAATGATATTTCACACGTGATATGCTGATCGACTTGCACTTTGTGCAATAATCTTAAATTCAGCTGCAATGTCGCAAATGATACCAACAAATATCGAGAGCGCAGACGGAACCTGAGACACGTCGGGCATCGTTAGTTGTTTTGAACAGAATGAGCAAGTGCAACCTTTGACGTCATGAATCTGAAAAAGAAAATCTCCCAATAAATGCTGGGTCGGTGTGGTTCAGAGGCCGATTTGAATAGAAAATTATGTGGGGAAAAATTAAAAAAAATCAGGATTTGTGTAGTCGGGGCCTCACTTGACCTTCAGATACTGTGGTTAAATTATCTCGCTGAGTTGCTGACTTTTTTTAGAACCGACTTACAGTTCCATCGCAATGTTTCCACATCTCAGAAACCACCATATTGTGGAAATTCAAATGTTTTCACTGGATGGGAGCTTGCCTCGACAGAAAGATCCTTCAGTCAATCAGTGGAACAAGTTGATAAATCCAAGCTTTTGCCAAATCCGGTCAGGAGAAGAGCCAAAAAAAAAAATCGTTTCTTCCAAAAAGCTCCACAAGTGTAATGCTCATAACTTGTTTAAATATTATCTAGTCTAACTCTGGAATAATTACTGTATTCCAGCCAATTATTACTGATTGGCATGAGTACTTTCGTGAAATAAGCAATGTTTTTTTTCTACCAGGTATTGTGGCGAGATGTCGTCTTTAGCTTTGACCAGTAAGACCAACATCCTAGAGGTGACCTTCCACTCCGACGAGTCCTACACCGACAAAGGCTTCAGTGCAGAGTACAGCGCCTACGACCCCGCAGACCGTGAGTAACAAAAAAAAAAAAAAAAACTACTTTGCATCCACATTTACACAAGACTTGGCAAAACGGGTGCAATGCTGAGATGAGAGTGACACTCATAGCCCGCCATTACGGAGCGGTGTTGAGAGCTGGCGGCTGACTGACAGTCAAACAGACTTGTTTTGTGGTAAAGACTCAGAAAAGCGTGGCAGCGAAAAACTCAAGAGCTCCACTAATCACCAGAGAGCTTGTTTATTGGGTCCATTTCATTTGCCACTGTCAGTCAGGAGCACTCCAATTTCAATACCCTCCGCTCTTTATGTTGTCTCCCGGTTTGACTGAAATGGATTTATAATTGCTCTGATCAACGGGGACAAGCGCTGGCAACTTGACGGATGTTGTGAGCACGCAGAGTCAGTCGCTCTTGCTTAATTTGTCATCGCCATTTTCCCCCCCTTTTCTCTTCCCTCCCTCTCTCTTTTTTTGTTTTTTTTTCGTCTCTTCTGTGAGCAGCGTGCCCGAGCAAGTTCGCCTGTGCGTCTGGTATCTGCATCTCCAAAGATCTGCAGTGTGACGGCTGGAACGACTGCGGAGACATGAGTGACGAGATGAAGTGCCGTGAGTTCCCCTTTTAAACCAATCGCTTTTAAAAAAAATCTCTTTCAGAGGTCCTTAAAGAAATAAATGGAGCTTTTGGGAATTCCAACTCTATTACTAGTTGTTCAAACCCATCGATCCATATCTGCAGCTGATGCTAGAACCAATAGTGCCCAGACATAGAGGAAAAAGTGCAGAATCTGGACTTGTCTCAAATCTCCTGCATAAAAAAGGCTTTTATTTCAACAAAAAAAGAACAGCGTTAGGAACCTGCTGAGAAGAATATGGTCGGTTTCACGCCATTTGACCAAAGAACAACACACACACACACACACACACACACACACACACACACACACACACACACACCCCAAGTCCATCAACTTTCACAAGATCTACATCCCACATGACATCTCATCTTACAAGACTAAAATGGACAATACACTACACTGTTTCATCTGTTTAAAATGCTGAGGAAATCCCAACTTGGTAAAATACAGTGGTAACACTGAATAATGAACGCATTGTGCTTTTTTGGAGCACTAGTCATAAATAACTATTAATGTAATTGAAACATGTTCAACGATGTAGCTGTCACCAGAATGAAATGTAGAAGACGCTAAACTCCATTCATTTCATTAAATTAATAATTAATGTGTGTGAATTAATTCCTATAATTACTGCTTTTTTTGTGAACAAATATTTAAAGAGTAAATTGGAAGAGGATTACAGTAACAATAAAATGGGTTTAAATATCAAACAAAGGTATGTGAACAAACACATGGTGTGTTTTCTCTGGTCTGTCACTCTGTTATCATGAAATTACGAAATTTGTCGTTAAAATATCTTTTAAAAAAATGCGTTTGCTGCGGGAAAACGGCATCTACCCGTCACCTGTGTTTAATGGTTCGTGCGTCTTCAAATTATCCCTCTCTGTTTTACCTTCTGTAACAACTTGTCATTATATTCTCATAAAAGCATCGAGCAGAACAGACTTGGCAGAAATGGAATAAAATGCGCGAGTATGCTTTAATTGGTTTATCGATGTTAATTTAATCATAACATAAGAATTGTTTAGTTTTTATTTAAACTGTTTTTATCTACATGGGGAGCCGTCCTTATTATTACATTCCCATGGTTCTGGGCTACTCAGTTGGTTCCAATCTGCAACCTCACCACTAGAAGTAACACACACTGTACGTTTTAATTATACATTATCAGAGACAGAGGTTACCTTAAATTATTATATATATATATATATATATATATTAGTGAGCGTAGCTACAGGCAGCCACAAGGAGGTTGGGACAGTTACTATTAACACTCACATCTTGGTGCTTTTTTTTACTCCTATTCGTTTGGTTTTCTGTTTCAGACTGTGAGAAGGACCAGTTTGCGTGCAGCAATGGTTTGTGCAAACCGAAGATCTGGGTATGCGACCGCGTCAACGACTGCGGCGATGGCAGCGACGAGAAAAAGTGCAGTATGTGGTGTCTTTTTTTTTTTTTTTTTTTTTTTTTTTTTTTCCCCCCCCTCACGCCAAACCTCATCCGATGACTCCTGCAGCCACTGTTTCATTGGTGGTGTAATGTGTCCAGTTAAATCGTGTGTAAAATGCACTTAAAGCCTGGAGATTTGTGTGTCTACTTTCATATTGCTGCTCTTTTCCTGTGTTTCCAGGTTGTGAGGAGAACGAGTGGCGCTGTGGGAGCGGGGTTTGCCTGCCTCAGGACGTGGTGTGCGACAACAAGAAGGACTGCGAGGACGGGAGCGACGAGGCCTCCTGTAAAACCTGTAAGTGGTGGCGCCTGTTCTTCCTCTTTCCCGTGCGTCTGAGTACCCACAGCAGAATGATTTATAAGCATGTTACACGAACCATTAAGAAATTAACCTTTATCCACAGCCGAGTAGCGGTTTAGTCTTTGCAAAGATGCTTCACTGACGTCTCCATTCAACACTTTTTTTTGTTCCACTGTGCACATTCTTTTCGCTCTGTTTCATTTCCTCCTACTCACTACAATTTTTTTTTTATCAATTTCCCGTTTCACTCACTCAGTCGCACACACACACACACACACACACACACAGGCACACACACAAACACAGAAGGCACTCTAACATTTCCTTTTGATTTTCACTTCTGTGAATAAAGACGGATATTAGACCTCAACCCCAATCAATACACCTAATCAATGCAATCTGCTCCTCAATCACTATGCATTGTGCATTCAAGCCTCGCTTTGAAGCCTTGCTGATTGCATAGTGTTTTACTGGTTAAACTTAGCAATGCTCCGGCGCTCTGATTGAAATACGTGTCTGTGTTTTCGTTGTGGAACCTGTCTCCACCCCCCCTCCACCCCCACCCCCACCGCAGCGCCGGGCATCTGCTCCGACTTCAGCTTCAAGTGCAGCAGCGGCGACTGTGTCAACAAGGTGAACGCCGAGTGCGACCGCGTCAGCGACTGCGCCGACAAATCGGACGAGGCCCACTGTCGTAAGAAAACCTCCCCTATGAAAATAAATAAATAAATAAAAAATGGGGGGGAGAAAAAAGTGGATTTAATCTCCGCGGTGCCGTTCAAACTGGATGACAGTTTGAATATGACGGGAAAAAAAAAAACCTTGACTGCTTAATTTATTTCATTCTTCTTTGAAAGCAGCTCTTGTCATCACTGAAGTTTCCTCTCTGTTTAAGCCTCAGGGTGTGTCCGTGTCATGTTTTTTTTTTTCTTTTATTTGATCAGCTCATATGCCAGTGTGCCTCATTAGGATTCCAAAAACTCCAAACCCGCTCCCATTATGGCTTTAAGTCAACTTCATCTAATTCTCTGATTTTTCTCTCCCCATCATTCACGCCGGTCTCACCTTGTATTTATTTCGCTTGCATCCAACCGCCCCCACTTCCCCTCTCATTACATTCTTTGTTAAATGACAGATTGTGGCACCAGGCCCTATAAACTGAACCGCATCGTAGGAGGACAGAATGCTGAGCTCGGGGAATGGCCCTGGCAGGTCAGCCTTCACTTCCTGACCTATGGGCACGTCTGCGGCGCCTCCATCCTCTCGGAAACGTGGATCCTTTCCGCTTCCCACTGCTTCGTGACCCACGACAGCGCGTGAGTCTCCGCCTGAAGAGTCGACGTGAAAAAAAAAAAAAAGATTCCCTCTTGTGTTTTTGGTGTTTAAAAACGTACTCTCTTCCTTCTATTTTATTATTCATCACATTATTTAACATTTTACTAGGTCTCATTATGCAATATTCAGACTGCCAGAGAAGAGAAGAAAAAAGAGCTGTGCACAAAAGAGGGCCGTTTATATACAAATTTCAAAGTCAGAAAATGAGCCCCTGATGATACAGTTAATTCAGAAGAACCTTGGGGGGGGGGGCTGAATTTCCGACTCTCATCCGTGAAAGGGGCAGAGCTGTGTTTATGAGAGCGACCTGTAGGTGGAGCACTAACCATGCTGTTCGACCTGAAGCCCTTCTATTGTGAATGAGCAGGAAGTGTCTTCATTTTTACAGATTCACAGTCTTTGGTTAAATTTGCCATAAAATGTGTAGTAATTTTTCAGTATATAGTTTGTAGTGAGTTTTTTTTTATTCACTTCTTTCTATTGAATGTTCATAAGAGCTTTCCAATGGAACATTATAGCCTTAAAAAAAAAAAAGCATATGTTGCATAATGCTCCCGCAGGAACCTGGTTGCGTCCAACTGGCAGACGTACAGTGGTATGCAGGACCAGTACAAGCAGAGCAACGTGCAGCGGCGCCCGGTGAAGAGGATCATCAGCCACCCGGACTACAACCCCATGACTTTCGACTACGACATTGCGCTGCTGGAGCTCAGCGAGCCGCTGGAGTTCACCAACACCATCCAACCCATCTGCCTTCCCTCTTCCTCCCACGTCTTCCCTGCAGGCATGGCCTGCTGGGTCACGGGCTGGGGCGCCCGCCGAGAAGGAGGTATCATGCATTAATTTGTGATTCTGGTCGAGCTGTTTCTCTTTCTTTCACTGTAACTGATTATTATACTAACGCTGAATATTTATACCGTTATTCCTCAATTATGATTGACCCACTCTACAATCCTAATTTGCATATCCAACTCGCATCAAAATTAAGACGTCCCACTCCTCCCCCATCCTTCTCACAATGAGCTATTCATCTGCGTCCTTCATCTTCTCTCCCTGCCCGCTTCCTTCTTCTTCCTCCCTTCATCTTTCTCATTTCATCCTGTCTTCTTCTTTTCCTTTAATGTCCCTCCCATTTCTTTATCTCTCCCATCATGACATACTTCTCTTCCGCTCAACCCCCTCCCTCCCTTTTCTTTCATCTTTTTTTAATCTGCTCTATTCCATTAAGCCCCTTTCCATATCCATATATCAAGACAGACGTCGGCTCTCCTGGGAAGCCTCTTAAACCTTCATTAGCTAACATTAATCCAGCCCATTAACACCTTTTGATGTTGGTGACGAACACAAAGGTCACGTGGCGGTGGGCGCTGACCCCTCTGCCTTGCTCCCTCAGGTCAAAAGTCACAGATCTTGCAGAAGGCTTCCGTGAAAATCATCAACGACACGGTGTGCAACGTGGTCACCGAGGGCCAAGTAACCTCCAGGATGCTGTGCAGCGGCTTCCTGGCTGGAGGAGTCGATGCATGCCAGGTGAGAATGCCCCCCCACACACAACCCGTGTTCTCAAACAGATAGCTTTCACACCCGCGTAATTATCCTGCTCTCGCAATCTCCCCCCCCGCCACCCACCCACAGGGAGACTCCGGCGGCCCCCTGGCGTGCTTCGAGGAGAGCGGGAAGTGGTTCCAGGCCGGCATCGTGAGCTGGGGCGAGGGCTGCGCCCGCCGGAACAAGCCCGGCGTCTACTCCCGCGTCACCAAGCTCAGGGAGTGGATCATGAAGGAGACGGGGGTCTGAGGGCGGCGTGACAGGGAGGTTGATCCAGAGCAGGGAGATGGAACACTCGAGTCAGATTAAAGGACCGCTCGCTCCTGATGTATTTATTTGACCAGCAGCCTCGCACTGTTGCACGGACCCAACAACTCCGATGAATGACTTATTGCACTTTATTTGGTTGACACCCCCCCCCCCCCCCCCCCCCCACCACCACCACCCCCTGCTCTTCCCACTCACACAGTGCACACACACACACACACACACACACACAAACAGCCACTCGCATGTTGTTTTTAACGGAGTAAATGAATGCAGTGTCTTTTAATATTTTCCCCTATTTATTCAGTAACTTTTTAATTTGGAAGCAGAATATGATTTTTTTTCTCTTCCTCAATTGAATACCTCTCCAAGGAGAAAAAAAAGTCAAATTCTTTAAACTATTAAGACCCAACTACTATACTTAATGTTTTCTAATTCTTTTTATAGCTTTATATTGTGGCTACAGGACAATGGTGTTCGCTCCCAGACGCTGTACATTACTGCCGAGCGTTTTCCAAAATGTAGTGTAGGGTTTTAGATTGATTAAAGCGTTTTATCTGCCTATCTGCTGGGCAGCCATTAGTTTCAGTTCTTATCAGCGAGGTATACGTCTCCGCTCGCACAGACAAGTGCATTATCATGTGACGATAACGCAAGTTTGACAAAAAAAAAAAAATGAGAAGACGTGAAGCGCCAATCTCTGAAGGCAATTTCATATAATACTTAAATGAATGAAAAGCAGTAGCCGCCTGCAAGGTATTACATGCATTAATCAATCTAAAAGCCTGTGGTTTGCTTTGGACAATCGCCAACAGTGATGTTAAGCACACCAGACTTGTAGTTAGTGAGCTGGAAAAAAAAAAACGTAAAAAACAGCAGCGTGATCCTTGAAAGATCTGGACCAGAGGGAGGATTAATTTGTTTTAAGTTATTGTTGATCTTAACGGAGGTTCTGAGTATTCTTGTTTGATATACGCACATGGCCTTGCCAGGTCTGTGAATTATTCGCCAAATTGCTTTATTCCAAAAAAAGCGGGGCGGAGGGATGGGGATTAGATCTGGTTGGCTCTCGTGCAGGTTTCCTGTTGAGCTGCGGGCGATTCGGTGCCGTCTCAGGAAAGTCATGGGTTGTCACCGCTCTCATCCCCGTGAGGAGCGTCTTGTCCTGGGTCGCCGGCCGAATCCGCTTTTTAATCTTAAAATTTGACTGGATGGCTTTTTTTTTTTTTTTTTTTTTTTAAATCCCGGATATGCAAAAGCAAAGATTTGCATAAGTATTATTTATTGAAAGGGGGGATAAAAAAATTTTAAAAGAAAAAATTAATGAGGGTGTTGCTCAGTGGGCCTTTTATACTAATTCCATAGAGCCTTCCAGTTAAACATCGCACATCTAAATGTGTATTTTTCAGAAAGCATAGGCCAACGTTTTAGATAGATTTTACATGGCAACATGTGTACATATGGATTGTGAACGCATTTCTTTGTTTTGAATGTTTGTTTTCTTTTTTATGAAAGAGTCACGGTAATAAACACGTATTATCTGATTGCTCCCTACCTAATTGCATCACCTGTTGTACTCGTCTTTGACTGCGTCTCGTCTTGTTTTATGTTGTGCATAACAAACGCGTGCCTTGTGAGACCTTGTCCCCTCCTCGCAGTAGAATTGTAATGAGCGTGTACCTCTCCTCCCCGCCGTGCGCAGCGCGCCTACCTGGGGAACAGAGGTGACAAGACGAACTCGCGTCGTGGAATAATGCCTATTGTCACAGCTCTATCCTATTACCCTCCGAGATGGGCACGTTGGCGCTGGGAGGTGGATCCGCATCCAGTGGGGGGTTCTACTATCTCATCTGTCTTCATTAAAAGCAGCGCACCACTGGGGGAATAGGAAAATCAACATAGACAGTGCTGCTAATTTATGTATTCATCATTGTTGCTGGATGGGGAAGCTTTGTTTGTTGCCGCTCACCCGTAGGATTCACACCAGTCACTTCTTCTTTATCGGAAATGGTTTTATTTAAATATAAATATGTGTACAAAGGTACAAGCAACGATAGCTCTTTTTTTTGTTGTTTTTTTTCCTTTTTAGCAAATAAAATTCTTAATACATTATTAAAAGAATGAACAAACAAATGGCAATTAGTCGTGGTTCAAAAAAAAAAAGCATAAAAAGCATTCAGTGATTGATGAACAACTTAGAGAAGAAAATCTGTGGATCCAAATAAATCAACCAAGATAGATACATATGTATATAAAGATACTTTACAATAGAGCAGCTTACACGCTGTACATTAAGGCTTATATAAAATATAAAAATAAAGACAAGCGATGATGTTTGCTTCCTCACTTTTGAGTCATTCGTTCTCTCCTCAGGCTGCCTGGAAACAGCTTTTTTTTAGACAAATGGCAGTACAGGCGTCCATACTGAAACATCCAGGAAGTGGAATGCAACCGGGTCCAGGTGCAGAAACCAATGTCTCGAACATGAAATGGACATGATGAATATAAACGCTGAAAGTTTTTTTTTTTTTTTTTTTCTTTTCCCACTAGACACATCATTTTGCATGCAACAGAGAGAAAGCATGGGCTCAGCCGTTTGTACAGATACTTAGTGTTTCAGGGTAGTACTGTTTCTTGTAAACATATCGAGACAATTTGATTGAGTTGTAAAACTTAAGAACGTATGGTCCGTTGTAGGGACTGCCTAACGCGTCTCACTCCGCCTGAGCCTGCCGGAGTCGACGTTGCATTCAAGTTTATTTCAAGTTCAAAGATTGCCACCGTTTTTTCCAAACCACCACAATTGATTGTTCTGGTAATACCCTCCTCCTCTTTTCACAATCAGTAAACACAGTAGAGAACGGTACTGGGGGGGGGGGAGGGGAGTAGGAATTCAGGCTCAGCCTCCACCCCCCCACCTCACGCACACCCTTTCCCCTATACAGTTATCACCGTCTTTGGGTTTTTAATGGCCTTTTCCTCGTCCGTCTCGGTACAACACGCGGTTTCACGCGGAGACTTCCGTTTAAGCGGAAGCCTGGAAAAAAAAACACACATTCTCGTCAAATCTCTTTCTTTTATCCACCGGTCAGCAACACCACCGAGTCCAACAATGTAAGGGTCGTTATCAGACAAAGCTCAGGCCAAAAGTATTCCACCGCTGATTTAACTCTTCATACGGTACAGTGCCTGTAGCACTTGTTGGTCAGTAGAGCTAGCCTGTTGTGCAGAATAGTTTATGTCTGTCTCTGTGGATAGCTCAGTCCTGTTGATGATAGAGACACAAATGTGCTTAAAATTCCTTTTTCGCATGCCAACAAAACACCAAATGACAGAGGGCGATAGCTCGTTTGTATCTGTTATTTTTTTTCCTCAAATGTGTCTTAGGTCGTAATATACTTTATCATTTCTTTTTCTTTCCCAAGGTGATGTTTGACATTTAGCGTTAATACAAAGTAAACTCTGGAATGTAGGTAGACGGCTACCCCCAGTCGTTTTAGGCCAACCAAATTCAGGGGATGCATTTCATTTGTTTTCTAGTTGGCCAGAATATCAGAAATATTACCACTTGTTCAGGTGGTCGTCGTGCCGAGATAACCTGGCGAGGCGTCGCACTGTAATTATAGGTTTGACTTCAACATCACAATCAGCTGAACCCTCCAGCTCACGAGCTCTACAGTTAGCTATTTTGTAGATACCGCCATCCGCCACAGCAAACAAAGGTTGGTCATCCTGTAACCTAAAAATCACACGACTCCCTCCAAATACCGTCCAAGCCTGCCCTCGAAGGACCGTCCAAGCAAAGAAAGTCTCTGTTCATGTTAGTCCAGCCACACGCCTAATGTGGAGGTGACAATGGTTATCTACTCACTGCTCCCGCACTCGTCTTTTTCGCCAAACAGTTTTTTTTTTTTCCTCCCTCTTGTCCGATCAGACGTGAGTCTGCATCCGTTGCGAGGGCCGGCCGTAGTCGGACTGCTGGGAGGACACTTGCGAGGAGGCGTAAGAGAAGCGGGACGAGCTGGACACCTTGCTGGCCTGGTCCGACTGGTCGTACGCGTCCACCTTCTCGTAGGAGGCGGGCTTAACGTAGCTGGTGAAGGCACGGCCGTAGGTGGCGGGCAGGTACGCGGAGCCGCTGTACAGGGGGTCGGTGGGGTACGCGCCGGCCGACTGCGGGGGCTGCTGCTGCGCAGCCTGTTGCTGTTCGTACGTGGACTGGGTCACCGTGGTGGTGGCGTATCGGTGGGAGAAGTCGTAGACGCGCGGCTGGGTGCCGTGCTGGCCGTACACGGGGCTGGGGGAGGGCAGCTGCGACGGCGTGTAGACCGGCCGAGAGTTGGGCACGTATTCAGAGAAGCCACTGCTGCGGATGTGGCGGTCTTCATGGCCACGGACGTTGTAGTAGCCGTTAGTTGGATCCTGCAGCGGACACGGGGGGAAATCCGTCATGAGTATGGTGCATACTTCAGTAATTTGTATTGGGGATGGAAAATGCATGCTTGCTCTTTTGCGTGTTACTTAAAATGACTATTTTCAGTTTTACCTTGATGTCCGATCTTTCATCCTCCTCCTCTTCCAGGAGGTCGCTGTGTTCCGTACGAGATGTCCCAGGAGACTCGCTGCTGTTTGGAGCCTGAGGGGAAGACCAAGCATTATTTTTATAATTTTTTTTATTTTTTCGAAGAATTACTAGGATGAACAAGACCTCACTCGGAGTAAGAACAAAACAACATTTCTGCATCGCATTAGGGCGATTACGCTGTTAATGCGAATTAACAGAGGTGTCAGTCGGTGGTGGAATAGATGTTTACCATGGGCTCCTTGACATCCTCCTCGTCATCGTTGCCTCGTGTCGCGTTGTGATCGCTGTGTACAATCTGAACTCGGATGTCACTCTTGGACAGGCGGGTGCACCTCTTCCCTACGGGGGGGGGGGGTTGAAAAGAAGATTTGTTTTTACTTGACATGAGATTGAACGGAAATGGGTTCGTTTTCATCCCCCAAATGAAGAACAACATTGGTGTGTTTGATTTGAAAGATTGGCTGTTGACTCTCTCGCCCATACTAACCGTTGAGCTCACCTTTGCCTGTGTGCCTGCAGCAGAGCGAGACCAGAGTAATGACACAAATGAGCAGCACACAGCCGCCGCCGACCGCTCCGCCGACGATTATCAACATAGGCAGGGCTTCTGTAGCGAGGGAAGAAAAGAGTGGTACGGGGAGGTGGGGTCGAAAGAAGGAGAAGGGATGAAATGGGAGATAGTGGAGAGTAAGTGTCAGTAGTGTCAAGAACGTGCATGATCATAGCAAAGGAAAGAAAGGGATCCATTAATTTGTCTTGCTAATCCCTGAAACATCAGCCACTTTAAAAATTCATCTGCAGTAAGCTCCGGCCTCCTCCTGCTCAGCGTATGCTCGTGCGGGCAATCCGGCATCCCACAGCCTGCCTATTGTCTCTAATCTCTCTGAAAGAAGGGTAACAAGGCCTGACATGCAATGAAGCAATAGACAGTAATCTAATTAAAGATTCCAGGAGATACCACTGCCCATTTCTCTGGAGACCCCACTCTGCTACGTTGATGTAAATTACTGGCGAGGACCTTATTTTAGGTGTCTGCTGCAACAAAGGCTTGCACTAGCACCAGTGTAGTATTACTAGTGCCTTGTTTTAAGATCACTTTAAAGGGCTGCAGCTCTGGAAGAGTGATAGAGCTTATGAACACAACAGCAAACACATATGGCTTCCTCTAATTGACTTTTGTTCCTGATCAATATCTATGTTATGGGGCAAACATATTCATTAAGAAAACCATCTGCTGATTAAATCATATTGATCGAAGAGTATAATTAAGATAAGCACAAGACAGGAGAGCTGCTTTCACGTAATCTGTTCCCCTCATGACAAGTATCACCACTACTTCTACGGAGGGCTCTGGTTTGGGATTATCACTCATGCCGTGTTTGTACCTTGCTCCTTCAGCGTGACCAGGGCGGTGTCTGTGCCGAAACGGTTCCAGGCAGTGCAGTTGTAGCGCAGCTGGAAATCCTGCGCCAGAGCCTCCGACAGCACCAGAGAAGACACGACTCCATGGTCACTGGTCACCGTCTGCACAGAGTAGTGGCCCGAAGAACCAGAGGACAGGCTCGTGTCTCCGAAGGACCACACCTGGGAGCAAGAGAGAAAGGCGACAGGGAGTGAGACGCGTTCCTACGAGGAGTTCCTTGCTGGCTGGCGAGGCAGAGACCTGAACGCCTGTTTATCCTTAGATCCATGCCAGCTGCTGACTGAACACTGAACACTCTCTCTGTTCTGCTGTCTGTCTGTCGACCTCTGAGGTGTTCTGAGGCTGCCACGGCTCATGTTTAAGCTGCCTCCTACGTCTGCCCTCGGGGTGATGCCTAAGGAGGGTTGGGTAGCTGCACTGTGAAATAAGGCTCGTCTCTACAGTCCCTAGTGCAGGGCCAGCAGGGTACCTGTCTCTCACTCCTCCTCACACCCTAATTATCTTCTCTCAGCCTGGCGTACGCTCGGTAGTTCAACAGGGTCAGCCGAGGGATGCCTCTCGGGCCGCTAATTGAATGCGGTTTGGATGAAACCTGCAGGAAGCCGGTCTCCCACAGCTCGCCCGACTCCACTATCTCTCCAGTCAATGTGAGCGCAATTACACTTGTGAATATGCGCGTGTGTACATGTTTGTCGGAGATGGCGGCGGTGTGCCCGTGCAAAAGTGTGAAGGTGACATCGGGTGTAGAAAACCCGTGCTGATTGACGGCTCTCGTGTGGGCGCCGGTAAGACAAATACGGCACGCGTAAGCTACCGATTCAGGCATAAGTGAGTAATGCGCAACCAAAACAAGAGGCTCACTTACAATCTTATCAGGCGGAGGGCTGCTTTCCACCCGGCACTCCAGCTTGCCCTTGGAGTGCTTCACAGCGTGCTGCGTGGCGTCTGCTGTGATGATAGGCGGGCCTGGTGTGAGCAAGAAAGAAAGACAGAAGCAAAGAAATGGGTGAGTATATATATATATATAGTGAATGGCCTGCAAGCGCTTCAAACTACAAAACTTCATTCACCCATTCACACACCGATGGCAGTGATCATAGACAGTGCCACCCGCACATCAGGCCTTTGGAGGCAAATTAAGGTTGCCCAAGGACACAACACCATCGAACCACCAATCCTACAGCCGCCCCCTGATTATATATCTATATAGATATATAATATGAAATATTGACCACCAAGAAATCTGATACTGCTCCTTCAACAAATCAGTCCTAACATTACAGCCATGCAACCTCTGAGAAGAAGGCACTCACCATTTACAGTAAGAGTCACATCCCTTTCTGCAACTCCAATCCGGGGCACAATGGCCTTGCAGGTGTATGATCCGGCATCCTCCTGGGTAACAGCCTTCAGCTGCAAGGTGTTGCCATTACTGAGCACCTAGTGAGAGATCCGGAGAGACAAGCGAGAGGTGTGTTAGAGCCTGAAAGAGCGAGGTGGCGGCGAGAGGAGGCGGACAAAGGGAGACCGGGGGATCTTTTTATCAGCCGAGCTCCCATTATGGAGCCCGCACAGAGGTGGGCTGGCCATTGTAACAAATACTGGTGGTTTGAGTTTAATTTCATTGTGAAGAGCTTTAATCACAGCATTAAACACTCCAGCCACCGCTGAGTGACCGTGCTGCTGGGGGGATTGTTGTAATTAAACAGTGGGGACAGAACGGCGCGTGCTATGGTCTGAGTGGGCCTTAGCCTTTTGGAGCTGCTACACTCACTCACTCCTTAGCTCATTGATCCTGTCATTCCATCAAGCTGTGATTAATCCATTTACCCCCGCTCCGTGCTCCTCGCTCCCTCCCTTTCCACACCCCCTTCTCCTCGCTCTCTCCAATTTTTTATTTCAACACACTTATGGAGTAACCAAATTAATCCATTACTCGTGGCTGTGTGAGGGACAGCGGCAGTGGGTGGATTAGAAAAATGCCTACGCTTTTCCCTCAGAGGGGTTGAAAGCATTCACTCTTTGAGATGACAGCATCGCTTACGCCAAACCCAGAGCGTTTTTTTTTTTCTCTTACAGGGGGTGTTTTCTCCAGTATCACCTCAGAAATTATATTAGTTGCCAAGAGAGAAGTTCCTGTGGGATGTCCCACTAATGGTGTCTGCTGAAAGACGATGATGGAATTGTTCCCTCCTCTTAAATTCTCATTGGGCAAATGGACATTCAAGTGCAATTTGTTCTTTTTTTCTCTTTTTTTTAATGCTGCTGTAATTGTGTTAGTTTAAACCCTTCCTTAGCTGAGTGCTTGATTGATTGATCGATTGATCCATTGGTCGATTGATTGAGTTACTGTGATGACAGCATGCCCTAATGATGCCGTATGAATCTCTCAGTAGATAGACAGTTTTCTGCCAGAGGCTTCAGCCCTCAGGGAGCATGGTGAGAGCAGACGTTGAAGACTCAGCCTGAAATGTGTGTGTGTATGTGTGTGTTGGTAGTAGAGGGGGTTGTGTGAGGGACTTTTGTGCCTCAAGGCTATGTGTGAATGCTTCCCTTTAAAAAAAGAAGGTGTTGAGGGGAAGATAAGGCGTTGACTTGTGTTTGTTGCCTCACCACGCTCGAGCCCTGCTTGGTCCAGGCCAGGGTCAGGGGAGGGTTTCCAGTCCACGCGCAAGTAAAGGCAGCGTCCATCCCGATATCCACCGTCATTGGCTTCGGCTCCGATAGCAGTCTGGGGCCAACTAGGGTGAAGCAATACAGAAAGCCAGTTAAAAATCAATAAGAGACCGTTTCCAGAATAACATGCAGCCTTCCTTTTAGACAAACGCAAAAACACACAGCAAAACTCACATTGGACGTCCACCAGGGTGCTGACGTTGGTGCTGCCCACCGAGTTGGACACCTCGCAGGAGACGGGGTCTGTGAAGTAGGAGTAGTCCACCGTCACCTCGAGGCTGTCCCCGTTCGCTTCGGAGATGGGAACTCCTCCTTTAGACCACCTAGGACAGATAAAAAATCACGTTATACGGCCGCATTAGCTCAGGGAAGGTACTCAGCCATGCCTGTCACAGCGGCTATTAGCTGATTTATGGCTCGTGCCAATCACAATCAATCGCTGCCAATCACACAGCTGATTTAACTCCACGAATTGGGCTAAACACTCAACATCCTGTTTGTGGCTCATCCTATGTTGGAGTATGTGTTGCATCACAAGCATAGACGGTAATATGTGCTTTCTTTCTTTGCAGGGACAAAGTGAACTGCTGGGATCAATGCGAAGGACTGATACCTGTATCCGGTAATTTCTGGATTAGCCGAGGCAGAGCAGATGAAGAGAACCTTGGCACCCTCGGTTACAGTCTGAGGCTGGACCGACAGAGTCACCGAAGGTGGGTCTGTGAGGAGGAAAAAGTTCGTTATTTATATGAATGTGAGTAGGCACAATATTTATTCAACCAAAGCTCTTAAATGGTGCCAGTAGACTTAAAACATCAGTGGACTTAGCGATATAACTGGCCCCATTCCAACAGAATTATGGGCAAAATTTAACATGCTTTACGATTGTATATAATTTAGTCGCGCTCTGCTGTAGTACTTAAAGATATTTCAGTCGTCTGCCGAGACGGGCTGATGCCGGGACACTCACGCTGGACGTTGATGGTGACGGATGTCTGTCGTCCAGCGGGGGCGGCTGCGTTAAGGACCCTGCAGGTGTAGGTGCGTCCAGAGTCGCTGTCTTCGGGGATGATTGGAAGCATGCTGATTGCCGTCTCTCTCTTCCCATCCTCCATCGGTGTCTGCAGATATGAGAGGAACCGTTTGGATATTGCTTGGAGATCCGAGCAACAGTTTAAGTATTAAACTATATGATATGAGACTCGATTACGTCCGAAAGTTCGCTCTCTCGGCACCAGTCTCACCATTTGCACCACTTAGGAATATCTCCATGACACCCCACAGGTCTTATATCTCATGTATGAGGCATTAAAATTGCCATCCCGTTCTTTGGCATGGCAGTTAAATCATATATTTTATGATGCAGCAGGGGATATTGTGCTGTTCCCACATTTCTGAGAGTGTTCCCCGTCAGTGCTCCTTGTTTGTCATCATCTTTTAAATCTATTTACTGCTCACAGAAATCAATACGCTTAAGTGAGGAAAGGTGTAGATTCTGAGGATAAGGCTGACTGCGCTCTCTCTTGCATACACACAAACACACACACACACACACACAAGGAAAAAATACTGTAATGGCCAAGGTGCCTGTGTGTTTTTTTGGGTGGCGACAGCGAGGAAGAAATGCCGCACATCTTTGGAAAAGAGCAAGGGCAAGCTGAGCTATTTCCCTGGACAGCCAAATCAATGGACCAGTCCCAGCCAGACACACAAAAAGCATTTTTCTGCTAGATCAAATCACATCACTTCCTGTCACCACCCCTGGCTCAGACAAAGCATTCTCTACCCCCGGCCTCACTTCTTAATGTTGGGACATTCTCTATTTTATTTTTATTTTATTTTTTTCCCACAAAGCTATCTGCCCAGTTCACTATATTGTTTCGTTCAGCCGTGTGTTCCTCCTCTGCTCTCCAATCCTCTCCAATCCTCTTCCCTCCCTTCTCACTGCAGGCTCTCGCCTCCTTAAATGTGATGTTTAGCGTCGTTTAGCGTGGTCAGAGAGCATGAAAAATGTGACACTTTCCCAGCCGTGGCTAGCTCACGCTCCGGCGCATCCCCATTGTGTTTCTGCATTGTTGTGGGTGATTTCTCCTCTGCAGAAATTCTACTGTATGAAACACTCATGCCTGTCTGAGCTTTGGCATGCTCCAGTTATGCTGTAGTGTCGCTGCATTAGCAAGCAAAAAGAGGTGGTGGGGGGGGGGGAGTGTGTAGGGGGTTAGGCAGTGTGGGGGAGGCAGAGGAGGAGGAGGAGGAGGGGGGTGGGAGAGGGGGTCAGGCATGAGTGAAAATGGGAGGGGGACTGCAGAGAGTGAGCGAACAAATCTTGTGAGAGAAGGGTGGTGATAGGAAAGGGAAAAGATGAGAAAAATAAAAAAAAGGAGAAATGAAGGAAAAAGAGAGCATTATACCCTAAGAGAAAATATTTCTGTTTTGAATAGCTTTGCATTTATTTATGCCCGCTGTTGCATTTCGCATTATTGTGTGGGCGTTGTGTGATTGAATGATAACGCCGGGTATGGATCCGCTCCCGCCGTACCTTGGAATAAATGGCGATCTCCATGACCTCCCCGTCTCTGTACCAGGTGATCTCAGCGGCCGGTTTGGCTCCCGACGCTCTGCAGGTGAGGTTGTGCGGCGTGTGGGCCTTGAGACGCACGACGGGGCCCCCCTCCACCACGGGGTCTGAAGGAGGAACTGGTAAAGCAAGAGCAAACGCACCATTCAAAACAGCAACAACAACAAAAACTCATTTCAGCTCCGGGCCAGCACAGAACCACGGAGAAGTCACACTGACATTGAGCTCACAGTTACTCCGAGCTCAGCATCGATATATAACAGCACGAGAAGCAAATCTTCTTATGGCCATGTGTCTGTTTAACAAAGTGTAGCTTACGACAGGGGAGAAGACCAAGAACAATTGTCATTTGGAGGAAAAAAACAGACTCAACCTTATTTATTTCCTTTCTGGGGACTAGCATTATTACTCTATTTGCTCTTATTGTTGCAGAGTGATGTTTCAACTGAATTGCTTATTTGTTCATTTATTTGCATGGTTTCGCACGCACCACTGGCAAGCCAAGCGTGCCACCCCTGATGAAGGAGTCTATCTCCCCAACCAATAAGAGAAGGCGTAAACATGGGGTTTGTGCTGGCCTTTCTCGCTCCCTCCACCGAACCAATTTCACTGTGTGTATCTGAATTGTCAGAGGTCCTTCCGCTGCCGCGGCATGGACACTAATGGAATCCGAGTGCTAGGTGATTTTAATTTCCATGCCGATTCCCCTGACTGCACTCCCACCGTTGACTCCTTTGACTGTGCAGGATTGCTTTGGTCTCATCTGGCCACATTGATTTACACACACACACACACACACACACACAGACAGGCGTGTGCACGCGGACACACATACAGGCGGGGAAAAAAGCCCCCTTCTCCCTTTAACATTCCTTATGTCCACACATGATGCATTCATATGTTTCTGAAATGCATATACTGCCCGTCGACCGCCAGCCGCCAGGCCCCCAGAGCGGGTGGGCTGAGCGCGGCTGAACTTTCTGAACCCGTTGGTTTAAGTGAAACGCTCCCATACGCCGATCTCAGTCCCCTCGGCTTTCACCATAGCAACGATCTATTGACAATTGACAGCACTAATTAATAACGTGATATTCCTTTGCGTGCCACCAGATGCCAGCAGTGCTTTGCCGATTCCAATTCCCACGAGACCTGGCCTCCTCCTCTTTACCCCCCCCCCCCACCACATGCCCCCTCCCCCCCTCTGAACGTCTGTGTGAAGAAGTAGATCACTCACATCACATTAATGTAAAAAAACGCCTTGCGGTTGACAAATGTTGTGGCCGACTGTAAAATGTGCTAACTGTGCAGACCCTGACTTTCAGGCGGCTGTGCGAGTCATTTGCGACTGCAGCAATCACATTATCCAAGACATCTTGATTATCGCCACTGAGAGCCCAGCCTTCTGAGGCTGAGCCTTCCTTGGTTGCATTGCACTTTCAGGGACATGATTTCCTCAGAGAAACTAGATTTACAACAGGGTTATCTCCGAGTGGTGATAAGAGATCCTATTGTTAATTGCAAAGCACTTGAAGGGTGTTGTCATGTTCTTCTCCAGCTTTTTTTTTATTTTATGAAGGCGATTATATTTTGTGTACTGTACATGTGTTACTCATACGTTTGCCAATGTGCCTCCGTGTTTTGCGATGGAGACACTCCCCTGATTGTTCACGAGCGCTGCCAGCCCGCGGGCCTTGGCACGAGGGTCTGGCTGCGAGGCTCCATGCGTGAGCTGTGTATCTTACCTAGTACAGTGAGCTTGGCACGGTGGGAGCGCAGTCCCGCCTGCGTAGCCTGACACTCGTACACCGCGTCGTCCGCCAACTCTGCCGAATCGATCTGCAAGCTGTGCTCGCCTGATAGCGGGTCGCCCATCAAGGAGTAGCGCGTCCAGCCTGCGTGAAGCCAGCACCGAGAGAATGGAGTGAGAGACAAACACAAACACATAATGAAAGGACTATAAAATGAACAGACTCGTGCCGCCAACAAAGGCGAAAGAAATGCGGTGAGGGCTCTTTAAGACCGGGAAGCGAAGGCGAGCAGCGCCTCGCGGGGCCGGGGGATTGGGCCGCGGCGTTAGCAGAGCGGCGTGAGGCAACACGCAACACGTGAGAAAGCTGCTGTATGAGGAGTCTGTCCTTTAAACACAGACACAATAAAGACAGGGTGGCTGAGGTCAAGAGGAAGCCTCTCCACCTTCTCTCTAGTCCGCCACACATTTAAATGTCAGTGCGTGACAAAAGACAATTGATTATCCACCTTCCTACAAGACCCTTAAAATGCTAAACAACAAATTAAAGTTTGGTGTGTGCAGCAGAAGCTGACCTGTCTGCGGTACATTGTTCTCTCACTATTCATTTGTGTAAAACCCCATCGGTTGACAGAGAGAGACTTGGTTTCTAATGAGACCTGGCATTGATCGCGGCAAGACGGACAGAGGCAGAAAGAGCAATAAACACACGGAAAGCGGCAAGAGGGGAAAGCGGGAGATGGACAGGAATAAGAGGTCAAGTGGCAGCGTACCTGGCAGATCTCTCTCTCCGCCCAAGGCGAGGCCGTCTTTGGTCCACTGCACCATTCCCCGGTAACCCACGATGACGCACGGCAGAGTCACGGACTGGCCGGCCACGACCACCTGGTCCTGGGGCTGCTGGGAGAAGTAGGCTGCTTTTGCGGCCGCTGAGATGAACAAAGAAAAAAAGAGAGAGAGAGAGAGAGAGAGAAAGTCTGGTGTGAATATAACATCTCTTAGAAGCCACGTTTTTATCAGCGGTAGTTGGATGATTCATATTGAAATTCAGATATGAAATATAGAGGTGCACGGAATACTGCTAATGGCATTTCATAGAATGGCTGTGAGTTTCTGCTGTGCCAGCAGAGATGTAACATGAGAAAAGGGAGAGGAAAAAAAGCATGAAATAGAGCCGGCTCCCAGGAAGGGATCGGCTCCGCGCTTGTTTTCACGTCGTTTGTCGCGAGGATGGACGAGGCTGACGGGTTATTTTTCCCTTCGTAACTAAGGGCTTCTGAGAGGAAAAGAGTCAGCTGCGCCTCATAACTTATTTAACTCTTTCCCAAGACCATATGGTTACGCGCTTGCTGACATGAAGCAAACACACTTCTTGGGGGAGGGAGAAAAAAATCTGCTGCTTTTTCGGTGTGCTTTTTTTTTCCTTTCTTTTTTGGGGGTAAAAATGGATGTTAAACAATCAAAACTCCATTAAAGTTCCCCGGGGACCCGTCCCGTTTGAGCCTGCTGAAAGTCAGCGGAGACACCTGCCGCCGTTCCGCCGCTGTGTTTAAGCGCGGCGTGCGCGGCCTCGCCGGATTGGCTGGCTCCCGGGCCTTCAGACGCATACAGGAAAACACAGCGTGGATACAGAGCGCCTGGGTTCCAACTGTTTGTGCCACCCCGGTTAAAGATTGAGTATTACAGGGGGGGGGGGGGTGCACTCCAGAGGTAACTAATCCATAAGGGAAGGTAGGAGAGGGAGAGAGGCGGTTGGTTGGTTATCTGAGCGGCTGTCTGTGTGAGTCGGGAGGACTTTATAAAAAAAAAAAAAACCCTTCCCTCATTCTTCGTCTTTCTTTCTTTGTTGCTCAGTAGAGAATGGAAGGGAAGGGGGACAGGGGAAGATAAAGAGGGCTCTATTCAGGCACTGCTAAGCCCCCCCCCCCTCTGAACTGCTTCTCTTGGTGGGAGCGCTTAAACAGACAGGATCACCCCCCCCTCCCCGCCCGCCCCCTCCCGGCGAAGAAAGCCGCTGAAAGGAGGGCAACATACGGCGGCCAGAGACGCGCTATTGTCCCCTTGTCCCTCTCTTTTAATAGGCCTCTTCATTTCCAATCAATCCTGCTAAATGCAAGTTTAATAGCTTTTCAATAGCAGCTTTTCCCCCCAGAGGGTAGCTGGGATTTTCTCTCTCTCCTCTCACCCGTTTCTCGTCCCCCCCACCCCCTCACCCCCGTTCCATTCTCTCTAGTTTTTCTTTCTTTTTGAAAGGGGGCTTCCGAGGTTGTTGGCAGTGTTTATTCCCCACTCAATTATCCACTTCATCTGGGGGTGCACCGTGAACTGAAACATGCCCTCCCCCTCTCCGTTTGTGCCCCCCCTCGCCTCCGTCACCCCGACAGCACAATTAAAGCCGCCAAACGGCGAGTTCATCAGACACGTGAGTCCTCCACGGTCGCGGTTTCTCTCGACGAACCGCCTAAAAAAAAAAGCCTCTTTTCGACGTGTCCCGGTTCTCGCTCGCTCTCTCCATCTGTGCCAAAAAGATGATGATAGACTGCTGAACAGAGGTGGTGGGGGGGGGGGGGGGGGGATCAGAGCACAATGCATGTTGGCGCACAATAATGTCTCCCTGTACATCATTTTACCAAAGTGTTTGAAAATCCTTTTGCGCTGCGGGCCACAAACAGGTAGGCTGTATGTGTGTCACGCACCGCGGATCAGAGGGGGCTAATTCGACAGCGTCAATGAGAAGTGGAAACGTCTTCCAGCTCAGGCTATTAGGCGTTTAGCGAAGGTTGGCATTTTCCCGTCATAACCTCCAAAAACTCTCTTTTTTTATTTTTGCCTGCCTGTCCCCCTTTTCTGGGTGTTTTTCAATGGTTCCGCTTGCGGAGAGCGCGTTAGGGAGTTTCCTTCATTGTACTTGCAGCAGAACAAACATTGATTGCAATTAAGTATCTTGCCCAGAGTGTCTAAATGTTTACAGTGGATAATAATTCACTGCGCTGGTTGATTGTTTAGATGGATTACATGGATTGAGTTGTTTCTCTTCACGTCACCCACATACGATTTCACATGCTCACATATGGCAATTAACGGCACGCACTAACACACATACATACACACGGGAAGGCAGCCATACAAATATAGTCAGAGTATGTGCTGTGGCGAAATGTCTTCACACCATATGAGTGATTCATTGCTCTCCGGATCCCTTATTGAAAATGCTCAACAGAACATCTCGACTAGCTAATGACTCATGCCAGATTCCTTTAATTCCTCCTTGCTGAATTAGACAATTCTTTGACGGTGTATTAGCAGCTTAATTACATGAATACATTTCTGACGGGAGAGAGAGCGAGAGAGAGAAAGAGAGAGAGAGCAGGAGGGAACAGAACCAGACAAAGAACCAGCGGAGGAGAGGCAGTCAAGTAGGGAGGTGTGGGTGTGAAGAGGATTGTTCTTGGTGCGGTGCAGTGTCAGGTGCACACATGCATGTACACACACACACACACACACACACACGGTAGCTTTCAGTGTGCATGCCAGATTCAACATGTGAGAGCTTGTCTATTGACTGCGATTGAATCACATTGGAAAATAGTCATTGTGGATCACCTTAAAACCCCAAATCTGAGCAACAGATGCAAGTTTATAACCTTATGTGACCGCAGGTAAATACAGTATATACAGTGTAGATGAGTTGTACCACATGGTGTGCAATTTACCTTTACAAGTCCTTATCAGACAAAAATCTGATATTTACTCCCATTACTCATATCTCTTAACTTGTGAATGTGTATGTCTGAGTATATGTGTATGTCTATGTGTGTGAGTGTGTGTGAGTGTGTGTGTGTGTGTGTGTGTGTGTGTGTGTGTGTGTGTGTGTATATATATATATATATATATATATGTGTGTGTGCGTGCGCTTTTCCATCCCCCAGTAACAAGGTCAAAACACATTTGGCCTGATACATTTTAATCCGGATTTCTCAAAATGGAATATCATTTCACGCCACTGGATGCACATGAGTTTATGTGTGTTTGCGCGTGTGTGTGTGTGTGTGTGTGTGTGTGCATTTCTTACCAACTGTGCGAACTTGCCATGTGTGCCTGTCTGAAAAATGTGCAACGCGTGTTTACATCTGTGCGTTTGTGTGTGTGTGAGGGTGGAGGGCGGGGCGGTGTTAATAGGGAAAGCAACTTGTCAGGCACCGGAGGGCACATTTAGCAGTTACTTTGACACAGTGACTTTGCTGTTCCTGTCACATGGTCGGAGTTAAGTGCAAAACAGCCTTTCCGGCCTGGACCAAAACCTATTAAAGAGCTTTGCGTCGACCCTGGCACCGCCTGCACTCTCTCTCTCTCTCTCTCTCTCTCTCTCTCTCTCTCTCTCTCTCTCCTTCATCTGGACCGATAGGGATACATTCACATCAGGAAGAGATGGACAGATGTCAGCAATGATCCGTCCACCACTGGACATCTGCCTTGATAGAATTAGATTGCACCAGTCACTCTGTGCATGCGTGTGTGTGTGTGTGTGTGCAAGAGCTGGCCATGAAGCTAAAGACTGTGAAAGATAATGGTACCGCAGTTGACCTTTAGATAAAATGTGGATCTAACGGATGGCGCATTTACTACCAAGTTTCCACAATCATAATCTGTTGTGCCGTTTTGGTAATCTACCAAAACAAAAATACGCATTTCAGACCGTAAATGCATTTCAACCCAGCGTTCAAGTCAGGTCCTTCAAATAAAACGTCGGAAACCTGTTGTTTGTAATGGCACAGGCACTCTGTCCATTTTCCCGTGTTTTTGTAATGACACTCCACCGTATATGTTCATTCACTCTAAGAGGCTCCGAGCTGCGTTCGCAGAGAGTCCCTATTTTAGTCCTGATTTCGTTCCATGTCCTCATTCTCATCCACTGCAAAGAGTGCAACATCCAGTCCTGTGGGGTCTATAAATATAAGTGCTCTCAACTTGACTGGACAATTTGCTCTTTGCAGTAATAATTCAAAATGTTAAAAAAAAAAAAAAGGGCCCAATATCTGCTTGTATTTTTTCGTCCCAACGATGGAGGCGGAATCCTGTGCCCAGCTGGGGCGAGTTTTCTCCTACAATAAGAGGCAGGGTGGAGAAAATGAGGAAGGAAAAAATAAAAACAGACAAAAAACCACCACCACCAGCACAAAACAAGGCAATTGGCAAAAAAAAAAAAAGTGTCAAGCTTGGAATAAACAACCCCTTTCCCCAAATGCCATCCATTGTGCCATGTCTAGATAAGGCTTCTAAATCGGGCTGGAAAATGCAAGCTCCATTTCTCTCTGTATGGAATTATTATCCCTTTGTTTTGAGTCAGGCTCTTTTGTCTTCCTCTTGTTGTGTGTGTGCTTGGGTGCATGTGTAGACAAACAGAAAGTAGTGCTGAGGTAGCTGAACCAAAGAGTATGTCCCAAAGGGGACCGTGCACCCATCTCATGTTTGATCTGGTTACTAAGCTCATTACCATGATTCCTACAGCACTTCTGAGGGCTTGAAGGGGCCAACAACAGATACCACCCACCAACATGGCAGCAGATACCCGACACATGCTCTACATGTGTGAGCGCTCCTGTGTTTCCTCTCAGACTCGGACCGGACGGATCCAGCTCGTGTCTCCGCAGATCGCCCCCCCCCCTTATACCTTAATGCGTCTTCAATCCTTTTCTCTCCCACGATGCATTCGGGCTGCACTCCCACCCACCCACCCGCGTCTCGCTATCTTTTCTCCCATTCTGCATTTTTTTCATTTTTTTGTGCCCAAATTGCAGTCTAACCGCTTTTTAAGAGCTGTTTTTCTGGAGTTTAATCCTCCTAGCATCCCCCTTTCAGGCCTTTATTCCATTGTGAAAATCTTGGCTCAGACCTAGGCCCTTTTTAGAAAGTGGACCCGCTCATCCCCCCAGCACCCCCCCCCCCCCTCCCCCTACTGCTGCTGCTCTGCTGATACCCCTAGTCCGGGCTTTCATTGCCATTCCAACATGCTTCCAGCACCATCCTCTCGTTCGTTTATCACATGATCGACACCTTCTACACGACATGTTCTGAAAGTCCTACAAACGTGTTACTAGTTGCTGATTTGCCTCATCGTGGTAGCTTCTTCTTCATCCCCCCCCCCCCCCCCCCCCCCCCATCTCTTCATCTCCTCCATCCTATACGCCCTGGCCCCTTTTCTCTCGCCCTCCGCATCCCCCGGTGTGAAAATCACAGGGGTTTGTGTCAGCTTGTCAACACAACCCTCAAGAAAGTGGGGCAGGGAAGAGCAACGGGAAACACAAAAAAAAAAGAGCCACGGCACGTGACATCGACTGGGGGAAAAAAAAAAAGGAGGTATGGTAAACATGTGTATTAAAAAAGAAAAAAAAAAAAAGCCAGTTGATGTCAGCATCCAATTGCAAAGGAGCAGGCCTGAGGAGGGATTGATGGAACGCTGTAATCAGTCTGTCGCCAAGGTTGTCACCATGAGGTTTTTTCTCTGCTGGAACAGGGCGCCGCACACATCAGGGCAGCGGCGAGGCGTGATCGCATGGGCGAGCAGCAGCAGCAGCTTTTTTGTTTTTTCTTTTTCCTTTTCTCCCCGGGTACCTGCTACAACAGATGCGGTGGATAGAGTAGTAGAGTGGTACGCATACAAGTAGTGGAGGAAGGGAAGGGAGAAAAGAGGAGAGAGACCAAGAGTGCTGATTTGACATAAGTGTGTGTGTGTGTGTGTGTGTGAGCAAACGTGAATGGTCCACGCAGCCACTGTGCTGCAGTACCCCGACAATGTGCCATAAATGCGCTCCTCCTTATACTGTCCTATCACTCTTTCTGCAACACGTGCACGCACGCACACACATAAGCAGCCACCGTCCAATATCTTTAGGGTTTCCAGTGGGCAGACGCATCTCTCTGAGGATAATTCTAGCCCCCCCCCCCTTACTCCGAGCCAAAGAGCTGAGAGCTGACTCAATGTAGACAGATAGCAAGTGACTTGGCTGGCTGGCAGGAGGACAGGAAATAAAAAAGCCATATAAAACGAGAGAAAAGAGGAGGGAGTCGGCGGCGGCGGCGGTATGAAATTGTCTGTACACATCAGCCGGCGGTGTTGACAAGATGTTGATGGAGCTAGTCCTGTCGTTTCGCTCTTTCTTTACCCCCCCCCCTGGTGTTTTCACGGCGAGACAGCTGCTGGCTGGATCCGTGTCACAGTCCCAGCGCTTTTCTGTCCAACCCCGTTCCTTTCCCACCGGATCCCGATTCCCCCCCCCCTCTCCGACTCCTCCTCCTCTACTTCTACTGTTTAGATGGAAGGGCTTTCAGTGTAATTTACTGTGCTTTTAAATCATTAACTTCCCGTGCTGTTTCGCTGTGTTTGGGGCGTGCGTGGCAGCCGACCTGGTGGGTACACGGGCGACGGTACGCAACATGTGACGGGAAATAGGCCGAATACAGAAGAAAAGAGAAAAAAAAACGGAACATCTTTACCATCTGCGGCTGCAGACGTGACGAGTAAACGGAAAAAATAAATATATAAATTAATAATAGATTAAAAATCCATAAAACAATGAAGACGTGATGTTAAAATTGCCTCCGTCTCTTGCTTTTTCTAAAAGGCGGCAGAAATAAAAACAAAGGCTTTCTCTACATAGATTCTGTGCTGGGACTCTGGGCCTAATGCCCTGGGGTGTCAATTAATTTAGTCTGGGGATTTGCGGCCTACTCTTCCTAATTGAGCCCAGTGGAGACCCCCTTGGCTCTTCGCGATAGGAAGTAGTGCGTTTCATAATTAATACTTTTTTTTTTCTCCCCCTTTATTATTATTATTTTTTAATGAGGGTGGTAATGCTGTAAATGTATGCATCTCATTAGAGTAAAAGGGCCATCGACGCCATTGTTCGCGTCTGCAGCGGTTGCTGCTGGTGAGGTGAGTAGGAGAGACAAGCTCATTCAGACGCGGCGATGGCACATCGCAGTCAAAGCCCAGCTTTTGTGCGTGTTTGAATATAAAACACTAGCTAGCTCAATGAGAGTCTCATTAGTATTGCTTAATATGTGTGCTTTTTAAAGCTTAGGGGTTAATGCCCGACTTGCCTCCGTTTCACTGGAGCTCTCTTTAATTTGATGCATAATTCTTTTTTGTCAGCGGCTGACAAGAGCCTCTTCAGAGGAAGCAGCTGAGCCGTGCGGTGAACTCTGCATCCAACAGGAACACAAAAGGCGTAAAAAAAAACACACAAAAAAAAACACTTCTAATTAAACCTGTTTCATTTCTCCTCGCTTCCAATGCCGCGTTTTTTCAGATCATATTCCGGTCTGTCCTCATCTTCCCATCTCTCTGTCCAAAGAACATAACTCAGGGCGATTAAACAAATTACCTTCCCTTCCCGGGGGAGCCATGGATCCCGTGAAAACAATAAGTGTGTGATTCACAATACCGCCACCTCTCTGTTCTTACAAGCAGCCTTCAAATTGCCATTTATTAATCAATGTCTGTGGTTACTCTGTGACCAGAATTTCTGCTCCCGTTTCATTAGAAGGAAGGAGGAAAGCCGAGTTTTTAATTTGACATTAAATTTTCATTCTGTTCATTAGATTTCCTGTAACTTGAAACACTCCTTTTTAAAATTACTGATGACTAAGAGCTTCCAGAACACAAGAAAGGGGGGAAAGGGGAAAAAAATATTACCTGCCGACCTCGATACATCCTGCTTTGTGTTGAGAAAAAGAAGGGAAGGGGGAAACTAATTTCCTGAAACTCCATTTCTTAAGCGTTGATTAGTAAAGGAGCATAATTAGAGTGAAACGTGAAGTCAGGGGTTTTTTCAGATTGCACCGCTTCCTCTAGAAAAATCAGGCCATGATTAATGAATAAATGATTAATGAGGGAACTAATTAATCAATTAATTATTAAGCAAGCACTCTGAACAAGAAATGGGTAGGATGACGGTGAACAGTGGATATAAGAGATGTTAAGGTTGTGTGTTAGAGACAGAAGAAAAAAACAAGGATTTGGGATAATCTGCCTGTTTGTTCTGTCGGTTTGTTTTGTCTTCCGTTCCAGGGGAGGATGAGGATGAGGACGAGGACGCGGAGGCGGGCGGATGGAGGGCTGAGTCCTCGTCTTGAAGCTTCCTGACTCAGCCAGCGCCGTCTTGAGTGAGAGCACTGACCTCAAAATGCTGCATTTGCAAGTTTCCCCCCCTGCGTACGTCCCGGGGTCAGGTCTCGGGGTTACGGGGGGGCCAAGTCTGGCATAACATTTGCCGAGCGGTGATGATGTTTGCATTGAGCTGTAAGAGGCCACGTGAGCCCGAGTCGACACCTCTGAAATGGGTAATGCGAAGATCGTATCTCCCACCAGGCCTCTCTCTCTCTCCCCCTTCTATACAGGCAGAATGAGTAAGATTCTTTAAAAAAAAATGTATAGACTCATACAGACTTTAATAATGTGTCTCAATCATCACTTGTTTTATATAGCCCAGAATCACAAATTGCAGATTTGCCCCAATGCCCCAATTACAGTTTGTATAAAAGCAACACAACATCCCCTGTCCTTAGACCCTCACAAGACCCAAGAGGGATCCTCTTCCAGGATGGACAATCGTGCTTTAGATGATGGAAACAATACATTTAGAACAGGAAAAGTTGAATAAGATCAAATAGAATGACAGAAATAGAATGAATTGTGTCTCCTTTATCTCAATATGGTCATTTAAAATGTAAAATCAGTCAGTATAAGCAGATAAATTTACTTAAACGTAGGTTGTAGGATCCTGGAAAAACTTTATTGAGACTCCCCCCTGAAGCCACACCTCCAAAGAACAGGAACAGCTGTTGAGCTTCACAGACAAATCACCATCCAATAATAAACCTGACGCTTACAATGGAGCAATACGATGAGAAAACGTTTCATAATCCATCCCGTCTTAAAGAGGTTTAGGTGAAAGTATACCGATTATTAATAGCAGCATTAGATTAAAGGCCAAAAAGGTTGGAAACCACTCGTTTCATCTTAAGCAAAGTGTTGTATTTTAAAAGCTTATTATATTCTCCTTTGTGTCAAAACTGCATCTGTATGTATGAAATAGTAGTAGTGAAAAAGGAGCTGCAGTATTTCCCTCTGAAATGAGTAGAAGTGTAAAGTTGTTCACATTTCTGGGCGTTAACCTTTAGGGGGGGTGTGTAGCTCCCAGCCAATGACGGCGAGGGGGGCGGGGCTCGTCCGAGTCTTCGACTTTTTTAAAAATGTTGGGTGTTGACAAAGCCGCGAGCAACAAACCCCGCGCGCGCACGCCTCTAACTAGGACACGCCATCAATCTTTGATAATGTGCGGCGTGCGGGTCTCTCTCACTCGTGTGACCGTGCTGATGGGACATCACGCCGACGATTGATGTATTAAACGAACCCCCCCAATGTAACAGAGATACACTGGACCTTTTTTCTCCCAGATATTAGTCGGTGCAGTGAAAGAATATGTGTGATATATCCCTCCCCCAGGAACCCCACACTTTATTCCCTGGCATGGGCTTCCTCTATACTTTTAGCTTAGTCGAGGTGCATGGGAGGGGGGGGGGGGGGGGGGGCTTTTTTGTCTTGTCTGCCAAAAAAGTCCCTAGAGCTACTGCACAACAGCAAACGAGACGCAAAATATTATTTCATAAGCGGGCCGGGTTTATTGTTTCTATTGAAATGCAGCGTTACTCTATAAAGCTGCACTTTCCCTAGCCCCCCCCATGACACCAGGAAACGCATCCTCAAAAGGGAGCACATGAGGGGAAGGATCTTTCATCCCTGCATATCTTCCCTGGCGTTTTCCTGCTGGCCTTATTAGCGGAGTCGTGAGTGACGGAGGAGAAGCGGAAAGAGGCTTTGATGGAGGCGAGTGATGGAGCAACCTGCTAAAAAGTCATTTTTCCCATGGACCCCTGTCCCCACGTTCTTCCTCTCTCACTTCTACATACTTATTGTTTTCTATTCTCAAACGGCTAGTGCCGCATTCTGCCCTAATCGCACCACGGCGTTGCGGATTTGCTCGGAGTCGGCCGGGCGTGAATGGGCCTTTGTCACAGTGGGTGGGTCGGCTCATTTGACTGTGAAACCGCGGACATATGGCGGCTGTGTGTCGGGATGTGTCGCGCCGGAGAAAGCCGTGGGTGGGGCTGCCGACCCCCGGCGTGGCCTTTAACACCTTGCCGGCTGCGCCTCCACTCTACCGGCTTGATGAACTTAAACACTTCATTGTGCGGCCTGTTTTTTTTTTTTTTTTTTCCTCCACGGGGCTTACTCTGGACGAAGAATGTACGGTTTTCAGTTAAGGGCAGATGTGTGCGCTGTGACTGTTTTACCAAACACGGAGCACACGCCTTTTGTCACACACACACACACACACGCACGCACGCATGCATGCGTTTGCCCAGTAGGAGTAAAGAAATGCCGGATGGCGACAGTGGCTGTATCTTTGAGGGCCAGACTTCTTCACAGCAATCTCCTTTTGTCCCATTGCGATAAGCCTGTTAATTAAGTGTCTACCAGAAAAAAAGCCCAGAGTGACCACTGTGGTGACATTGCCACCCAAATAGAAACGGGGAAGTTCACTCTCCGCACACATGTAGCCTGTAACAACTTTTAACTCTGGAGACGTGTCTCTCCTGGTGCATTCTATATCTTCTGTCTGCACAAAACAAGACTTTCCACGCAGGCCGCGACTACTGAGAATCTTCAGGTTTCGGGGGCTCCGATAAACAAGCGGAGCGTTACGGGCTCTTAAGCCCATCTGGCGAGATGATCGATCATTAGACAGAGTGTGGAGATAAGTCCCTCAGCGTGCCCGCTGGCCACCGCTGATCCCATATCGCCCGCGCAGGATACGGTATGAATCACAGGAAGTTGGGATCAATCTATATAGATTGTGCCGCTTGATTACAAAAAAAAAAAATAGAAAAAATCCCATTTGGCTTAGCCACCCGAATGCCTCAGAGTCTGGCCGTGTGTGTGTGTGTGTGTGGCCTGTATTAAATAATAGCCTTTTAACTTCCTCCTTTTTTTTCAGATTGATATTTGTTGATCCTTCTCCAAAGCTATCCTACCTTTACTCATTTACTCTGCTCCGTCCATCCTGCTCTTAAATCTCCCTTCTTGAGGGAGTCGTCTCTTAAATCTTAATTAAAAGAGACTCCGATCCCCCCCCACCACCACCACCACCACCACCCCGCCCCCACCCTCCCGGGGGCTGGCTGAAAGCAGCTTAGAACAATCAAGAGGACGGATTAGAAGTGAGAAGAAAAGAAGAGGAGAGGAGAAGCAAGAGGGAGGAGGAGGAGGGGGAGAAACAAACAACCAACAGGAATGAAACGGTGGAGGGAAAATATTGAGAGGAGAGAGAGAAATGACCCCCCCCCCCCCCCCCTGATCCTCTCTCCGCCCCCCTTTGCTCTGTCTCTCCCTCTCTCTCAAGGCTCTGGAGTCTTGGCCTGACCTATTGACATTCAGCTTCTCGGCAGATTAAGCAGCGAATGGAGCCTCTGGAAAGGGTAAACACACTGGAGGAACAATGACCAACAGGCGGCAACCTTATTGGATTCTAATTAACTGCCAGGAGAGATGGCTGGGGGCATGTTAAGTGCTGTGGGACACAAGTTAGAGCCCCAGACCCCGAACACACCACAACTCACGTCACTTACGAGCCCCTCCCTTTCGCGCGGATTGCCTTTATCTCCTTCCTCCGTCTCTCTATCCTTTATCATTCTTTTTCTCTGGCATTTCGCATTTGGCCCATGAGAACGGCAAACAGAGATTTCTCTAAGCACTCCTCAGAGAGCTATTTGCCACCCCTCTTTCCGGGGCTACCATTCCATCTTTTTTTCCCCTCCTCCTCCTCCTTTTTTTTTTTGTTTTTTAACAAGGTGGAACGAGCCTCATCCCCCAGAGGTGCGCTGTTTGAGCGATAAGGTTCAAATAGGCCGGAAAAATTGGGAGCGATTATTTGATATTGAACAGATTGAATTAGCCGGAGTGAGGGATGGAGGAGAGCATCGCCTCCAGGATGAGAGAGAGAGCGAAAATGGAAAGAGCTGAGGACCTTAGTGGCCTTGAATCTAAAAAAAAAAAAAAAAAAAGTGTGTGTTATTTTCTTTTTTTCTCTCTTATACCAATTAACCAGTATGCTAATTTAAGTCCAAGCAGGTTTCTCTATATGTGTGAACTTTCTCACTGGCGCAGTGTTTCCTCTGTCTTTGAGTGGTCCCCTGATTAGACCCACTCACAATGGTCCTGAGTCCCCCTGTATGGAACCACAAGCACTAATTAGACCACTCTCATTAACGTGTTGGTGTGAGGGAGGGCCACCGCCATCACGGGCTCAGGCTGACACTGAAGGGCAAAAAAAAAAAAAGGCGACTAGAGAAGGGCCATCGTCACCTCAGCGGGCATATACCATAAAACAATTCATTAATTGGTGTGAAAACACACGCACATATAAAAAAAAAAAAACACACACACATGCACACACTCTTGACAGCTCCACGCGAATACACACACACTAGTGTTATGGGTATTTCATGAACCAGTCGGTTGTTAGCACATTACCTGGGATCAAAGAGGCAAAAGCTGGAGGAGAGGGGACTAGAGGAGTCATTATTTGTCGAGGAAAATTGCAGCTCAGTGTTATGTTTGTCCTTTGGCAAACCTGGCAGAATGGGGGGGAGAAAGGAAGGGAAAAAAAAAAACGTCATCTGTTTCACAAAACGGAAAGATCTCTCCTCTCGTCACCGTCATGCGAGAGTCTTTGAAATCCTCAGTGCTTCTCTCTCTCTCTCTTTTTTTTTTTTTTTTAATCAAAGCTGGGTGGAAATGAATCAGAGCTTCAGTTGTGGTCCAAGCCTGGGGGGTATAAAAGGGAGCCACATGACCGCTGTCCATTTCCACACCATTACAGCAACAGTCATGCCTGTAATAGGTTGAATTGGGCCATTGATTTCTCTCATGCACCCTCTCTTTCACCGAAAAAAAAAAAAAATTGTCTATACTAGTTCTGAGATACACTCAGTTCTTTTAACAAAACATCACATGCTCGCACACGCGCACACACACACACACACGCATGCATGCAAAGCCAATACAATATGTCCCAGCTTGCGTTCCTGGGGAGTTAAAGAAAAGACGGAGTTTAAATTGGCTTTTAAAGAACTCCCCAGCACAATCAGGGAGTTGACTCAAACTACTATTGTGTGTCAGAGGCCTGTTTAGAGAGAGAAGGGTAGTTAGGCCGAGGATTAGAGTGCAGTGAATGGCTAATCTGAAGTGTGACGGCTCGAGAGCAACCCCCCCCCCCCCCCCCCAACCGGATTCAATAGGCTTCCAATCAGGCCTGACTGCCCCTCAATCTTTGGTCAGCTGTTTTAACTGGATAGTGATTGAGTGGCTTCATTAAGGGCCTATTTATCTCTCCCCTGTCTCGCTTGTCCTGAAAGAGCGGCGACAGGCGCAACACGCCCACGCGACGCCTCCACGTTGAACCTGAGCAGATGCACGGACGTGTTCAGCACGCGGACGGCGTCAATAAGCCCGGGAACACGCTTCCTTTTTCATTTGTCTGAAAGGAAGTTACAAATGACATTTTTTTTTTCTGAGTTTCAACACATTTTTCCGAAATTTCCTTTCATCCTCCAACCGGGCGACCTGCGCGTCCTCGCCAGCCTTCCCCGCGGCCGCCAGTTGTGGAAGAAAAAGGCCGTCCCGAGCCCTGTGACCTGTGATCCCTTCCGCGCGGTTTGCCGTGTGGCGGCGCCGGAGTGTAATTCCACCTGAGCAGAACAGCGGGCCGGGTCAACCACCTCACACAGACAGAGAGCCTCCCAAACAAGCCACAACAAACAGCTTTCTGTAGCCACTCCGCCTTTGAAGTGAAGAAGCAGTGATGAGATCTGTCTCCCTTTTTCCATGCCCTTTCTCTCTCTTTTTTCCCTTTTCCTTTACGACATCTCATATCTCTCCCTCTCCCCTCCCGCTGAGCAGGTGTATTAAATGAGGGGACTATTCCGGCAGCGCTGGGCCGCACCTCAAAGTGCGGTCTGTGAAGAGGGCTTTTCTCTCCTTCCCTCTTATCTTTTATCCCTTCCATCACCCCCTTCTCCTTCTACTCTCCCTTTTCCCTTTTCCCTTTATCCCTTTCCATCCCCTTTACTCCTTTTAACGTGTTCCCTCGCCCCCTTGAATGTGAAACAGAGCGAGCCGTCCCTCTTATCTATTTGGATCCATCTGCACCTACCCGTCTATCTCCCCCCTGTATGCATCTCCCTCAGCCTATTGTCTGTTCAGCTATACGTCTAATTATGCTGTCTCACTTATGTAATTAGCGCAGGAATAAATGGCTGCCGTAGCTTCGTCTCTCGCCTTTACCCCTCCCGTCGCAGGCTCTGAGAAAACAAATTATGGAGAACAATAGGTACAAATGGCTTCTGCACCAAACCACATGATGGATGCGGCCCGAGTTGCCTGCATCTCATCCCTTCCTTTTCCCCCCTTCCTCACTTACTCTTTTTGCTCTCCCTCCCTTCTCCATTATCTCCAGCTCTATATGTCTCTGTTTGGAAACAGGGGAGGACTTGAGCACTCTATTGCCCAACTACCCTATCATTGTATGGCTGTATCATCTGTCTTCCCTTCTTGGCAGTGACACTACATTCACACTGACATCATATTAGGCAAGGTCCTTTTATTCTACCGCGTTCTTTTTCTTTTTCCCCCCCTCCGCGCTGCACTCTCTCTCTCGTCTCTCCCTTCGCCTGCTGTCGTCTCCACTGGCGCGCTCCTCTCCTGTATCCCCCTGAGCTTTTCTGTACGCCGCGGCTGCGAGAGCAAACGCCTGGGACTTTCTAAAGCAAACAGCCAGCATCCTGCGCCGTAGCCCCATCTGTGGATAGTCTGAACAGGGAACAATCAGTCCCTCTCCTCCTCTTCTGCCTCTCTCTCCCTCTCTCTTTCTCTCCTTCTCTCTCCACCCTCCCTCTGGGATCTGCAAAGCACTAGGACGCCTCAGTCAGACGGGTGCAATGTGCCGGAACAATGGTCGGGCTGCCTCCTCCAGGAGCGGTGTTAGGTTCACCTCAGCCAGCTTGGGAAGCACTTAGCCATGTGTTCCTGCCCTCCTCGCCCAGGCTTCACAGGAATGTGGACAAAAAAAGGCAGAGGAGCCTCCCACAAAAACGCCTTCCGGACACCAACCTGCCTCACACGCACGCACACACACACTTTCTGCATGTCCGAGTGTGCACACCTGAGATCTAATGTTTAGCCCGAGGCGTTGAGAATATCAACTTTCTATTAATCCCCTTCAGACTTGCAGTCAGTTACACCTTTGTTTTGTTTTTTCACCTCTGCCACGCTGGAAGAAAAACAGCAGGTTTCGTTTACACCAATACAAGCATATCCATTACCTGAAATGCTCGGCTCCTGGCAGTAAATCCCTGTGACCCCCCCCTCCCTGCCCCCCCCCTCTCTTTCTTTCCTTCTTTCCTTAGTTTCCTGTCTCCCTCCCCCTGTTCTCACGCTGAGCCCCGTCTTTGCATCAGCTTTCTCCGGCCAAACGGGCAGCGGGAGAGAGGGAGACACACCTCGCTCTCCTGCCGCTTCGACCCGCCACCCACCTCCACCACCCACACACACACACACACACACACACACACACACACACACTCCAACACGCCGCAGCTCAATAACATTAACATGTTCGGCCATTGAGGGAGTTTAAAGCTCGATCGATGAGCTTTGATTGACACCCGTCTGTTTACGGCCGACCTCCCAGGGCGGGTTTCTCGGCCACGTCCGAAACTCCCCGCAGGAACTAATGTGACATAAAAGACACGGGCTACACCTTTCCCCGAAGCCCTCCTACGACTACACAAAAGCATTCTTTCATTGTGCAGAGGAAGAAGACACTGTTCTGCCGCCAAGCTGCTATTTTGGTTAATGGTTGAGTCACTAACACAATATTAGCCCTGGCTTTTTCCAGGTAATTTCAACTGAGAATAAAAGAACGAGGAGTAGGGGTGGGGGTGGGATGGAGTACTCGGTCCCATTGGGGTATGTGTGTGTTCATCACTGATAAAGTGAGCAGCAGGCAGGCGATCCCTCGTTTCCTCTGACGTGTTTTTACCTCTCGTTGGTTAAGGAGATGACATGTCCTCAGAGCCGGAGCGTCATTAATTAGACAGTTGGACTTTGACTAATCGCTGCAGAAAGGGCACGCCGGCCTGAAGATGCCAAACACTCATCTCGACTTATCATCCTCTGCCCCAGTGCGTGCCCTTGACCCCCGCGCGTATATGTGGAGGGGTGTCGCTCCCGTGAGCTCATCATGAGTCATTCCCAGATGATGGGCAGACGCCATAAGCCCGGAAAAACCCTGATAAATATCCCAGAACTCCTATTTACTAAGCGTCACATGGTGGCAATCAAATTACATACATTTGTGTTGAGCGGAGTAAACCGTCACGGCTAAATAAGCGTTGTCTGCTGGTATTCTTAGGTGAACTTTTTCTCTTTCCAGAGCCCCTTCTCAGCTGCCAGAATCCCTCTCCAACAGAGTTATCTTTAATACAAGGTTAAGGAACACGGCTGGTGAAGATAACACAGGAACAGATATTGCTGCTACGCAGAAGATAAATTTCAATTTGCTGTTGGGGTCTGTGTCTAGGCAGGAGATATGAAATTCGTGTCTTGCTGGGCAGGAATTGATTGGAAAATAGAAATGAATGTGTGGTCTAGTAGTATGTCTGCGATTTTTGTTTTGTTTTTTCTCTTGGTATGTTGGTGTCTGGGCTTATAGGGTCTTTTGAAATGGTGATACATCTCTCTAGAAGGAACTGACACTTGCATTTTAGGGGGAGAGATAAATGCAATCCAAGTCTTTCTTAAAATAGCTGCCATACTGTATTGTGACTGTTTCCCTCGGGGGGCTGTTTTAATGGCATGCACAGAATTAATCCCGGTTTCTCCCTCTCTCTCTCTTTCTCTCTCTCTCTATTCTTTACCATGTTTGCAAAGAAGAATATAAGAGTAAACAAGTTTGCGCTGCCCCCCCCCCCCCCCCGGACAATGTGCATGCTGATGATACAGCCTGAGGTGTAGTAACAGGGGGAAGAAGAAGAAGACTCGGGGGTGAAAGGCAGGAAGCCGACACGTGGCCCCTCCATTGTCCCGTTCTCTGTCATTTCCTCCGACTGCCCCTCTCACCTCCTCCCCGGGAGGAAGACGAGGTGAGGATGTACATGCACACGACACCGGGAGAGAAAGCAGGAGACAAAAAGCGGATGGGCGGCGGCGGAGGTTAAAAATAAATCCTGGAAGGGGCCAAGCGCCATCAACAGTTTGCTACCTGGCGACGCCGGGCTTCCTGCGCCGAGCTGCACACATCCCAGTTAAGTTGCTAACAGCTGATAACAAAGCCCCGGGACGCGCTGCCAAGTTCTTTATCTGCGTTTACCCGCATTGGCAAAGCTGATTAGAGGCAGGCGACGTTATGAAGCCCCCATTGTTTCCTCTCTCTCCTTCCAGTTTTCTCCTTGCGCACACGTAGCGCAGGCGAGCGTGCAGGAAAGAGGGGGCGGGAGGATCTGTTTATGAAGACGGGGCATGGAGACAATGGCATGTGTGCATGACATGTCTACAGGATGAGAAGAAACAGCAGGCCATTGTTTGGAGATCCTGATAATTCATTACTGTCTGTTTGCGCCTGCAGGAGCGAATGATTTAAGGAATTACACGAACATTTAGAAGCTGTCAGTGAGTGCTTGGGAGAACGGGAAAAAAATGCATATCTGGGACTCTTAGATATAAAATAGCTACATCAAATGTATAGATCTTTGTTTGATTTGTGAATCTTGGAACATTTATACACTCCGGCAGCAAAAACCATTAAACAGCTCACATAGACAGGAAATCAAAGTAGGCCAAAATTCATCTATATCTTTGCCATGGCTATGTCTCCTAAATAATGCAAGGCACTTCTGTTCAAGACTCAGCTGTGTTCGCTTTCTGCTGCGTCGGCACTATTGTGCACCTCGTATCTTACACTCCTCGCTGGCTGCCTGGGATGCTCACCTCCCAAACTTTCTACCACTTACCTACTTTATCCGCAATCTCTGTAACACGCTGAGAGACATAGAGAGGAAGTGAAATTGACAGAGAGAGAGAGAGGATGGATACCTGAGTGGAGATGTGGGAGAGTTTTTTTTTTTGGGGGGGGGGATTGATGTGCATGTGTCTCCGCGTGACAGAGCGAGAGACAAGAGTTACAGGTTAACGATGCTCATTGTTTCCCGGATGCCTGTCAGCTTCATCATCAGGACAGTGGTGACATGTCTGAGTCTCACCCCTGCAGCAAGACTCGCCCCCCCCCCCCTTCCTCGCCTAAGCCCACCCCCCCTCCAGAAGAATTCAAAGGGCCGCGGAATGGCACTTCATGAAATATGCACGCTTTGCCTAAAACAAACCTCTGGGGCCACGCCGCCACAGCGTCCAGAAACAGATCTGCATCGCATGAGGGAGGAGAGAAATGTCTGGTAATGGGAAGGAAAGGGGATGATGAGATGGGGAGCAGAAGGCTTGGTCAAGGCTTATCACTTCTCCGGCTCAATTTCTGCTCTTATATTGGTATGTGTGTGTGTGTGCTTGCACAGGGCATGTTTGTGTGTGTGTGTGTGTGTGTGTGAGCAGCCCTTCCACCCCCGTCAAAAGTCTGCTCGCGTCCTCAGGCTCTTTGAGCACACACGCTCCCATGTCCCCATCCCACAGTCACATTCCATTCAACCAGGAAAAATAAAAAAAACAAGTTGCGAGAAGGAGCAAGGTGGAAAATTTCCGTGGCGTTACACTACAGCGGAGACATGAGAGGCGACACGGACTTAAGAGGAAGGGAGAGAAACTTGTAATCTCGGCTCACAGCCTTTGAACTTGGCCCCCGATGAGACA
Source organism: Eupleurogrammus muticus (assembly GCA_036785175.1). Taxonomy (NCBI): domain Eukaryota; kingdom Metazoa; phylum Chordata; class Actinopteri; order Scombriformes; family Trichiuridae; genus Eupleurogrammus; species Eupleurogrammus muticus. The sequence goes on from JAYKQN010000026.1 coordinate 4,267,832, forward strand.
CAGGCGACCCAAAGCAAAAAAAAAAAAAAAAGAAGGTTCCAAAGAAGAGCTCGTTGAAGATTACTCGGAATACTGATGCGGTGTGGAATCCAATTCCTCCGGGAGCCAAAGGGGGGGGGGGGGGGACTTTCCAAGAAAGTAAATGATCAGTGTTGTATGAGAAATGCTAAAAAAGTACGCTATAAATGCCATGCACACATTTTTAAAAGTCATGTGCTGTGGCCAGATTTTCGATGCTACAAATACATTTATGAGTGTAACCAATTTTGAGCATCGGTGACTCTGTAAGACTGGCACAATAAATGAGGTCTAGGGTCTCTTAGGTTCTAATTAGGGCAGCTGTTACCATTTTCACTATTTGTGTGTGCGCGCGTGTGTGTGAGTGAGTGTGAAAGACAAAGCTTCAATGAGTGAGTGAAGGAGAGTGAGTGTGTGTGTGTGTGTGTGTGTGTGTGTTGGGGGGGTCAGGGGAAATATGCCACTGTCTGGCTACCGCCGCTCCTCATCCAGCTGTTGCTAGTCTGTCAGCGAGCAGAGGTCTAACTGGTGGCGTATCCCTCCCCCGAGCTCTGAATAATGGAAAACCATGCGGAACTAGGGCTGAAAGGTAAAAACAACCCAATGTATTCACCAGCGATGGCTAATAAGCACGCTTTGCCCTTTCTGATCCCGAAAAACACCCATCAGACGGCATGTGATTCAGGCCTGAAAGGGTACAAAAGAATATTTCATTGTTTGATGGTTTGCTGCTCCATGAGGAAGATCTGTGCATTCCCTTCTGTTTAAATTCCATTAGATTCTCCCAAAGTGTAATACCATTGCACTAGTTCGTCAACTCCTCTGAAAAGCACCGATAAGTCAACAGTTTTTCGCTGTTAATTGCTGAATTATTATTTTTTTTTTGCATGAAGACATTTGCTGCACTAAATTATTAGAGTAAATTTTACCAGCTGCTTCGGAGTCTGCCTGTTCTCCGTGATTAAATTTATACTGGAGATGTTTTGTTCCCTTGTCTCTGTCAATTCTATAACTGGATGACTCATAATTACTTCGATACAGTGATGCACGGCTCCTACATGGAGGTGTAATATCTCTCTGAGGCAGACCGGCATTAATGTTTTAATAGAAATAAATTGTTTTTAAAGGAGCTAATTTGTGTAATTGTTCATAAAGCACGCTCCTAATTTGGATCTAGATGCTGGATGTTCAGGCTATAAGCTGTTTGCCATGAGGACTCCACTAAAATAACCGGGCAACTCCATTCTGTAAACAAAAAGCAGCAGGAGGTGCGTGTGTGCGTGTGTGTGTGTGTGTGTGTGTGTGTGAGTGAGGGGGTGGGAGGGCAGACAGGTGCGTAACGTCTGTGCCTGTCTCCATGAAAAAAAAACAAATGCTCCCTCTCTCTTTCTTCCTCATTCACACTCTCTCTCTCTCTATCTGCTCTGCTCCACGCACACACACACACGCGCACACACGCACGCCCCCGCCGGACCGCGCTCCCCTGTGATAGCCCACGCACTGCACGCACCCCCTTTCCTTTTTATGTCTTTACGCACCGTGCGTAGCGTCCATGAACGTGTAGGATTAGAAGAGAAGAACTTTCTCCCCAGTAGAAGAACACATTCTCCGTGTTTGGAGGCGTTAATCCCGCACCTCTCACTGTCTGAACTTCATCCCTCAGCTCCCTTATCTTCGCCTCATCGTTTTTTCCCCACACGCGGGAGGCGTCGCGTGGACACAGACCTCTACGCGTGAACGCACAATGCACGCGTTCGTTTTTTTTTTAAAAAAAAAACACCTAATTAAGTTCAACTTTCCGTAACCGAGCGTTTTAATCATGAGAACGCCCCCCCCCCCTTCACTCACTCACTCAACACGGAATCCGACCGTGGACAGAGGCGCTTACGCAGTGCCATTATTCACCGGTGCGCCAGGTCGGCTTCCCAGACAGTGGACCCCCCCCCACCAGCAGCAGCAGCACCACGCATGGGATGTGATCACTCTTTCAAAACTAATTAAACATTTACTGGCAATCAAACCAATCCGTGAGTTGTAGCACTGCAGCACACCCGGAGCCCTGACGCGGCGCGCCGGGACGCCTTTGACGCAGCGGTGCGTCCGCTGGAAGACCCGAAGCCGAGCAACCAAAACCAAAAAAAAGCGTCTTACCTGTGACCATAAGGCAAAAGATGAGGTATAGCGAGGACATTTTCAGTCGCTCTGGCGGTGCTGTGCGTGGCGTGGCGTGGCGAGGTGATGCGGCTGATGCTGGTTACGGTCCGCGGCACCGGGGTACCACCGGACAAGGCGAGCGTGCTGCGCTTCGTCTATAATATCATCCACTCGGGAAGAAGAACGGACTCTGGATCAGTCAGTGGACACTTTGTAAACTCTCAGTCAGCGACGCATCCCCCGTCAGTTGGTAACTTTCCCCGCCGCATTCGGCTTCTCGGTTCCCGGTGTGTCCGCTCCGGCGCGGCTTCTCAGCTCTCCCCGTGCTCCGCGACGGTCCAGCAGCGCCGCGGGTCTGCAGCCTGGTCCACGGTCCACGTCTGAAGCCGCTCGCTCACGCCGAATCTCTGCGTCTACCTCCCGGACAGCGGTGCGCAGTGATAAAAACCCCGGCGAAGTTGCCTCTCCCTCCCTCCTTGCTGCCTCCTCCGCTACAGTCCCTCACTCTGCTCCCACCGTAACACACACACTCCTTCTCTTTACAAGGCACACACACACACACACGCGCGCGCGCTCTTCCTCTGTACGTCTCCTCCGTGCAGTTCTCACTCTCCCTTCGCCAACGGGAAATGCGCACTGACACTCATCTGGTGGGGGGTACACCAAATCTGGCAGGAGCCCCCTCTCCCTCAGAGATGCTCGCTCGGTGCCCCCCCCCCCCCTCCCCACTCCCACCCCCGCCCCCAGGGGCCCGCTATTGGCTGAGCGCGCGTCACGGGGAGGGCATTTAAAGCGTTTAGTCCGCGGTAAATGTAATTTCTTTTTCTACGGGGTGGAGTAGCCCAGACTTTAATTATATTCATCTGTAGAATATAATGATGTAAAGGCAACGTGGTCCTTGTTTTGTGTAGGAAAACGTTGCGTGCTCTTGGAATCACGCAAATAACACTATACAGACGCACCAGCAACAAAAAGCGTCATTTTTATCAAAGCATTGCAGCCTCACCATTCAGCCATGCATCCTTTATGATTTATCTCTATATAACATACATTGAAGGGGAGTTCCAGAACTTGCATACCATTGATTTCTCTGTAACTCTACAAAAAAAAACTTCTTCTTCTCCTTAACTCTTTAAATCGAGGGTCAATTTCTGATTAGAGAGAAAGTGAACTATTGGAATTTGTATCTGGTTCAGTTCTCTGCCCTCCATTAAGTCCACAGATTTCGCACATTAATTAAGGTGAGTTATGTCTAAGCAGTGGCATTAGTGCACAATCAGCTGCAGCTGTTTTGCCAAATGGTGTAACGATCAAGTCTAAAAATCCTCAATATTGCTGAAGAAATAAATAACCAATAACTCCCCAAATATAGTTACTCTGCCATCACTACTGGGCATCTGTTGGTGACCGTAGTGGCTTTAATTCCTACCTCTAAACCACTAATTGTTATTGAACAATGCATTTTAAATAGTTTTCTTTTAATTGAAGTATGTTATAAGTTCACACAGTTTTAATTTGTAAGTGGGATTTATGTGAATTCTTTCCTTTTGAAGTTGACTGAAAACACACTTTTTCTTTTTTACAGTGGGCACTAAAGAGAACAAAATCATTATCATATTCCAACAAAAGCTGAGTCTTTTATCAAAGATGAAAACAGTGCAGTCTATCACTCGCCTGTGGCTGTTTACAAGCTCATTTCTTTGATGTCGTTCATTAGTTATTCAAGGATCTATTGATTAACCAAAATAATAGACCTCGCAGTCATCTAGTTAATCAGTCTTTCACTTGTGTATTGTACCAAGCAATGGCTTAATTTAATGTAAACACCCCCCCCCTCCATTTTCACACTCACACAAAGACTTGCACACATGTGCCCTGTTAACTCAACCAGGTGGTTGGTGCTCCATAAATTCATCCAAGTCCGCACGTCGTTTCGGACGCTGAGGTCTCTGTGGCGCCTGTGGATTTGAGAAAACATCAGCCACAAAAAAAACAAAAACAAGTATGGCTCTTTCCTGACATTTTGTTTAATTAAAAGGTTTGAACCACGCAATGATTAGGGGCTCCCCCCCCCCTCCCCCTCCAAACAGTAGTAGTTTTCAAACCAAACCCCAGGGCTGGCCCTTCCTGTTTATTGCCTCCCCGTAATGCAAACATAAGGGTCCCCTGCCAGTAAACACATGTTGATGGAAGAAACAGCTTGCACAGCTGGGAAGCCAACCCAGGTTAGTGTGAGTGAGCACATGGGTAAATGAGTGTGTGTGTGTGTGTGTGTGTGTGTAGGCTTGCAGGAATACATTCCTATTTGTTGTTTTTACATATGTCAGAGTGTGATCTAGGTTATGTGTAGGCGCTTGAATCTGAGAGTTAGAGGGTAATCAAAAGAAACTGTAACTGTTTTTTGCATGTGTGTGTTTGTGTGAGTGTGTGTGTGTGTGTGTGTGGGGGGGGGTTCGTGTGCGCGTTTGAAGACCCGAGTGTGCATGTGTGAAACCATCAATGACTGAAGGCGGGGGCTCGGGTGAGCAGTAAAACTGCAGGGTGCCTTCCAACAGTTGTGCTGTGATAATAAAATCAACATCCATTGTGCAAAGTCTGTCACCGGGCATGACGCTGTGATTGAAATGTATGATCTCCTATGGCTCGCCCAGATGGATGGAGAGAGGAGGGCAAAGCAGATGATACACGCACTTGCATCAGTTTGAGCCAATAGTCTTAATTATGCTGGCCTCCGTGGCATCAAATGGAGGGCGCCCGTACTCCCCAAGCTTTTGAGCGTGTGAATAATTTATAAATAAAAAGGGGGTTTTCAGCTGTGGGTTTATTAATAATAAATATGGTTTGATATTTACTAAACTGTTCAGAGGGAGAAAAGGGTGACAGTTAAGACATCGTTTGCATGGTAATTGTAAGGAGGTAATAAATAAGGCATGAATTGGAGATATATGGAAATGTGATTCGCAGGGAAATGAGAATAATTTAACTAAATATTATCCCAGTCGCTATTTCACCTGGGGTCAATTAAAAAAAAAAAAGAGATGTCAGTTGTGCTGAGCGGCATGCTGGGCCTTAAAATTACAGTCGCTTGCTTTCACTGTTGTCTGACTGGAAAGCAGATCTAACATTGGAGTGGAGGGGAAATGTATTCAGACTGACACAAACCATGTGTTTAGTTTGACTGAATATTAAGCTGAATAAAACCAACCTCATTATCTACCAAGGGAAAAGAAGACATTCTCTTTAAAAAAGGAAACTCATGTGAGCCAGAAGCTGGGGAATGCACTTGGACTTTTTTTCATCCGGTGCTCTGGGGAAACTGGTTGTTTTCAATGAAAACGCACATTTGTGCATACAGTGAATATATGAAATAATCATCTTTAGCCGTGGAAACACACACCAATCATTTTTACCTTATTTTGATCTGTAACATAGTCCTGGGATTCAAATTCTATCCTGCTAGATTGATGAATATTAACATCTCGCTCTATATACTATTCTGTATGTCCATTTTGCAGTGTTTGGGCTCCTCTAGGGGTCTAAGGTTTATGCCGTTATCCATATGAGAAACATTACACCAGCTTTTACTGTAATTGTGATATTGAATGTTGAGTTGATCTGTGTCAACCATAACTCTAAATGCCGCCACACGATCATAACTCATACAGACATATACCTTTGCGCGGCAGTGGTATCCATCTGCCCAACTTGCAAGCAATTCAAAAGCTGTCTCCCCTCTCCCATTCCAATAATATGACGTCAGTCTACTGCACTGGTTAGAAATCTGCAATTAAGCATTTTCTTTATGTGTGATTGACGAGCAGGAGGAGGGCCATTAAAGCTCAACATGGGCCCAGGGCTCACTCTGCAGTCTATAGGACTATTTCCAGGCTCGTATCAAATCCACGTCCTCTGCCCTAATATCAGAATATGACTCTGGCCACCCATGGATTCTGTTTTTGTCTGTAATGAAAGTCTCTCGGGGGATCTGGTTGAGGGATTCTTTTCCTGAGGGGTCAAGGAGAGGTTGAGGCTTCTGGTTCGGGCTGCGCCGTGCTTCGAAAAAAAAAAAAAAAAGGGTGTGGATTACAGGAATGTTGAACTCGTTTTTTTTCTGTAGATATATGGAAAAGATCTGCAGTCTGGCATTACAGTAGTCATGAGTGTAGTGTGACTCTAAGGTATATGCTGACATGGTAGAGCCGTGGAGAGGAAAAAAGGGGTTGAAGCTGCATTGTTTTAAATTTAGTGCATTTCATTAGGATAAAGACTTCAGTTTTGGCAAAACTGTCAAGGATTGAACCCTGCCATGCTCTAATAAAAACGCATAACAGCAAAAAGAGTACGCAGCTCCCTTTCCTTTTTTGCAAGCCAGCACTTCATCAACTCAGTGCACGTTTTTACCCAACTTGTTCAATAAAGTGATTACAACATCCCCAAAATTTAAGATCAGATTGACTGGGTCCTTGGCCAGCCAGGCTGTGTCTTCACTGATAAGTACAGCAGTGAGCTGTCTGAAATATTCATGCCCTGATGCAGAGTTGTTGTCCCCCGATGGGCCTCGCCATGTGCAACATCTGTTCCTGATGTCATGTGCGCGCGACCGCGTGCCAGAAAAACGCCCCCGACGCCGTCCGCGGCGTCTCGGGGGCCCGCGCGGAGCCGCGTATCCTGGCTCACGCGGCCCCCGTGCTCGGGCCGCGGTAAATATCCGAGGCAACGATAGCGATCCGGTCGCCTGGACGGAACTATCGAGCACTTCTGCTAATCCATACACATAGATTAGCCGCTGCAGTCTCACACTGAGATCAGCAATTCTGCCACTCATTGATGAATGTGTCAGTTGATTGTTGGCTCTATCAACAGCTCGCGCTTATGTGCTGAATATTCCGCGATGGCTCCCCCGCATGTTGTGTTATGACACAAATTACAAACTAATCTGCTGACATATTATACGGTCATTGCATTCTGTTAGCTCGATAACAATGCAATGAATTTAATTACAATTCAACATTGTGTTTTGCAGATGTGTTTGTCAGGGTCTCGCCACACGGTTTAATTGTAAGCTAAAGGTCGGCGGCCGCGTTGCCTTGACCGGTCCTTTGGCCTGTCTGCGACGCGAGGGACGGCAAGACGGGCGGAGACGGAGTCAGCAAAGTCAAGGTGAATCCCGTCCTGGCCGCGGCGTCTTTACCGGGGCCGCAACTACAGTCATAGCTTCCTCCGACACTGGGCACGCCCCCCCTCCCGCCGTCCGCTGACAATCACATGAATAGACCGCGACTGGCTGCTTGTTTTGTGCCATGATCCCTTGCTGCTCATACTGCTGAAAAAATAAATAACCCGGCTCTGCACTGCTATAAATAATGGATGACTCGTCCACTGTCACTTTTCATAGCATGTCAAGCCACGGCCTGGCCATTATTAGGGTCTGTCCTCTTCCCCTCTCCGCCTCTGACTCCAGTTTTGTTATTGTTCTGGTCGACTTGCATGCACACCTGCTCTGTGGGTCGGCTGTCAATCTTCCTGTGTGTAGGTGCAGCTGATGGTTGCCACGCAGAATAAAGAGATGCTTCGGGGGGGAAGACGGGTATATGCAGCAAGCCTCTGCTAGGATATTAACAGTGGGGAATTTGTTTTGACCTGGCGCAGGTAGCGGTTTCGACAGAGATAACCTGCGCCGGGGTTAGGGATTGACCTCCTCATCGCGAGACAGACTTTCTGTCGCCCGCGGACCCGATATAAAAAAAACAACAATATTATTTAAAGTTGAAAGCAGGTCTACAAAAAGAAGAGAGAGCTTACTTAAACAGACACACAATATGCCCCGATCCACCCATCCAACAGGAGAAATCATGGATTATTTACATATGCAGCTGTGCCTGAGAAAAATGAATGAAGAACATCTGGCAGAGGGGGGAAGTGTGGGGGGGGGGATATGAGGGAAAGATGTGATAGAGCCATTTGGCCTCTGCAATGCAAACACGAGGGCGTGTTGAGGAATCAGCGGTATGTTGTTTTACGGCCAGCCTCTAAGAAAGTAAAACAAGTTTCACCCCCTTATCGGTTACCACCCGGGTGTTTGCTCAAAAAACGTGCTTCACGGCCACCAGGCCAGGCCAGGAGGCGGGGGCCGACGCGCCGGCGGCTCCTCGCTCCTGTAGACTGAGTCAGTCCCCCCCATCTGCAGAGTAATAGCGTCAAATCAAGGCCTGCAGCAAACAAACCCTGACAGATCCTCTCATTTGGGATTCACTTTCGGACAGCTGTGGTGCCATCCAAAAGTGGGGAAGCCAGCGCCGGGTAATGTATGCAGAGTGTCTGCACGTCCTGGATGACAGCAACACGGGCGCTTGTCACAGGAGACATCAGTTCTACTTAGTCACAGTGCTGCGGGGCAATCCATATGACTGCAGTGCTGTGCGACTCTATTAATAGTTATCTACCTTTCAAGAGTTATTATGCTGAGTAGGGGATGACAGAGGAATATAATGGATGAAGTCCCGAATGAGGGGAAAGAAACAAGGTCCCGGGCATCTTTTGCGCCACTCGGTCCCCGTAAAGCCGATGTTTTGCTTTTTTTACATGCACGAGGCGTGACGCGATTTTCGTCATCGGTTGGCGGTCACATCCATTCGAGACTAAAGCCTAATGTATTCTGAAGAATAGAGCAAAAAAGCTAAAAAAAAAAAAAAAAAAAAAAAGGAATGACAGTCCCACCTATTTTATGTCATGGAGTCCCATTGGCCACTTCCTGTTTTTAGCAGCTGTGCTTTCTGGAGCATGTTTTATAATGTTGATTCAGCAAGAAAATTTTGTGATATTGTGGGAATCACTAGAGAGGAAGTGCAGAGGCTGTTATAGCTTAGACTGGGAAACTGTATTACAGAGTGGAGAATAACTATTTATTTCCCCAATTTTATTTTCTTACTGTTTAGAAGATAAAGAAAAAGAGGGAAAAATCGTACTCAGAGCAGCACCCCCAACATTGTTAACCCAAGAAATAAAAATTAGAACTTAAGACAACTAAAGATAAACTAAAGTGATGACTGTGCAAAAGCTAAATAAATGTGCACGCTACAAAATAGAACTAATGTTCTGCCAAAACTGCCAAATAAAGTGTAAGTATGATGTATGAAACAAAAACTGTGAGTCACGTCGTTTATTTGCTTGTGATGGGCCTGATGTAGAGTAAAGTAAATCAGGGCTAAAATGAACAGTAAACTGCGGTGAGGGTTACCCACTCCTAAAACGCGTTATGTAGCCTTGGGTGTGGCCGTCATTGCCTGTTACAACTTAAGAGTCCTCATGCAATTCCCTCTCTCACCCTGTCCCCGTTAGCCTATGTGGCTGGGCAGCCTGGTGCCAGGCCCACAGTTTATGTGAGAGGCATAATAAGGATTAGTTATGGGCCAGGGAAGGGAGAGGGAGGAGCGGAGCGGAGGGGGGGAAATGGTAGGAAAGATTAGCAGAGGTGGGGTGCAGAGGAGGGACTGAGCGCCAGCGAGAGAGAGATAGATGGCAGGGAGAGGGAAAAAGTGGGTGGGAAGGATGGAGGCTTGTTTAAAAATCAAGGTCTCGCGCTGGCCACGCTTAATTTTTCATCGTGCTCCTAAATTAAAAATGTGAACGGTCATCACTTATTTGTCAAATTGTCTTAGCTCAAAGGATGTCAGAGTGGGTTTGCGAAAGGTCAGGGGAGCCAACAGTCAGGAGGGGGGGGTGTAGGGGGGGTGGATCAAAGACTGCTGATCCCACCAAATACCCCGCAAAACTACCCCGTTTAAGGGGCATTTACTCCAAATGGAGTTGCAGCACCGTCAAACTAAGTGGAGATGACATGATTTAAAATGCAACATCTGGAATGGCTTTGGCATACTTATTCAACTTACCTTCATGGTCCGACATGAATATGGCGAGGGTATAAACAACATATACCACGCTATACCCCCCCACTTAAACCTAAAAAGCCTGTCAGTTAATACGCATGTGCTCTGAATCAATATCACATTCTTTTCAGCGTAAGCATAAATATATATCCTACTTTTTTCCCATGATTATCGAAACCACTCACATTTACAGAAATCATCTCAGGCTGCTTCTCCTTAAGCATGAATATTTACACATGCTGCACTGTAATATAAAGTGGATCCATTAGATTCCTGCGGATTATTTCACTGTATGTTACTGTCCTTCCTCCGTTTACATCCTGTGTACTTATTATTGCCGCTCTTTGGAAAAGGGAAAAGCATCACGTCTGAAGGGGGGAAAATACATGCAGATACACAGCTAGAATAATCAACCTCCCTTGGCGGTGCTTAGCGGGCCTCATTTTCAAGATTTCCAAGATTAGAAAGAAGGAGACGGAAAAAATTGATAGACTCGTGTTGCTCCTACCTCTTCAAAATTGCAAATGTGTAGATCTATGGATGAGTGCTTAGCCCACAGCTGCCAGCCAAAGGAGAGAGAGACACAAAGGTCCCTTGTGTTCGGGGCTAAAGACTGGCCAAGAAAGCGAGCTAAAGATCTACTAGTGTACCTCAGCTGTCTCAGGGGTCAATAGATCCTTTCCATTCCATTAAACGAGCCTATAGCCCCCGCTGTTCTGCTATAGACAGGTCAGCATCGCTAAATCAATGTAATGGAAGACAACAAACAATTAAATATTTGATTCCAGCCTAATTCCTACGAAAACATCTATTATGACTTCAGCCTTTTTAGCATCAGATAACAGCTCGGAATTTGGTTGTTTTCTGTTTGAAAAGGTAGCAGCAGCAGAAAGACGATAGGGCGTGTGAGGTGGATGGGAAGGGAGGGGGGTCAACGATGTCCATGAAAACATAGCCCTTGTTTTGCTTTTACACATCTGGAGAGCCGGTCCCTTTAGCCTCATTCCCTCATCTCTCCTCAACAGGCTCAGGATAAACATCTGTTACTATGGACATCTTGAGATAGGGCAGCCGAGCAGATTGTTTTTTGAGGATGAGGAAACGGTTGTTTTGATTCGGAAAAGGAGGTGTGATTTACCACATAGGCTCCCTGTTAGTCCCCTGACCTCGCCTAGTGGAGGAGATAACAAATTATGATTTTCAGTGGAGATTGCGTTGGAGGATTGTGGTCTATTTTTGTTTGCCAAGAATTGGCAATTTTTTTTTTCCTGCAGAGTCAAAAATCACCAAAGTGGAATTAAGTGTATCTCTCATAACTATAATGATATAAAAGTGTAATAAGGGAGTCGTTGTGTGACTTTTTTTTCACTGTTGTTTGGCTATTGAAAGAAAAAAAAAATGTAATAAAATTGGTCATATTTCATGTGCATCTGCATGTGCAGTTCATGGGGATTGCCTGGGATTGTGCAAACGGTGGAGTCATTCTCCTGCGGGAGCAGATTTAAAGCAGTTAGCATATTGTTTGGGTTACACTGCTCTCTTATCAGCTCTATTATTAGCTGGCCACTCGCTCCCTGCAGTTGCCTTCCTTCCAGTATTTCCTGATTGCATTTCTCATCCCCGTCTCAACCACGTCCTTGGTTCCTGTTTGCCGTGTACTTTCCCTGGTAGTTTGTTTCTAAGGCCACGTCCTCAAGTTGATTAGAAGGGTTTTTTTAGAAAATGGAATCTGAGGCGGAAGTTCAGCGTGCCCTTGCCGTACCAAAAGTAACACCCCCCCAAACTTCCGCCCGTAATATCCCCCAATTACCCCCGTGACTTAATTATATTTTGCACTGCAGGCTGTAAACAGAGGTTGAGTCAGTCGAATGCATGGCCGGCAACATGTGGATCCCTGGAATCGTCAATCAGTGTTTCCGAACCATTATACCTGGTAGAAACTGAAAGGCGGCAGGAGGAATGGAGACCTTATGTAAATATTAGTGTTATTATTTCATGCCTTGGCACAGGCATTCATCCCAAGTGACTCACAAATTCTGGAACCCATTTGCAAAGCTTTGCACCAGAGAAATGCAGGTAAAGTACATTGCTCAAGGGTACAACCGTTCCACATAATATGTGTTGTATTAAAACAGGTCGTGCTCAAATTAAGTGGACCCATGAATTGAAATGAAAAAGGGCCCTTTTGAGAGGAAATAGATTAGTTTTGCTGATAGATGATCACTTGAAAGCTCTGTGATGTGAATAAGTAAATTTTGACCAGTTGCAGTAAATCTGATTTATATCAGTTAAAATGTTGTCCTGAGGGCCACTGCAGCGGGGTGGGGTATATGGCAATTTACCCGTGAATACATCAAAGCCGTCTAAAATGGCTTATTGCTACAGATATGCCTTTTCATTGTTTAGATTGAATAACCTAATTTGGGCGAGCTAAGAGGAATTACTAAACAGGCTTTCTGCTTGACATTCTTAAGGACTGTTGGCATCACATTAGTCAAGTTAGTGACATCATGGCACATATACTGTCCCTGTATTCTTACGCTGTTATGTTTGTTTTCATGTTAATTGTCTACTCTTCATTGCATTTTCTTTCCCTACTACCCGGTGAATATATCCGATTCTGATTCCAAACATAAAATGTCATATGCATTTGCCAAACACTTCTCCCTATGCAAGTCTGGGGCTGCGCTGACCTTTTAATAGGAGCATATATAACAGACATCCCTGTGGTACTATTCATTATTGTTGTAACACTAGCTGAAGTACCTTAGTGGAAAGTAGAAATTGTGGTTCCCCTCAACCAAAACCTGCTCATTATTGTCCATGTGAACAGCTTGTCTGATTCATTAAGCGTTTCCCGCAGTATGTGCTCGAGAGACACACGGAAAGCAAAGAAAGAAGGAGCTGTAGGAGGAAGGGAGGATAATGGTTGGTTGTGGTTTAGCCCGAGCATGCTTGAAGTGAAATATGATTGATTAGCACATTCTTGGGTTGACATTGCCCCCGCTGCAGCTGAAACCTGTTACCTCGATGTGCATGGAACGGGCCTGAATGAAGACTCAAACCCTTTGTGACTGCCACATGGCAAATATTATGGTTGGCTGGACAGGCCACAGCTCAAGTGGGGTAGGAGAAGATGTAAACAAACAGTGGGGCATGGGATGGGGGGGGGGCGTGTGTGACGCAGCGTGTCCATATTTGGCACAGTATGCATATATATGTGCATGCGCTAGTATGGACGCATGCATGAAATGATGGGCTGTATTTTTCCTTTGGCTGACATGAAACATAATACAACATGACAGAAGCTGAGCGTTCCTTAACATCTGTTTGCACATTTTAAACAAACAGGGCATTGTGCAAACGTGACTACACACAGACACAGCTACATCCTGTGGATTACCAAGGGAAGCGTACCGGGGGAATGTAACAGTACATGGAGAGATATCACCGTCGCCAGCTCGACTCATCTTCATTTGGATCGCTATGACAAATAGGTTATTTTTTGTACTCTCTTCATTAGTCTTAGACGGGTTAATGCGTATTTAACACAACTCGGACAAAGGTCAGATTAAATCAATTCTCAGTAAAGCCAGAGCTTGGTGGTGGCGAGGGCTGGGAAAATACAATAAGAAGCAGCGTGATGAGCGGGGTGTGAGCCTATCTGTCAGCAGCCATTAGCGGTCACATCAAAGCCTCAATGAAATCAGAGCCTCGCTGAGAGCTATCATTACGGGGCTGTTTGAGAGTCTGCGGGGCCAGGTTCCAGATCTCCCTCTGATCCCACGGTGCTCTATAGGGACCGCTGCCTCCGCCACAGCGATCGCCGCTCAGTGCTCCCTCCCTCCCTCCGCCGCGGCCACATCACACCTGCTCCCGCCACTAATTAGCAAACAATATGTTGGGAAAAAAGGAGACGTTCCTTAATTCACGACGGTATCAAAGGCGTTATTTAAAATCGCATGTTGCTTCATCTCTTTTCAACATATTTAATTTATCCTTTACTTAGCAAGAAGGTCCCATTGAGATACAGGATCTCTTCTTTCAGGGAGCCCTGTGGATGATAATTATTTCTACTTAATAAACCACACTACATAAAAGCTATACAAAGGGAAGAGTAAAAGAAGAGCAGCTGCAAGCTATACCGACTTTTATCTTTTTTTTACTGCAACTGGCATCACCACTTTTATTTCATCTGATCTAAATGCATTATCATTTTCTTTCTCAGAAAAAAATAAATAAAACAAAATATGCCTTTTTCCCTAATAGTGAACTATCACTGTCTTTTGCACTTCCCAAACCCTGAGCACGGTGGCCTCGGACTTGAAATGCAAATTCAAAAGTACATGCCTGCATAATTCACCGCGGGAGAGTCAGGTGTCCCACAGCTTCGCATGGTAATTTCAGAGAGGTCCTGTCCAAATTATGCCGCCACAGACACAGGAATCTCAGCCCGTACCCGGTGGGTCTGTCTAAACATCTGTGTCTGACGCTTCATGGGTGGCCTGTGCGGGCGAGGACAATCATTGTAATCTTGACCACGGTGGGGGAAATAGCAGCTCACCAGGAGTTCGGCGTGGCTGTCACAGGAGTCCATGCTTGACAGGCTCGCACTTGAAAAGTCCCGGCGCTGTGAGCGACTGTCCTCTCTCTCTCTCTCTCTCTCTCTCTCTCTCTCTCTCTCTCTCCTGTCTACCCCTTATCTGCTCCCCTCAGCCCCTGACACACACACACACACACACACACACACACACTTACTTTTCTTCAACAACTGTCTCCCTCGGCCACCACTGTTCCCTGCCCACTCAGGGAAGATGACATGTGTTTGATGGCCAAAATGACTGCACTGTCTACCTTCTCTGGCTCCTCAGCAGCAAGCACACCATGGCCCGAGGGTGTGTGTGTGTGTGTGTGTGTGTGTGTGTGTGTGTGTGTGTGGGGTGGGGGGGGTTGAGTGAGTGGCATGTTTGCACTGCTCGGTGCCCTCGGAAGATATTTAATGTAGCTGATATGTTGTTTTGTTTGTTGCTTGGCGTGTCACTCTTAATTAGCTTCCTTGGACAAACAGTTAGAATGTGCCCCCCTCAAAGCCACTACAGCTAATCAGGAATGCTGAGGAGCCAGGGATGAAGAGCGGAATGACACTGACCTCAAAATGTCAGCTGGTGTTGCATTTCTTATTGTTTACTCTCCCCGTTCCATGTGCTGGTGTGAGTGATCATGCTTAGGGCTCTGCATATTTGAACTCTGCTTTTTGGTCCGTAGTTGTCTTTATAGAATTAGTTGAGAAAGAAATTAAAAAGGGCTAAAAAAGCCTTGTGGCTTTTCTGTTGAAAGGATGGAAGCTCATTATGGGGAAACAGGCTGAACCTTGGCCGCCCACGCCATTCATTTGGGGAGCCATGAGGCTCATTATCCTTTTGCAGAGACTACAGGTCAGGGCGCCACAACCTGCCCTCTGCAATCGCCACAGCAACAAGAAGAACCCGTAGAACTCTGGGGGGGGGGTGACGTTGGATGGCAAATTACAGTCTTTTGCGGTTATCTTATTTGCTAGTCAGCAGGCGAATTTAAAAAAAAAAAAAAGAGACAAGGGGAATGAGATGAGAAGCGGCAACAGCCGCCAGTCACGACGAGCCTGGGTGATTGATGGCGGTAATGCGGTTTGTTTAGGGACATCTGCATCACGGGTCTTATCGTTGTGGTTATGCTTTCGATGACGCCTCTAAACAGCTACCTTTTATCGCAGGCACAACACTCGAGAGGTACAGACAGGCAATAATAAAACCAGGATAGACTAACTACCTTGTATTTTTTATGCTTGGGGTACTTACTAAATACAAAAAAAAATGTTGGGGACATCTGTGGTTTTTCTTTTCGAGGTTCAGGGAACACATTTCTCAACCTGTATTATGTTTTCCTAGGTGGACAGCCGTGACCCCGGGTACGGATCAAAGCAGAGAAGCACAGGAATTTGAAGGAAACTCTAAAGTCTGGACATACACATGCAATTTCCTCTTCCTGCATGCCTCTTTGCCTTGCCTTCATGAACAGGAATGGAAATAAGTCTAGGGACTTTATTCCATTATACAGATACTTTGAAAAAAATACTATATACATTTGTGCATTGTAAAATCAAGAGAGACAAAATTGTTAACTCAGATTAGATTAATTTATCCATAAATAAGGCAGAACATCATTAGTTGAATAAATGGTTAAAAAAACAGCAAGAGAAACACATATTGTGCCTTTAATTTTGGTTCTTTTATTTGATTGGCTGTTGCAGGTGTCCGTCAGGGCCAGTTGAGATCAAGAGAATATGGGGCTTAACGTGGCATTCACAGTTGATTAAGGTAAATGTTTAGTGAGTTTGTTTGTGCGAGGAAAGCTTTAAAATGTTAAAATGTCTCGTCTTTGGAGGATACAATTGATAACTGAACTAAACACTTCTGTGTAATCTGGCAAGGGGGGGGACTCCACCACCGCAATCGTCTGTTTCACCGCCTCAAAATAACGTGTTTCCTGCAGGTTTCCTGAGGAGGACTCGCTGCCGACCACAACTGTTTCTCACGGACCGATGCCAAACTATGGGTTAGGCTGATCTGTGCTGTGCTGCGTCGCAGCAACACACCTGCAAAGTTAGTTATTTTGTGTGTGCCTGTGTGGGCCCACTGCAGCGTATAATTGAATATTTGATCTGAGTCTGCTATAGAGAAATAGTGTGGGAAAAAAATCAGATAAATCTGAAGACATTTTGGTTGAATCCTATAGTGCCTAAACACTACCCCACTCGATAACTTGGTCACTTGTCCAAAACTATTGAAGTATATGTAAAAACCCCAATGTGACTACCATGAATAGATTTGTTATAAAAACTATTTACTGGACTAAAAAATGGCTGCCGTTCATTTCAGCGTAAGTTGCTCGCCTGGCACATATGCACAAAAAATTCTTGACTTTCGAATTTACCTCCACATTACACGACTCGTAGGGACTGTGTGCACGACCCGTAGGGGCAGTGGTGATAGGTGGGGGTGTCCAGTGAACAGTTTTACAGGCTTCTCTTTCACTATGACCATCTGTGTGGAAAAATGTTTTTTTTTGGTTGCAGTACTACGAGTGGCCAGAGGGGAAAAATCGGCATACCTGCTGCGATTTGGCTCCATATTCAGGGCTTACAACACATCCATGCTTCTGCTACCAAGGGGGTGGATGGGATGGAGCTACGTGCTGATGTCGGCTGGTCCAGGACGATCCAGCTCCGTCAATCATCTGGTTCTAGTAAGAGATCTGCACACATAAAAATACTCACAACGGTTTGGATTCTTCCACATGTTATTAGCAAACCCATGAGACAGGATGATTGCGTATTTTGAAAATGCAGCTTTTCATTTGCTAATGTGAAGGTTCTTCTATCGTTATTGTGTGTAAATCACTTTGTGTGTGTATAGCTGTTGCATTGACTATCTGCATAGGATTACTTTTATATGAAAGTTCTTAATTATAATTATTCATAATTATAAGTACCTAATGGTTGTCTTGGGGACTCCGGCTCATTGGGCAACAGCGTTGGAAGAATCGTCTAGTCAGTGTTCTGTAGATTCTATGGTGTCTACACCCCAGTTCATAACACAAAGGCATTGCATAAACATCAGCTTCTGTTGCTCTAGGAAGTTTTTCTGATTGTTGCCAACTATGCCTGTTACTCATCTGCTGTCTGCTCAGGAGCACAACTCCCAACTCGTATGCTAATACACAGATCCTTTAAAACACTGCTGGAGAAAGTGCAGCACAATTTTTTTTTTCTCTACAATATGGGTTTTTAAAATGAGATAAACACTGACTCTGCACTTTGTAAGATCTAACAGCGTAATTTGCTAGATCTACTCATCCATGAATTGTTCCACAATGTTATAACGTTTAATGAAATACAGAAAAAAAATATATTTTCAATGAAGAAAAATCTACGCCACTTTCTCACCGTTACTCTGGCAACAATTTTTTTTTTGTATTTCACCTCTCTTCTGTCCTTGGGTTAAACAAATCAGTAGCACAGTTCTGCCACGGGCAACAGCTGTTTTTATCTGCGTGTTGCTATTGGAAATGATGCCATCTAGACTCAAGGGCCTTTTCGTAACCTTGATAGAGTTAGCTATCCTGAGCCTCTTGGCTCTTTCTCTACCCCTGCTAACTGTATAGCCGCAATCTTCCGTTATCACTAAACTGACCATGGGTCCCCTCCCCCTCGGGGGGAATGGAAGGACGGGGAAATGGTGGTTTGGATTTGGATGCTGTTTACGGTTCCCGATCCTGCTCCCCGCACCCCGCCTGTCCCTTGAATCCCGTAGCTGATTTATAATGGAACAAAGCTGCTGTCCACTCATCTGTGTGTGTCACATGTCATGATGTGACCCCCCCCCCCCTTCAACCCTTTCCAACCCCCAGTGAATCATCTGCAATAGATTATCTGGAGCACATGGTTACTCCTCACCCCGGCTCCGCCTCGCCAGCGCCAGCGCCGAATCCATCGCCTGCCCAGGGATAATAAAGCCAGGCCAGGCAGGGCTCTGCTCCCCACCCACTCCCATGAAGCCCTCAGAGATCCAGCCTGCTCGGGCGGGCCTTGTCTGAGGCTGTTTTGCTCCTAATTGAGTTGCTCACTCAGCCACTGGCCCTGGGGGGACACCTCTGTGTCACTTCCTATGATTAACCTAAATTTCATCCATTGTCCAGGACCGCTGCCAGATCTGCTAAGGCCACGAAGTATGTGTTGAGACATCCACAATAAAAAGAGCAAAGGAGAGGGAAGCGGAAAAAAAGGGTGAGTAGGAGGCCAAGGTAGGATTTGATGACGGAGGCAGAATAAATCCACCCATTAAAACCTGCGTCCACAGATAAAACAGAAAAGTGACGATGAAGATAATTAGGATACCAGGTAAAAGGTCTAACTTTCCTGCCTCAGCAAAAGCCGTACACAGCATTGATGTCCAGCAGTATGTATCGCACTGGTCAAGTGGTTTTAAAAATTGCCTCTTGTCATGCCGAGTTCCATTAAACGGCATTGGTGGGGACCAATTTGGGCCTTTTTAGCTCTGGCCTGCCTCCAAGGGGCCAGGATGGTGATGTATTGGGTTTCCTCTGAGTTTGTCTTCGGTTCGGTTTGCTCATTTCCCCAGGAAGTAACAGGAGATCAAAGCCAGCGAGCGTGGAGTCATTCTGTCCAGTTCTACGTGGGGCCAATCAAACCTTTCATTTATTGGCACTCCGAGGAGCGATATAAATCACATCAACCGCCATTGACTCGAGCCGTAGTCATGAACAGTAGCTCACAACAACACATGGATTTGCTGCTGTCTCTGATCAATGTGAACTTATTTAACGGCTTTGATGGGCAACCGTCGGCGAGCGCCATTGTTTCCCCTCGTTTTCGCAGCTTTTTCTCGTGTTTCGCTCTCCACTCGTTCCGCCGCTCTCTCGCCCGCTTCCTTTTTGCACGCCTATTTTGTTTTCCAAACACTCGTGTGTGTGTGTTTGTGTGTCGGCAGCCCTCTCCCTGCCAAGGCACTCATGGAGAAGTGATAGGCATGGGGAGTCTGTGGGCCAGCAACCATGAAATAAATATGGATGGTCATGAGTGAGATGAGCGAGGATCATCTGTTTTGCCATCTGCTTGTGCGAGAGCGTGGATGTAATGACTGTAGTGCTGCCTGGCCCGGTGAGCCCTGCGTTGCCGGGGAAAGGCGCTTGACAGGGAAGCGCACACTTTACCGGGGAGGGGGCCCCGCAGTCGCACGCGGCCGGCCGCACGCATACAGACACACACCATGCATGTGCAAGTGCGCATTCATCCATGCGTGCGAACACGCCGCCGCACAAAGAAACCCCACACATACTGTACACAGTCAGTCCCCCCCCCCCCCACCCCCCTAAAGGATACAGCACACATGCAACTGAGCCGTATAGCAGTGGCTTGGCGACTCAGCTCGGGTACAAAGCTCCGACGTTGGCGCTCGTGTAAGACGGCCCCGCTTATCCTGCAAGCATCTGGCCGACTGCGGCCGCCACGACGCCGGGTCGAGCGTGGCCAGGCGGGACCGTTGTTGGTGATTGTTCAGCTGGCAAACGTCCCGCCATGCGACGGTAGAATAACGCGGGGCCGGTGTTCACAGCGCCGATGGGCACCGGGGCCGATGAAATGCAGCACCGATCCGCCGACACCCCCCCACCCCTCTCCATCGCCCCTCCGCTCCTTTCCTCCGAGCAGACAATCCTCTTTTTTTTTCCTTGGATGGCTTCGTCGCTTAGGGCTGGTAATAGTATGAGTGTATGTTTATGAAAAAAAAAGAAAGGGGGGAAAAAAACCCCAGAAAAAACAGGCTGTTGAATTATACATATTCCTTATGGAGGGTGACACAGTAGGAGCTCTCAGAATCAATCTTGACGCTTGGATGGAATCATAGAGCGCAGAGAAAATGGCAAACATTGCTGTGGCTCAATGGCCTGATGCTCTCATAAATATGTTTTTATGGCCCTGAATGAGTTGGGGCAGAGATGTTTGGTGCTCATAAAGGTGTGTGTGTGTTAGACTATACAGTAGAATGCTTCATACCGGAGGTTATAAAACATTTCTAATTTAATTAGCTTGTACAATATGAAAATCAATACCATGTCAATCATACGTTAGCGCGTCACGCATCGTAAATCGGGGGATGAGCGCCAGAGAAGGCCGCCGCTATCTTGTTTGCTCAGTCCGCCTCGCAGAGGATGCGATCACTATATCGTATTGACCATTTGCACAACAAAGTTACAAATGCATCTAATGCAACACAACACTCTCAAATAAAATCCTGTCTTATTTACTGGCTCCTCTGTGGAGAAATTGAACATTCTGCTGCCTCTGATTTTTCATCCATCCTTTGGGTTAAGTGTTGTCTTGGGAACTCTGAGAAAAGCAGGCAGCTGGGGGTGCAGCGGGGTGGGGGGAGACTGTTAAGAGGCTCTTGAACTATAGTCTACTGTCAGTAGAGAGTGCTGAATGAGAAAACTGTCCGAGAGGAGAAAAGAGAGGCAGAAGAAGCAACAGATTCATGGCTGCAATGATTTGTTTTTGCTTGTCTAGAACCCCTGCAGCTGCCAGCTTCCACTATGAAATGAAACACTTGAGCAAAACTAAGTATAGCTGCATGCCATGTACAAGGGATGGGAGAGTTAAAGCTGCTTCACTGCTAGCCACCGTCGTAGCTTTTCTTTTCTGCTTGCTGTGTGGTTTTTCCGTACTCCGTTCTGAAGTTGCTTGTCTCTTTTTTTTTTTTTTGTATGATTAGGAATTTCACAATGTTCTCTTTAGTTAAAACAAAACAAAACTCTGCACACAGAACCGACATGGACGCCATCCCAATTCAGCTGTGATGTTTTCTCCCTCATTCAGTTTGAAGCTCCACCAACTGGCGCCTACTCCTGCTTTTTTTTTTTTTTTCATGTTGCCCTGGCATTTAAGCTACAGCGAAAGTAGTCTTTGAAATGTGTGGCTCAAAAAAAAAACAAAAAAAACGAACTTCTATCCATCCTGACTGATGTGTGGGAGCCACAGGACACAACGCGCTATGTTTTGAACCTGTGTGTAATTTGTGATTAATGTTGACCCTGTCTGCCTTATACGTTATTTATTTATCTCCTGTTTTATTGAACCATAGGGAATTGCAAAGATGGCAGAAACTCCGACTGTGGATGTCAGTAGTGTGTGATTTTTCCGGGCCATTCTTTTATGCCCTTTACCTCTCTGATGACTCACCTGCCAATAATCAAAGGTGCCTCGCTTTCATGTCTTGTATGCTCCGAAAAAAAAAAAAAAAGAAGCTTAATAACAAGTTGGGGGATTTAAATAGCACAGGCCGAGCCCTGGCATTGGCTCTATCCCTCGCTCCACATAGGGCTAGAAATAGCCAAGATTTGGCCCAAAACGTCACAGGGAAATTGGGATTAAGTTCAGCTTGATGTCGCTCATCTCTCCACTGCCCGGCTTTCCACTCGCACTTTCCCAGCAGCGCTCCTCACATCTTTGTGGGTCACATCACAGAATTCCTGTCATCAAGGGCGGCGGGTTTTAACGTCGGGGACTGTGATATCTCCTCCCCGAAACCCTTCCCTCTCCCTCTTTCCCTTCCACCGATAACGGCTAATCCTCGCCTCACATTAAACTGTGACCAAGATCAATTAAAACCCTGCCTCACCCTGATAGCGATCTCCCTCAGCAGCAGCCAGTGGTGAGAGAGGTTTGTGTGTGTGTGTGTACAGTATGGTGTGTGTGTGTGTGTCGGAGAGAGCTATAACGGCGAGCCATCTCCATCCTCTTCAGTGGGTTGCAGCCGTTTGCCAAGCTGCAGGGAGAGCCTGCCATTGATTTTCATCGGCTCTTAACAGAGATGAAAGACAATAAAAAGACAATAACAGGGATGATCACAACACTGCTGGCCATGTATGCATATTTGATTATCCATATCTTAATTACTATTCTTTCCCTTTGTTGTAATTATTATTTTTTTTGGCTCGGGCCTTATCGTCGTTTTGAATGCCGTAATGAAAAAGAATAACCCGGCGTGTTGGTGCGCAGCGATATGACGCTGATGAATGCGGGTCTGCAACCTACTCTCGTTTTTTTTTTTTTTTACCATTTTCAGAGCGGTGGATGAAGATCTTACGCACAAACAGGATTTTCCCAGCCCAGTGTTTTTATTTAGAAAGTTGAGTGTAAGTGGGCAGAGTTTCCTGTAGCGCGCGGCGTGCCAGTTTCACGCCACGCAGGTTGTTTCCAAAAAAAAACAAAAAAAAAAAAACAACGTTGGCACCGTAAAGGAGAGCCGGGTTTGGCACCGATCGGGGAGGCTTGTTCCTGGGGTGCCAAATGTGCTTTGGCATGTGAGACGGAGGGGCTGGGTAGTGAGAAGTGTGTGTGTGTGGGGGGGGGGGGGACGCCGTGGAGGTAGAGGACGGGGAGGGGCCGGCGGTGGGAACGGCAGGACGGGGCGGGGACGGAGGCGGAGCCGAGTCTCCAGCGAGCCGAGTGGCTGCCAAGCCGACTGTCATGTCAGCCACTGGGATTGGCTGCTGTGGGCCTCGGGTTGTTTTGGTGTGTAGATCAAAAGGACAGGCTGCGAACATGAAAACACAACTCCCCCCCCCGTCTATCCCATCTTTTTGCCTCTCTTACGCTTCTTCTTTTTTTTTTTCTCCTCCTGCTCTTAGGCTGCCTTTTCTCTCTTCTTTCCCACGAGAAGCACCTCCAAGGTGCCGCGCGGAAAAAAAAACTTTGAGCTCAGAGAGGAGCGACCGCGTGCCTGCAGGGTTGCCACGACAAAGTGCGGGAAAACGTCCCACAGACGAGAGGACAGAGGTGACCAGGAGTTGGAAAGAGGCACAAGCCTAAATATCGTGATCAGATTTACGCCGTGCAAACCGAACACAAACCACTGCCACTTCCACCCTCCTTCCATTGTGCACCGCTGTCAGCACCGTTTCAATTGCATCCCGCAGCTTATGGCTATAGTGGATTACACCAACACAGTGTTCGTGTGCACGGCAATGCATTGACTTGTGTTTGTAGGCTACGCGGGGCTTTCTTCTTTTTATTTTCTACTCGGAAGACAATAGCGTTGTTGGCCTGCGAGCGGTTTCCACCCCTCCGCATTGCGGCGGCGGTAAGAATTAAGTCTTGAATGATCCAAATTCAGAACAAAGAGATCCAATTCTGATTCTTTTAATGTTGTTGTTTTTTGTGTTCCCCCCCTCTTTTTTTATTTTTAGTCGATGGGGCTTTCTCTTCTCTCTTCTCTCTTCTCGTCGATTGGCTCTGCTTAGTTGTGACCTAGTTTATTAAAGGGGGGGGGGGGTGTTTGGCCAACCCATGGGTATCAGGGGCAGATTAACTTTCTGTTAGTTCTTCCAGCACAGCTCCATATGTCAGCGATACTATGGTTAGAAAAAAAAAACACTAAAAGCATAAAATAAAAAGAAACGCGACAAATGTAAAGTTGAATACGCTTCACTGTTGAGATGCTGCAGTGCAGCGCTGCTACCGTAAATGCTCGGTATAGATTTTAACTTTGCAAAGCACACCTCCACGTTGCTGTTTTGTGCATTATCAGGCGGCGTTCATGCGGTGTCACGAAAAACCGTGAATCTGACGCGACTGCTCAGCCCTGGTCAATCGCCGTCCCTTTCCTGTTCCCACACAGGCCATTGTAGCCCTGGTGTGTCCGCTAATCGCATTTTGAAGTGCTCACCGCTGCATTCTGTGGGGGAACCTTAACACCGTAATGCGGGAACATCATTCAAGAGAATTTAGAGCTTAGTTTCAAAGGGAATGGCTGCTACATGGAACGGGGAATTGTGTTGTGTTGCTTTGTTGTGGGCTTAAAGACCTATGTGGGCGATGCCGACAAATATGTCAGCCGCCCTATATCTTATTTGTTAATCGTCCGTCCTTGTGTTTTTGCCCAATTTTCATGTAAACAAATCCATGTTATCCGGGACCACGAGTGTAATTAAGCGTATTCAGGAGCGATAACCTTATTGGTGCTCTGAGCATTTGCGGGGTTATCCGACTGAAGTCGGCTTACGAAAGAAATCAGGGATCAGGAGTAAATGACAAGAGGATAAAGGGATCGGAGATAGAGGAGCGGTGGGGAAGTGTGTTCCGCTCCTCGTCTCACTGCAGACAGACGGTGGGGCTCGTTGATTATTTAGATTGGCGGAGATCTACGAAAGCTTTTCACGCTGGAATTTCCACTTTCTTTGAGAGGAGTTAAAAAAGAAAACGCTGCTTTCACTTATTGGGCCTCACGCAGGATGGGGATATAGGAGCAAATTCTCTTTTTGTTTTGTTTAGTTTCCGACAATGTTTTCTTATCTTCGCTCTTCACTTTGGTTAGATAACATGGTCGAGAGCGCTTTAACCGAGATAAGTAAAAGAAACATCTTGTTTTTTGGCACTTCATAAATTGTCCAATATGAGAAAATATGTCTTAAAATTGAGGAACATTAAAAATGCATGAATATTATATACAGCGGGTTCTCAAGATAGAAACATCCAACTTGAGAACATTTGTAGATATAACTATTATGTGTTTAATCTGCACGAATATTCGCAAAACGCCCAAATGCATTTGCAGGTTGGTATTTTGAACCAAGCGTTACATCGACTAGTTTCCCTCTCTGCTGCACCCATGCCAAGCTGCACCACTCCATATGTGCATCTCCAAGACTCTTCTGACAAATCTCCCCAGTTCATTCTTGCACTAATGTTCCAGCACGTCTGGCTTCTTACCCCCTTAGACTCTTTACCATTTCCGTACTAGTACTAACCTTCATTAGCAGTAACCTGGTAATAAAGTGGTAGTGGTAGGAAACACCATGCAATCTCTATGGAAATAAAGGTTTCCATTATCAAAAAGTTGGACGAGAAAATGGCTAATGTGGCAAGTGCCCGTGGTTGTTAATCAATCAACAGCGTCATGCTGCCTTTTCTAGTGGCATCTTTACATTTTTTCTTAAGCAGATTGCATGGAAGACAAACCAAAACCAGTTCATCATCGTGGATATAGAAAATTCACATTAAGCAGAGTCAAGTACTCCACTATCTCAGTTTAACAATGCATTTTCAAGGTCACTAATCTGGAGTGGAGGTAGCATGAGAGAGACAATGTGGCATAAACTCACACTATAATAACAACCAGAGGCACAATAATAAAAGCATCCACTATATGGAAGAGGAGCCAACTTCCAATGACGTGGTCAACGACGTAGTGCAGTGGTGAATTCGATTGCGCAACTATGTGCAATACTACTTCCTGCACGAGTGGTGACATCATATACGAGATTTCAAGCCGGGCAGAATACTCCAGGAGCAGTCTGAGCAACTGCTATGAATGTAATGTGGATTTAGTGATTTAATGACTGCAGAAACCAATCACACACACACACACACACACACACTCCGTGGGAACACACAAGCGCTAATCAAGCCCGGTGAGTCCTGCAGGCAGATCACTCATCTGTCTCTGCCTTTCATTACCTGCCCCGCTCCATGTGAGTGCAGCGCGATAGAGACGCCTCTGCGGCACATCTCTGCAGCCCCCCACCCCCCCCCACCCACCCCCCACCCCCCTCCTGGTGGTCTTCCCTCCCCGCCACTGAAAAACTACCCGTGGCTACTTTTAAACTTGTATCGGATGATTAGACTTGGGTTGCATCCCAGAACACCGCTCAGCCCCAGCAGGGATTCGGCAGGGAGCGTCGCAGCCAATGCATAATTTCTCGAGACGGGGGACTCACACTGAGGCAGCGACTCCCAATCCTGCGACGGTAGACGTGTGAAAGGCTTATTGAAGAACTAAATAAGACCTGAGCAAATGAGGGTAAAAAAAAAATGGGACCTTCTGTTTGGCACCTTCGGATGGAGGGTTCAGTTAAGTAAAAATCCAAGTTAATGCTTATTGTTATTTTTTATTCTAAAGGGAATAAAGCTCACCTTTTCTACTCCCATCCTCTGTTCCACATGTTTTCTTTCCCTTAATCTCTCACTCTCCATAAAGGGATGCTTAAGAATGCACACTTCAATTCTCTCCTCTCAAAACTTATCTCCTTCTTAATTAAAGGTTTTATGGCTTTCCTAAGTTTCATTTCATATTCCTCTTCAGCTATCTTATCTAAATGCTATAAAGGCAGGCAATTTTCTAAATATGAAGAGGGAAAAAAAAAACAACCCACAGTTTTTTGGAACAACAACAGCAACAGCGTAATGTTATGAAGATATTTGTGTGCCTCTCTATCTGCCAAATGAGGAGATTGCAGTCTCTTTCATCCAGTTCTAATCGACGGCGAACATGTGGGAAACTAATGGTGTTTTTCTGTTTGCAAAACGGTGCCTGGTTCACCTCTGAGTGGGACAGTATAGTGAAAAAGCAGAGATTATAGGCTGCGCTGTACATAACAACGGGTCAAACGTACAAAATGTGCATCTTTTATTTTTAATGGCTTATGAATATTTAACTGGCGGGGTCACTCGGCAGAGAAATTTCCACAGTGGGAATCAATAAGTTGTTTTTTAAAATGGAAACCTGGGTAAAGCATTTAGTCCCAACAGAAATACGATAAATTACCCTTAGCTTAATCTCTTGAGCACTCTCTGCCAGGGAAACAAAAAAAAAGCGGCAATTCCTGACAGCGTTGAGTGTAAGTGAGTGTGTGAGCGAGTGTGTGTGTGTGTACTGTAAATGGCTGCACATCTGTATTCTTGTTCTTTTTTTTTTTTTTTTCGTTTTGAGCCCTTTTGTTGTGCCTTTTGCAACTGTTGACTATGTTTTTCGTACTTCCGTACAGTGTGGCTCGATTCCAGCGGGATTTACGTACAAACTATGTGTTCCCACCACTATAAAGGCATCTTTCATCCTGCCACGCTCATAAATTTAATTTCTGAGTCGAGAAACATGAAACGGGAATTGAGAAACAGACTTCCGCTGTGACTGGATGTGCGCCAACATACTTTCAGATTTTTATTTATTTTTTTAATTGTGCAGACCTATCTAACAAGGGTTTTGAGGGAGAGCAATTGCGTTTTTTTTTTTTTTGCTGCATGGTTTTCGTGTGACTCTCGGTGCTGCGAAAAAGCAGGAGACAGTGATTTCCCATTGGGGAGATTTTGCATGCAGGCTGGAGAGAGAAAGCTGCTGGACCCCCAAACGCATTCCATCACCATCACCCTGAGGGTCCACTGCTGGAGCCTTATTTTGGCACACGGAGGAGAAGAATGGCAGCGAGGTTCGGGGGCATACAAATGCAAAGGGATATTAGAAATGGAGGAAGCCCGGGGTTTTTTCAGAAGAACGCGTCGAGGCGGATGAGGAGCAGGAATGTTTCAAAGAGATACAGAATAAAACAGATGCAGAGAAGTGAAATGGAGAGCCAGGTGTGTGGAAACGGCAAGAATAGAGAAGGGTAGAGTGGGATTAAATGCTTTGAAGGTATAGCTGCCTGAATTTACATAGCGGCAAACTGTTACCCAGGATGATTACTCCGCCGTGGCCTCGGGGGGATGCGTTTGCATGAGACTTCAAAAAAATCAGCGCGATACAACTATAAGCAGCACGATCTCACCATCAGTGGTTTCTCCAGGAAAATGTTATCGGAGCCGTCCTCCGTGGTCTTAGTGGGGCCTCGCAGAGCCCTGGGTTAGTAGCAGGGGTCGAAGCAAGCTGCTGTAGCCTAGAAGCTGCTGTCTTATCTCAGGCTTGATTTTTTTATTTACTTTTTGGAGTCCAATCCTTTTATCTGCGATGACGGGATAAAGCTGTGCTGACTTTTCCATAAATGCACTTATCAGAGCTGTACGAGCCCTCCAATGCCAATGAGATGGGCCGGATGATCACTTTGGTATTCAGCGTGCATGCCTTCACCTACGCTGCCCTGTGTTTCACACACTCTTGCCCGCAGATACACAATCAAGCGCGCACAATATGCACTCATAAGCAAAGCGCCGAGGGGCACACACAAACACACTTTTCCACTCGTGTTGCTGTGTCTACGGGCTATTCACGGTAATAGCTCGGGCTTTCAGTCCTAAGTGTGTTTCGTTTTTTTTTCTGCTGGCCCAATCATACAATAGTGCCTGCTGAGCTGGCAAGTAAGAATATCATACAGCAAATGAAATTCCTGAGAGCCGCCTTGTAACATGAATTTTTCATTATTTGGCGTGGTGATATTACCTCATTAAAGGGGTCATTCTCCCTACAAGGACCGGATCAGTCGTGTCAAAAACAGCTCTATCACTCCCCTCCTCTCTGAATGCGTGTTTGCAAATAAGTACACACACACACACGTCGTGTCGTGTCGTGTACATGCAACGAACTAGATTCAAATGACGCGTTGACCCGCGCCGTAATGTGGGTCATGTGTGACACTGGAGACGGTCTTAGTCACTCTGTCTCAAGAGGAATCAAATATGTAAGATGAATGCGTAAAGCTCAAAAAAAAAATACTCTCTATTCCTCTCTCAAACAGTCTCCGTCTATTTCAATTTGCTCTTATGTCTCTTTCACTCATCTTTTCTACCGCTGCTGGGATCAAAAGGTATCAGACACCGGGCGAGGTGGGTGAGAGGTGTGTGCGTGTGTGTGGGAGACTGATTAAGAATTAAGGGCGATATCTATACAAATATTCTAAGCAGGTCTCGCGAAGTCAAAGTCGCTTGGATCTGGTGTATTCATTATTTCACCGACTCTCCAGCCTTCTGCTCACCTGCAGCCGACAGCTGCTGCGGCCCGTTTTTGGTGGGTTGAGCCCAGTATCCTGGTGGAGTCGGGAGAAAACACAATTTTTGACTGGCTGCAGGATGAAAACATCACATGTTGGATCTCTGCAGATGTGCGGTATCTAGTAGGCGTTCAGCACATCTGGTAAAGAAGAGCTGCTCGTTTTTTTTTCTTCACTTTTTTATTATTAATTTCTCTGACGAGGAAAATATTCACGTCTTTCCTGTTTCTAGTTAGAAGTATTTAAGTCCCTGAAGTTTGTGGAGGTAATTAGTGTAAACGAAAGGCTGTGATTCACAATGCCTGTTTAGAAAATTCTGTAGGAGTACAAATTTTGGGAATTTTTGAAAATGCATCCAGTAATGCCTTCAAAAACTGAGCTGAAGTTATGTAATTGTATTGTACGGAATTATCTAAATGGAGCAGAAGCACAAACACTGCTCCTGTTGCTTCGTGATGCCTTGAAGTTGTCACGGAGCAGGTGGAATTTGCAGAGAGATTCATAGGCAGATAATGGTGATATTTTTCATCCTATGTGTCTAGTTCACTGAAGAAAAAACACTTAAATATATATGAGAATAAACATACGCAAATGAAAAATCTGTTCAACAGTCGGGTCTCAGTAGGGAATACAGTGATGCAAAGAAAAAGACTGTTGGGAAAAAGGCTTGCCTTAATGGACAGTAGTGGGTGCACACTGCACAGAATGGGGATTAAGTGGCATAAACTTTATATGTGTGTGTCTGTATATCTGCAAATGGCACGTCACTGTGTGTGCAATTTTACATACATATTTAAGTCATTATACTTAATACGTTTTCTGTAAAATCAATGGGGAAGTCAGAATTTACTGTATGTATGTATGTATATATATATATATATATATATATATATATATATATATATATATATATATATATATATACACACATGTGTGTCTCAACAGGTTTTAATCCACATTACACGGATTTACCATGAGATACACATAGGGATTTAAGAAGATCAGCGTCTGTTCAGAGACAGAGAAAGAAAAAAAAATCTCTTTTTGTCATCCCTATATCGTGTGTGTGTTGTATGTTTATGTGTGTGTGTGTGTTGTATGTTTGTGTGTGTGTCTGTAGGGGTGTTGCAGACAGTTTTCCCCCCCCTCCGTATAATCTGTTTTTTCATGTTCAAGTCAAGTATATTGTGATAACAAGTCCCACATCATCTTTTTGCTCTCGTACGTCACTGTTGTTGTCATGTATGCTTAGAGCGGCCCCAACCCCCATCCCAAGCCCACAATACATTTGCTGTTGTAATCATTCTGTTCACAGGTTATGGTCCAAAAAAAAAAAAAAAGAAACCTTCCTCAAATGATTTTAGCCTAAAAAAAAAATTCATCATGATAAGGCATGACATTCAGGGATCAGGAATCGTCTATGGCTGAGCTCCACCACTGTGCCTGTGTGTGTGTGTGTGTGTGCGCGGTGGAGCCCCGTGCATTCTGCCGTCTCTGACTTCCCCCGACCTTCATCATGCCCAGCCCTACAGCGGGTTGCACAGCTTCCCTCTGCCTCATGCTAGGAACCAAATCTGGCACAAGGCCGTTTAACAACAAGGAGGCGTCTCCATCGCTTTATTAGGCTGGTATCTAGGTGTAAAAATGTGATTCAAACTGAAGAGAGAGAGCTTTCTGTCTGTCTGCAATCTTTATTTTAAACATTTTCCAAAGTAGGTATGAGAATTAAATGAATGGGCGATTGGGAAAATGGCTTTCTTTAATTAAGAATGCCTTCATAATCCTATAATGAGTCCTTCCACTAATGGCCGTGATTGATATCAGGCATAGACCAACGTTTGATACAGAACATGTTTCACGCCTGAAGAATGATCCTTTTTTTTTTTTTTTTGCTGCCGAAACATATGAAATATCGCAGAAGACAAAAAAGTCTACAGTGGGTCACAAAAGGAAATGGGAAGATTTGTTTGAGGCAGGAATTGTGTGCAGCAAGCGTGGCTGCCTGCGTCGTGGCCTCTGTCAACCTTATTGCTTTGGTCCTGTTTCCCAGCCGCTCTCCCTGCTCCAATATGATAAGATTTACTAGCATGTCCAAATGGGTAATCTTGTTTATTCACTGTAGCCGTTTGGATCCCAACATCAGCAGGAGAATTAAAGCCTCTGAATCTCAGCGAGAGGTCAAGCAGGGGAAAACAAGGAAATGTAGTTTTCTATCTCCATTCTGCCTCAGTGCTGCTGTTCATTATTGTTGTAACAGCTGATATTATTTTCACTCGTAAATTCCCTCCTCTGTTGTTGATCTCACTCTATATATCTCTCTCTGGCCTGAGCTCTTCAAGCCATGCGTGTGTCTGTATGTGTGTGTGTGTGTGTGTGTGTGTGTGGGTGTGTGGGAGAGACAGAGAATCCTTCTGTACGACTACGCTCGACGTTCTTTCTGTTTTTGAATGCCGGCTCGATAGCTGCGTTTCACATGCAACTCTGACTTCTGGAATCCATATGCCATTGATCTAACATCTAACCGGCAAATTTCTAAATTGCCACTAAATTATTTAATTGATCAGTTGTGAAAACCCGGCAGCATTTGGGCCAGAAAGGGCATGGGAGCTGACAGCCTGTGGGTTAAATAGCAAGGTCTGTCACCACAGCATCCTCTCTCTCTCTCTCTTGTGCTGCTTTTGCATCCCCTCATCACCCTTTCACCTCTTCTCAGAAAAAGCCCAGGCCTTTACCCCACTGAGGACCCAGTTTCATGTGTTTCTATCAGAAATCTGCTTTGCAGATCTTTGATTTAAAGACTTCTGGCATATGGTGTAATAATCTGTGGTACTTTATGAAAAGATAATACAGTTTTTTTTCAATTGGGCCCTTAATTCTACATCACAACTTTATGTTCTACTCACCCAAGGTGTTTCGCATTTTCGATTTTTGCATTTGGAGATTTGGGGTCTGAAGCAGGCTTCCTATGGGCAAAGTGATGCAGACCAAAACATACACTACAGGAGGTACAGTAGCACTATTAACTTGTAATTGTGTGCTGTGTTGATTAGTTTTCTTAGTTTTTTTTTATTAATTTTAGTAAGTTGACAGCCCTCCATTCATTGTGTAGATACCTTAGCTGGTTCAACACCTGGATAACACCTTCCTCCTTTTGGACAGATAACCTGATGTGATGGCAGCCATCTTTCTTGCAAAGCTAGCAGCTAAACACACTTACAAGTTCCTAGTGCTACTGTGCTATAATCAATACATGCTGAACAACCTATGTTCTGGTCTGCATCACTTCATCCATAGGAAGCTGTGTCATGATATCTTCAGACCCCAAATCTTCTGCAGATCTCCAAATGCAAAACACCTTAGGTGAGTAGAATATAACATTGTGATGTAGAATTAAGGGCCTAATAAAAAAAAAACAAAGTGGTCTTGTCCTTTAATGCTTTCCTTCTCTTAGAAGGTAAAGATCGACCCCGTGTTAACTCGTTGCAGGCCGGAATGTTGTGAAATAGGTTGAACTTAATTTGTGAGGAGAGCGGCGTGAAAACAATTCCAGCTGAGCAGATATTATCTTTGGCATTCAGATAGCAGCAATATGGAGTGACCACGCCGCTGGCACAGCACGGCACAGTGCCGCCGCGGCGACTGCACGCCACGCCGCAAACCGAGCGGGCTTCTGGCCTCTTCGGGCCGACAATCTCTCCATCAGTGAAGCGGTTGACTCACCAAATCAATTCCGCGGCAAAGTAGAAACAAACTGCGCGGACAAGACATCTTTAGGTGACAGAGGGCTTTTATTTGCTCTCTTTCTCACTTTCACTTCCTAATAGATAAGACATCAAGATATCTGCTGGGAATTGTTTGTGGTGTGTGTGTGTGTGTGTGTGTGTGTGTGTGTGTGTGTGTGTGGATGGAGTGGGGTGGGGAGAAGGATGCAGGTTGAATGTGATTGCATCAGCCATAGTGCTGATTCCTGGATTTTACTCACGTTTAGTGCGGCCATTGAAAGGAAACAGGTGGCGGAGTACGGCGAGGGGGCGAGGGGGGGGGGGGGGCTATTGTAATTAATGCTGCAGATGCTGCTTTCTGCAGCGCATCTGGGCAGTGCTCTCATTTCCAGAAATCTCCAAATTCTCTGCAAATCCCTGTGGCCTTCGGAATCCTTTTAAACCTTTTTAAAACGACTTTTTTTTTTCCCTATTTCCTGTTTCTTGACCACATTCGTAATTGTAATTTTTTTTTCTTCTCTTTTGCGTCCGATATAGCTTAATTTCCCTTTATTCTATCCTCTCATTTGTTTTAATCGTTTTTGGGCGGCTTTGGCTGGAAAACCCTTTTAACTCTCCAGACTCCTGTAACCTCCAATTCCTCTGCCCTTGCTTCCAACTCCTTACCCCTCCACCCACACACCTTTGCATAGCTCAGTGGACCAATGGCGTGTGTTCGTGCAGTCCCAGTGGTAAGCCCAGTCTCCTCTGATTACAGTGTGTTTAGGATTAGAGGGAATATGCTCTAACATATTCAGTCTGGTATTATGCTGATATCCTCGTGACGCTGCTTCACAGGAGTGCCACAGCCAGGCCGGGATGCCGCCTCGCTGCAGACGGCGGCGTGCGGAGCATCGGGTGGAACGTGGCATCAAACCTGGCCAAATGGGACAACAGGGGGTTCAGACTTTGAGTAGAGGTGGAAAGGAAAAGCACCAAGTTTGTCCGGGTTAAAATGAAAGTATTGTAACCTTATAAATAAAACATAGGGCAATTTAGAGGGCCAGAGAAATAAGGGAAATGATACACTATGCAATATCATCTGCTCCACTCTGCTCCACTGTTATTTTGTCAAGCCGCAACGTACTATACTTTTAGGAGAAAAATAGTAGACATATTTTGATTTGCATTCATTCACACATCAAGGGCACATTAAAATAAGGGCAAAGAATTCAACAATCATCTGAAACGTCTCCCTCTTATCTCCCTCTGCTCGGCAAGTGCTGTGCCAATGAAGCACCGGGAAGGGGAAAAAAAAAAAAAAAAACATCTTTGCATAAAATAGCAAGCAAGCAAAATCTAAAACAGTTGGTGAGGAATTCTAAATAATCACGGTGCTTTTGGAGATGAATGCATTAGCATAACTTAGTCCCAGCAAAGTAATCACTCATCTCAGGGTGAGAAGATCCCCTCCAGGCTCATCTCACTCCCGCTGCTTCCGTGCCCTCGAGTTCATCCTCGGCAAAACGACTGACCCCCTGAGACAGGGGAGTAGATGGGATACGTGGCGGAGAGGAGCGGGTTCCAGACTCCCGTCGTCTTGTAGCAAAGTGCCTTCCGGAGAGTGATAAGATCATACGCAAAGCAGGGTAAAGTCCCTGCAAAGCATCGTTTGGGCTCTTTTTTTTATATCCCTGCATCACATGTGACCACATGTGCTGTGGAGAGGCAGTGTTACAAATTCCTCAATTCTCAATTATATTCCGTGTATTTTTGCTCTCATTACCGAACTATTTCAGATCCTGCAGGTCCCTTCACCTGTTTCTCTCTCTCTGGCAGATTGCCTGATGACTTTTGCCAAACTTTCCAGCCTTCTTGGTCTTTTCCTGACCTGCCTGTGTTTTTCGGACCCTTGAATTCCTTTGCCTGCCCCTCATCACATTTGTTTTCCCAGTTTTGACCTTGCCTGTTGACTTAGTAAACTGAACTCTCCGTGAGTCTCTTTGTTGTGGTTTTTGGCTTCAAAGCTGCCATTATTAGTAAAAATTTACGGTTAATTCGGCCAAATTGAATCCAGTCGACAGGCCTTTCGGAATTCACGACCAGCAACTTCAACCTTAAACGGCAGCGGAGATGACAAGAAATGGCGACTTGCTATAAGAGAGGACGTCTCCAGGGTCTCTCCATTTTACACTAAGAACCAGTTTCTGTGCTGGTTTCCAGCTCTCACTTTGCATCAGAAATGAGGTGCTTGTGTTGTGCCAAAAATTACTCTAAGGGACACCTTTCACTGTAATATTGCAATTACACATTGGTCACCAACACAATAAAGGCTGTAATCATAATGTGTTATAAAAAAAAAAATATATATATATATATATATATATATATATATATATATATATATATATATATATATATATATATATATATATATATATATATATATATATATATATATATAATATGCAATGAAACCTATAACATTTCCACTATTTCCTATTTCCTAGACTATTTCCAGTTCCTGTTGAACCAGCTTGGGTTAATACTTAGGCTATTGATTTTTCAGGATTTCTAGTTTGACTAAATACCACACGTATAAGCACAACTGCAAAGATATCTGCTCAAAAACAATTGAGTGATCTAAAAGCAATATGGATGCATAGTGCTCCGGGTAAGAGGAGAAGTTCATGTTGGGAGAATCATCTGTTTCTCTCCTGTTTTCATGTGGGTGATGGTAACATATAATAATCTTATTGAAGATGCCTTTACGGTTGTTGTATTGAATCAGAGGGAGTTCTGTACATTTTCTTTGAATTCAAACCTCACTCACAAAGGGCCTTGTGTATTTTAATGTCAGCGAGCAAATTGTGCATTACCATTCCCTTAAGTGGCATGTGTGATTGTATCTCATAAAATTCCGCCACTTGTATCGGCAGCTTGCTGGATGATGCATGATTTGCATGGTGACATATGATGATGTGATGCAGCTCAACTTCCTGAGGGTTTTTTATTAACTTGTCCCAAGAACCCAACACATGCTCACTGTATATGTGTTTGTTCCATTTATACCCGCGTCACATCACTGAATTCCTTCTTATCTCTATTTTTCTGGCTTGTATTTGCATTTGATGCAGCTGCCTGTTGTCTCTTTTAATTGGCAACAGACAGTATTTGAGCAACTAACTATAGATGACATATAAAAGCATGCTGAGTACATGCTTAACCGGTTGGTGGATGCATGCATTGACTACATCTCGGAGAACCACTTG
Organism: Eupleurogrammus muticus; assembly: GCA_036785175.1. NCBI lineage: Eukaryota > Metazoa > Chordata > Actinopteri > Scombriformes > Trichiuridae > Eupleurogrammus > Eupleurogrammus muticus. The sequence goes on from JAYKQN010000026.1 coordinate 4,304,168, forward strand.
GCACCCAATGACACGGCGGCGCAAACACTCAAGCACACATATCAAAAGATACGCCATAGAAAGGAATTAGCTCAATAGCATTTTGCTTGGTCAACTTTTTTTTTTTTCTCTTTGCTGAAATGGAAAACAAAAAGCTGCTGAGCTGTGTTCACTAAAATTTCTGGCCAAGTTTTGACTAACTGTCTGGCATCGCTGCTAGACAGTCTTTCAGCAGGATGGCTATAGTTCTGTATGTGTATGTGTGTTCACGTGCATTTGTGTGTCTTAACTGCTTGTGATCATGCCTGTGCAATGGTGCATGAGTGTGGCTGCAAATATGATTAGTATGGAAATATGCGTTGGCTTACTGACTTACTGGCAAGATCTAAATGAGAGCAACTGAAAAAAGGAGGCCAGGAATAGAAGTCGGGGATGAATGGACATTGAAAATGAGATAAAAGGTTTAGATAAAGGCAATGACAGCCACTTCTCTAATGTGTGTGTGTGTGTGTGTGTCGACCCTGTGATGTTACAGGTGTTATCGTTTAATCCGTCCACTTTCTGCAGCCGCCAGTAATGCGTCACCCTCTTTCTTCTCGCTCTACGTGTATGTGTGTGTGTGTGTGTGTGTGTGTGTGCCTATGCGTTTCTCCCTTCCATTGTGTCTGTTTCTTCCAGCCTGTGTAAATGTCAGAGCAAGCTGCTGCTCTTCCCAGACCACGCCGTGGGAGACGCACCAACCTCATCGCCGTGGCAACCCTCTGTTCTGGCTCAAAGAGGGAGGCAAGGGTGGAGAAGAAAGGAACTTTTTATGCCTCTGAACCCCCCCCCGACACACACACACACACACTTCCCTCATCCCCCCCCTGCATCCTTGTGCATTGTAGCCCAGGCCTGAACCATGTGGCCAAGCTCCCATGCTCCGCTGTGACTATAGACCAGAGAGGAAGAGCGAAGACTGCAATTATAAAGCAGGTGACAAGAGGGAGAGTTCTAAAACTGAGTCTGAAGATCTTCTAGAAATATTGGCAGTAGGTCTATGGGGCATTGCGCTTTGATGGGTGAGAAAAAAACATCCTTCAACCCTGAAAGAAAACCTCAGATTTGACCAGATTTCTCATTATAGGTAGGGAAAACTTGTCCAGCAAAGCAAGTAAATGGCACTAATAGATTTCCCAGTATTCTTCCTTGGCTCTGAGCCATTGTATTTGGTTTCACTTTATACCAGCAGGAGGCTGCCTGATACTATTCTATTCTGGTAATGGCTTTCTTCTGCGAGCTGACTTGTCACCTCTAACAAGAAGCGTACCTTAAGGGATTTCAGTGGTCACGGAGTAGTTGCAGGAGCCCGGCCAAAGGGTGTCACTCATATCCAAAGTGAAGACTATTTTTTTTCGTGAAGGGCGAAATTGGTTGCAGCTCTAAGTTGAGTTGCTGGAATGACGGCGTTCAGCTATTACCCTCCCTGTGGGAGAGGCAGGCGACTGTTAGGGAGGCAGAAATTGAAGGCGGGGGAGAGCGACGTGGCTGCGGTGGTCAGGAGTGAGGAACCATCTGGTTGCAGGTGAGGGACCATATTTAACGCTGGCAGAAGCCCAATATTGTGTCTCTGGTGCATCCAGGTTTCTGTCTGTAAATTTGCCCATTTCCCGCTATAAATCTGTCCATTTTACCACTGCAGTTTCCCTCAATGTGTTCAGGCTTTTCCTGTTCCCTTACAGGGTATTAGCAAGCATGCACACATACACTATATGTATACCAATACAGCAGCTGCATCTTGTCTGCTCTAATAATGAATAAATGAGTTATCTCCTTCTTAAACTTTCTTATGAATCCCTTTGACTACTGTAAATGTGCTAATTAAAGTGTAATATAATATTTTGTACTTTGAGAAAAGTGATACATTCAATTCTAGCAAATTATTGTGCTCTAAAAAGTAGTGATCCTATATATAATTCTTAATTAACTAATTACTTACTAATCATTAATTACTTAATGAGTTACTCATTTGTTCCCTCGTAACTACACAATATTTCTTTAGTTGCAAAGTGTTAACCCTTTACAATGGGTTGTTCCTAGTTTACTGGATTGTTTAGAGTTAATCAGCAACGACTCTTGAGGAAAGTGGTCAGTACGATCAATTCTCAGATATTCCTGAACTAATTATTACATATTGATTTACTAATATTGGATCTCACATCACATCGTCTCCTTCTATATGGTCCTTCATTAGGATGTTCCGCACATTCTTTTGACAGATGATATGCACACAATAGGTTCATTTATTTATTATTTGTTGAAATCAATTAGTGATTCATCAATTAGTGAAAAGCTTCCTTTTTTTTTTAAAATAATTCCCCCACTTAGCTTTGGCATAACAAGATGCTGATTAAAGAGCAACATTTTTGCACAGGCCTCCCTTGTGTTGGTCACAATACAAGGCCACTTTTAAAACGTGACGTTTTGCTTGGGAAAAAATAAACTTGTTATGCACTGAAGTATGGATTTTTTTGTGGCTTCGATCCGCGCTACAGATACACAGTGCTGCAAGGACTTTTATTTCAACTTGTGAAAAATACAGGCAATATTAAGCATGTAGTCTTTGTCCCATATGGTCCCTCCTGTAGCCGTGAAAGGGGCGAGAAGCCGCTTAGTGTTGCGGTTTGTCAGAATATGACTAACCTCATTACAGCAGGTCCTATTTAGGACCCATTCACAGGTTAGTCACATTCTGACAATACCACGCAGCCAGGCTTCTCACCCCTGTTCACAGGGTGGAAACATTATTTATAAACTTTGTTGCCATGTAAACGTCATGCTTTCAGAGTTCCGCTCCGTCTGATTGAGGCCTCGCTATATAGCATGCATAAAATATAATCGGCACATAGAATGTACAGTAAGTAGGCTAAAACTTAAAATAGTAATCAGTGATTGCACACACATATGCGATGCTGCATGTTCCCTCATTAGAACTAATATGCAGCATGCATGTCTGGAGAAGGGGGGGGGGGGGGGTACAGGCTTGTCATGGGAGCTGTGGCAGGTGTGTCTTGATTTTCCATGTCAGATGCCATGTTTTGGGCGGTCTTAATTGCATGATTTTTTTTTAAGGCGTGTGTGCATGCATGCATTTTTTTGCGAGCATGTGCTCTTAGAGTGTGTTTGCATGGACTATGTGTTGTGCGTGTGTGTGAATGCATAATAGTATTTTCTGCTTGGCTGGCTGTGCCGGTGTGCGCCTGTGTTCAGGTTGCACATGACCCTGGCTCCGCTGGGAGGTCCGTGTCTTTCATGTCCTCTGTTCAGTTCTATCTCAAATCTGGGTCAAAGGATAAAAGAATAACCCCTATACTCTATGACACATGCACACACACACACTGACATGCACTGGTCTCTCAGAAAAAAAAGACTTCCTGGAGATTTGAGTGGTAACAAGGTGGCTTTGTGGGCGACACCGAAGTGGACAACTTGTAAAATTCTGCTTCTAAAACCAGATCCTGTCACCTCTCTCTTTTTCAACAATAGTTTTTCACTGCGCCTGTTACTTATCCAGTCCTTCCCCATCTTAACGTCTCCCTCTGTCTCCCTTGGTTTGTTTCAGTACATCTCACAATTGACCTTGCATAGACCGGATGAGAACGGTGGATTTGCAAGTCGGCAGGAAGTCGATTAGGGATGCTCTGTGGCTGCGCGTCTCCTGGCATCTCTGTGTCTGTCTCTCCGTTTCTCTCAGCCTTCCTCGCTCCTCCTCCTGTAGACGTTCCCCTCTCCCCTTCGCTAAGCCTCTCCAACAATGCCGGTGCTCCACACCAGCTTCATCCCTTAGGGGAGGATGAAGCCATGCTGAGGCGTTCACGGGTATGTGTTTGTGTGTGGCGGTTAGTTGAGATAGTCCTTGCCAAAAAGAAAAAAAACAGAGTGAGCCGCCTCGGTCCCCTGCATTTCTAAGCCGTGTCTTCCACTGAGGTCTTTTCTTTCTCTAGTAAAATAATAAATAAATATATAAGTACTGAAGGGAAGCAGGGAATTGTTCCTGCACTGGGACACCGTGCCTCTCTCATAACTTTGAGCCCTGTGGGCCTGAGCGTTGGAGCAGGCCAGTGTGTGTGTGGAGGATGTTAAGACCTACTGTCTGTCATAGATAAAGGCTGCAGACCTCCTACCAGCTGTGGAACACAACCATCTGGGAGGACCACTCGCAGTGCCTAATATCCATGCAAACCCCCCGCTGCGTACCGGCATATTCACACATTCACAGCTTCCTCAGAACTCCACGCTGGGCCATGGAGGACCCCGTCAGATTGATGGAGAAGTCCCCTTGGCACACTTTTGTCTTCCTAAAACTTGCTCTGCACAGGGATAGTCCGGTCCTCCACTACTTCCTCGTCTCCACCTAGCACAGCAAGGGAGTCGCATTGTTTCTGGGCCATTCTGCTGTAATGGAAAAGGAGATGGAGCACATGTGTCATTGTAGGAACAGTCATCAGAGGTTGACAGGAGACTATAATGACGGCGAGGTGGTATTATCTGTCGGTCAGGACGTTACAGTGGGGGGTGAAGGCCGCACTTTGCCTCTTGGGTAGTGGATGCGCCACCGTGTGCAGCTCGTGTATGCCTCCCACATTTTAAAAGATTGTGGTCAGCAGTCATTCTAAATGTGTGACTCCTTGGCCTGTGGTCTGATCTATTTTAGAAATATGTCCTAAAATTGTGAAGATATATAACTGTCCAAAAAACAATAAGCTGCAAATCATCAAGGGAGAACTGTGTCCAGGCAAATAGATGAACCATTCCTTATGGCAACAAGAGCACAGAGCTCCTGCATCTCTGCAGTGCTGCCCAAAAACCAGCCACTTTAGTCGGTGAAATGATCATTAGATGCACATTGGGTAGTTTCTGGCTTATATGTCCATTATTAACCAGCAGCATGAAATTTGGCATTGATGGGCTTTGCTCCCGTTCTTTCCCATCTGGTGTAATCCTGCTTCTTGATTTGTTGATTTTTGTTTTTAATACACAGTGTATATAACAAGTGTGATTCTGGCAGCAATGGTTTTGGTTTTACATGTGTAACAGTTGCATGAGAAGACATAATATGACATAATTTGAAATGATTGTTGTTCATTATTTTACATAAAATGTGTAGCTAGTTTACATCAACCAGCCCTATCTGCAGCGTCAGGAACTCTGCAACATGCACAGGATGCATAAATAATATGGACATGTCCGTAAAAAAGGATTAGTGAAATAGGTATGCTCAGAAGGGGGGGGGGGCGGCCGGTAGAGGTGGCAATCTTCATCCGTTTGGGGATTCCTCGCCGATGCATCAGGCGCTGATCTTCCCCTATCTTTACCAGCATAACCACGAGCGGCGAGAGACGCAGAGCTATCCTGGGAAATTAGCCTGTCAACAGACGGCACACGGAGACTTCGTTAGTACAACCACCCAACCTAGTGCCTCCCCAGCCTGATCGAACAGAGCCGCTCTCCATGACAGGGTAAACAAAGCAGAATCACAGGGATGATGAGGGGGAAAAAACATTTTTTATTTCATGCGATTCAATCATGCAAATCCCCTAATACCCATGTGCTGTTTTTTTGTTTATGTATTATATTTTATATGTAAATTTGACTCTGTATGCAACGCATGCGTATACAATGTGTCCATATCGATTTATTATTTCTGTGTTTTGTTGTTTGCTCCTGCATTTGTGTATTTCTGTGCGTTTTAATAGGTGTGTCTCTCCGTCTATCTGTATGTTTCTTTGTGTGCTTCAGGCGCAGAATGTGTGTGTTTGTGGGGAGAGAGGCAGGGGAAAAAGGTGTAAGCCAGACTGCAAGTAAACAACCTGCAGTACAGTAAGTGTCAGTCTTACTACCCCACTTCCTCTGCCCTCGCTGCTCTATTCCTTTACTTCTCATTCCTGCGACACAGTGCTTATGCTGCCAAGTAACCGAGGAACCCGTTCAGCAAACTTCCGGGCTCTTGTATCTCCGCTCAGCTTTTTTCTGCCTAAATTGATAATTGAATTGAAACTATTGCCATGTAATCAATTAAGGCGTTCATCCCCGGCTCTGAATCAAACGGTTAATTGGCTTGTGCCACAGAGAGGCAGAGACGGAGCAGACTGGTGCAGGAGGGACTGCTGGATTACTGCAGACCTGTGTCTGACTTTAAGTCCCTGATTGCCTTTCTGGTTAAGAAATTGCTTGGGTGCAAGGAGCACACAGGTTGGGATTGGACCTCAGTGACAAATTCTGCCTCTTTTAGTGAAGAGGGGAGGCACGGATATAGGGCACACGCAGCGGGTTATCGCTCCACAATCTTTTCAGACTGCATGCGGGTTTCTCTTCCATTAAACACTCGGTTACTTTTTACCCAATGTCCGGAAAAATTCTCTGCTGCCTGCAGTTAGCTCTGCTTTGTCTGCGCACACAGCGAGCGAAGCATTTCGAGTCCAAACAACTTTGCAGTATTGATCCACCCCCACACCTTATTCCTTTTTGTCCTTCTAAAACATGCCTTTTCACTCGGTTGACTTCTATTCAAAGCTATCCAGTGAGACCTGTGTCAATGGGGAAGCTCCACTTCATTCCATAGCTCCGTGGCCCCTTGGGGGCTAAGCATAGGCTGCTAGACTATGACAGGCAGGGGGCTAATAGGCTGGATAGGATTGGATAAAAGAAGAGGGGGGGGTTGTTACAAAAAAAAAAAAAAGAACTTTTAAGACCAGGACACCGCCATCTGCTTTTGTGGTGATGAGCATTAAAGCCTGAAGGAGCCCTGTTGGGTCCCTCTTTCAGATGGCCGGCCTACATATGGGCTTCATATTTCACCGGGACAGACAGTCAGCAAGGCCCATTGGGCCACAGCCGAGGCCGCTATTCTGTCTCCCTGCATGGTTCCCAGCCTTTGAGAAGAGCAGCAAGATTACTTTTATTTCTCCTGAGAAAAGTGGCTAATAAATGACCAGGCTTGACCCAGAGGATTCGGGCCTGCACCCCGCCTCACTAAATGAAGGTATGGTAGGGAAAAAAGGGGGCTCTGTGGGTATGTTACTGTTGAGAAAAATGGCAGAGAAATGGGTCAGCGCATGGCTGCACGCTCCCAGGGTGATAAATTATGGAAGTGACTAATACTACATTTGCCTGGCAGCACCAGGGGCTTCAGTCCACATTTGTGACACCATAACAATAATCATCCCTTTTGCATCTTTTATAATCTATCTATCCCTTTTCATGTCTCCCCGACTTTCCCATTAATTTCCACCCTATTTGTTATTTTTTGCATTGCCTTTTCTGTCTCCCACTTGACGAATACAGGCCTCGTTATCTAATTATGCCTTTTTTTCACCTTTTTTCCCTATTCCCCTCCCCTCCTGTGCATTTTCCAGCCCTCCGTCGTGTTTCCTCTGCAGTAGCATAGCCTCTCTAGCCATCTATAAGGTGGACTGAGGCGGGATAAGTGTGCCCCTTGACAAGCAATGTGAAGGCCAGACACATAATATCAGTTGCTGATGGAAACCAGCCACTCTTGTCTTACTCTCCCTCTCCTTCGCCTTTCGCTAGACTTCGCCTGCCTCGGGGTAGCATATGGCATTCTCTCAGACTGCTGGACTTGTTGGCCTCCCACACAACACAGTGCATCCATCTCTCCCTCACTCACAGCTCCTTTATGGGCTCTCCAACAGTTATTTTCTCCCATTCCCCCCTCTCCCCAGACACCGTGCCGAGCCCCATCCCTCCACATCCTATTTCACACAACCACACTTCAGTGACGCTCACTGCAGAGATGGCTCAGGTCTGCCAGTTGGTGAGAGGAGGGCGGTCGAGTCTGGAAGGCGCAATCATTAGTTAAATATTAGCCAGGCTGTGCTCTCTTCCCTCTAAATCCAGGGGGGGGATGCAGGAATCATACCCTTCCACAACAATGGGGATGGTTTTTGCCTTCATGCACAGATATATATGCACACACACACTCATATGCACACATTCAGACCTCCCCTCATCTCATCATACAGATGGTGTTCTCTTTGTTATATCTTGTACATAAGGTGTAGTACATCGCACCCTTGAGAGAAGTGTTTACCTTACCAAGCAATGGGCAGAAGGTGTAACAATGAATGTGAAGTCACACACATTAATAGGCATGGTCTACAATTGCACACAGTTGCACAAAAGGAAAACAGCCATAGTGGATGTGGGGCCTGCAGATCCAGGTTTAAGGTGAAGGCAAAAAAAAAAAAAAAAGTGTCATAGTAAAGTAGGTGGGGTGGATTCTTTTCATTTTTTTGGCCAGGGAAAAGTAATGCTGGATGAAATAACATTACACAACACAATTTCATTCAAAAATTACAGTACAGTAGCTGATGCAATACGAAGGCATTTCAATGTGGAATCTGCTGAATCTCTGAATTGCAGTTGTTGTTACAGGCTGTTTTCTGTTTTCTGTATAGGCCATACGGTACAGCTTTCTCCTTGAATTGACCAGTATGAATAATAATAATAATAAAAAAAAGTTCTAGAGATAAAGAGGACTTTTAAGTGTAGTTTTTGCCTCTGGCTGAAAATGAATTCTTTGGTGTTTATAATGAGAACACTGCAAATGCATATTTGTTGGAGTTTGAGGTTTTGCTAGGAGTGATGCTTCTTTCATTCTATATGTGTCTGACGCATGGTGTGTGTGTGTATGTGTAGGTGTGTGTGTGTGAATCCTGCATAGGATTCATGCAGTTTGTGTGTTAAAGGAAGAGTGGAAATCCTGCTGTGAGACTCAGTTCTGCCCAGGAAGCCAGGCAACAACTATCTCAGCACACTCCCTTTCTTTTTTTTATTTATTTATTTTTTTTCATTGACTTCTTCTCTTGTATCTTCACTTATCTTATCTTGCCTCCTCGCTATTGTCTTCACTTTAAACGTGAGGAGGAACATTAACCCTCTAGACTCCAGTCACATTACCAGATTGTTGGTGCAGTTCATTTACATTTATGAGCATTTATCTTAATCCTAAAAGAGACACATAACAAATAAAACCTGCTTTTTGATTCACACATGTATGGCATGTGTAACTAAAATGTTACACATGCCATACTTCTGCATCTAAAAGACCAATTTTGATTAAACACATGAAAAAAGCAACAAATAGCCTTAAAAGCATCGTAAAGAGCTGTTTCCATTTATATATAAGAATGCATCTGAGTCTAACTAAAAGAAGGGGGAAGAAACTTCAGGTCAATTTTCTAAAGAATATGTGATGCACAACATTTCTCTCCATCTGTTTTCTGAGTCAACATTCACAGTCTGACAACAAAACAGATCCTTTGCTGGATAATGTTCAGCTTTCAAAATGAAATCGAAAGAAAAGTCCCACACTCCAACCCACACAGCAAAGAACAAACAACGGTAATGCAGGTAATTTTAAGACTTTAACTTGTTTAAGAAAAAAAAAACTGAAGTCAATGTACCAATTACAGTTCAAGTAATTAATGACAATTTAACAAACGGTAGCTAGAGACTTTATTTTAGTGTATTTAAAAATAGTATAAAAAGGGAGATACAGACCTGACACTTTAGGATGAGGTGCGGGGGGTTAAAAAAACACTTCTGATGAACCCAAAGGATTAAAATAAAATATCATGTCAAGAAAATTTGTATATGTATTGAAATGATAGAGAGGTAACATGAGCTTTTTCCCTTTTATGAAAACAGGGTCCTTAAATCCTATTCGAAATACCATTTTGTGTCAGATCCTATTATTTATATATATAATATATGTAGCCTCCATATAATGTTTAGGTAACTGAAAGCAAACAGCACTAAAATTGAAAAATCTTCTTCATCAATTTGCAGGTAAAAGTCGTATTTTTGTTTCTGACACCACTTTAAGTCACTTCAGGGCTAAAGTGATCTATATATGCAATTCTGAAGAAAACTGACCTACCTCCTGACCTCCTGAGTGGAACCTGACACTACAATGCTGTATATCCCATAGATGGGCTACGCGCGCCTGTTCAGGACCCTCTGACTTCTGTTGCCACACCCATGTGTTGCCAGCTCTTTATTGTTTCACACAATCCCCAGCAGAGACGCCCGGGCAGACACAGGTGTGAGCTATTAGTCGGAATCAGTAATGTACTTTCCTGCTCTCAGCTCTTTGCTCTCCTGAGTCCCAGACGTGGTCCATTGGGTAGGCAACAGTGCAATTAGTTCAATTTGGTAGCGTCGATTCATCCGTCGGAGGCCCCCCCCCCTCTTCCCGATCGCACATTCTCACCACAATAAAAACCAACACGTTCTCGTAATTAGACCACCACATAGGTCCATTTTAGCATTCACCCAAGGATTGGAAAATTTTATAATCTGCTTGCCTCTATCTGTGTTTTCCCAAAAAACATTACAAATCACTTTTGAAAAATAATGACATTTGTGATGTGACAGTGTTGTAGGTGAAGGTTTGATTTGGTTCAGGCACCAAAAAAATCACTTTTTTTGAGGAAGAACATGGCTTGGATTAAAATGATGAGGGTTACAGTTGCAGCTTCAAATTTAGGCAACTCCCTTTATTATGGCAAGACTGAACCCCACGAAAATTACCACATTTAAAAAATGTCCTGACTTGTAGTTGCCCTTACGAAAATTAACCATGGTTTTACCATGGGAAATACCGTGGTTTTACCATGGTTTTTTGGGTCATGGTTTACCATGGTTTTTTTGTGGTAACCATGGTTATACTATGGTTTTTATGTAGTAACCATGGTTCTACCATGGTTTTTGGAAGTACCATGAACCAACCATAGTAATACTATGGTATCCAAAAACCATGGTAGAACCATGGTTACTACATAAAAACCATAGTATAACCATGGTTACCACAAAAAAACCATGGTTAACCATGGTTACCCAAAAAACCATGGTAAAACCACGGTATTTCCCATGGTAAGCCATGGTTAATTTTCGTAAGGGTGGATACCCAACACATGCATTTGCATCTCGACTGTTTCACTTCTCCAGATTATAATTATCATGGCCGTTAAATGGCAGCTATCATTCAAATGTCTTCATAACTATATATATATATATATATATATTTATTTTGAGGACATGCAGCATTGTGAAATAAGCCTAATTGCCACTTTAGAACAGAAGATCTGCATAACATTGAATGAATCAGTGCACCATGTAGTTACAAAATATGCATGTAGAGGGTCAACATGTAATGTTAATAAATATTTGTGATGAAATTCTCATGAATTGATCATTTTTTGTGTCCATGAGTGAACGGTTGTAACATAACTTAAAAAAAATGAGCCCTTCCCGATCTTTCTCAGTTGCCTATAATGGCCTGTGGGCTGATTTTAATGTGAAGGACGCTGCTTGTGTTTTTTTTCCCGGGAAGAATAGTTTCCGTGCACCAAACGACCGGCACCCACCACTACAGAAATGGTGCTGTCCGACTAGAAACACCCTGCAGATATTACCCCTCCGACTAATGAAATGGCTTGCTGCCTCCGTTAATAATCACACATTTCACAGCAAAACAAACACTGCGATGATGAGTCGCCCACTCCTGAGCGTGCACGCACACACACATACACACACACACATACACGCACGCACACACAGAGCTAAAGCAAGCTGTTTCCTCAACAAAGGAACCCTGTTTTCTTATTTTCCTGATGGTAACCTTAGCCCAAAGGTGGTAATAAGAAGGCATTTTGTGACAAAACCACAGACACTGCTTCTCGGGCACGGCTCGCTGAGCCTATCGGTGCTTAGTAAACACAGTCGGCAAACAAAGTTGGCAGTTCGTGGGTTTGGGTTTGGGTGGTCGATTAACGCGTATTGTTGCAGGTTGGGTGGTTTTCGGCTCTCACCGGTCACAGGAAAGCCGGAGTCTCTGCGCATGCAGCAGGGGAGGGAGAAAGGTGGGGGGGGCATGCTTTTCTGTAGAGCTGTGCAAAACGCACACATGTTACGGATCAGTTTTGTCTCATTATGAGATGTGTTGCTTGCAATATGGCTGCACCCTGACAGGAGCAACAGGCTGCAGACCACAACTCACCTAATGATGATCAATAATGAAAAGGAATTTCAGAACGATACAAATGACCCTTTAAAGGAATAGATGCAATGCTCAACTGAAACGAAGTTTAAAAAAAATGTTAATGTAATGCATTATGCTTTTAATGCTTTTAATGCTTTTAATGTAAAGCACTTTTCAGCTTATGATATGTCCTATGAACAAATACAATATATAGTCATACATAGTATTCATCTTTTTGTCTATTTATACGTGATTATAACATACTGGAGCTTTGTTGCAATAGAATTAATACAATTTTGCAGAAATAGATTAATGTCTGCTTTTGGACTCAACAATATCCCGAGCATGTGTGTGTGTGTGTGTGCCAAAGGGGTGGCGCTGATACACAGCATAGTTACCCCATTCATGGTAATTGAGGTGCAATCCTTCAGCCATATGGCATATATTTGCCACGCACACATGCATACTCTATGGCATCATCGTACATGCATGTTCGGCACCCTTTAATCAATTAGTCTTTGGATTGCACGGAAAAATATCAGCTGGTAGCACTCAGAAACCCTCCCAGATCCTCGTACACACGGGCAGATCAGACAAAATCCCCAGTCCCACCCTCCAGACACACTTTCTGAACGCTGTCCATGTGAAATATGTAGATTAAAAAAAACATGTTGCACTGGTTAAGCAGAATTTAGGCTAAAGAGAATGGATGTGTTTGAAATTGTTTAGGTGTGTAATAATCTGCATATTCTGCAAATTTTTGTGTGTGCGTGGTCCCGTAGCGTGCCTGTACCTCCACTTGGTTATAACTCCCTGTAAATAGACCCTAACCACCCACCCCCAGTACACCCCCCCCCCCTTTCACCACCTTGAGAGATCAGGAATGCATAGACACGTTCAGCCCATAATGTTCTTTACCGTTTGCACTGTTTATGCAGCTTGCACGCTCATTTAAATAACCTTGATTACTTTACTTCGGTGTGTGTGTGTGTGTGTGTGTGTGTTGGGGGGGGGGGTTGGGGTGAGAAAGGGACAGGTTGCAGAGGTAATGTAGTGTTCCTTGGCACTTTTAATTTCTGTCGATTATCACAGTATATGCAGCCTGGCTTATTTGTTATTATATCATAAAGTCAGTGTTTATTTTAATAAGGCTTATAATGAATGGCACCATTAGAGCCGAATTCAGGAATGTGCACAAGCGGAACGCCACTGATTGCTCATTCAGGTTTTTCCACCCTGTTTTCTTAACAGGGGTGGCGTGGGTGGACTGGTGGTTCCTGTTATAATTAAAAAAAAAAAAAAAAAAAAAAGTCCAACCATCCATATTCAGTTAGTTTTTTTATTATTTGTTGGAAGGGAAACATCGCTTGCCCATGCTGGTTGTTTCTCTTGTAAAAACAATTCATAGCGCTGTCCTTCAGCAGTTTGCAGCTGCACAGCGAAAAACAAAACTAAAGTAAAAAAAAAAACTAAACAAAAAAAACTAATCAGCAAAAAACATTAACCAAAGGTTATTCAGCGGTGAAGCGTCGGTCCAATGTTGAATTCATGCTCAATGTTTAGTCACCTCAAACTGAAAATAAGAAACTTTTAATCAAATTAGCTTTTGCACATCACATTCATATCCAGATATTCCATTGACCTTTTTAAAGAGGTCTCACTCAAATGTATTTAGATTCCAAACAGTGCTCAATATAACTTTAATCAGCTCTTTCTCCTTTTATATTTTGGCAGGTTTTCCCACACTTTTGCAATTAAGCAAGGGTTCCTTTTGAAGTTGATTGTGCTCTTCCGTCTTTGCTTTTGTGTGTAGTCATTGGCATGTGAAAGCGCTGCGGCCTGGCATACTACCCGGTTTCCATCACTGCTATAGAACATAAACAAAGACTGTTTAATTAGGTGCCTTGCCCTTTATTAGTCCTTAACTCAAACTTAACACACATGCACAAACATCACAACCCCCCTTAGATATACTCAGCACTCTCTGTGCTAATCTTAACTTATTAAATAATGAGCTTCTTGCTTGGCCAGAACACAGAATAGTTAAACTGCAAAAAGAACCTGTCTGTTTGTGGAGCATAGTTTAAACACCTCACTTAAACACTCAAACGGGTGAAACCAACTCCATCTTTAAGCATATGCAGCCACAGGAGCTGGCGCCTTTGTCTTAACCGCCTGCTTTTCTCTAACTTGGCTCCAGCCTTTTGTCCCTTTGACAACTTTGGCCCCGCGGACTCTTTAGTCTGGTCACCATGGAGACCCACCCCTCAAGTGGCGTGGGAGTGGTGCGGGTCAGGGGAGGTCAAGTCGAGGGACTGTTTTGGCAAACGGAGCACGCTTCATTAGGCCTTTTGGCTTGGGGTTCATTAAAACTGCAGGAGAGGACATTCCAGGAGACTCTATTAACCAAGCAAGTCTTGTCAGGCCAGCAGGTTTAAAACATCTTGTGTTAAACCCTTCTTCACCCCCCCGATCACACACACACACACACAAATGCACTCATAGACAAAGCATACTTGCCCACACACAAGTGTGGTCGTCGTATATACACAAACACACTTTAAATCACATGCACGCTCTCTCAACTGCTGCCCTCTCTCATACAATAGCCTCCATCTGTTGGCCCGTTCAACTTTTCCCCTGACGGTCCTCTGGGGGGTTGTGAGTCTGCAGGTGGAGGGAACTACAGTCACCCCGCCATTGCTCCGGTGACACCTTGAGAGAGGGGGGGGATTTTGAAAGAAGGAGAATAAATACGCTCTATGAGGGATGAAGTGTTTAAAAGTTAAAGGGTGGTTAAAGGTTAGGGGGTTAGGACCGGGTGAGAGGAAGTTCAAGTGATGAAATGCACATGGGAGGAATAAAAAAAAAGTGACTAGCAGTTCATAGATTTAATCCTATTGTCCTGATCAGTGCACATACTGTACCACGACATGGCTTATTGTAGAGATTTGGCCATGTGATATAAGTAAAGCAAAACACTTGGGTTTGATCTAAATGCGAGCAGAGAGCGCCTGTCATATCAGCGCTTTTAGCCGTCCTCTGCATAAGCAGGTATAACTGGATTATCCTTGTGTTTCGGTTGGCAAGCTCGATCATGTCGGCTCCGCGGTTGGTCAGTTCGAACTGGGCAGATTACAGTTTGCAGAGAGGAGGTTTAGCCTCGTTGGGAGCTCTGATATGTTAATTAAAGTAGATTTTCTGAAAATGGGACGGGCAGGATGGCAAACTCCACCTCAACAAAAGCCATAATCCCATCTGTTGGCAGAGGTGTATGCGGGCCTGATTGTGTGTGTTTTAATGGCTGTGTGTTCGTGTACTCCTATCCCTGTGAGAACCAGTTTGAGCCCTGCAGAATGAGGACACATTTGTGAGAGGGAGGTCATTTTGGCCCGTGATCGGTTGTGCAAGGGAGTTGCTTGGAAAAACAGCCGGACAAAATGGCCCGTCCTGTTTAAAATGGCCTTATAATTTCATGATTTTTCGTGATCTGTGCTACATCAAAAATATTAATAATATTAAAGAGCTTCAGCCTATCTGTGGGATACACCGCAGTGGTCCAACACAATTCTCTGTTTTAGTTCTGCCATGGTCTGAAATGGATTTATCTGCAGCAGCTAATGTGGATAGTTCAATCTGCAGTAGCCTTTTGACTTTGGCTCTTTGTAGCTTTCAGCCAGCACAGCTGAAATAAAGATTGGCCAGTTTTGTGGTGATGGTCCAAGTCGATAACGTATGAAATACACAAGCAGGTGGCCATACATTTTCCCCTCTTATCTACAGGTATATGGAGGCGCTGTTACTTAAATGTTTTGCAGTATATATGGCTTATTGGGTTTGTTTAGGGCTGTACACTGATGTGAATTTAAAGCAGGTGTCTTTGTATAAAGCAAGTACAGTTGGATGAGTGAAAAATACATTTATAAATTAGAAAAGGACAGTGCAAGTTTCTTACTCGTGTATTTAGCTAAATAAAGTAGGTAAAGTATTACACGGAGTCAAAGTTTAAGGATACGTCCTTCAAATGCTTTACTTTTCCAACAGTCTGCTGTTTACCTCCATGGCCTTATTATTAACTAAGCCAAAGCTGTACTATATTGTACAATAACAAATTCAATCCACTTGACGATTAAACAAATAGCATCAAATAGCAAATAACATCGTCTGACCTCGACAATTACGGTTTTGCATTTGTAAGCAAATATCCAGCGAACTCCCTATAATTGGTGAGTTGGCTATACGTAGTGTACTGTACTGAGTTGAGAGCCTGTCTTGTTATAGATGAAATGATAGAACCCATTATTATAACACTAAACAATAGTTTAGCCTTGGGTTTATTGTTGACGTGACAATAAATAAATAATTTGTCCTTCCCTTATAATAAAAAAAAAAATCCCATTCTTCGGAGGTAAATATTATCCTCACCTCTCTGACACTGTGATACACATGCTGTGGGGGGGAAGTGGGGAGGAATACTACAGCTGACCTTTGCTCACTTAAAGATACAGGCGGGAGCGACGCTGGGAATAAATGAATGAATCTGGTCAAGCGACATTCTTTCAGGTCAAGAGGACAGAGATGTGCACGGGTGACAAACACTGTGTGTGTACAGCAGAACATTAATATTGGAACACAAAGATTCTGTTATTAAAGTGGCCTTTTATCGCTTAATAGCTTTGTTAAAGGCTTTGTATTGGATCCGTTCAATATTGTTTCTTCCCATGCCTTGTTTTTTGCCCCCATTTTTAGCTCCCCCAGATTTAGCTCAATTTCATCCTCTAATCCTTCTGTTTTGTTAGTGACACTGGGAGAACAGCCTGGGCTGTGTGGCTCAGCCCCGCCTGTCAAAGCCTATAACATCTCTCACCAGGATCAGGTTATTGCCTGAGCTCTGTGTATCTTTATATTGAATTGTATGTGATAGGAGGCTCTGGCGTGTGTGTGTGTGTGTGTGTGTGTGTGTGAGTGTGAACCTCCATGCACATATATTTGTGTGTGTATTTATTGTACATGGTGAGGTGGCCATGAATAAATGAATGGGACACACAAGAGTGAATACAACAATTGTCTTTTCTGACCTCAAATTTCAATATTGTCCGCGCACGTCTCCTCCACCCTCCTCCTCCAACCCCACCGCCGCGTTGCTCTCCATTCGTCCATCACCACGGAGGGGGGGGTGATAGATAGGGTGGCGGAGACGGCGGACGTTAAAGTTTGTGGGCCGTGGACGGACAGCTCGGCATGAATATCAGTGGCGGAGCCAAAGCGCTGGGAATTGGATGAGCGAGAGCGAAGGGAAGCGTCAGCACTTTTTACTCCCGTGCATTTTCACTCAGCCAGATTGAGTCTTATTATCTGACCCTGCACCTTCTCCCTCAGTGACCTAATAATATTGTTTCAGCGATCCTGTCCAGCCTCTGACCTCGTGACTTCACACAGGAATCTCTTAGAAGAGGAGTTCCACTTTTCTAAAGAAGTCTGGTACTTTTAAACCTTTGCTTCTTTTATGAATTGATCGCACCACATTGTGTGTGTGGTGTATGTGTGTATATATATATATATATATATATATTAAATATATATCGGGGAGTTACAGGAACAACTGGAAGCTACTGTAATATGTATTTATAAATAAATAAGTTAAGGCTCTGATTCGGCTCTGTTAGGTGATAGTGCTGGGATTTCCTGAGGGCCTTTAAACTAGTGTGTAGCCAGTGATTCTTCTCTGAAAGAAGAAAAAAAGCATGTCGAGCAGCAGGCATGAACTTTTCTTCCAAAGTTTGTTGTTTAGCTGTTTTGGCGTGTTCACATAAGGAATAAAGTAGCAGCTATATATCATTATCTACATCTACACTGCATAAAAAACAACCATACGGTTGTGTTTACGGTATCGCTACCATCATTAATTTCATTAGTTAATTACTGAAAAACATATTATAGCATTCTGTTAGATTGTAATGTTAACAGTTTGAAAATCTGCAGTACTATACCAGATTTATACATCATTGTCATATACATTACAGCAGAAAATGAAAATACAATATTTTGCCATCAGATCAGTCGCTGGCTGTTAATGTCTGTTTTTCGGTTTTGGCTCCAAAATGTATCATAATTACAGTATTTTACTGTTAGAATTTGGCTGTATTTTACTGCAGCTTATCACCGTGTACTTTTACTTTATGTCTAGATGTTAATACACTTGAATAAGCATTATCAATTATATCGCTGTCGTGCTGGTTATTATTCTGATGAAGCTTTTGTTTATCATGGACCCGCTCACATTGGTCCAGTAAGCTGTTATAATCAACCTCCGACATAGATCTGTGCACCTCATCAACAGGATCATATTTCATTGGACAACAGTGCTGGATACAATAAAATCATAGTCACAATATCAGTGAATTAACCTGGTTATCTAGGAGCTTGTTAGGCAGCTGAAGTAAATAGGGGGAGATTTGGGAAATAATCCCTCGCCAATCTGGACACTACAGCTGGTTGTCTCAAGCCGCTCCCATCCGCCCTGACACATATACGCACACGTTTTTACACACAAGAGCGTCTGCCAAACATGCACAGTGACACGTGGATGGGGAATCACGGCGAAGAGCGTGTCATTTAATTGCGTTTTTTTTTTTTTTGCTGCGTCCTTTCCACGCCCGACTATAGAGCAGCTCAACAAACTTGCTAAAAGTGAGCCTAAGGTTTATGTCCTTGTTCAGACTTCCTGACTATAACAGACTTTATAAGAAGGCACTGCTGCAGGGGATTAAGTGACTATCTATGTTGTCAGACCTTTGGAAGTCCTCTTATCTGCGTTTGCTTTTTTATTTTAGCGATGCCTGTAATTGTCATCTCTGTTTTTTTTTGGCGATGCTTACTCTCAGTCTGCAGCTGTTAAATCTCCTTCTCTTTTGGTTGACTGGGAACCAGATTGGTAAGGGTGGGGGGAGGGGGGGGGGGGGGGGGGGGGGGGAGAAAAAACATGTTGACCTTGTCTACAGATTTAGAACACACAAGCATCACTGATATGGCAGCTGTACTGTGGCAGGCAACAGAAGCCGGGGCTCCAATCAGATCATGGGGTCAGATGGCTGTAGTTAATGCCCAGGCTCAGAGTGTGGATGTGATACTCTCCAGCTCAATGCACAAAGACAATTTTTCAGGCTTTTGTCAGAGCCCTCAGAAGTCTTGAAGGGTTACTGACGCCCTTTTTCCTTTAAATAAACCGCTCCCTAAGAACTGTGGGCGCCCGACTACTTAAATCCTCTTTGTGGTGTGGATCTCACGTCACCCGAGCTCTTCTGCGACTGACTCCAAGCTGTCAGTCTTTTTCTTTTCCTCCTCCTTTATTTTGACAAGTGACAGAATGCGAGCCGCCACGTGCTAATGGCGAGCTAAACGATTCAAAAATCGCCCCCAACCGACGCGCCTTCCACGCGAATGCTGGACACAGGAACGCGGAAATATTGCACGCAGTCTCACTCATGCACCGCTTTCCTGAATCAATCTGCTGGACACGACCCTATCCCTCTTCCACATATTGTGTTGCTTTCCACCATAGTGCTTATTGCTTTCTTTGATTAATCTTCCTCCTCGCCTTCCTTGCCGCACTGGTCTGAGTCAGTAGACTTCCTGTTGGTTTTTAAAACAACCCCTCATGTCAGCCTTCCTTCCTTCCTCCCCCCCCCCCCACCCTCCCTCGTCTTCTATTCATCACCCCACAGCCCATTTTACAGTATCTTTCTGTCTCCTTCCTCCATCCGTTTCTCTCGCTCCATTACCTTGCTCGTTCGTGTCCCCTTCATCTCACCCTCTGCCTGTCCAACCTCCTGACATGAATTCTTTTCACCCTCTTACTGTATTTCCCTCCTCTTCCCTGCATTTCCCCTCTCGCCATTCATCTTCAGGTCCTCTGTCCATCTTCCTCCCTCCTCCACCATCTCTCTCTCTCCCTCTCTCTCTCTCTCCTCTTCCATCGCCTGGCAGTGGAGCGGCTCCACTCTTGCTGACAGTGCTGTTTGTGTGAACTGAGTGCTGAGCTTCACAGCCCCCTCGCCTCCCATTGCCCCCCCCCCCCTCCCTCGCCACCTCTCCTCCTCCTCATCCTCCCTCCCTTCCTCCCTGCTGCCTCCCACCTACATACCCCTCCAGGCAGGGGAATTAACCTTCCAGCCCTGGGCTGCTGGGCTTAATGACTGTCTGTGGGGCCGACTACACGGCCCAGCTGCTAACATCTGGGCCACACACACACACACACACACACACACACACACACACTCATGCCGCCTATGCACATACACAAAGGACATGGACAAACTACACACAGAATAGATACTGGACAAAAAGGAGCACATGCAGTGCTGTGTGTACAACATTTTACACAACCTTTCAGCGCAGCAATTTTTTGCAGATGCACCATGGTGTGTGTGTGTGTGTGTGTAAAAAGGTATGAAGGCGGTATGGGGGATCAGAATTATGTCGCCAACAGGCTGACAAGGGAGATTGGCATATCGACTGTAAAAGGGTCAATCTCTGTAAAAGGGACAGCCGCAATTGGCCCTGACAGGGGACGGTATGCTGTGTGTGCGACTGGATTTCCCTTCATCCAAGCAGTGTTTCTTTTTTCCCCCCTTACACACACACACACACACAGCTGACACATCTCTGTATATACAAACCACAAGTTACAACACACACACACCTGTCAGCTCCACCTGTCTGCGAAACGCTGCCACCACAAACTGAGCGTGGAGCGCTTCTCGATGCTCCTGCATATTGTACCTAACTGTTAAATATTGTCAAATAAACCACTGATCAACACTTTCTTTAAAACCCAGAATGAGCATTTTAACTACTCAACAACATGACAGTGTTCAGCGTAGCCTCCTTCACTGTATGTGGCCATCGAGCTGCCTGTATTATATGTGTGGCAGGTATTTCCAGTTCCACTCACTCATGGATGTACTCGACAGGCAGAGCAAAAGGCAGAGAGAGAGGTTTGTATAGGGCCTTGCACAAGTGCTATATACATTTCATTCCACTTCACGATTGTGTCCCACTCGGTGTTGATTCTTCACGGGAAATTCCAAGTTTACATCTTTGTATCTGAAGCTTGAAATGTGGCGAAAGGTTGAAAAGTTCACTTTTGCAAGGAACTGTGGGTGCATCAGTTTAACAGGTTTTTTTGCTCACGCTGAGCCATTGGCTTGTACATTTAGTCACCGCGGAACAAGGGTGGACTATCAACACATCAGATGAAAAATACATGCGTGTGGAAAATAAACATGATCTTTAGGTTGTCTTGCAAGGGGAGCTTTGAGTATGTTCCATTGAGCAAATAGTGGTATTCTCCAGCCACCGTTCAGTCGGAAGTATATAATTGACAAAAGAGGAGGGGTTGGGTGGGTTGGGGAATATTCAGGAAAAAAAAAAATCTGATATTCCAGTGTATTTCAGTGAGAGTGGAATCTTTGGCCTGCAGTGGAGCACATCACCCCAGGAGTATTCAAGTAAATACAGTTATGTGGATACTCTCTGTGCCATTCATTATGTATGAGCATAAATGTTACAAACTACCAGCTGTGAAGACATCCATGTTGCATCTGTATCTTTGTGGGCTACTCCGCTGCTTTCATCCTCGCACAGTGAAATTCCAAATGATGGGATCCACGGATACTCCCCAGAAAGGCAGAAGAGAAAGAAGCCACACGTTGTGTTGCAGCTTTTATAGTGATTTACTCATATATTCCACTGAGGAAAAAGCTCTGTAACTTTCAAAAAAAGTTCAGATTGTTGCTATTAAGCCTTAAAATTAGTTAGCATTTCTCATTCAACTGACCTATTTGCAACCTCGACTTTTCCGACATGCCTCTCCTCCTTATTTGTTAGTCTCTCCTACTGCCTCCCTCTCATTCTTTATATGTTTATAAAACCTCCGTCTTCTGCTAAGGAGTGAGAGAAGGAGGGGGGGGGGTCCATTGGCATTCTCAACATCTCCGTTGCACACTTGTGTTCAGAGAACCATCTGTAGATCAGGGAAAGGCAAAAAAACACGCTCCTGAGCCTCGGCGTCACTCAACAGGTAAACGCGCCTTCTCTTCCTCTCGTGCCAGCCTGCACACCCATTCAAAGATTCTCGGCTTTTTTAGAAGTAGATGTACGCTTTCCGTCTGTCTTTTTCTGCCAGTCAGGCAGATGTGTTGAGTTGATGGAGGTTAAAAGAAGGTTTTGCCACGTGTGTTTGTGTGTGAAAGTCAGAGTAGAACACTTTGAGCTGAAGGGAACGAAGCACACAAATATACCTAATGTGGGTTAAAGTGCCTTTAAGTTGTATTGGACATGTATATCCTGTCAATACACTGCTGGACTAAATGGATATGGTTCAGACAGGCTCTCCTCTTTCTCTACTCAGCATTTAACAACATACACTAAGCCTCAATCCGCTGTAAAAATAGCACATTTTAACAGGCAATCGATGATTTGCAAATGATTAGATTCTGTTGATAAGCTAATCTGCATCTTTTACAAACCCCTCTTCATCAGCAGTTCAGCGTTAAAGCAATAATTGTTCACAACATCACTTGTATAAACTACAGTAATTGCACCCACAGGCAACTGGTGAGATTGTTAAGAGGTTAGGTTGGTATTAAGATGTAGGACGACATCTGAATGGGATGGCTGCATGGAGGTTGAAACTTAATTTTCTGCACATTGACTGATTTCATGGGGTTTTACATTAAATTGGTCTAGGATTGAGTGTATTGAGTCTTTTGATGATGTTATGAAAGATGCCATTAAAAATCTACCTGTCGGGGTCACGCTGAATGGTTCAGCTACCTCTAATGCCCTTGCGGGGAGAGTGGCAGCCTTGATTCTGAAAGCGAATCTAATTTCAAATCAAACTTTCTAATTTGCATTTGTAAGAAGCCGCTGAAGAACAAGGTCAGAAAAAAAAAAATGTGCGGCGGCAATGAGTGCTGCTGTAGTAAAATATGGGTGTTTCTTTTATTTGAAGACCAATTAAATTGACATTCTGCCCATTATTTATCTAGTGTTACGTTTTAAAGAACTGTGAAATGACATATTGTATCAATTATTCCGGGAATGCTACTCCATGCTGTGTTTTTTTAAACAAAGAAAACACATATCACAATAAAAGCGTTGCATGAATTCCTAATGGTAATGTGGAGGCATCAGGCGGCTATTTCTGCTTTCATTAACATTCCCGATGAAAATGGTGACTAGTGAGGCCAGCAAATGAAAAAAAACGAAAAAAAAAACATTGCTATCTTTCTCACAGGCAATACCTGCCGCTCGAGCTCCGAATTGTGTCTCTTTCATTGTACTGTAAACAAAGGACAGAAATCAGGTGCTGCTTATCAGGAGATGGATGGATGGCTGTCCATTGCAATGCATATGAGAAACAACCCAACATCCAGCAGGGTGTAATGATTGTGTTTGTGTTTACCGACATAACGCATTAAAAGAGACATAAATAAGGGGAAGATAAGCACTTTTGACCTCAGAACAAAAAAAGGACATAATTGTGTTTAAAGACTATACAAGAGACTCTGAAATATAGAAGAATGTTTGTTGGAGTGCAACTAATCGACTAAGGGGAGATCCGTCAAAGAGATGCATTCTTCAATTGATTTGGCCTATTCAGATGAGAAAATATTTGGTTTTTAATTAAGCGAATCGCTGCTATTCGTTGCAGTGCCGCAGTGGAAAAATGTAAGTCGCTGTGGTTCAGGTGGTGGAGCAGGCTGTCCATTAATCAGAAGGTTAGTGGTTTGATCCCCGTCTCTGCATGTCGAAGTGTCCTTGTGCAAGATACCCTGCGTGTGTGTGTGTGTGTGTGTGGTAATGGGTTTGTGAGCATTCGAAATACTGTATAGCCTCTGCCATCAGGGTGAATGTTGGCAGGTGCTGTAGTGGTTTAAATCGTTTAAAAAGACTAGAAAGGACCTATATATAAAAAAGATGGTCCATCTCACATCACAAAGCATGCTCTTTATTGTTCAAAATTGGAAACCCTGGGATTAATTCATAGCAGCAGCCTTACACTGTATTTATTCAAGGGAACTTGCCTGTAAAACACAAATATTGATTACAGTCATTTCAGCCAGATAATTCTGAGTTCAGAATGATTGCTTTGTGACACTGTGATTGCTTGTTACCAACCTATATATTCAAAGTCAACTATAGAATAAGTGCATTACATGTATGCATATGGAAAGACTGTGGTCATGGAATTGTAGGGAAGGACAGAGGTCAGAGTTACTTAATTTTATTAGTATCCCCATCAGATGATGCCATTATACCATCTAGTCTTCCTGGGGTTCTGCAAAGAAACAGATAGGCCACAATATTTTCTGCCTTAACACTATATTAGAAATGTCCCATGCATGTGCAGAATCAACTCCAATGTGATGTACATGCATGCATTTGTAGTTTAAATTTAGATGTAGAGTTGTAAGGGTATTATGTCTTTTAAGAGATAGCGGCAGGTAGCTGAACAA
Source organism: Eupleurogrammus muticus (assembly GCA_036785175.1). Taxonomy (NCBI): domain Eukaryota; kingdom Metazoa; phylum Chordata; class Actinopteri; order Scombriformes; family Trichiuridae; genus Eupleurogrammus; species Eupleurogrammus muticus. The sequence goes on from JAYKQN010000026.1 coordinate 4,328,711, forward strand.
TCTTGGCAGAATTGGAATAAAAAAATTGTGTTTCTTTAGAAGTATGTTTTATTTAGATTTAGTACATAATTAAATCAACATATCATATGGAGATCAGGCAGCCCATGTTACACCACTGTAGTCTGTTTGAAAACTCCAACACACAGACTTGAGAGTTGGATGCTAATTAGTAATACAGTAAATAGTATTGCAAACACAAGGTATGTAAAATCAAACTTTGAAAATATAAAATTTGCATATGTGAGTTGTATTCCCCATAAATGCTGTATAGTAAACATATATATGTATTCGGTCGATTGTAGGCGTAGGGACGTGGTTTATGTCTGTATGTGTTTCATATGTGGTTTGTTTTATGGTTGTTCCAGGATCGTTGCAGATCAGACGTGGTGAAATGGACTTCCTGTCAGCATGGATCGCGTCTCATCCAGCATTACCCTTTCTCTGTCTCATCTGGGGTAAGAGAGTCAAATGTCACCGCGGAGATTTCGTTACAGGAACTGTGGCCTTTTCAAGTCCCGTCCGGGGTCAGGTCATTCAGGCCTTTGAGTCGTCACGAAACCATGAGGACTTGATGTCCATGTGCATCGGTTGCCTTCTAAATCCTTGTATAGTGATCTATGTACTGTAAATCAGGTAATCCCATATTTCTCCACTCCCTTCCATCTGACAAGTCATGATGTTGAATTGTCCTTACTATCACAGCCGTGCTCTGTCTCACCTTCTGCTGTTGTTATTCTTTTAGTCCAGGAGTAATCTAGAAGGTCCATCTGTTTCACTCGTTTTTTTCTTTTTTTGCTGGGGGACAATCGCGCCTGATGAACAGTTGGACGGTGAGACTCGGTCTCTGGGTACTGACCTCCTGGTGAACTCCATCAAAACCGCCTCTCAGATGGTCGATTATTTAGTTTTTCCTTCCCAACGTCGGATCGGAGGCCTGCGTCTGACCGTTCATGCGACTCTCTGAAACCGACAATCTGATATTCACACCCACTTCGCGCAGCGATCGGCCCGCCGTCCCGGAGGTGAGGAAAAGGGTTTGAACCTCCTCCCTCCCGACTCATTTTTCATTATTTACAGCTACACTATTTCTGTCAGCTTTCATTTATAACTGAGTGCAACACTATAAATGCCTCATAGGAGACGCTGTGTGAGGATGCGGCCCGTTATGGGCCTCGCTCCCCTCTCCAGAACAGCCGTCTTTTCATGCCACCTGTGTGTGCGAGCAGTGCGGCGGCTCTGCGCAGCCATAAACGCTCATCTGATGCGGCCGGACAACACGTCATAGGAACCGGTGCTTTTATAGGTTGTAAAAATGGCCGGTAGATGATGTGACCGGGGGTGACAGCCCCACGGTTTCTGCTGGAGCTGTTTCTGCAGAAATGTCCCCGAAGTGTGAAATAATATCAAGAGAGACCAGGACATAGGAAGCAACGATTGCAACACCTTTTATTTGGTGCTTTACTAGCATGAGAAACATTCTGCTTACATTTAATAGTTTCATCCAGGTATTTGTAGATACTAGAAAGCTAAATGTAAAAAAAAAAATTGGATTCAATGGCTATTTCAGTGCCATCTTTAATAATAACCACTCAATGTTCATTTAAAGCTCTCTTTATGTTTCTGTTAAATTGTTTTCTTTGTTGTTGAGTAACACAGTAGTTAAAGTGGCCGTGTTGTATTCTCCAATAAATTATAGTCATCTTCCAATCAGTTAGACTATTACTAAGAAGACTAGTCCAGGGCTCTCATTTATTAAACAGTGTGGCTAATCCATATTAAAATGAATGGTCCATGCGTTCCTTTTCCCAGAAGCCTCTCTTTCTCTCTCTTGAGACGTCGCAGCAATGAGTATCAGGAGTCAACGCCTCTGCTGCTCGCTTGACACTTTTTTATCATTCATATATATTTCAGTGAGAGGAAAAAAAATGCATATTGAGGCTAAACTTGTTTCTAGCAATTAGCTGTGGAATGGACACTGACAGACAGTGAGTAGACAGCGAATTTGACATTTCCCGGTTCCTGCATGGGTCAGCTTTCAAATAGATGGCTCCGGTTTAAATAGTACATTTTAGGTTTGGATATGAATTATTGGAGCCAAGAAGACCTCTAACCTGTGACAAACATACTAACGTTTGATATTTCAGTCACACTGTGGACTGCTCTATAGCAGCTTCAAATGAATCTTATATTTTACTCGCTGATGACTACTTGGTTGTGCTGAATTTAGACAAAAGTTAGTTGAATCCACAACACCACAATATCTTTTACACCCAGGTAAGCTGCAATCATATTTAAGATACTAACGGGTGATGATATGTCACAATTTATATAGATGATCTGCTTCATAAGGTTTTAAAAGGGTTATGGTAGTTAACATTAGCTATGCAGATTAAGTTAGATAGTGAATTTAGTGGGTTTTTTGTAGATTTAAATTTGAATAGTTTTGCATTATAATAAGTTGTGTGAAAATACATTAACATATTGCGAAAAAGCGGAGTGAGAGGAGGACTGGGAGGAAGAAGAATGAAGGAGATAGAGGAAGACAGCTGAAGATGTGATTACAGAGCCTGACAATTTATTATTCCAACAAGTTTTTGAATACATAAGTGAGGCAAGCACTGCGAATCGTTTAACCAAAGTATTTTATCTAATGGTGTAGCCTTGTATTTAATATTAAATATTGGGGAGTAAAGAGAAGAGAGTGAGATGAAAAAGAAGGAAATGAAGAAAGTGATGGAAAATGAAATAATAAAAAAAAAAGAGTGGGAATAGAAAAAGTTGAGAAGAGGGGAAAGGAGCAGGGTGAGCAGACAGAGGAGGCATGATGGCTCTTTCCAAGAAACAGAAATGCCATTTTAATGACAACATGATGGGAGACTATCCATTTAAACACCCAGGTCGATACAGCGGTTCACTGCACCCTTTGTATTTCTTCCTTTTCAATTGTCAGCCGAACAATTGCGTTGGTAGAACATCAACAGACAAAAAAAGCAAAAAGTGTCTGTGATTGCCGCTGGCCGTTATGCCCTCAATCACCGCAGCCTTCAGGAAGGTAGAACAGTCCCTGGAAGAATATGATTTGGGTGAGTATTTGTCTGAAGACATATGCCCTGTTGTCGCAGCAAACAATGTTTGAAGATCCAATGATGCACCTTTAGCTGGCCTTTGTCCGCGGAAACTTCCCCGGATTGCTGCGATGACGGTGCTTGGAGGCCAGCGCTGGGTCCTGAATCGCCTGCTTCTGCACTCACTCCGGATACTTTAGGCACATAAGTGCATTCACACACAATGTGCCAAAGGGCAGCGCATTGTTTGCACTCACTTGGCGCACCCAAACGGCACACTCCCACTTTCTCCCTCAACATCTTAGTAATGTAGTAGAACCTACATACTTGTAGATGGCACGAGTTACGTAATAATGGAGGCAGATGAAGCGAGGGAGGCATTTCAACCACTTTAACTACTACTACTCTGATGCCTTTACATTTACTTTTTACTGGCATTACAATTATGATTAGCATAAATAAGTTGTTGAGTAACTCCTGCTAAGTGCACAGCAGCAGTGTTGGATTTCGTACAGTACAACCATCTTGAATTTGTGCTCAATTGGAGAAGTGCGCGATTTGGTTTGTGATCTGTTGGGCTGTATCGTCAGCATTGACTGCAAGACGTACAACACGCCATGATGACTTCCTATGAAACACTTTCCAGCATGAGGAAAGCACACTGATCGTCTGAAAGATTTATATTGTCTCCTTAAAAAAAAAAAAAAATGGCAACCTCAGCATGGAGAGATCCAGAAGGCAGCAGCCACACTGCAGGAAAAAAACTGCGCTAATGTGGCCGTCAATGAGGATGCGTTGGTTGACAAGGTTACTGCCCTGCAGGAGACAGAGATCCTGAGCGGGCGTTCGCTTGAAGGCACACAATAAGCTGGCTACATCTGAGCTGGTGTGTTGTCATGTTCTTACCTGGGAATAATGCACCGTAAATATATAAATATAATGGACAGCAGCATGAAGCGGGTTCCCTCTTCCTGCCGTCGAGGCCAGGCGCCTCGTCAACTTCCCCGCGCAGGAGTTCACGCAGAAGCTGGAGAAGACGGACGTATTATGTCGTAACTAGGTACAGATCTCATCTTTTCCCCCTCTATTATGATGTCAAATTATTTCAAGTTTTCTGTCTCTGTTTTGTTTGTCGGTGTACCTGTTGGTGTCATGGTGCGTTTTGTCACTGTGTTCTCTGTCGTGCATGTACAGATCAGTAAATACATTGTGTTGAACCGTTGTATTTATTGTGTGTTCCATCTATGTTTTAGCTTCATAGCTTCACTCATCATAGTTCTGTAATCTACACTTTTCTGACGGGATTTCTCACTCAGCCTGCACCATAGTTTATTACATTATAACCGTAACATGATCTAATTGAATGAATCCAGAATCGTCCCCCTTTTTTTATTTCATAGATAATAACATTGGATATTTTAATAATTTATGGACCACCAAACTGGAAATGTTCCTGTCTTTCATTACAGTCATCCTACCCTATAGTGATGAAATCTCTTTTAGTTAAGCAACTTAACCTTGACAGTTTTCATAGCCGAAGTATAAACCTCCTGATTTTGCCTTAAAGCATTGCAGCTTATACAGAACATACGTTTTAAAGAAGACACCAAATATAAACACATAAAAATGTGTTAGAGAAGATTCTACTTTAATAATTTGGCTAGAACCAAGAAACTATAGGCAACTAGTGCAAATGGATGATGTTTTTTGTAATCTAAATCGTTTTCATGTTGAGGTCTCTGTGTAGTCTGAAATATTTCTCAATAGGATTTTTTTTTTTAACTGGGGGAGGAAAATATGTAACAGCACTAGTGTAGGTGGGGTGTTAGGCAGCCGGACTGACAGTGGATTTGATGTTGTGGCTCTTTTCACTGGTTGTAAGGCTTGTCGGTCCCTCAGTGCTGCATGTACATGTAGCCTTGCTCCCATGGCTGCACCATGGTGGTGTGAATGTGTCTGAATTAGCCTCCTGATGTGCAGGTTACACCTTGTATGGCAGCCACCACCGTCAGTATCACTGTGCGTGAACTGGTGAATGAACAATTGTAGTGTAAAGTACTTTGGTTTAAAAGATTAAAAAAGGTGCTTTACAAACGCAACAAGCGTCGTCCTTGCTGAGGCTCGTTGAAATGCAATCCTTGAACTTTTTGACCTTTTGCCACATTTCAGGCTACAGTTTTATGTTTAGAATCCACACCAAGAAATGTCAGTCTCTTGATGTGTATAACTGATCTATTTGCAGCTGGTGGTTCTACAATATATTAACTTAGAGAGGGGGCTAAATTATATTGCATGCACATTTTTCTGTATTGAAATATTGTACAAATGTCGTTGTTCCACTTCATGATTGTATGCCACTTGGTGGTGATTCTTTAGAAAAGCAATTCCAATTGTTTGAAGCCAAATACCTTCGCATGGCACTGTATATGACATGCTAAAAAAACTCAAGAGTAATACCAGTTAGATGAATTGCTAACATTTTTTTGGGTGAAACCGCTAATTGAGCAGGAGTGCAAGTTATTGCTATCGTTTTCACTATATGTTGCTTTGGTATTTAGCATCAGTATTTTATAGAACAGAATAATGCAGCAGTGGCATAGGCAACATCGGCAGTTGCCGAGGGCATAATACTCTTTCAGCAGACACTGTAGATCATTGTTGAGTATTCATTTATGTAAACTCTATGCAAATGTTCTCCTGTGTTTTGGTTGTTTGTATGCATCCGCTGTAATGGCCAATCTTGCCCTTCATATTTGACGTGAGGTGACTGGTTCAGCCTTGATCTGAGAGCTCTGCCTCTCACTCATGTTGTCAGACGCAACAGAGCATGCACTTCACAAACAACTTGGTCATTGCTTCAATGAAGGTCAAGATTCAACAGCCTGGTGGAATCGGGCCGGCGCCTCTGTGGGGCTTTGTTTAAACGTGATTCATGCTTAGATAATAAGCACTAATTGGAGGAGAGGCTATGCAGATGTAGTTGTATTTGGTGCCTTTAACTGAAATTATTCATGCATTTATATATAATAAATGTATAATCTCTGCCGCAGCTTTAGCAGCTCATGGGTGGTCTGCTTTAAGGTTGAAGCACACTGCACCAAAGGATGTCACCTAAGAGTCTGTTTGAAGGATGGCCAGCCCCATCTATGACAAACAAGGGGGATTAAAGTGATAATCATTACTCTTCCCAGGAGGAATTAGCTGGTGGGACATCGACATTGAATAAAAGCCTCAGGTGAACTAGGTCTCTGATACTCCATGCTCTTTTCCTCCCCCCAACATCCTATCTGCATGACCGAGGGGGGATTTAATTCACAGTAATTAGTTTATTGACTCATTTTCAGGGCCGTATCACTGCAGTTTCCCATCAATAAAACATATGCCAGGGTGAATAATGTGGTCAGACACAATGGGGTGCCTTCTCAAAGAAAAAAAACCCACCAGACTCCCTTTACCACTTCCCCCCCCCCCCATTACAGACCTCTTATACACTCGGCTCTTGTTCTTCACCTCCACGTTATAGACCATCACGTCTCTTTCATCAGCCGTTTGACTTCGCCTCCTTTTCCCTCCTCCCTCCTTTCATGTCTCCAGGCACACAGGCCCAGCAGGCCTTCAGGTCGGAGCCCAAGAGCCTGACTGTGCGCTTCGGAGCCACAGCTGTGTTAAGGTGTGAGGTGCTACGCGCCTCGGGGACCGTGCAGTGGGTAAAAGATGGCCTCCTCCTGGGACCCCAGCGAGATCTGCCAGGCTTTCCACGCTACAGCGTGATCGGAGACCCCAAGAGAGGTAAACAGGATACTCACGGAATAAAATATAGAGCCAACTGGGGTTTGATGGACCTATCCGAGGTAAATAAATTAATAATGACATTTGAAAACAGGGCGACTAACACTGCACCAAAATTGGTCATTATAACTAGTAAACTGGAAATTTAGGACATTTACCTCTAAAGATTACACTTTTGTTTTTGCTCCCATTTTTTATGAAACATTTCTACATTTTCTACATAGACAAAATAATATTTTCTCCCCAATATTTTGCACAAATTTGTCTAAATGCAGCATCATTATTGCATAGGTGTCCTTAGACTGGCCACACTCTGAAATGTGCAGTTTAATTTATTCAGGGACACAGAACGTTACAGTGCAACACATCTCCTTTGCATAGAGTTAATCAGACAGTCCATTGTGGCCTGTGGAATGTTGGCCTCCTCCTTTTCGAACGATGTTTTGCGTGTGCATAAACTGTTTTAGATCTTTGACTTTGCTTCATAAAAAATGGGAGAAAAAAAAAACAAAAGTGTTGCATTTATATTTTTGTTCAGCGTAGTTAAGCGGAACAAGATAAAATAAAAATGCAGAGCACGACTGCAAATTTTAAAAAGGGTGTGACATTTACCCTTTGATGCAGCGGGGAAAGTAAACATGTTGGTACTGGATTCATCCTACAGCGCATATTTTTCTATTTTATTGTGACATATAGTTGATCTGGTTTTAATTGTCTCTGACATATTAAGCTTAAGGTTACTCTAAAATTAAATGAGATGATGTGGTTGCTATGGCTTCAAAGAGCTGTAATACACGTTACTAGAACCTATTGGCACACTGGCTTTTTATCCAGGGAGCATACAGGACTGAGCACATAGGCGATGTGTTGTCAACAGCCTTTCATATATTCTCAAATGTAAAGGCAAACCAGCTCAGAACAGTGTATACGGCCGGGCCGTGTGTGAATAGCGAGAGGGCTTTTAACTTGAAAACGACGGACACAGGAAGTGGCGACACCGGGCCAAAGCATTTCATCACTCAGTCACTCACTCGGAGACTTTCCGCGTTTATAGGGCTGGCCCCGCTGTTGCAGTTCGAGCCAAAAAAGAAATTAAAGCAACAGAGTGTCAGCAAATCAGTGTGGTAGGGAATAAAGAGTGTTGCAGAATCTGCACCACAGTCTATAAAAAGTAATAGCCAATTAGACGGCAATCCCGTGTAGGCTAAGAGAAGAGCATCTGTTCCTGATCAGCCCGCAACTAGACAAGCTGCACTTCACTGTTGCACCATGTGGGAGACCGCCAACAACATATAATAATTGAGAGAGGCATGGATGCCCATTCACACATTGTCCATGCTTATTAATGCCTCGCGCTTTCATAAACAAAACCCTGAGATGTTGTTTGACAGCTGATTAGTCGTCAGTGGGCATTACAGCGAGTTACAATGTTAGAAAAATGTGCCTGCTTTCAAACAAAAACAAAGTACGCAGATATCCACACGCACACACACACAAGCTGTCAAACACGCGTGCACTCATGAATAAAATACCCATCAGCACAGGTACACTTTACCAGGAAAAGAAAAGACTATGTATGCAATCACTTTACACTGCACAGAAAGAGCGAAATCATTTAAGATGACACTTGACTGCACTTGATACTCCACCAATTTTCACTGATTGTCATCATCAGTGATGTTTATTGATGCTTAAAAAAAGCCTTAAATCGCACATTTACGCAGACAAGAGGGGCGAGCGTTGATTTCAACGTACTTCCAGTCCATGTAGCACCCTCAGTTCCCCTGAGCTGAGGCTATAATCTAAACATGTATTGATATGAGCCCTGATCCAGGATGTGATGCATTTATGCTCAGCAGTGTGATTTATAAAGGCAAACACACACACAAGAACAATTAACACTGCTTGTTCAAGGCGCCAAAGCATTAAGTGAGATTATTCTTAATTCTTTTTCAATGATTGGTCCACAAGGTTAAACATAATTGTAGTGCAGTGGATGCAGCCAATTGGTAAAGCGAGATTTAAATACGAATGAACCCATGAGGACGCCGTTCACATGACATCGTATATGCCACGAATATTGCATGATTTTGTAAACTAATACAAGCTAAGTAATATCAATAGAGCCGTTTCATGGCAGCCATGTTGTCAGCTGATTCATAGGCATTGCGCTGTGTAGGATCACAATTATGTAACGATAGCAAACAAATAACAACTATAAATCTGTGTCTCTGTCTTTATGGCAAACGTACACATGCACAGAAGTCGATGGGCCGGATCTACAGTGCTCTGCTACAGTACGGACATAATGGTGTTGTAGTTGTATTGATGTAATGTTTCCTAAATGTTTTAAGACGCCAGCAGAAATAGATACAATATAATTGACAAATAAGCAAGTCCCGTTGCTGCCATTTCCACTGCCATAAATGCATATCTGGTCTCCGTACCTTGATTGGACTATTTGTGAGTAATTTCAGGAAAGAGGGAATATGATTAAACTTCAGTGTCTCTCTCTCGGTTTCTCTCTTTTCTCTCTGTGCACTCAATGAACTTAGATGTGAAAATTGCTTCTGGTTCATGTTAATTATCTTGCCAGCTTACTTGACACATGCATTTTTAGGCCTGGGCGGTTGTCAGACCAAGCTACTATTTTGCACATGTTACAGGCTGTGAGCCAGAGAATTGGGGAGAAGCTGGAGAACCAACGCTGAACATCATCTAATCCCCACAGGTTATGGCAAGGCATCAAACGAATCAAGCCACGCTGGCACGCCGGGCTATCAGAGCAGAGATACCGGGAGAAGAACTCTGCCTGGCACAAATTAATAGACAGTTTATTCAGTCGGCGGCGTGGATCTGGGATTGGATTCCGTTTACCGTCCTGAAACAAAATGTCTCTGCTATGAGTATAGACAGCTACTTGCATGTCAATGGAAATGCCTGTAGCGGGCGGTTCTCACCAAGTAGCATGTTTCCATTCTACAGAAATAAGAAAATGGCCTTTATATAATCCAATCAAAAGTAGCTCAGACTGTCAATGGGCAATTCCCATTTCATTATTTAAAAGTGAATAGAATTTAGACGCACTGATATAATAGAATTCTTGCAGGATCGATATACATGTGTCCAAAATTACCTTTTTACTCACCTGCTGAAGGGAATTGATAGATGAAAAAAAAATCAGCAGGCCAAGCATATTTCCTGCAAACCATCATGCCTGATAACTCATTACATGACTATATTGGTACAAACATTTACCCGCCAATGTGGTTGGATAGCCTTCGGAGATTTACTCACTTAACGGAATATCTACCCGCATTTGGCGCTTGGCGGGTGTTAATTTTGGACCCCTCGGGGGAACAGTGTTATATTCAGCAGCGTGCGAATATAACTACAGAAACCTGATTGCAATCATTTACATGCATTTTTCGATGTGCACGTCCTTATCATAACGTAATGTGTCAGAAATAATTCATCTCTCCATCTCCATTTCAGGGCAATACCATCTTCAAATTGAAAACGCCCAACTGGACGATGAAGCCCCCTATGAATGTCAAGTGGGCCGGTCAGAGAGCAGTCAAGCAATCATTTCCAGTACGGCCTGGGTCAACCTGCAAAGTGAGCAAAACCACCAAGTTATCGAGCAGAAGGGATCTCAGAGGATTATAATCATTTATTTTGGCACGGCAACAAAATAATGTATGATGTACAGCAGTAAGTAAGCATCCTCAGTACTCCAGTAACATACGCGACCCCCTGACCGTAAATCAGCATATAAAGAGCTGTTAAATATTCATTTCTATTGATAAAGAGCTTTAATTTGTTTAAGACGAGGCAGTTTCATTTGAAGCAGCGCACAATCGGGTTCAGAGACTAGATTTAATGTGTCCTCCGTACAGTAGAGCTCAGCAGTTTCCGTCACGCACAAATCACTTTCACCTGCTCCACAGCGCCCCCTGCGTCGGAATTACACATCTGAAGCAGGCAAAAAGCAAAAAACACTTTATTAGGAAAATATGCAATTTTAGGGAAAAAAAATTTTAAAAAAGCGAATACAACGTAGCTTCCGATAACATCTGTGGCTTTAAGGTAAGCACTGTTTTATTGTTACATAAAGAAACAAGCAGGGGTCAAATGTACGTAGCCCCTATCTCATACTTTGCTGAACTCTGAGATTCTCCAGATTGGGTCGTCTGGACAATCTCATATGTCTATAGTGACATTTTGTCCAGCTTCTTGGATGGTTAATATTTCTTCCACCAAGCACTATTCCATCCCTTCATGTTCCAGGTATAGGTCAATAGCTATAACAGGCAACTGTGTGATATAAAGCATCAGTATAACCTGCTTTTCCTGGGTTATTCGTGTCTTTCTTTTGCATAGGAGTACATTATAACAGGAGTGATAGAATAGTACCTGCTCAGAGATGGGCTGGGATATATATGTAGTTGTGTGATTATATTAGACCACCTGTTGTCGCTCCCTAACAACTGGTATCTCTCTCTCTCTCCCCCCGCCGCTCGTGCTGGTGGGAGCGAGCCCATATGTGGAAAGGAAAAGAGTCTAAAGGAAGCTTTCTTCTCCCGGCGCACTTCATTTACTTACATCCCCCGCCCCATTCTTTCCATTGGACAATTTCTCCCTCTCTCCCTTGCTTTCAGGCTTTCTCTTTGGTGACTCTTTTTTTTTTCAGATGGAGGGGGGGGGGTTGCCGTGGCAATTCCAGCAGCTTCACTTTCCTCTGGGAACAAAGCAGGTTTTTCTGACATCAATGGGCCGGTGGGAGGGACGGCGGGTGGTGTGGGATAGGAAGAGGCATAGACTGCAGACATCTCCTTTGAATGACTGTGTTCTCTTCTCCGCTGCAGCAGCCTAATGTTCCTGCAGCGGGCCTACACCTGCAGCCACAGCGGGCTCCGCTCCCACATTTATTACCTCCGAGACGCCCTTTTGCACGCGGGTCTACGTGCGCCTGGTCAACACGGTCGCCCCCGGGCTTTGAAGAAAAGGTCAAAATGTGTGGAAATTATGTTTCTTTAGCATTAGGGATCGCTGGTATTCAGATTTACCGTGACTGAACCTACGGCCGCCCCGTGCTCCTGACACGTCGAGATCCGAATCGTCTTCCACGCAACTCAGCTGGTGTTGTTGTTCCGCGTCCTGGGAACGCTCTCCAGCTGTTGGCTCTTTCAGATAGACAGTTACAGCTGTGCTGTTGCAAAGGGCAAAGAGTGCAGGGACCGACTTAAAAAGTATTCCACAGCCTCGGTCCTAAAGGGTCATTTGTTCCACCCCACCAACTCAGCTGATTCAAAATACATGACTAATCTGGGGCCTGATAATGAGCCGATGAATTGAATCTCCTGTTAGTGCTGAACTGGGACTGGAAACTGTGCATCCTTTTGAAGAGCACTGTCTGATGAGTTCCCTACGGACTTCTCCATCACTGAACTACAGCTCCCAAGGCCCCACACCCTTGGCCAGTCAACCATGTGCATATTCCATCAAGCCCTGCATCAAATCAAAACACTATAAACTCTTTATGAGGAGATACAGTGGGGGGAGAGGGGAGGAATGTGGAAAGAAAACAGCGATCGCTGGTTGTATAATTGGATTCTTGGGTCAGAGGGAGTACTATCATGAGTGGCTAATTCAAGATGGATCACCACAGGCAGTAAATAGCAGGGAGATGGAGGCAAAAATGTCAATAAGCCCCATCCATGGGTTTACAAAGAGATGTTTTCAAGACATTTCCATTGGTGCAACATAACTCCTGTGTGTTTTTGCTTTCCTGTGGAGCTTAGATAGGGGATTACTGCAATAGGCAGATCAAGTGGCAGTGAGTAATCCACGACAATAACAACCTGTACCCTCTTCACTGAAACCCCCCTCCTCTGCCAAAAAACCTACCCCGCACTGTGCCCGTCACATACCTGACACATCCTGTGTCTCGGTTTATACCATTAGCCTTAGCATTTAATCCTATTAATGAACAACTCTCTCTCACCGGATTGCATGGCTGTTCAGATGCCTTCTGCAAATGTTCATAACTGTTTTTTGATGTGTTCTGGTTTTAGACTGCGTTACTCATTCCGTTGCCGTAAGTTGGGTCTTACCAAGATGCATGTGTGTGTGTGTGTGTGCATGCTCCCGTGTGTGCACCCATGTGTGTAAGCTTATTATCAGTGTTGGTTGGAGGTTAGAGGACATTTTAGGAACCAGGGCTATGGTGAGCTTTTTTTTTTTCCTTGTGGTAGCTAATGAGTTTAGCACTTGAAGAGTATATAATGAGCCTTCATTTTATGATTCCCTGTTATGAATAATGGAACAACTTATAAATGGGGGCACAAGCAACATAAAACACTGTGACTTTATTCATCTTCGTTTGCGCGTCTCTTCGACACTCGCCCAAGAAATAACCCCGTCAGAGGACGATGTGTTGTACATTGGTGTGATGTTATGCAGATTGTACAGTGCCATGCTGATGTTACAGTGTCCGCGTCTAGACAATTAGCAGAGGAAGCTCTGCTAAATTACCAAAGGAGGCACTATACGGACAATTGAGATGTCTTTTTTATTTTGACTCTACAGTATGTGACAGAAATCTGTGAATATTCACTTGGGAGAGAGGTGTCAAATAGTATTTAAACAGTTACGTATCCAAAGCATAAGAGAGTTTGGTTGGTGGATGGTTTCGTTTCAGAAGTTTTCAGTCCCAGAAATAACACATGAAAGCTAATGTTTGTGTGTGTGTGCGCCCGTATGAGTTTTTATTTCTTCATACACTTTTGAAAATAAAAAGCGCATCCTTGTGCATGTGCATGTGCATGTGCATGTGCATGTGCATGTGTGAGTGGACTCCAGAGAGAAAACTGATCAGCTGTGTCTATGTGGTGTTGACACGTCTGATCTTCTGCAGCTGGTTGCACCTCAGTTTTTCTCAAGTTTGACACTTGAAGCTTAGGTTTTTCTTAGCTGAGGGAATTATTTAAGCAATGGTGCACAGAATAATTAGTTAAGGTTTCCTTAACAATGTTCACTTAAGTATTTAAGGTCCGCTCCTTATCTTGGTGTTACCTTCAACCTTAAACTGGAAAAACTGACTCCCACATTGTTGTTGTGTTAATTGTAGTTTGATGTCAATTTGCAGATCAAATGCACTTTTAATATGTTTTCTTTATTTAATTTATCCAGAAGGACTATATTTCACCCGCGATATTCTTGTCATCTTTACTGTCTACAGACAAATGGTGTGAGATGATAGCGAGTGAAGTGATTCCAAGAGCAGGTGCAAAATAGTCTCCATGGAAGCTATAGAATGTAAATGCTGTAAAGTCTCTTTCAATGTGGTGAATACTCTAACGTTTTTCCTCAAGGGGAAGACTTAAGAGTGTTGAATTCAGTTTAAAGAAAGAAACCTTAACTCGAGACTCGAGTACCGAAAGTCTTAACTAAGGGTGTTGCAACCAGATCCTTCTTTTTTTCAGTATAATATATATGCTTTTTAAAGACCGTTTCATCCTCTAAACCTCCAATATTTTACAGTTCCTCAGCTTGATATCCCGTTAGCACGACTGTGCACACATTGGTGCATGTTTTTAGAGAGAAGTGAGATGAATGTAGCCCATCTGCACGTTTCCTCGCCTGTGTCAGTGTGTTTGTGCATGTGACTGTGCATGCACTGTAAACTTCAGTTTATCTTTGGGTGTTTGTTTTGCAAAGGGGAGAACAGCGCGTGTGCATCTGTATGTGAGTGAGAGAGAAAGATAGGTGGAACGAGCTGCTTATGCATATTGATGTGTGTCTGCTAATCTGCTTCTTATCTGCCTTATCCATCCATCCGTCAGTATTTGTCTAATGAATCGAATTTTGCGGCTCACTGTTTCTCGTCTGAATGGCAGGAGCAAGTCTTTGCCTATCTGGGTTTGTGTTTATAGGCTATATGTCCCTTAATAAGAGAGATAGGGCTGGAAAGCAAAGAGAAGGACAATTCTTTTTCAAATCTGGCAGCCACGTAGACATGGAAGGGAAAAAAATGAGTTAATTAAGAGGACAACATGTTTGCTATTTGTTTTTGTTTTTTTGCTCTGAGTGCATGTCTTGTAGATTGAATAGAATGTGTGTTTCGTTGTTGCCCATCGCATTTGTACAAATCATCGTGACTGGGCTGATTAGGTCACATGGTTTGCCTGAGTGGATGTGATGGATAGAGGGCTGTGCTTCTCAGTCCTGAGCTGAAACGCACCTTCCCCCGCACTTCTGCAGTTTAACTGCAGTGGTCAAGAAGGATAGCATGGAGGGGGCGGCGGGGGGCGGGGGGTGGGCTCGGGCTGCTGGTGACGGATGATGGAGTGAATGAGAGATAAGAGGAATGGGCCGGCACGAGCCGGAGAGGGAGAAATTAGATACCTGCCTGCCTCATTTGCGAACAGATCATTATTCTTATTTTAGGATTTGTTAGGCTGCCAGGCACTCCTCTAGCACAACAAGTGATGCGCCTCTGTGAATCGTGCAGGGGCCTGAGTAGATTGAGAGTGCAGGGACTGTCAATAGATGCATGGCCCAGTCATCTTCTCGCGGAAGAAGGAGGAGGGGGGGGGAAACAAACAAATGCATCTCATTATTGCAACGCGCGCCTCTGCAGTGCTCTGGGTAACCCATCACAGTCCACACAGATTCAATTGCTTCTTTTAAATCAGTTTGAAGCTGCAGCCACATCTCATCTGTCTCAATAGCAGGCCGGAGCCAATGGGTGACGCTGCACACGGCAACAGCTCCTCCTAGTGGCCAGGAGTTGATTTCATATGCACCATGAGAGGGAGAGAGGGGGAGGAGAGCCGGATGCCTGGCTGGTTTGGTTAGTCGTGGTCCAGCTGTTAACTGCACGTTAGCGGTGGATTTATCTCTCAGATGCATTCAGCAGAAACTACCCCCCGACCCCCCGCCGCTGTCCCCTGCCGCCTGCCTTGCAGTCAGTTTTCATTCCTGCTACATCCCTTTACTTCCCTGCCACACTCTTTCATGCTTCCTGTGCTTTCCAACTCTGGACTCTGCTGTGCCTGAACTCGGGAACTCCGCCGTTTCACTTGATCTCTGATGAAAGGGAAAATTACCTTAACAGTAACCATAGTTTTCTAATTCCATGGACTCGTGGGCCCGCTAGAAGCTGGCACCGTTAATGATCGGGTCTCTGCAGCGTGCGGATGTCTTGGTAAAGTGTGGCTCAGAGATAAGCAGAAATCTCTTTGATGATCTCTATGACAGATTCCTCAATTTGCTGCCAAACAATTTTGTTTAAAGCTATATGTTGTTATTTATTTTATTTTATTTTTTTTTCTTGGAATTCCTATTTATGGTCAGATAAAAGATTGTGGAGTAGAATAGTGGAGAAGTGGAGACGGCTTTGATCAGTACTGAAAGCACATATTTAGCTTGGGGGTGATCTGAGGAGAGAAGTGTTTGGTGTTTGCTGTGATAGATTAGCACTGGATCGGTTTCATCACTATTTCATCTCTGCATTCTCTCCTTGTCCACGATTTGTATTCTAACTCAACAGAACATCAAACTTCTCATTGTATGAAATTACTCAAAAGCTGACAGCGTGACATCCCATTTCACTCCGAAATGTTCCGAGCGCTCATTATCATATTATTGCATAAGCTAATATCCAAGTAAATCCCACTAACCCCAAAGTTAGCATGATGAGAAGTAGGTTATATGAAGCTAGGCTGTTTCCCTCTTTCCAGTTCCTCCGTCCAAGCCGTACTTTGAGGTGGACAAGGCGGCGCCCTGGGTGGCGGGGAAGAAGTACATCATCACCTGCATCGCGGCTGACGCCAAGCCTGAGGCCGAAATCACACTTTACAAAGGTGAATAATCCATTCATCTGCATTAAATGTGACGGAGATGGTCGGCCGGGATGGGTTAGGAAGTCTTTGCCGACATCCTATACGATAAGTCACAACCTGAATATCATTATGAAGAAAAAACACACACACACACACACACACACACACACATTGCAGGATGGACATAAAGTGCAAGTTCAGTGAAGATTTCTCATTTCATACTCGAAGAGTTGAAAGGAGCAGACTCTGTGTGGGAGGAAGTGGCCTGAACATTTGAATTTCCGATATCCACTGACATTACAGTACATGTGCTGTACAGTGGATGTATCAGTTAAAAAAACACACACACACACACCAACCTGTCACATTATTTGTAGGGTTGTGTTGTCGGCATAAGATATTTTTTCATTTTTTCTTAGAATGAATATCTTCATTAAATTCAGTAATATGTACTGTAATTAGGGCTGTCAATCAATTATAAATGTAGAATGAGCACAAAAAGAAGTAAATTTAACTTCAAATACTAATTATTAACACCTTTCTTTTTAGACTTTTAACACATATTCTATCAAATATCCACAGAATACTCATACAAATGATGAACAGCAATAAATGTGTTCCATGATAACCAGTGGAAGCTTTATGTCGTCTAGGTTTCATATAAAATCCGAATCTTCACGCTGGCTGATCCCATTACAACCTCTGTATCAAGTCAGTTTTCATTAACGTGATAATGTTTTAAATTTAATCGCAAAAGTTAAGACCTTTTTTTTTTTTTTTTTTTTTGCAGCATGAGTAATTATTCTCTGGTGATAACGTAATCTGAGTACCGGTTTGATTACTATACATTTAGTAAGTTTAAGCACATGTCGAGGCGGTGGTGGTGGGGGTAATATATATCTCGTTACACATGCACCCACGCACGGGAAAAGCGTATTTATCATATTCCATATTTACCATTCCGCGGCAGAGCAACACGGATGTTTCTGCCTCACATGAGCAAATTTACATGTAGCGTTCTCCTTTTTTGTGTCTTCCCCTCATTGTGTCTCCTAGATGGAGTGGAGCTGACAGGTGCGGAGTCTTTCACCACGTCTGGCTCAAAGGATAAGCTTCTGAACACGCGTGCTGAAGTAACGTATGTTTCGCCTGCCTGCCAGACTCATTCTCCTCACCAGCCCGCTCCGTCTCTCCCCGAGTCGCTCTTTGTTTCTTGTTTTCACCCGGCTCTTGTTTTCCTCCCTCTGTCTTGGGCGAGTACAATGAATTTCTGCACACGGTGGAGTGTTACTTGGCACTGTGCGATTGAATTAGCTTCTGTCAAATGCACAAAATTACATTCCAGCAGCGAGACAGATCCGATCCTCACTGGTTTCGCCAGGTGCCTGTACATTAAACAGGGCCATAGATTACTTTAATCCGACTTGTCTCCTCTGTGTCAGAGATAATAACCTCTTGTCATATCCTGAGATAACATTAGTCCTGAGGAGCTGCAATGTTGTTCGGCTCTATTGCAGAACAGCGAAGGTCTTAAGCAATATTGATGCTTCTTCCCCATATTCACACGGAGCGCACGCGGCGCTGGGCCACGTGTGATTGCTATGACATTGTACTGAAATTTGATACAGAGGAGATAAACCGAGAAGTAAACCAGACTCCCAATAAATCCACTGCACTGCCTGCGCTAGAAAATGTGGTGGGAGCCTTTTGATGCACATCACAACGACGTATTGTTACAAGGTTACACGGCAAGACCGTGATGGGAGGTTTTCAGCGATTTGTACGGCTCGACATGAAACTTATTTTTATCCTCTTCTCTTTTTTCCTCCCCCAAAAGGGTCACAGCTCTGAGTTCTGACAATGGGAGGAACCTGGTATGTCATGCCAAGAACCCTGCTATTTTCCAACCTGTGGAATCCACCATGGCTATGAGCGTGCATTGTGAGTGTCTCCACCTGTGTGTACACTGACAGCCAAGTTCAAACACACACACACACACGGACACACAACTGCAGGGCCTGAGGGTAACCTGGGTGCTCGACCCGGATGTTGGTCCACGGACAAACATTCAACCTGAAGTTGAACTCACACCTACTTCAAGACAGCGTGGTGTGACCGTCCAACTTCCACAACATGATGCTTCTTGCCACCTAAGACTTGCATGACTATGAAAAAAAATTGTTTGGTTTGCATTTATTATTTTATTCGGTCACATTACTAGACTATCCAAAATGCATGAGTCATTAGGCCAATTGAGATGGATTATATCAGCAAGGCTGAACTTCTAAACAATATCATAATAACCAATACGAGAAGCTGAGGCCGCCACAGTTAATAATAATGATTCCTACAAAACCAACTCAGAAACTTTTAGGCTTTTTAGCTCAAAAATAAATTTAGTATCACTGAGGCAAGAGGGGAGGCTTTATATTATAGTATATTATATCATAGAAGTGACTGCAGCACACAAAGCTAAGCTGACAATGCTGCGTCTTTTTTTTTCTCGATTGCATTAGGCGTTTTCTTTCCTCTTGTTTGTCGAGGCAACGGTGGAAGCTGCTGCTGTTGAATGTGCAAACACAGCTTGTGTTTAGTGCAATTTAATATTTTCTCCTCTGTTGATCAGTACAAGTAATTGATTGTTTAGGCCCGAGTCTCTACCCACCTGCTTTTCCCCTGGACCTGAATAATGTTGTTGATTAAAGTGGAACGGGACTTGCTGACACCTTCCACGGCGAGCGCTTCCCCCGGCTATGCTGCCACGGGCTGACTAGACACCTTAATGCTGTCTCTATCTATACTCCTCCACATTAGATGCCACCGCTGCTGATTTAACAATCTCCAGTAACCGTGAGCGCAACTCCCTTTGTCCTCCTCTCCACCGCTGCACTCCCGCGTTACGACAACAGGGCCCCGCCGCCGAGCTCTAATGTCGCGGAACTCGGGGACCACCGCTGCAGCCCCGCTCGGCACGCCGGCCCATCAACGCCGGCGCGGTGGCCATTTTCACTCAGCCGGATTGCTAGCAAGGTGGCAATTTGTCACGCTGGCCGAGGGTCTGCAAGCCCGCTCTCTGAAACTGATTGCAGCAATAACAAAGGCCCGTCCTCCTCTAATTTATTTTACTGCGTATATTTTATTCAAGGAGGCTGTAATTTATTCATATTTCACGTTGCCTTATTACTGTTTGAACATCTGTTATTTTGCTTTATGGACTAGATCCAGCTCACTGCTCCCTTAATACTTAATGCTTTCATCAGATCTGGACCTCTTATCCCACAGTCATGTTGAATGTGCCCAATTTATTGTCCCTGTCTCAACAAATAGCAGCGCTCCCTACTCAATTTCCAAGAGTGTCCTCATCACAGTGCAGTTTCTTCTTTATGTTGTCTCCCCCTCAACCCACCAACTGACTACAAACCTTTTGAGCTGTACCCTTTTCCCTTCACTTTTACACTTTTACCTTTGTCGCCTTTATCTCTCTCCCGGGCAGTCGCCCCTCAGCCTCCAGTTATTGTGGGACCGGAAGGAGAGGAAGTCAAAGCGGGGAAAATCCTCACATTGAAGTGTGTGTCCCATGGTGGGAACCCCCTAGCCGCTCTCCAGTGGACCAAGGTAACACATCTACACCATCTGCTGAGGATGTTTATGACTCTGTCACATGGTGAAATTAACCCCTTTATTTCATGAACATTTGATATCCATTTTCATTTCTTTCTAGATTCTATTGATTTTTTTAAGCCAGAAAAAGGGTCCAATCATGCAGTGATGAATAACATTTCAAAAGTCCAATAAGAGAGTATTCAAAGTGAAATCATTAATTGAATGAAATGTTTTTTTACGCAATGGTTGGCTGAAGGAGCTGAAGGTGACTGGAGCTTGGGACAGAGAAAATCAGTTTTAACATTTTCATCAAGTGAGAAATAATCCATTCTGAGTCCCTGTATGTGTGTTCGGCCAGTTTATCCGAATAACAGCCGCGTGTCATCATCACCGGAGGAACATGATCCGATGAGCTGGCTCTCGTAATTTACTGCCGGCTCTAATGTCTCTGTAGCATTTTTAATATATGATATCATTTCATTTTGGAAGAAAAATGTCTCGCGGTGGAAATTTTACAAGTGTAGACGTCACATCATCACATCTTTGTGTTTTTACTGGGCAGAACAGCAAGCATGATATATATAAATTTATATTAAATTATATTTCATTATATTAAGCTATATTAGTATAACAGCTACATTCTAGTCTCAATAGCAATTTATTGCATCTGTGTCATTGAATGTAGATGCAAAACAGATGAACTCCAAATTTGGTATTCCTGGTATAACTCTACCATTTTATACAGTTTTGACCTATTGATTAAGAGGACACTAAGGGTAAATAGGGTGGACAAATATGATAGAATAACTGATAGATATCACAATGAAACTTCCCCATCTGAATTAATACATTGTTTTCTGAACTGTTTTAAATAAGCAAATAAGATGTTAAATATGTGCTAATGTGCATACACTTCCAAGTCTGAACATTGGTTAGAATCAGGTTCAAACACTGATGTTTCGTTTTGTTGATATTATTTTGGACGTGTCTTTTTATTACTCCCGACACACGCCATGTTTTGCGGAAAAATAAAATATTCTCTAAATCAGTCTATGAATGATATATGATCAACCCCCTCCTTAAAGACCTTCTGAATATAGTTAAAAAATAAAAAAAATGGAAAGTTTGGTGCCAGCAAGTGTTACTGAGGTTGAGAATTTTGGCTCAAAGTGGTGGAGAAAAAATCATTTTGAGAAAACAACCTTTAAAGATGCACATTGCAGGAGGAATCTACAGACTGTACATGGTGACCCTGGTGTAAAACAAACACCCGAATGTAGATTTTTTTGTATTTTTTTCGCTAGATTATGAGAAAAAGAAGAAGATATCAAACTAAAATTGATCTGAACCTAATCAATACACATTACATTAGTACACTCCACTGTGATGATGGGAACCCCATTTTATCATTTCTTATTCATACTCTTGTTGGTCTGATTCTTACTCTTAATATTTAATCATTTTTCTTCTGTTTTTATGAATTCAAGTATTATATAGTTATTTTAAGTTTAACTAAACATTAACAACCAACTGTAAAGGTTACAATAGCAAACTCACTATATACATTGAATAATTTCATTCATTGCCACTACCTCCTGTCATATACTCACTACACTACACTAACCATATAGGATGATGGAAAAATATCCTCCTCACAGCAATGATGTTGCCTCTCACGTTGCGTATTATGTGCTCATTTCTACACCAGGATGAGAACATTCTGTCCAAGACATGGGAAGAGGACATCGCGGCCCAGAAGTCCAGCAGCATCATCAACCTGAAGATCACCCCTGCAGACAACCAGGCAGTGCTGTGCTGTGAGAGCGTCAGTCCGGCGTCCCCGCTGCCTCTGTCAGTCAGCCGCAAAATCACCGTCCTCTGTGGGTGGAAAAGATGCCTAATATAGTGCACATAGCTCAAACACACACACACTTAGACACACAACACACTTGGCAGGTCTCGCACCAATGGATTATTAAGGATATGGACACGAGACAAAGGAATATAAATAGGAGCCGTAACCAGCAAAACCGATCCTTTTGCTGTCCCAGCGTAAATTCTAATGCTAATATCATTAATGAAACTAATGATTATTATAGCTGCGGCCCATATTTCCAACTGCCTCCAGATTAGTATCACTGCACGCTCTTTCACAGCCGCTACACAAATTTTAGCTGAATCGCTCCAACGCACAATCCTGAGGCGGTAGGGCCGACACTCACTTTGTGCGACAGCAACGCCAATGGTTAATAGATTATGCTTATCCCTCTCTGAGTGTAAAATGTTTGTTTCAGCAACAATAAAACAAATACAGAATTAATATTCAACAGCCCGGGTGCATTTAGTCTAACAATAGACTGATTTCCACTACAGAGCCAGACAATGTAAGTTAGAGCCTTTAAATGCTGTTTGGCTGACGCGCCTATTTCATGTGGATGGGCTTTGAACTGGGATTGGTGACTGCAGAAAACTCTTGCTCTTACTAGGTGAAGGTGGTTGATCCCCACCCCTCCTCCCTTTTTTCCCCCCCTCCCCAGGCCCGGGTGTCATGCCTCCCAGTCATCCATTCAGGGATGTTGAAAATGAGCTGCAGACCGGCTGACTGCGCTGTAGGCACTGGCAGAAGCTGGAGGGCACGGAATAAGTCTCACTGCCTCTTTTACCTCACGGCACCTGCCTAATTCCAACAGACTTTTTATGTGTGGTATGCAGAAACATGCTCCATATGGTGTCATGTGGAATAGACACACACATGCACAAAGATCCACACATGTCCCCCCCCCCCCCCCCTCCGTCCTCCCCCATGTCTGCCAGCGCAGTCCCTCGTCTTTTCCCCCCGGGGGCTTTGTGCAGCTGCATCACTTTGCCTTCAGCTACAGTATTGTACCCTGACTCCCCCTGTGGTTAAGACGAAGCAGAATTTAGAAACCACACTGAAAAACCTCCTGAGAAAACAAGTTGCCACTCAAAGTGATTTTCCTCCTCACCCTTGATACAGCTCTGTGTTTCACATCCCAAAAATAGGCGCGCCGCAGCTGTGATCAGAATAGGTAGCTGTTGAATGTTCTATTCACGGGGCGATATTTCACTGACTTCGCCGTCTTTGTGTGTGTGTTTTTTTTTTATGTGTGTGTGTGTTAATCGCGTGCACGTGCATCAGTCGAGCCGGCGAGGGTAATTCTGTCAGGTTCCTCTACGGCCATCGAGGGCCAGGAGCTGAGCTTCAGCTGCCACGCCACCTCCAGTAATCCACCTGTGCAGATCCGCTGGTGGCTGGGCTACAAGGAGCTCAACACCTCTGCTGTCACTACGGAAGAGGTGGGGACCACACCATTTGTACAATGCAGGGACATATCCATCAAGTGGCTAGAAAACCCAATGGTTTCAAATGGACCCTTCCTTAGTCCTGTCCCTTTTTTTCCCTGGGGACCAGTAAAGCTGGTTACTCTATGATAACTTTTATGAACCCAACTTTTTCTCTAGGGATGCTAGGGTTCATCCAAAGAGCTGTAGGTTTGATATTATAATATGAACAAAGAAACTTTAGCCTTATGCTCTACTGATGACATTTGAAAAACATGCCAGCGACTAACTTAAGATGTGATTATTCAGTGTAATATGCCAGAGAAGAATGGGCATCAAATGAATGTGACTTTGCATCGTAGGGTCAGGCTAAACTGTTATTAGAGCACAGAGTGAAAAGGCTAGAGACCTTGTTGAAGGGTCAATTGTTAATTATGTAGTATAAAGAGGATATGAAAAGGGTACATTTGAGTTTCTTTTTTTATTTTTGAGCACGAGGCAAAAGACGTGAAAGATGGAGCACAGACGCGTTGCCCTTCAGCAGGGTTGGCATTGTTGAAAACCATTAAATCATTTTTGCAAATGATATTAGACATTTCCCATGTTTTAGTCATTGTCATATTATCAAGAAAGATTAATTGTATATGGGACCTCAGGGGGGGAAATTACTATGTGACCCTTTAAACCAATCGCATGCAAATCCATGTGTACGAATGGCTTCCATTTTCCTCTATGCATGAAGTCCAATAAGCTGAAATATTCACATTATTGTTGACATGGCCAGGAAAAATATAGTGAAATTGAGCTCAGTCAACTTTGTCAGAATCCTCAATTTGGAATCTAATCTCATGCGAAACTCCATATAGGAAAGACAATGACATGACCGTGAGCAGTCTCCGTAAAGGCCTGCCACAGCTTTTCAAATGAATCAGCAGCCATTTCCAAAAAGAGTATTCTGCCACTCTTCTCCTCTTTTGTGTATGTTAATAAGATCAAAGTGAATAAAAGCTGACACAGAAGATGAGCATTATTAACCAGGCTCTTTATTCATCTGGCAGCAGCATTTTCATTTGATCTTACACAAGGCACTCAGTGTGCAGTGTGTGAACTTTAATGCATCTGAAACAGTGTGAGGTTAATGAAGACTGACGCTCCTGTCCAGTGTCTTTGTTAGTCTTTCTGACTGTGGCTTTTACAGTAATCACCCCAATAATAGCTTTAATAACCAGATGTACTGCATAGGCATGACCATTATCAGGCAGATGCAAAATGATGCTTTGCTCAATTTATAACTGTGCAAAGGAGGCGAGTCAGATGAATATGCTTATTTATCTCAGGCCATGCACAACATCAGTTATTACAGGGGCTAATTTGCCATCTGTATTCACCAAGACAATCCGGTATGCGTTGTTTTTCCTCTGTGATTTTTTTTCCCCTTCTCTCGCCCGACAATGAAAATGCCAAAGACCAAGGCTCTCTGTCCCCCCCCCCCGCCTGAGCTGTCATTTGTGCTTCGTGCCTGCAGGGAGACAATGGTGGGATGACAACCGCGTCCAACATCACCCACCGGTTCTCCCGGGAGGACGATGGGTTGCTGCTTACCTGTGAGGCTTTCAACAAGGGCACACAATTCTCCAAGACCCAGTTCATCAAACTCACTGTCTACTGTAAGTGAGCCTAGTTTTAGGAAATGCATATGTGTTTTTTAGTAAACATAACCACCATAAACCACCATGCACCAACATGCATTCTTTGTGCTGTATGAATGCAGCTAAGGAGATGTGGGCTTAGCGAGTACTTGGATGGGAGTCCATAAAACCTAAGCTGCTGCTGGAAGTGTTGTGGATGTTTCAATAGGGGGCATTTTTTTTCCATTTGGTCCTCGTAAAAAATGATAATGCCCTGATGCAGTGACAGGACACTGGACTGTAGGAGATGGTGGTCCCGTGGTCATTTAGGATCTGGTGACAGTTATTGCAGAGAGAGTATGGGTTCCCATGGTGTGCTGGCAAAATTCCCAACCTGGCTCATCTGATCATCCCTCAGTGTAATCGGCTCTGCGACGTTATTCTCTCCCCACCTCAGGCTGATGTGGGGTGAGCATTCTGGTGCAAAATGGCTGCCGGGCATCAGTCAGGTGGACGCTATATGTATGTGCAAAAATGAGCAGGCACCAAGTCTACAAATTGGCTGTAGTTTAGATGAGTTGAGATGAGGACTATATGAATGTAATCCATTATTATTATTATTATTATTATTATCATTGTTATAATTATTTTTATTATCTCTAAAGGTGTAAAAATGAGAGGGTATATGACTGGTATTGACTTTAACGCAGATTCCATTGATGGTTTCTAAACAACAACTGGTCTGCATCATCCACTAAAATTGTGAAACAATTCTGTAAAATATTTGAATTCCTGTTGTCCTTCTGTATGGTAGACCCCCCTCAGAAGGTATGGGTCGAAGCTCCTCCTCTCGATGTCCCCCTCCGTTCAGGGACCAAGGTCCGGCTCTTCTGCTTCTCCACTGGAGGGAATCCCACTGGAGTCCTAATTTGGTCCAAGGTCAGTTTGTGTATGCATGTCAACACATGCACATCTATATGTGTGTGTAAGCATGCACGCTTCTATGTCTAATATCGCTCCATTCCGTTTCAGAATGGAAAGAGAGTGGTAGAAGGATCGAAGCAGACCTCCTTTGATAGAGGTGTAGCCAGAGAGCTGAGCTTGGTCCTGGCTCCAAGTGACAACATGGCTACCTACCGCTGTGACGCCATAAACGAAGCGAAGAAGGCCATCTCAGCCAAAATTAAGATCCCAGTTCAGTGTGAGTTCCTCTGGTGCTTAAAACAGCCTGACCTTTATTACAGTCTAACTGGGCTGTGGGGAAAGCACACACAGATAAATGAGTTTGATATAATCCCATTCACGCATATTTTCAGCAATAACAGTTTCTACTCTTCATACTGATGTTTTCTTGTATATTCTATGGTTCCTAAGTTCCAGCGATAAGCATGAAGATAGCAGTGGACCAGAATGAGCTACGTCAGGGCCAAATGTTAAAGCTGGAGTGTCTGTCTGGAAGCAGTAATCCTAAGGCGAACCTCTCATGGAGTGTGGGCCATCACAGGTTTGGCAAACATCATCAAAACCAATGAATGAAGCCGTTATTATTTGTTGAACTTAAACTCCCCCGTTGATCGTATTTGCCGGATGGGATTTGTGTTTTAGATACAAAGGGGAGGAGAAGCCGGCTGAGAAAGCCCCGTTTGGTGGAGTTTCAGTTCGCAGTTCCCTGTTCCTGAACTTGAGTTCACAACACCACAACCAGATGGTGGTTTGCCAGGCCTGCAGCCATGTGTTCGCTGATGGGCCCAAGACGTACTTCAAGCTCAATGTGCTGCGTAAGTAGAGTGTTTTTATTTTTTATTTCTTACCTCCTTTTTTCTTGGTGAATAAAGACATCTCCATTGCTCACTACATTTCATAAAGAACATTTTATTCATTACATTACACTACATGTAATGTAATAGATTTTTTATACACTAAAACTAATAATATAACTGCATAATGAGCATTTTTACTGTACTTCTGAAACTTGAATTTAGGACTTTAACTTTTTATTTAGTATTTGTTATTTCTATTTTTACTAAAGAAAAAGATCAGAGTATTTTGTCCACCTACTGCAGGAGATGTGTTTTGCATGGATCTTGAGTGATGCATAGGGATGATCTATAATGGTGGGGATGTAAGCTGCTTTGCTGGTGTACTTTTGTACATAGTATGTGTGTGTTTTTTGTTTACTGGAATCCTTTTGTTGTTGGTTTGTGGGTCTGTTGAGCTCTGTGGCAGTGTGTCCTAATTGTGCATTTGCTTTGCTGCATGGCCATGTTTGTCTTTGATGCCATTTCACAGGCAGCAGCCAGCCACTGCTTCAAAGCTTGGTGCTGTGTACGAGCATGAAGGAATGTCACTGTGTGTTTGCGCGAAGCTGCAGTTGGACAACAGCACTGTCACTCGTCGTTTTAATGCCTGTCCCTTTCCCTCCCACATCGCCTTACTCCCCCGTTGTCTAAGTGTGTGAAGTTGGGTAGATCTGGAATTATTGGTGGGATGTCGACTTTCTACTGGCTTGACTCTCATTAGTGTCTCTCCGCTTTCATGCTCAACATGTTTTGTATGTCTTTGTGTCCTATCTTGCAGGTTCTTGTCATTCTGTGGGCCTTATTTTTTGTATCTGTGCCTCTGCTCATATTTTTTTGGCGCAAATCCAGTTTAGCTGTATTTAATGTGCTGTTTTTCTGTGTCAGACCCACCGATGTTCAGCTCCGACCAGCCAGCGCAGGTCCAGGTGATGGAAGGCGACATGGCAACTGTCCCACTGCTGGTCTCAGCTAACCCAGAGGAGGTCTCCTGTGTTTGGCTGCACCGCAGAGAGAAGCTGGTCAAAGGTGATCCGGAGCTGTGTGATGGCTCTATAAACCAGGTCCTAGTTGAGCTGAGCCAGCAAGTAAGCACTCAGCTCTGCCATTCAGGGTCTGAATAAAACATGGCAGGTTAGCCAGCATGGGACCCTGCCAAATGTGATTCTCATTATGGCTCTAATGTATGCAGTCTAAATGAGGATTGCTGTCTCCCTGAATACAACACAACGCTTCTAAATCTAGCTTCCCCTCCAGGCCGATGTCACCCTGCTACACCCACTCTCTTTCTCCGTTAGCTCTGTTAGTTCCATGGATATGAATCCGCCACCTTATAATAACTGTATCATGTATTTTGGAACCCCTCTTTTACACGTTGAGTGCGATGGTACAGAAGGTGTCTCTCATACTGCCTATTGTTGGCCTGATATGGGAATCCAGCCAGGCCAATCAATAATGCAGGATTAGATGTCACTTAGAGACCAGTGGCCATAGGACATGCAGTTGATGAGCATGTAATGAATACTTAATTTACCATTGTGTGTGTGTGTGTGTCTTTGTGTGCCTGTGTGTGTATGTCCATGTTTCCATAAAAAAAAAAGAAAGGGATTGGCGCTACAAATGGTCCGACAAGTCCTCGCTACAGATCCAGAACGTGACGAAGAAGCACGCCGGCCTCTACACTGCCAAGTGTACAAATGATGAGGGTGTGAACCAAACCTCCATCATGCTGGACGTTCAGTGTAAGAGAGTTTTTGTGTTTCACGTTGAAGATCTGAAGAGATTCACAGTTATTAGTTTGCACATATTGACGATAATACAATCGTTTTTTCCCTGATTTCTTTTTTTCACAGTTTACTTTGTTATCTTGTTTGACAGTTTAGAGTGATTTCTAGGAACATACTCTAAGAGCATGTACCAGAAGAAAATAGATGAAATGGAGAGAGTGAGAGAGAAGGGGAGAGATGAGAGGTTAGATATATAATGGGTTCTAACATGCCAGATTTGCAGGTCACAAGTCAACCACATCATTCATCACTATTGAACAACCATTCTTCCTTTCGAAGACAGAGAACAACCTGAAATGTTCTTGCTAATTTTCATGTTGCGCGCTGCCTTGGAAGGCTGCTGGACAGCATGTTTTTGGCCGTGTCTCAAGCCCTGTAAAATATCCACACCGTCAATATCAACACACGTGGACGCAGCCAAACAACATTGATTTCTGCCACATCCCCTCGAAACATGCTTCATTCATTAGGCCTCCATGCAAGGCCACGCACCTCCACCGCTGCCCCGGGCCCAGCCTGAAGCTCCAAGCCCTCTGCCCCGATAGTTATGATTAAATAATGGAAGTGTTGAAAATGTAGGTCTGTCCGATTCAAAGCCCACGGTACAAGCCTAATGGATTCCGCTGGCCTGATCTGACTGTGCTTGACAGTTGTAGATATTCATTATGTATGGAAGATTGTAGTAGCTTTTATGCGTGGCAGTGTAGCCCACTTAACGATGTCTGTCTTGGTTAGCGGGCCAACTTGGGTGGATCCAACCAACCCAGAGGTCCGTGTCTCTCAAGTGTTTCTTTCCACTGTTCTTCAAGTGTGAACATAGGTTTAGACAAGTAGGCACTAATGGCCTATTGTTGGGAGTACATGGCACACATGGGAAGTATAACAAGCTGTGTGAGGTGGAGGCAAATACAGACACACACAGAGATGTGATGGCACAGCAGAAATTACTTGATGGATGGATGAATGAAGAGGAGAATCAAGAGAGAAATAATTGACCGCTCTTTTGCAGTCAAAATTGAGATGCACTGTCAGCGGCTTTCAGGTCGAAAGCATCTGCAATGCTCCCGACATATAAGAGGTTAATGGCATTGCGTCTGAAACGTATAGGCCAATTAGGACGAGGCTATGAGCGAGTTCAAAGGCAAATGAGTTAAAGAGTAATTATAGCAATGCAGCATGCCTGTTTAATGGTTTGGCAAATGATGTATCCAAGGTTGGCATGTTAACCTTTGGTCCTTAGCCTTGTCCCTTTCTCTTACACTCAGATGCTCCCAGTGTTAAGGCGCAGAACGCAGGGCTTGTGTTTGTGAACCTGGGGGAAACGGCAGACCTAATATGTGTGGCAGATGCCAACCCCATTATACCTGACATGTTCACTTGGAAATGGCTGGTGAGAACCACACACACACACACACACACACACACACACATACGCAGGAACCCCTGAATCTACCCCTGAATTTTATTTTCCTTTATCTGGCTTCCTTTCTATTATTTTATCCGTTCTTGCCGTTTATCACCGGCCTTTCTAAATGCACAGATGCACCATATTTCACTGGCTCTAACTATCCTTCCACCCCACCTCTTCTGGCTCCACACTCAGCCCAAATCCAGAAAAATAGCTTTCATTACTGCTGCGTGACTAAAGGGCACATTTGTCAATGTGGCGTGGTCTCTGTATCTACTGATGCCTTCTCCGCTCTAACCCAACCCCCTGGCAGTGTTGTATGTCCTGCTTTCAACCTGTACAGCCCCTCCTTTTTCTCTTTCCCTGTGGCTCTCCAACCCCTGGCATTATCCTTCTCTGTCCTCAGACCTTGCCCCCCCGACGCCCTTCTCATCCCCACCTCTGGTTTCCTGCTCGGTTTCTCCCTCACTCTAACGTGTTTTGCTCTTTTGCACGAGGAGGGGGGGAGAGTGTATTGAGGGATAGCTGCTGTCCTCCACTTATTCACCCTCACTCTGTCTTCCACAGGGAGAAGAGGAGATGGAAATGGGAGAGGGGTCCCAGGAAGACGAATCAGGCCTCGTGACCATCCATGATGTGACTCGGGCTCATGCTGGCCTTTATCAGTGCATGGCCGATAATGGCATCTCACCCCCTGGCAGTGCAGATGTGCAGCTGGTAGTGCAGTGTGAGTCTGATCATTTATTCTCTGTGTCGGAGCAGAACATACACAGAGAGTTATTTGTAGGAAGATGTTTTCAGTCTGTCAATACCTACGTGTGTACATCTACTCCTGTGTTGTGTCTGGTTCTGCATGGGGTGAACTGACTGTTTTGTTTTTTGCAGTCAAACCAGAGCTGCATAAAGGAGCACAATGGAGGAAAGTAGCAAGTAGAGGGGATGGCACCACCACAGCTGATGTAATATGTCAAGCAGAGGGTGTTCCTGATGTTGACTTCTCTTGGAAAAAAAACGGTGTGCTCATGGACTTTGCAAACCCCAGGTTTGAGAGTAGATTATTTTTCATTAGTTTCATTGTCAACATGCTGCTGCTGCCAATATTTTGCTATATGGATGAATCCTCACAATCGCATTAAGCTGTATCCTAATATAATAATGTATATTATGTTGCCATTTCTTCACTACTAAATCCAGAGTCAGTGCATTTATGCTTTTGCTTTCCACTATGCAAATACCTGTTTAATGCTTCTTTGATGTGTAAAATTGGGTGACTTAGTGCAATCTGCAAGATATCGAAATCCCCGCTGTCTGCCCGCTTAGGATTTATCACCCTTTTCTTGTGTGTGTGTGTGTGTGTGTGTGTGTGTGTGTGTGTGTGTGTGTGCGCTGCAGGTATGAGGTGCAGACTGTGAGGGAGGGCCCTTTCCACACCAGCACAGTCCGAGTGGTGAATGTGAGTGCGATTCTGGACTATGCTGTCTTCAGCTGCACCGCTCGCAACTCACTTGGGGAAGACAAGCTTGACATCCAGCTCGTCAGCACAAGTACTGTATCTGCGCACATTTACACACATTTACATTTTTCTATGTGTACGGGGGGGGGGTCTCCCCCGAAAACATGCACTGTTGCAGTTCTGTGATACACACACACACACACACATATATATATATATATATATATATATATATTTATATATATATATAATCAGGATAAAAAAAATAACATCAGGCTATGAAAGATATATGAAAAACCCTTCTCAAAAAACTTTCAGAATATAGTTTGAAATAGAAGTGAAAAGTTTTGTTGTTTGCAAGTGCTGCTAAAGGGGAGATTGGAGTGAGGAAAATAAAAACACTGTGAGAAAACAGCCTTTGCTTTGTAAAATTCCAATCCAACATTTTCATTGGACCCAATGCTGACAGACACGATAAACCGAGATCTAAAACACATAAAAAAATTTTGTGTGGGGAAAAAAATAAACAGTTTTTACCAGCTATGTCTCACTTTAAAACTGCATTTGTAGCATGATTGGGACACTAGGAATACAAAACCACTGAGAATTCTACACCCATCTCTGCAGCCCTACAAAGCCACAGTGTGTTAACACACACTTTTAGCTCATTTTGCTATAGAACCTGTGTGAGTGCATGCTACCTGCCCAGCACAAAATAGCAGAGAGCCTAAAAGGCGAGTTATTCATTAAGAAAGTTAACCAGCTGGTAAGCTAAATGTAAAAGCACAGACTTGGAGGACTAAACAAAGGCTTTAGGACTATAAATATCTGACTTACTTAGTGCAATAGCGAGACTTGATTTGTGTGTAAAAAAAAAAAAAGTGTGAGTAGGAGTATATCAGGCACGTGTTGATGTCATGTTGTATTGGAGCCTTCCCGACCCGAGTGGTCAGAAATCACCTTGGGCGGCTTTAAATTAATGGTGAATTATCAAAGGCAGTGGTTAGGGCACACAGCATGTGGGGATTATTCTTATCTCCTACTTGGCAATGGAGCAAAACTGTTTCTATGGTTCTAATTTGGCAGCATATAGAAAAAAAAATGCGCCTACTTTGACTCGTCCAAAGTTTATCAGCCTTCTCCAGCAACATTACACACATGTGGGAGGGCCACTGAAGATGCAGAAATCTGTAAAACTGAGAGAAATCTCCTTGCTGAGTGTCAGGCCTTCAAGGAACTTATTTCATTGCTGTATCTCTACCTTATCTCATTCTGCCCATGGCATTACTTCACTTCTCTCTTAGATAATGCCCTGCCGATATACTTAGCTCTCCCGGTGTGACTTAGACTTGTCTGCCTTCAAGCTACCTGTGTATCCTTGCACTGCCACCATTATCAACGCTGTCCTGCTCTCAGCAAAGGCCCACAGCCACCATTGGATACACATTTAATGTTTATCATAAAACCCATAAAATACAATCCAATATTGGCCCTGTTTTTCCCAAGTCGTTTTTTAGCGCTGTATATTCATAATTAATCTGAAGCCGTGATAATAAATTTTAAATGCCTCCTTATCATTTGAGAGCCCGAGAGGAAGAGCGTTTTTTTTTTTTTTTTTTTCTCTCGGCATGCTGATTTTTTTTTTTTTGGATTTGAAGGAGCCGAGATCCAAATAAGACTGACCTCTTTGCCCTGGAATCTCATGAGTGGAGCTGATAGTGGGAATTATTTACTCTGCAAACTGGGCTGCAGCCTGGAGCCAGAGACGAGCGGAGCATCTCCTCCTTGTGTTGCTGCTCGACTATCTCTCATCCTTCTCTCCTTGACTATCACTCCCTCTGCTCCCAACACCACCCTTCTCTTTTTTTTCCACGCTCCAAATGAAAAATAATCCACTTTCTCTTCCCCACTCTGACTGAAGCGGCGCCTCGTGTCAAACTAAAGGCCTAGTTAGCCTCTTTGATCTTTGTTAATAATATTGATAATAATCAAAAGGGTCCATGACTCTGGTTTGATATATTGGACAAATCAGCCACTTTGTTCTGCCATAGACAATTATTTTTATTTTTTATCATTATTAAGCCAGGCTTAATTATACTGTTCCTAAATTAAAAGACTCTCATCACCATGTGGGTGTTAGTGACAGACGTGTGAAACAACTCGTCCTAATGTTTTACTCATAATGATGTTTTTAATATCTGTTATTTCATGTCTGTTCTAAAGCACTTTGAGTTGCATTTCTGCATAAAAGGTGCAGGTACAAATAGTTTATTATGAGTATTTATTTGTTACAGCTCTGCCTGTGTTTCCTGATCATTCATGCAACAAAGCACCATGAAAAATGCTAAAAGCTGTCACATATTTCTTAAAAGCCTGTGAAATAAACTGTGATTAAAGCCGAATGTTTCTAGCTCCCTTCCTCCAGGCATGTTTAACAAAAAAAAAAAATGCAGCTGCACAAGGACTGCACAAGACGACGACTAGACCATAGGGGGCATGTCCCCATGGCTATGTAGTGTGTGATGGGGCGTCAGGGAGACACCAACTGACCACCGCTCAGCGTAGCATGAACAGGGATGTAGAGAGCTGGTCGTCTGAGCTAACCAGCCATGAGCAGCTGCTGTCAGCCTCTGGACACACAAAGAGCCCGCCGGAGCTTTGACAGTCACCCGAAGCACATCCAAAAGTTTCCGTATAGTGCCACTGTTGTAGTCGAGCTCTGCTACGAGAGGGAATTTTGTCCAGTGTGTGTGTGCGAGGTACAGTCAAATAATTTAGTTTATTGTGTAAAAACCATATTTAGTAACCAATTTAAGGAGACCATGGCCATGATGATGATTACCTCCCTATCTTTACCTACTTGTTATTCTATTTGTCATCAATAGTTTTTAACTTTTTATTCCCAAAGATCTGTGTTTTGACATATATGTAATATTTGGCATGAGTGGTAAACTTATTTCATATCAGGATGATTAGTACATGTTAGGTTCAGACATAAAGCCTGATAAGGAAGAGTCTGGGTTGTTACTGTGGGTCCTTATGGGTTAAAAACTGTAGAACTTCACAATGTCTTGTAACAATGATCCAGCCACAAATTAAGCATTTTGCCCTGAGAAAAACCGTATAACTCCTGACACTTCTTTAACATGCTGTATGTGATGAGAATAATTGTTTTTCAAACAACATAATCTTAATGAAAAAAAAAAGTCAGATCACATCCCATTGGCCACATCGTGTTAGGTCAGAGATAATGACTATAATCACTTGTTTATCTCATGAAGCACAGTTCTCACTTTCTGAGTCTGAGGACTTTTTACCTTCCAACCTGTCAAGTATTTTGCTCTTTGCCAGTATTTCTAGAAAATCTTTTTTTTTTTATTTCATCCTTTAGACCGCCCGGATCCTCCCACGTCGTTTCGCCAGGTCAGCGTCAGCCGGGACTCGGTCACCCTGGAGTGGATCCCCAGCTTCGATGGCGGTTTGGATCAGAGATTCCGTATAAGGTGACACGCCGAAAGAGGATGGCGGTTTAGTAAAGACACCCTTTAACAAACAAACAAAAAAAAAAAATGTGACAGTGGCTTTTTTTTTTTTTTTTTTTTGTGATTGACAGGTACCTTCGGAAGCACTCAGACAGTTTCCTGTACACGGACGTGTTTCCTCCCAGTGCAACAACCTTCACTGTCACCGACCTGCAGCCTTTCACCACCTACAGCTTCTCTGTCAATGCGCTCAATGCAATAGGAGAGAGCGGCTATGCTGACAACAATGCAGTACTGACCATAACCACCAAGGGTCAGTCTGGAGTAACCCCACCTTCAGAGTGAACTTACTGTACTGTACCCCATGTTGCATTTCATATTAGCTCATTGTGCTCAGAAGTGTGGCATTATGGGTGTTGCCTTTCTCTACAGGGAGGAAAGAACAAGAATACGCCCCTGCAGACGATGACCCCCCGGGTAAGTCCCTGATAACGACTCCCGGACAGAGCTCTTATGGCCAGTTAGACATTGTTATTTGCAGCCAGCTTGGCGTGGGTAATTCATGTAAATGTATGCACCTCCGAGGCGGCTAATGTTTGCTCTACGAGAGTTGCAGTTGTCATGGTGCCCATCCAAACCCCCCCCCACCCCACCCCTCTGCTAATCTTTTATCAGCAAAGACAATTGGAACAGTGGTCCAGTCCGCTTCAGTTTAGGCTACATCTCCCCAAATATTCCATCTTTTTAACTGTCATGAAGCATTGCCCTCATTTCTGATGTTTCAGCCGCACACGGCCTGTCAGCCTATTTGACGGTGGTGATCACTCTGGTCTTTGGGGTCCTGCTGGTATTGAATTCCCTGGGCTGCTTCCTGGGACTCAGGTGGAAGAAGAGGCGAGGCCAAACAGGTGAGCATAACGATCTTTTCATCGGATGTTTCCCGCGTCGCCTTCCGTCACGATAACGCCCCCCGATTTCCTCGACCAAAAAAAAAAAAAACCCTCTAAAGCGATTACTCTGAACGCTGATTGTCATCTCGGCCTCTCACTCTCTCTCTCTCCTCGTCTCGCCGCGTCCTCCTTTCTATCCGTCTCCTGCCTCCTCTCCCTGTGCTCATTCTCTAAGCCTCTACCCCCCGCCACAACCATCCCTCAAAGCTGTCACTTCGGCGCCGCGTCCATATCATTTATCTCATTTGCTGGCTTTATATCCTTCCTCCATCTCTCCCTCTCTCTCTCTTTATATTTGTTCTGGAGTCAGTCACGTTCACCCCGACTATATTTTATTTTTTCAACCCTCACCTTTTTTTTTTTTTTACATTGACTTTCCGAGCTTACTTGTCGTTCATTTTCTCCTTTTTTCTGGCCTTTTTTTATTGCTCTGATCAATTTCAGTGCTTATGGGATGATCCTCCTCTCTTCAAGTTCTTCTAAGCCTCTTTCGTTCTGTGTTGTGTCCCCCCCCACACACACCCCCCCGACCCCCCTTGCAGGCAGTAGTGAAGGCAGTGTATTGGATGAGAAGAAGAATGAAAAGGAGGGGTAAGTTAAGGATCTGCAGTAATAAAGAGAAATGCATCCAATCCACTCTAAAGAAGGAGACCTGATCCATCGGCTACCGCGGCTAAAACCGCCAGGCAGGCAAAACAACAAGCTCCTGTCAATATCCATTTATATTAGTGTCATCAAACTTGCACCACAGGTCCTGCAATAAACAGGTATATACTGTATACTGCATGATACATTCTTATTAAAGTCCCCCTCGACTCAAAAATGTGTTTTTCACCAGCCGGTTTGATGTATGAGCTTTACCGTGCAGAATGATGTATGTGCAGAGTTCGACGCTGGAAAGCTGTTTTCTAGATTTCAGCCGCTGAACAAAGTTTCTCTGAGCTCATCGAAAAATAGATTCCTACTTTAGAGCCGATCATAGCGAAATTAATGACAATGTGATGTGGAAACTTGAAACGCAATCACGATGAAAATGGACCGAGATATATAGTGTCACTTACTCTTTCGATACTACAATAATTGCATAGTTTTAGTATTGTTCAATGACAGTGGGCTTTTAATAAAAAAAAAAATCATTGCACTTATTCGTCAAAAAAAACATATTATGGAGAGATATGGCACAATTTATTAGTCTGAGCAGATGATTTGTTTCGAACTTTAAAGAACTTTTGCCAAAATTGGACAATTATAAGTTTCAGTTCTATTCAGTTCTAAAATGCACTGTTTAATATATCAATACCATTTTTAAATAATTATATTTTATTCATATTTTATATGAATCAAAAAAAGATACTGGTCAGTGGAATAAAAAAAATGTGATTTCTCGACGCTGTCGTACAGTTATACTGAGGAGTTGGTTGAAAATGACTCATATGTGCGAAACAAAAGCACAGAAAGGTAAGTGCATTTGACGGATTCCTCTTTCTCCACACAGGTCTGGTCACTCAAGTGTAAGCGACGGCAATAAGTATGAAAGCAGAGAAAAGATCAACAAAGCAGCCCAGCGCACCCTCCTCATCGACTCTGGGTCTGAAACAGACAGCAATGTGTACGAAAGCTACGCAGGGGTGAGAACAGGGCAAAGGAGGAAAATAGAGAAAAATATGCAGATATAGGAAAGGGTTGAGTAAACAAAAGAGGGGGAAGAAAGAGGTTAGACAGGGGGTGAAGGCATCTGGCACAAGAGGAAGTGGAGAATTCATCCACAACAAGCAAAGTGGATGGATAATCTAATGAAACCTTTAGCTGTTCACAGAGATGGAACGTAGATCGATACGGCACAATTAGCATTCAAAATACACATCGATCTCCGAGAAATTATCATTTTGTACTTCAAAAAAAGGGCCAGCGAGGATTTGAACCTTGGAGAAATGTGTCGAGCGAAGGTAAAAGGAAAGCGGATAGCGGCTGTGCTGTCAGGAGGAAATATAACGTAACCTCAAACTCCCATGGAGGCCAGCCCACTTTAGAACAGCACACTTGTGAGGGCTGGTTCAGCCACAAAAAAAAAGATATTATCTCATTTGGTATCTAACTGTATACAAATAGTTTTGGGAGATTTGCTGCCTGTGGTTCGAGGTCTGTCTCTAAGATACAACACAATGCAGAATTGGAATTTGTTTTTCCCCATTTGTCCAAATGCACTCAATTAGACCTGTAGTGCAGTCTGCCTCACACACGCACTCTGAAATCTAATATATATATATATATATATATATATATATATATATATATATATATATATATATATATATATATATATATATATATATATATTAGATACAATACACCACAGCAGAATGAGTGGGTGTTTTTTATTTCACAGTTTGTGGGTTAGCAGGAGCATCATAGACCTAACTATTCACTCAGAAGCACTTCATTAAAAAAAGAATAATAATAATAATAGCCCCCATTAAAAAATCAACATATAAAAATGATCCCTATCGTCCTGGTAAATTGACAGAACTCACTGATAAAACAGTTTTTTTTTACATATTTCTTTCAAAATGCAACTGCTGGTTTATTTCGTTGATTCACCTTTATGCTATTTTATTCCAAATTCTCCACACCTGCCTGGAGGAATACATCTAGGGCCTAATCAGAAAACACATTTTTGTCTCTCTAGTTTTGTGCATGTGTGTGTGTGTGTGTGTGTTTTATATATTTGTGTGCAACATACTTAAAGCACCTGGAATTCTCATTTCCCTCATGTTACTTCAGGTCATTCTGATGATATCTCTTGCCTTTTTTTTTTCTCACCAACTACAGGAAAGTCCCCATTATTATTATTACCCAACCGGTGACTTCATGCCGCCTCTCAGTCCCCACACGGAGGAAACATGTAAGCGTGATGAGACACGAACACACCTTCTATTCCCAAATATGATGCAGTCTATAGCATCCAAGGTTAATTAGAATAAATTCTTGTGCATGTTCTCAGATGTCACCCACCCCCCTCACAGCCATTTGTATGATGAAGTAAGAGATCAGGGTCCGTACCAGAGGGTCCTGCCGCCCTCCCGTCCCCCCCCTCAGGTCCTGTTTGACCAGAGGTTGCCTCACCATAGGAGCGACACGCCGGCCCCCCCTCAGGTCTGTACACAAAAACCCGCAACAAGAGCCGTGGTGCGAGCGTCCGTTTGATGCATTTATCAAAAAAGTGTACAAAAGCTGCTGGCTCTGACATGTGCGTATGTGTAACGGTAATTGAGTTGCAATCTGTGCCTCAGCAGGGTCCCGGGGGACCGAGGGAGTTCACGGAAGTTCGACATCCACAGAGAGAATCGGATCTTCCCTTTGAACTGCGCGGCGAGTTAGTCTAGAACCGGGAGGTCAGGGGGGAAACGCCGCGCCGCGACGAGCCTCGCACAGCGGATATCACAGTCGAGCTCGTATAATCTTGTGTAATTTCAGTAATTTTTTTGATTGTGTTCTTTCTGAAAAAGACGTCATCTGGAATTCAGCAGTCGGAATGATGTGAAAAAGGCGTCTGAAAAGTTTCAATGGCCTGATACAATCCAGAATGTCAAAACAATGCTACTGCGCCGCATAGTCATCTCTTAAAACAGCTCCTTTTCTTTCCTCTATTCATGTCCTTACACTAACTCCTCTCCCTCCTCCCTTGACTCTGTTTTTTCTTTCACCATTGCTGTGTTTCTTGGAGCCCAGTCATACTCACTCCCCAAAGTTCCTCCTGCTCTGGCCTGCAAATAGACGCAAATGCGTTGGTCAGGCGTAAGAATAGACTGGTGGTCGGCAACACAGACCCATGTTGCCACGCTGGTAGACATCATCCTTGACGACCCCCCCTCCCACCCCCCCTCGTCTACCACAAGGAGTTTTAGTCCTCACAGCTACTCGCTGGGAATCCCCACAATAGGATTGTACCAAGTGGTATTTAGCATGGTCATGTCTTCAGGAGGTAAAGCCATATCTCAGGCCGGACTCTAATCCTGTTTTCTCTCGGATTGAAGTTTAGCTCCCAACATCAGCGTGTGTGTGTGTGTGTGTGTGTGTGTGTGTGTGAGAGAGAGAGAGAGAGGGAAAACCATAAATAGAATTTGTCTCATTGAGAGTGGGCAGCCAAAGACAGATAGAGACAGGAAGAGGGTGAAAGGGTTACTGCAAAACAACGCTGCAACTTGGTTACCGCTACAAAACAAACCCCTTTTGGCGTTCTGTGCTTTTTCATTATTGTTCAAGTGTTGTAGTTCAAGTAAAAAGCGAGAGAGAGAGAGCAGAGGCTCCGCCGCGTGGTAATCAATACGAGCGGCTCGCAAAACCCGGTTTCTCCATAAAGGAAGGAAAAAACAAAATGAAACATAAAATCCGTTCAGATGCAGGGATTTCAATCGATCCGTGGATTAGATAAAATCTAATCATCAACGTTACGTTAATCTGATGGTGATTTAACATGTCTCTCAGCAATCGGACATAGAAACATTTCCCTCACTTTGATGTGCCGTCAGACTGAAGGAAAAGCTGCAGCAGCCTCATTCATACAGTATTATATAATACATAATAAAAACTTAAATCATAATCTCTTGCACGAAATCCGTTTAATAAACTAAGAAAACATGAAAGAGACATTTAAGGTGTTAAGGAGATTAATCGTGTCGTTTTCGATCGGTCTTAAGGAAACATTTTTCACAAAAATGTGTTTTCAGAGTCCACGATTCTGGAAGGAAAAGGAAGAAATGTTGATATTTGAACACAAACACTTTTCACTCACACCGGATTTTAAAAGATAAAATTTAGCCAATTTATTAGGCGATTTATTTTTTCTTTAACTAAGGTATAACAGTTCACTAGTTTACTGAAAAGAGATCCTGAAACTGTTTTTGGTTTGGAAGTTCACTGATTCATTTAGAAGTTTTCACCACAATTCTTTCAGGCCTCTTGTTCATCCTGTAGTTGTAATCACGCTCTGCACAATTCTGACCAGTATTGGTGTGTATTCCATATACAGAGCAGGGCGATGTGAGTAACAGTTGAATTTTTTATTTTTTTTATCAGTGCCCACATAGAACCGGCAGCTTGCAGGCAGTATCCTGGCAAAAAATACAGTGGCTTGCGAAACTCTTTGTGACCTTTTGCCACATTTCAGGCTTCAAACATAAAGATATAAAACTGTAATTTCTTGTGAAGAATCAACAACAAGTGGGACACAATCATGAAGTGGAACACACTTTATTGGATATTTTAAACTTTTTTAACAAATAAAAGACGAAAATTGGGCGTGCAAAATCATTCAGCCCCTTTACTTTCAGTGCAATAAACTCTGTCCAGAAGTTCAGTGAGGATCTCTGAATGATTCAATGTTGACCTAAATGACTAATGATGATAAATGGAATCCACCTGTGTGTAGTCAAGTCTCTGTATAAATGCACCTGCACTGTGATAGTCTCAGAGGTCTGTTTAAAGTGCAGAGAGCATCATGAAGAACAAGGAACACACCAGGCAGGTCCGAGATACTGTTGTGGAGAAATTTAAAGCTGGATTTGGATACAAAAAGATTTCCCAAGCTTTAACCATCCCAAGGAGCACTGTGCAAGCAATAATATTGAAATGGAAGGAGTATCAGGCCACTGTAAATCTACCAAGATCTGGCCGTCCCCCTAAACTTTCAGCTCATACAAGGAGAAGACTGATCAGAGATGCAGCCAAGAGGCCCATGATCACTCTGGATGAACTGCAGAGGTCTACAGCTGAGGAGGGAGAATCTGTCCATAGGACAACAATCAGTCGTATACTGCACAAATCTGGCCTTTATGGAAGAGTGGCAAGAAGGAAGGCATTTCTTAAAGATATCCATAAAAAGTGTTGTTTCAAGGGAGCCAAATAGTTTCGCAAGCCACTGTATATATGGTCAGAATCATATAGTATGTGGTATATACAGAATGTAATAGGATGAATTCATATCTATTGATGTTCATAGCTGCAGCGCTTGTCTTTTATTGTTTAGTGCAGTAGATCAGAAACTTCCTCAAAGTTTCCGTGGCTCTTGTAGTGTACGCAAATAGCGATCGAGCTCTTATAATATCTCTGCGCGGAGCTCATTTCTGCTTCCAGCTTCTGCTTTTTTTTTTTTTTTTTTTTCCTCGAGCACAATTCGTCACGTCGGTCTCATGAGCGCACGCGTGCGGCACGGATAAGTCACGTAGCCCAATGAGACGCGGAGAAACGAGGCTTCCATCTTGATAATACGCTTTTTTTTTTTTTCCTTAACTGATGAAGATGACACCCCTCGGTTCACACAGCATCACTCTTCTTTCTGTCATTTCCCAGCAACAGCAATGGAAATATTTACACTACGATATCATTTAAATCTGTGCAAGCTTATTATTGTTCATAAATTTGTCCCAACCCACAAAATTCTGCTCCACCATGGGGCCCTGACTGCCTGGAGATAAATCTCAATGTTTCGCTGAGCTGCGTTCCTCAATTAAGCTCGTTATTCTCCATCATGAACTGTCAAGGTGTGTTTGTCTCATTACCCGACGATTGTTTAACTCGCCGTCAAGCCGACTGCTGTCTTCAAGCCAAAAGTCTGTTCCTGATGCATCGTTCCTGCTCAGGCAGGAGCGGTAATC
Organism: Eupleurogrammus muticus; assembly: GCA_036785175.1. Taxonomy (NCBI): domain Eukaryota; kingdom Metazoa; phylum Chordata; class Actinopteri; order Scombriformes; family Trichiuridae; genus Eupleurogrammus; species Eupleurogrammus muticus. Next base: position 4,371,476 of record JAYKQN010000026.1, read on the forward strand.
GGCTAAACTGATGCTTTGACAGTTGTATGTCAACTCCTATTTTCCTTTGCTTGCCTCACGCACACATTGATATGTTGCGTTTCTGAAGGATCTCCAGGGAGCTTGAGCACACAGGCCGCATGAAAGCACAATTAAGTCGAAAGAGGAACAAATAACATCTCTTTTTTACCCCTCCGCTGAATGTGTGTGTGTGTATATATATTCATATATAATTAGTTTGATAAAAGAAATATTAGATTGAGTAAAACTCCTTCATCACTTGAACAGGTTGTGCTACCAGTGGGGAGCTAATTCAATTTCACCCCAAATGTTTGCCAACCCCCGTCATCGCTCTCGTTATTCAGATTTTTCAATTTGAACTAAATAGAAATCAAATCAAAAGGCAACCGCAGCTTTTACAAATTAGAACACGATTTTTACAGGCGGTTATTACAACTCACTTTGTGCCGTTGTAAGTAATGAGGATTTGCCCTCCAATGTGTACGACGGAACACAGCGGCAGCCTGCGGAAGATAACCAACACAATAAATTATAGACGGCATAATGAAACTAAGAGAACATCCTGTGATCCTCTTTAATTATCTTCGCCAGGTGTAAAAACTGGAAGGAGATTATTCCTTTTGTCGTGACAACTGGATCTATCAGCCTAATATTTTTTTTTTGTGCAGCTTTATGACTGTACGTTCAAGGACTCCTTGCAGTTGCGGTCACTCACAGTTTAAAAAATATATATTTTATCATTTTAAGGACGTTGCTGACAACTTTCTGCAAGTTATAATCTTTAATATCCAGCAGTTGGTTAATCTAAATACACGTTTTAGCTGTGAGGGCCAGATTTTAGCCTTTGTTTTAAGATAAGATAAGATAAAATATGACTTTATTGATCCCACAACGGGGAAATTTGTCTGTTACTGCAGCGTACATAGTAAAGACAAGAAAATATAAACTAAAGAAGATAAAAGCTATAAAAATACACAACACTATGTACAAAATTCGTAGAATTTGTTGATCCGCATACACAGTATGCATTATGGACATAGAATGGAGAAAAAATACCGATAAGTTGCAAAAGAAAAAAAGTATGCATAAGCAAAGCATATACACATACATACATGCACTTACATACCTACATACATACACACATATTTGCATATATATACGCACATACATACCCACGCCCATACACACATGTACACATACATAGCTAATGCATACTTGCATGGTGCAGGATGTGTGTGGAGGAAAAGTGACGAGTGACGAGAAAGTGACTACAGTAGATTCATGTTTATGTTATGTTACGTTATAAAGTCTTATTGCTGTCGGGATGAATGATCTGCGCTCCTTCTTGCAGCGAGGGTGTTTGAGTCTCTGGCTGAAGGAGCTGCTCAGTGCACCCACCACCCCATGCAGAGGGTGATGGGGGTTTTAGCATCCATTGGTCCACCAAAGGTAGCCACAACAGTACACTTTTTTGTGATTTTCACTTTCATCTCAACTGAAAAAGCGACGATTAATTCTGGTTTTGACGGCTTTTGACCTTAATGTATGTACCTCACCACACCAGGAGTCTAAATAAATCCGTATCACAGATTAGCAGTTTTCCCCGTTGAAAAGCCCCCTGCCTCCCCCCCGTGCCCCTGCACCATCCCTCTCTCGGCTGATGACTTTGCGCCGTCCTTCTGTTTTGTGAACCGTGTGGCATATCTCAGTGTGTCTCCTTTGGTTACGGCTGTGTCATTTATCCTCTGTTTTAGCCTCCTCTCTCTCGCAGAGGAAGATGTCTCCGAGCTTCTGCTCTTGACTCGTCCCGCCATTTGTCCTCCGGCTTTTTATTCCCGCTGAACTCTTTCAGGCCATCTCACGCACAATCAAATCTCAAATCAGCATCCTTCGATTTCTCCCCAAAAATTGCAAATTAAACATTTCTTATGCACTCAGAAGGAAATGTTTTTTTTTTGCTTTATTACAACTATTTGTCATGTAATGTCTACTGTAGTTATTCCAAATAAATATTTAACATTCAAATTATTCATTATTTATTTATTACATTTTCCTCACTATGAGCAGCTACCGAGTTAAATCACTTATATTAATATATCAATCTATCAATGTTAATAAAGGATATTAACAATAACAGATATGTGCATCCTGTGTACCTTTATTTGTAATACAATAATATGTTTAGTACAAAAGCAAGTCAGTCAGTTATTCTCTAATAATACCTACATATTTTTATTTAAGTAACATTTTAATGCTGAACCTTTACCATTAAACTGCAGTATTACTACTTTTTCTTAAGCAATGGAAGCAATGGAGAACGATACTAAGCAGAGACTGATATAACATTTATATGTATTTTATATATTTATACATGTGTGTTATCTTAAATGACTTGTGATTTGTATAGACATTTTTTTAAAAAGCAAATAATGTGAACCTGTGTAAATTTCTGAATATGTATTTTAAATTTTAAATTTCTACACTTATCCTGAACTTGCATCCATGCACTAAAGAATTACTCTACAAAAAATGAATTGATTACTCAGTATTATTTGTATTTATGTACAAAAGCTCATTAGTTGCAACAGAATCTCCTACCTTGATTGGCTGGAGCCATCCATGTTTTCAACAGCACACTTAAGAAAAAAACCTATATTTTACATTTGAGTTTGCGTTATCAGTGTGTGTTTTTGAGCCACCATAGAAAAGAGGAATGTGACAGAGAACATGTTGATCTGGAAACATCGGCACTCAGGACAAAGACTGTCCTCTGCTCGTGTGGATGAATCGTCGGCTTTGTCTGCTACAACAGTTGGTGTTTGTGTTTCTGTGAGTGTAATGTGCACACACACACACACACACACACACACACACACAAATGCACACAATGCAGTCTTGAAGCAATAGTTTTACAAATATATAACATTGATTCAACAGGTTCGCTGTGTCACTGCTTAACACCATTCGATGTGATAAACGTGGAGCGGATTAACTTTCCGCGGCGGAGCAGAATGGAATGGACGTAATTGTGTATAAAAAATGGAATAGCTGAGAATTTCTCGTGAGCACACGACAGCGTAGCTCCTTTAGAAGATCATTCTCAATGCCAACTGTGTTCAAGAATAATAAAATAAATAAAAGGAAGCCATTCTATTAAAACGCCCGCTATAACGTGCAGCATTGTTGAATGAGCATAAGCTTGACAATATACTACTATACTATTATTTACTATAGCAAGGTCATTTATTTCTTGTTCGTGAGACACAAAAATAACAAGGACACAGGTGACAGATAGTTTTGTGGACAGAAACGACGGTGCACACATGGAGGGAGACTGTCAATTAGACAGGATGACAGACAGAGACACTGCAGTTCAATGCTGGAAACACAGATTTAAAGTAGGAAGTGATGCAATGATGCTGTGAGACGGATAAACCGACACGCAGATGACAGCCACACGGCGAGAAGCAGGAGGCCGGGCTATGAGGTAAAGTGGGCGAGCAGGCGAGCACAACTCAGGCGGTTTGAAGGGAGGAAGTAACGGGTGTGGTTGGTTAGACGTTTCCCCATCAGCCCTTTTTTTTGTTTCTATCCAGAGACGCCATACAGAGGAACAAAGAACAGAAGATGAGGTTGTGGGCAAATCCCTGGACCGGAGCACGTCACAGCATGGATTCAAAGGTAAGCGCAGAGTGGACGGCGAGATATCAGAGGGCTGAGGGTCGTTTTTGAGAGGCAGGACTGAGCGGAGATTGATGGAGGGTGACAGAGAAACGGATGAACAGACAGACTGAGAGCGAGTGAGAGCGCTAGATGTGACAAACAAGCAGGCGGGTCAGGCCAGGGGAACGGGAAGGACTTCTGTACACAGCCCCAGGGTGGGGGGGGGGGACAGGCCTCATCTTGACATATGCTCTGGAGTGAAATGAAGATTGGCGTGACCCGCTAATCTGAGATGTCGCAGCTCATGACGGCGGCGGACGCTCACCTGTCACGCTGCTCCGACGCCTGGAGGACGAGCTGCCATCGGGATAGGTCAAAGAGCCAGATGCATTTTCCGCTGCGAGGGAATTCGAACCGAGCCGCTTGCCCGTGGACTTCCACCCGTCACCGCCCGCCTCGGCTGTTTAAAACAGAAAGGTGCACGCGTGCACGCCGTCTGGCTTTGTTGCCTGCGCTGCTATTACATCAGACGGGTTTTTGCCTTCTTTTTGACTGTCTATAGTGTTTGTTTCAATCGAGAAACAATATGCTGTGAGGGAGGAAAGATTGTTTTCCATTATGGTAAAAAGACTTGTTTTGACACATCCTCCGATGCCATTTTTTTTAATTGGTGACAGTAGAAAAACTTGGGGAAAACGCGGTGAAGTTTGATCAATAGCGATGCAGGGTTCAACACAGACATGTGGAAGGAGCCTGCACGCACAATGTGCGGGCGGCCTCGATCGCTCATGTTTGACAAACGAAGAAAGAGAACGCCGCCTGTCTTAAAAATCCTGACATTTAAGAGTCTGTCTTCCGTCATGCTTCCTGAGAAGCGTGAGCCACGTGTGCTTCAGAGGCTGTTGTGACATGCGGTAATTTCAGCCAGAAAACTTCCTGACCGCTTAGACCTGTGCAGAACAAAATGTTTCGGTGCAACTCCTCTCTTGCTTCAAACCTCTATACAGATGCTGCAATGTGCAATTTGGTTAAACAGTTGCACAAACAATTGACATGGCTGTAGAGGTGGTGTCTGTGTGTCTGATGTTTTGTGTCTGCAAAAGATGCACCACAGAAGCTGTATTCATCTGTGGGGCTCTGGCTTACTATGCAGGTACCGTGTAAAAATAGCTGAGGTTCAGCCTTTATAACAGTACGTGTTGATACTGTACCAGCAAATACACAATTTCACGCTCGCTGTTTGCTGATATGTTTTTTCCTTTTCAGATTGATTTGACCTCCTTGATCCTCCTCCTGTTTGTCACGTTAAATGGTGAGTGCTGAACATTTAGAAACTAATCACTTGATTAGTTTGTAACTTTAGAAAAGGAACCACTTTAGTCTCAAATCAACAACAGTACAGATTAATACAAAATGTGCAGAGCCGACCGATCGACTAATATCTGAGAGAAATGTCTATACAAAGTTTTCTATCAACAGGCATCATCATAGGAGTAAAAGCCTTTGGTGCAATGAAGTGTATCTGTAAGAGGAAGTTCCTTTGTGTGACGGTTACTTACTGTCAGTTATCATGCTCATGTTGTTCATATTTCCTGTTTTTTTTTTTTTTTAAAGCTATATCATTATTATTTCTAGTTTTAAATGCCAAATATCTCAATATAGTTTTACATATCTCTTTACATAGAGAACAGGTCCTTTTTGTGAATACAAATACTCTATATTCGTGACATTACAACCTCATTAAGTCCTGACAGCTTCTTTTAATGTATAAGTATGTGGGCTGTATGCATATCTCTCTTTTTGGTGTAAGGGGACTTGTAAGTGGAAGAAGAATCATCAAAACTGATGCAGCAGAGGCTATGAAATCTTAATTTTTTTTCATTCCTCCAGCAAGTGTAAATCTTCAAAATCACTGGATCCTACAGTCCTCATAATACACGTCAGTATCTTTGTGCAGACCTCACCTGCCTGGTAAATAACCAGATGCTAAAATGACCCTAAGAAAGAACCAGCGTTAGTTCCTGATGATCATCACATGTATGTTCTCCTTTAACTGCTGGAGGATGTACAGAAATAATTGTGATGAATCACATCACACTCCTTATAATTATATATAACGAGGGTTCCCAACCTGAGTCCCAGCCCCTAGTGGGCTATGACGGTATTGCAAGAGTGCTGCATCTTTTTTTTGTGTAAAATTGTAATCATTGAAAAAACTTTTTAAAACTTTTTTTTATGTTTTAAAATGAGTCCAAAAATATTTTGAGTATTTGAAAAATAAAAACATATCTGACACTATAACTTGATGTAAAAGTGTCACATTCAGGTCAGTCTTTCACCTTTATCTTATTATCATTAAGATAAAGATGCTCTGAGAACATTTTATTCTGTGTGTCTGTGTGTTGTTTACGTCAGACCATGTGGGCCGCCAACATTTTTGGCATTTTCAAGTGGGTTGACAAGGTTGAGAACCACTGATATAGTAGGGTATACAGCATAATGGGAATCATCATGGGAACGATTGCAAAAGCCAAAAATTTCAGCACAGGCTGAGGGTACAAAAATAAACACATAAAAAATACTGAAATGACTAATTGAAATCAATTCCTTTTGATTAGGAACATGTGCTTTAAATACAAAAGGCACGCTGCAAACAAAATAGCATTTTTCCTTTTGTTTATCTGACACTTTTTAATTACACCTCCGAGTCCAGTGTTACAGCAGCAACTGTCGGTTCATTAAAGTGGTTGGAATCACAATAATAACCCCGGAAAGTAAAGGTTTTTGTCGGGTTTCGGCGCTAATTGGAGAGCGCTGAGTGAGTAAACAGACAACGGCCCCACTGTCCGGTCCTCTCACACAACAACAAGTCGGCTGTGTTGTAGCTGCAGGTTTTGTGAGAGCCGCGTCTTTGTAGCCGCGCCGCACCGACTCACTCACAAGACTATTACTGTGACATGCTCCGAGTACATCTGCAGGCCCCGTCTCTCTCTCTCTCTCTCTCTCTCTCTCTCTCCTGCGTGGCCAGACACATTCTGGAGCCTCTGCCAGGAATACATCACAGCATTGTTGGAGAAAGTCACAGGGACAAACAACACTGGGCTTTGTTCTTCCTGTAAAGTGTACCGTATTTAGGCCTCGTATGAGGCCGTGCACTTATTAAAATGTGACTTCTTTTTCTCCTTTTTTTTGCCCTGCAGTGTCGAGGGCTCAGCCTCCCACACCAGTGGATGAAGTGGAGCCTGTGAGCAGCACGGAGCTGCAGGCGAGGAGGCCCACCGCCTCCACCCCCCCTGGTAGGGTTCTCATGGCTGTGCTGACAGATGGCAGCATGCAGAGTCCCAAGCCTATTTTATTTATTTATTTATTTTTACAGTGACTATCCATAAACATTCATATTTAGACTTGAATGAAATGATCTCTATTTACCTAGTTTCTGTATGCGAGGTACTTAAGGTACTAAATATTGTACTTTTTTACTCCACTATAATTACCTAATAGCTTTAGCAATTTATATATATATATATATATATATATATATATATATATATATGAATATTTAAATATTTTTCATTAAATAAATATCCTTCAATATTATAATATATTTTTTCTGTTTTATTATTATTTGCACAGATATTATGATGCAGTAATCTCACTAGTAATCTACTAGTATCTTAAATTGGCTCCACATTGATGTACTTAAATATATTTTTTTTAATTTTCAAGTATTTAAGAATAAAAAGAAGTAGTAAAATATATTATATTAATATAATGCAGTCTACATAATGAGTACTTTTACTTATGATACATTAGTACATTTTCTTTCACTAATTTACCATTTTCAATTCAGAATATGTACTTGTATTCGAGTATTTTTTTTGATGCCGGTGTTTTTACTTTTACTCAAGTGAAGGATCTGAGTCCTTTGCCTATCATAACTCATATTTCATATTTCATCACTGCCTTCGTGACAGAAGAAGAGGAAGAAACGAGAAACGAAACCAAAGTCACCAGCGCTGCAGACTTCTCCCTGGGAACTTCCCCGGTTGAGCAAAAAAACCAGAGCAACAGCACCAGCAACCCGCTGAAGGTCAACGCCACCGCCGTCATCAAGATCTTCACAGGTAGCGTGGTGTGGTGTTGGCACGCCACGTGGTGCCATTTAATGTGGATTTCATTTGTTTTATTAGAAAATTAGAATGATTTCATTCTTACATTTAACAAGACATATGCAGTACATTAATGAGGGCTTATAGAGAATAGGAGAAATAATAAAACATATCCTGCATTTCTTATGCAGCTAATGTATTTTTATGTTTCTGTTCCTTTAGCATCCAGTCCGGCAGCAACAAAGCCTGCACCAACTTCAGGTAACAATCTCGACCTCTTCCTAGTCCCCAGTTGGTGGAGCCATTGGATGGTGGATAGACCGTGAACCCTCCACTATGAAGAACGTCCCCTCAGACCAATAGAAAACACGCACAATGAGCGTTCCCATCGAGAATGCAGGAAGCCTAAAAAAAACTAATTATGAGGTCATCTGAAAACGCTAAACTCCGCGTCCTTGTTGAGACGCACAAAGGAGGAGTTCTGCTGCATTCTGCCGTACCAGAGAAAGGGAGAGAACTACGCTTTAAAAAGCCTGAATGCCCTTTGAGAGTGAATTCAGTGGAATATTCAGAAATTCACTTAAAAATGTCATTAAAAATATGAATGCATCTGTAATTTAATAAGTAATTATGCGTGGAATTGCATAGCAAAGACAAGGATTATATTAAAAAATTCTTAACTGCATGTATATCAAATTCAAGGAAACCAATGGTTCTGGTTCTGTTTTTTTTTTCTCACCAGCTTCCACAGTAAAATCCAACACATCCGCCACGAAGAAAACCACTGTTTCTGTGTCACAATGGAAAGCCGTTTCCCCAGGTGAGTAAAAAGCGCTCCCACTCCACGGTTACCTTAAATGCCACAGGCATTGCGGTCGTATTGTTATCTCGTGGCAAACTGACAGTATCACAACTCCCCGTCCCCCAAATGGAACCCGTGGCGGAGCGCTAGAATATATCACCTCACTTCCTCTCAGATTAATGCTTGATTGTACCTTATGCAAGTGGAGATAAGATATTTGTGTGCTCGTGCTCAAGGCTCACCATAGATAGGGTTTTGATGCAGCATCAACAGCATGTCAGCGGGGCCATCTCTGACGCTTATTCCCTGATGATTCTTCCTGTAGAGGCTTCTTCCTCTGTACTACAAACTTAATGCGATACTTTTCTTTCTACGTTCTCCTATAGATCCGAAGTGGGACCAAGATTTCACCTATGGTAAGAAGCTCCCTCATTCCCGTATCTATAAAGAGCTTAAGCACTTCTGCCTTCTAGTCACCCTGCAGGACCCTAGAAAAATTATTCATGGGGCTCAATGGGGGGGAAGCAACTTATTTTTTTGTTTGACTTGTTTAATGAATCGTGCATGTTTCTCAACCTATATAACTACATGAGCTTCTGTTTAAAAAAAGCAGCAGGTCTGTAGCCTTTCTAATTATGTAATTTCACAGGCCTATACTTCCAACACTGTCACGACAAAGTGAGACTTTCTTTTCCTGCAGACTAAGTTGTCTCATCATTGACCACCATGTAGGATTTTTCTGCGATAGGTTCCCGTGAGGGAGTGGAGTACTCAGGCACGTTATTGCATCTGCGGTTGAGTTTGATTCGTTTTTTTCCCCGATGTCTAGACTACAAGTCCCTGCGCCACGTTGGGCTGTCCATTGCAGCGGTTCTCTTCATCGTGGGTATCATGGTCATTGGCTGTAAGTATCAGAGCCACCTTGTAACCCACCGTACACTATTCAACAGTTCCTCACTCTTGTGCAACGGTTTCCTCGCCGCAGGTGGAAAGGTGTGTAAGCCACCAAAGTGTCGCAAGAAGTCATCAAAGTAAGTACTTGAGATGTTTACGACCGTAATCTTTAATTTCATTAATTCTAGCTCGTATTTCCTATTTGTGCAGTTTTCGAGAGGTGCATGATTAGCACAACGGACGGATAATTTAAGACAGACCAAAGTGATGTTTGACTGAGTTACAATCCATTGTGCATGAAGCTGTTCTTATATCATGCTGTTGGAAACTGCAGTTGAATGAGTTAAGTAATTCATACCACAGGCTACTGGATGATATATGGCAAACAATCAGTCACTTTAGACATAATACCTCAACAGAATGCTGACTAAAATCTCTGCGATGATTAATAGATCAGAAAGATCCTGATCAAGCTATTTGTTAGGAGGGATTTGAATAGACCAACCACGGCAAGTGCAACATGTCTGTTTTCCTTGCTGTGCTTTCATTGCTTAAATGGTGTTTGATTCTTTTTAATGGCCTGTGTTTATTTTCCAGGTCATATCGAGTGGACCAAGAATTCAGCGCGATAGCAGGTGTACAATGATCGAAGGGCAGAGTTGACACTTAACCAACACACATCTTATTGTATATGAATGACGGATCTGCAGCCATGCATGAAATATGCTCTATAAATAAAGACTGAATGGAGGACTGAGTGTGTGCATGCTGCCTAGGAGCACTATCACTAAATAACGTGAGTGTTCTTACAGTATAAACAGGCTCACAGTAATGTTATTTGTTCAGAAGAAGATTGCAGGAAACCTGTCAAGGCATGACAAATAATAGCACTGCTAGCCTGTTTATAAGAACAATCACATTATAATTATTAAAGTTAGGATAAATTAACTTGAGAATGTCATATAAAATGCACTAAAAAAAGTAAAGGGATTATCTGGGGAAATAATGAAGATGACAATGTCACTAAATGTTTAAAAAAAAAAAAAAATGATCATTTATCCAGCTTGAATAAATAAAAGTAAAATAATTATAAAGGGGTGAATCATGTTTTAATAATACCATCAGCCATGAAGCAGGTTTGTTCCTATGACCTTTATATCTTATAACACAGCCATAGGCTGTGTCTCACAGCGAGGATTTTTATTAAAGGCTATGAAGAATAACCCCAGAACATCCTGCTTTTGACAATCTAGCACACAAGAGCTCTATTCCAGCAGGATCTAGAGATGAAGCTAGGTCACTTCTGCTTCCTCCTGCACGCTCTTTACACTTTCAATCTCAACACAAACGTGATGTTTAGTAAAGGGTTTCTAAGCCTCTTAGTGGCTCTATGCTTGTAAATGAGTAAAGCCCTAGATTAAACAACATCCACTGGCGCATTATCTTTGCATCCATATGGCATCAAAATGATGCAGACAACAAACTCAGAGAAAAACAGGAACATTTACAACAGATTTAATGTCAAAATCAACACAATCCAGGGTTCAGCCACATAATACACAGTAATAATTATTGTTATATTTGCTATCAGAACAAAATCGGGGATATTGCAGCTGTGCAAATGGCAATAAGGGGATATACAGGTTATACATTCACCCACTGCAATTCTTGTGAGATATGTATAAAGCATAAAGTTTGTTAATTACACAATATGCTGAAAAACTGTCCTTGGCAAAAACAAGACATGGGTTAATCTGGATACACAAGTGCAAAAGAACAAAGACCAATTTTTGGGCTGCAATAAAATACAAAAATACAAATATTTTACATGAAGCGATTTAGCCAAATAACAGACTCCCACTCGCCAATTTCTTTACACACAATGCGGAGAAAACACATGAAACCCTTAAAATAGACAGCCATATAAAAAGACCTATAAAGACAATATTTTATCAAGGCACACAATGCATGTGTATGCATATAGTTCAGTAAATTTGTAAATAGATAAAATATATTATAATTTTAGAGTTAGAATAATGAGCTCAGACAATGCTTTGATAGAAATAAACAGCCCAAAAAAAAATAAAAGCATAAATTTTGCACAAGTTGAGGAAAAGAAATGCTCCTTAGCTACATTTATTGCATTAGCACTAGTAGTGCCACAGCAGAGTGTATATAGGAGGAATAATGGAGTAGACCTTGGCCACGTGTGCAGACCAAATATTGGATTTGTCTTTGGATCTCTGTACAAGTTGGTCTGTAAAAATATTCGCGTAACGACGGCTGCATTGCGGTTTGCGTGAAAGACATGTTGAATACGAGTAAATATGAATAGACACACAGATAAAAAAAAAAAAAAAACGCTGAAATGCTTTTTTTGGTCTAATTGTCTTCACTTTGAAATGCTGACACGTAGTGAAGGCTTACCGGGCTGGGCTATGCTTCTGAGAAGCACATACTGTACACACTGCGCTCAAATATGACCAGTAAAACAAATGCGCAGGCAATAATCCTATTTGCCAACTTCCTCTGCTAAAATAAACTGGGATGCATTGTTCACCACAGTTAGCGCGGAGCTATAGGCACCGTGCACACTGACGAGGGCGTGCCTACACAATTGTTTTTGCTCTCAAATCGGGCTGGATTGGAGCCAGGCCCCCGCTACCAGTGGTGAGATTAGCTGCAAGATTTAGTGGAAAAGCAAAGTGAGATCCCGCTTCGACAAATCCAGCGTTTAACCCCATGTTGCCATTCCCAGTTTTTATTGACACTGTTGTTAATGCTTCTCATTAGGCTACAAATGGAAAAAAGTGTCTCCTCACAGCTGCTTCATAACCCCCCCCCTTGCCTTGTAACCTTTGCCACAGAAAGTGATGCTCCTCTTATTGGAGCAAACAAGGCAACCAGTGGCATCTCGTACTGAAAGCTTTCCTTCACATGATTGATTTCCAAAATAAACAAAGGCATTGTTGGTATTTTCACAATCATCCCCGGCACTATATTTGATTCGCGGGATTTATCCGTCCCTCACACCCAACCTTTCTCTTCCAGTGTATGAGGCATTAATCTAACTCTCTACAGCAGCCGGAGAGCTATTTACAATCTGCGAGATGTTAAAGTGAAAGCCTTTCAAAACGAAAAAGAGAGGGGGAAAAGAAAACATCATCATTCATGGTGGCTGATTATTTCGCTGCGTTGCAGGAGTGTTCACACACTATTTCCACTTGTTTCCTTTTTTATTTTTTGTAACTGAGGTGAGAGGGGAAAACAGGTTTTGCCTCCTGTCACTCCTAATGGGCCTGGAACAGAAGATGTCAGATAAGTGAACAGCAGAATGAGCGCTGGGCTGGCTTAGCGTGGATTAGCATGGTTTGTCTCACTCATCCACCATTTCACAGACAGGTCTGTTCCACATGTCCTGAATCAAATGCAAATGCAGCATCACTGCATAGCTGGTAGGAATAATTTCTTGTTTCAGGTAGTAAAAAAAAAAAAAATTTTTAAAAAGGGGGGGGGCGTTTTGGCAGTGCTAAATTATCCCTTTTAACAAAAGAAGCTTTAAGCCATATTCACCGGCTTTGATTTGGATTCCTCAAATAGAATCCAATTAGAAGATTTGAATGTGTTCCAAATGTCCCGGGCTAAATTGTGTGTGGAATACAAACGGCCAGGACAAAGACAAACGTATATGGCAGCAACTGGAAAAAAAAAAAACACAATTTGCATAGGGATTGCTATACAGCTCGGCAATATATTGATATTATATTGATATCTTAATAGAAGACTAGATATAGTCTTAGATATCATAATATAAGTGGTGTTTCTTCCTGGTTTTAAAGGTTACATTACAGTAAAGTGATGGGAAGTGAACAGTGAGAAGTCTACTGTTGTGCAAAGAACCGTCCTGAGACAAATAATAGGAGAGATCACATAACACGATGCTTTGCTCCTCTCTTGCCTGCGTGTTACAGAACCGCCGCTCCACCAGGAACTAGACTGCCCCTTTCTGCTCCTGTTCTGTAGGCACGGAGTAAATCCTGGAGAGAGAGAGAGAGAGAGAGAGGACAGGCCACAGGAGGGGAGGGGAGGGGGGGCAGATGAGGGGAGACAGAGCAAAAGCAAAAAAATTGTAATTTTTCCCCCTTTTTTTTAAGGCTCTTTCTCAGTTCCTTAGCTGAAAGAAACATCCCTGTGTGAAACACGCGTCCGCCTCGTGCTGCAGGGCTCTGACAGGTGCACAGTGACTGCATCACCTCAAAACACAGCTCATCCCCAGGTGGGACTTATAAACCCGGCGCGGCACTGTTGATCCAACAAGCCAGAGGTTGCTGTGTGATTAAGCCTCTTTTCAGCGGAGCGATCAGTCAGCAGCAAACACTGCCAGGGCTGACTGCAGCCCCCCGGGAGGCAGCCGCTAATCCTGCGGAGGAATTTAACCCTCACAGATTGACTTGGGTGTCTGCTCCGCAACGGCAAGTCTCCCGCTCCCTTCGAGATCTCCGGGGACTAATTTGAACTCCGTGACCCCACCGACGCAACCCGCGGGTCGTGTATTACCTCAACCCCAGAACAAAAGGGAGCTGATTGCTCCGCGGAAAGCCATCCCAGGGCTAACTGCGGCTAAGCAAGAAAAGTGCGAACAGAGTCTCTCTGTTTAACTGGTTTAGGCTGTTCTGCTGTCTGATCGCTGATGGCAGATTGTTGTCATGACGCCAGGATCATGTTTACAGGCCTGTTTTATTCCCGGACTGGAGCAGTCTGCTCAGGTCTCGGTTCATGAGGCAAGCTCTAGAACAGGTTAGGTCCTGTCCCCGTTGGGTCGTACAGACTGGGTCGCACCCGCTGTCTTAGGGCTATTGTTTGATGGCTGAGATGGATTGGGTTGGAGGTGGGGAGTGTTCGGTGGTGGTGGTGGAGGGCCTCGGGCCGTGATACTAATTGCTGAACAAGTCCAGACGGGCTTAGGTGGGTGGATACTGGTTGTGTTTTGCCACCTGAGTGTTTTTTTTTTTTTTATTTCTTTCCTGGTTTGGACGCTGCCAAGTTGGATGAAGTAGGGCAAATTGTCAAGGCAGCGTAGAGGCTGTTACCCACCAGACTAGTTCTGTCACCTGCAGGCTGATTTAGCGTAAAGTGGAGCATGCATTTCTCTGCAGGACACTGATACAGTACAATAGGTACAGGAGCCAGAGGAGGAAAAATACATTTGTGTCTCTTGTTGAATGTGAAAACGAGGTAAACCCTTGTAAAGCAAAAAAAAAAACGTATAAACAAATAAAACAAATCTAAGCTTTGAGAGGAGTTGGACTTACCCTTGCTGTCGGTTGTGCATGTGGCGTCGTGCAAGCATTACGGCTGCAGGGGAAAAAATGGAAAGTACGTGAGGAGGAAAAGTTCATATTTGCTCAAGTATTAACAGTAACAGATGAGCCACATGGACAACTGTGATTCCAGCCAAGCCCTGAAGGGGAATGAAGCAGGCACAATTACACGTTTTGAGAACTGCATCTCAAAATGAAAAACCACTTACCGATTACAGCTGCAACTGAAAGGGTCAGGACCGTCACCGTGACAACGATGACAATCAGGGTGAACTGATCTAAACGACAAAATATGAAAGGTTGTCAGTGGTTTGAACAAGCTGCACCAGTTAAGTTGATTAGGCAACTGCAGCACATTCACTGTACGTCACTGGCAGATCTCACCTGACGCCTCGTCCACACCTGTAGCTTTGTCTACCACTGAGTTACGGCCGCCTCCTTGGAGCGGCACAAAATCTGTAAAGTGAACAAGAGAACAGTTAACGGGAGCAATGCTGACGCTGATTACATTTCTATTGCAGACAGAAGACAAAAATCCCCCCTAGTTTCTGATTAAGACCTTTGAACGTTGATTGCTCTTAGAATTCTACATTCTACAAGACTAAGATGAGAGATGTTATTAAGGCTGTTTATACCATAAATGTGAAGCTACAGCCGGCAGCTGCTTAGCTTAGCTTAGGAAATTGTTTTGACTTGTCCGCTGCTGGAGGTTTTTTTTTTGTTTTGTTTTTTTATAAAAAAGGTACAGGAAAGCGAAAAGCCTGCTTGCGTGTACAGAAAATGGGAAGTGTGGGGCTGCACATAGCCCCTTCTCCTACTTTCCAGCGGCTGCCCCAGCCTAAGCAGATCTGTAATTCTATCAAATGTCCATCAAAGCGAAGATGAGGAGTGATGGAGAGAGGCATGGCGAGAGAATG
Source organism: Eupleurogrammus muticus (assembly GCA_036785175.1). NCBI lineage: Eukaryota > Metazoa > Chordata > Actinopteri > Scombriformes > Trichiuridae > Eupleurogrammus > Eupleurogrammus muticus. The sequence goes on from JAYKQN010000026.1 coordinate 4,387,182, forward strand.
AGGATGCCAATGTTTATTAGCCGAGACGTCGACGTTTTCATTGGCCTTTCAGCAGAAATCACGCGGCCCCTCCATGGAGCTAATTGATCCCATTCAAGGCATAATGGTTCGGAGGAGGGGAAACCATCAGGGGCCATAGCCATTGACATATCTCACTGGACTAGAACGCCCTATACACTAAGCTGACTTTCTGACAATAATTATAAAGGCCATAAAATCATCATGGCCGACTCCCCTCTGAACAACCGCCCTTGCAGTGTTTGTTGGGGGGACACGGTAAAAACTGGAAAACCTGACTGATGTAATAAACTCACCTTTTCCAGTTAAATCTTCATCATCACTCTCAACTGCGGAACAAGAGAGGACACGTCTTTGTAAAAGCAGCACAGAAATGAATGCTTCTCAGTCATTCTGCTGAATAGTGAGCAGAAAAAGTGCGAGATTCCCCTCTATGGAACCTTTAATCTTTTAGCAGCATTATTGATTATTGAGGGTTTGTGAGCTTAATAATAAATATGAGAAATCAAGAGAACAAATGTGACCACAACTTTTTTTTTTTTGTAAACAGCGAAACTCTAAATGCAGGAAGGAAAACCGTTGTAGGAACAGAGAAGTGAGCCTGTTTTCTATTTAAGAGAACAGAAATGTGAAAAACACCTGGGAAAGGTCGCATGCTTTTAGGTTCTTCTGCTTACATATCACCCCTAAGTCTGACATATCCTCTCACCACAGACACATCACACATGGTTTTCCAGATAAGTGCTATTGGAAATCCTGTTTATTTACCGTTTTAAATGGTGCCCCTTATGTAAAGAGCATTCAAACATTTGTGGGATGATTAGCACAGGTCAGCGTGTGGGTCACACTTGTGAAAACTTTGCCAAATCGGCTGCATGCGGCCTGTTCCAGGTTGTCTGGACAGGTCGCTGGCGGATGATACGAGAGCTCACGCCAGACGATGTGAGAACTAGCTACACGTTTTGTTGCTGAGGATGAAGTTGTGACGTATCCTTGGACTATGTCTGCTTGACCTGTTTTGGGGGCTGCGTTGTGGCCAGTTTGTAAATGTGTACCAGCAATTTACTCTAAAGGAAATTGCGCATTTACAATTACCAGCAGTTGGAAGCTCTTTATTTAAAATCAAAGTACTTGTCACACTTTGCCTATACCGCATAAAAATCCTAGCGTGTTCATGGATTTCCCCTACATATCCTGTTAATTGTTTTGTCGTCATTAAATCACGGTTTCTTTTGTCCCCCCCCCCTTCAAAAACAAGATATAAGAAAAAGGTTAAAAAAAAACTGAGCTTTTGTGGCTGCTGTCGCAATAACAGTGAAAGTCACAGGTTAATCTGTCCGTGGTGTTTTGAACCCGATAGATAATGCGCTTGTCTCTGTTTCGGAATACGGTGTGAGTTTATGCTTCAGTTGTATGGTTCAGTGGTCTGACACAACACAGTTATCTTATATTTACACTTCAAAACCAGGGTGGGGACAATACACACATTTTTATTTGATTGTTACTTATGTAAAATATAAAATGTTTTTTTTTATAATTACTATCACTGTTTCTAAATTTGACTCTAAGCATGAACCTGTTCCAGTTTACATGTTCACTGTCTCAGATAGCCGCCATGACAACGTCAAAACACCCGGCTGATCATTAACCTCTTAAAGTGAAACGCAGCTAAACAAGAAGGCAAGTGCGTGTGTTTTTCATTTTGCAGAAAGATGCATGACATGCGGTACCTCCATTTCCTGAGCCCTCAATTTCTTCTGAAAAAGCTGTTAAAAAAAAAAGAAAAAGAAAAGAGACATTAACTCACAATATTTGTTTTATTCCTCTTAATTGTTCTCCACAATACTGTAACATTTAGATTATGTTGTACATGAGAAGAAGTGGGTGGACTTGTGTATTAAGTACATTTGGGGGAAGTGTGCTAATTCCTCTGTGCACATTAGGCTTTATAATAACACGTGTCACCCCTTTTTCCATCACTGTATCATACTTTTACACGGTTGTGTAATTCAAACATTAATCCTGTTGCACACGCGACAGACGCTGCACATACTGTACGTGGAGCAGGTAGGTGAGGGGGAGAACATGCCGGCACAGGGATGCGTGGAGCCTGATTAGATGTTTATCACCTTAAAGCATCACAGAAACGAGAACATACCGGTACCAGCTGGCAGCAGCAGCAGCAGACACAGGAACAGCAATCGCATCATCTTCAAATGCTGCTGCTGGGGAAAAGAAAGTTAAAAATATCAGCTATTAATATTCAGCCACTGATGTGTGTGAAATCGTGGTGTTTTGGTGTAGAGATGGGAAGCAGCAGCGGCGTCTATTCTTGTCCCGACTGGTGCTTTCAGTGTCTGGGTTGACATGTAACCAGTAAGCGGAAAAAACTACGGATTCCAAACGAACCGGTCCTCGTGTCATTTTAACGAATGCACGCACGCAAATTGTAATCTGATATTGATGGTGGCGAGAGGGTGGGTGAACAACAACCGCGTTTCCCACAGTGCTCAGCAGAAAAACAACAAAAAAAAACTGTCAGTCAGCTAGCAACAAATGTCCATTCAACATTTTCCCCCTCACTTGTAACACTCTTGTCATGCCGACTGGAAAAGAAAAGGTATGATCTTAATTTAGCCTGAACAAACACTTACCTGTCAGTTGCACGTTATGAAAGACTGTGAGTGTTTTTTTTTTTTTTTTTTATTTGTTCTTTAGGTGAAATCTCACGACTTCCTCATGGCAGCGGGCCCAAAACAAGCCCTTACCTTCGCTCCACATGGCCACCACGCAGATTCGAAACACAGATGTTCTCCGCTTGCCAAACAATGCCCCAGCTGTATCCAACACAATACAGCTGACGGTATTTTTAAATGGGAAAACATGGGAATGACCTCTCTTCCAATGGAAGTCCCAGATTTAACTATTGGCGTTTGCTGGGATCAGGAACCAATACTCATGCGGTGTTACTGCACAGGGAGGGAACTCCCCATTAAACTTTACGCCAAATGTTTTACTGTTGTCACCTCGTCATTGTTGCCCATGTCCATTGTTTCCTTATTTCCTTTATAGTTAATGACTACATGGAAAGAGTTGAACAGATTATTAAAATAGGGCTCTAAGGGTCAGCAGCAAACCTCTGAACAGCATATGGTAAGTACATTTCAATGAGCGTACTTGGTGAATGGAAGTGACAAAGAAAGGAGGCAGCGGCATCAGAAGATTAGTCAGCACCAGTCTGTTCTGTCTGTAAAGTTTGGGAAAATACCTGGACAACAGGAAATCAGGGCACATGCTGTAATCCCATAAATGCGTCTGTGGTGGTTGACGTCTACAGAATTTCATGCAGGACAAATGTCCACCCTGTCGGGGCCGCGCAGCAGTGAGTGCAGACCGGTCCACGACAAGATTATCTTCACGCTAAATTAGCACAACAGTATCATGAACTATTTTGGTGGACTATATTGGAAAAAGATGTTAATCACGCAACTGAGGCGGATTGGAGAGGGAGTGTAGTGTGGGCTGTTCTGGCCTCTTGAATAGCTGCAGTAAATCTCCGAACGCAAACAACCTCAGAAGCTGCAAATAAAATCCCCTTCCGTATCCAATTTGCTTTTCAGAGTCGCTTTGGGTGAAATAATAAGCTGATCCAATTTGGAAATATTTATCAACCCAGTCCACTGCCTCTGTATCAAAATGGCTCCTGACGCCTGTATTATTTTTTAAATTGGGTAATATATTCTTGTACATTTGAATGCCGATTGAATTTGCTCTTTAATACCGTACCCAATTTGCAACATATAATAACCAGTGGCTTGCTTATAAACCAGACATGCCAGCTGCCTTCAGGATAGAGATGCAAGGATCACAGAGGGTAAATGTACAAATCTACAAATAAAAAAAAAATGGAGCGCAGCGCTGCAAGAAAGGCGAATTGTAATATCGCTCCGGGGCGAATATCTAATGCTTTTGTTCCAGTTGCAGTTTTCCACTGACATGATTAACCCTGAGCCTCATACCCGTCTGTCCAGACCAGCCCACGGAACACCTCACTCTAGTTTGCCAGGTTTAATTTTGACACTTTCAACTCCGTTCCAACGCGCCCGGTGCGATATCGATATCAATAAAATACACACAAAAATAAGGGTTTAGTGTGTGGACATAAGCAGAACTACATGCAGAGACACTGCCTATCTCTTTCTTATCTTCCCACACAGATAACAGCCCTCTGCTCAACCAGTGTGCACTGCTGACACCACAGATAACGATCACTAATGTGTGCAGATATCAGAATAACTGTAGCCTAGAGAGTTCGTATGGAAACAAATGCAAGTAAGGGGAGTGGAAAGAAAGAGGCGAGCGTATGGCATAGAGAAACGTTTCAGGAGTATTGTTAAGATGTGTCAAAAAAAAAAAAACCTGACGAGGAGGAAACGGAGTGAGTGAGGAAGGAAAAAGAGCATCGTTTGTTATTGTTACTGTATTGTTGTTGTTCATTGCCATTCCGTTTTATAAGAGCGGTAGCTTACTCTGGTTCAGTGAGGAGAGAAAATATCCTCATTGAAATGTTTACTCAACTCTGCCGTCGCTACAGAAACTGTTTATCTACAGTAAGTGAGCTTGATGCAAATGCCTTCTTGTTCCCCCCCCATCTATATCTCTAAAACATAGTCTGCTCTGCCACTGGACCGGGAATGAAGTGTCAAAAAAAACTGAATATGGAAAAAAAAAAATATATATATATATATAATAAAATTCACAAATACCTCAGTTGGTGCCATGCATACCAGTGAGAAATCCGCCATAGATACTCAACACTAGTCTGAAATCTGAGCAGTTATTTCCAAAAGAAGGATGGTTTGTTTCGTGGACGACTTGTTGAGCATTGGGCCAGTCAGGTCAACTGCACTGAGAGGATATGGAGGAGTGTATTTGACTAAAATAGACGTCTTGATGACAGATATCCTGATTTTGCCGGCCCCCTTCTCTCTCTCTCTCTCTCTCTGTGCATATGTGTGTGTGTGTGTAAAAATATGAAACCTGCACCTGAACACACACACACACACACACACACACACACAGGACATGATTCCATGAATGCATCAAAATTCTGCCATTTTCAACCTCTGTCGTGACCAAAACAGCAACAACCAGATTGAGGACATGCAGTATTCCAAGCACGTACACCACAGGTTTACTTTTTATCAGATGAAGACAAAGCTGCTGTTCTTTGTTTTGTTAACAACACTATCACAAGTTCTATCCTGGTCACACAGGGCCCTTTTTTTTAATACAATCTAGTTTAATCTAAAACGCAGCCTCATCATTCCTCCAAGAAACAAGCAATACAAAATGTTATTTTTTATAAGACGGACACCACAAAGATTTGGTGCCTTGGTGCCTATTTTTTTTTTTTTTTGCACAACAATATTTAGGTGAAAAGGCACTTGAAATGTGAAATGACAATTACACACACACACGCACGCACACATGCGCACATGCATGTATGCATACACACAGGAAGTGAGATAAGGTTGTTCCTGCAGTGTGTCAAGTTAGTTTTTGTTTAATTTACAGCACCCTCACCTTTTACAGTCAGCTTCCTCCTCTGCATATTTGAATGGATGAAATCAAGTTATTGTGAACATTGGCTAACTCCATATCAAACGCGAGTTCTGCCGTTTTAGAAGAGTTCCGACAGCGATTCCGATAATAAACGTCTGACATGAACTTTGGTGAACTTGATGGAGGAAGTTCTACTGCAGTGCTACAGTGTGATCTTCTTCAGAATCAAGAGATTTTGCACTTTTCTTTTTTTTTTTTTATAACCTATAACCATAACATATCAATAGAAGTTTTGACAGGATATGTTCATGTCGCCCTCGTCTGTGCCCTTAAACTCACCAAAGCTGTACCAGTCGATCAGATGAGCCTCTGCAGAGCCGACTCGTTACCAGGAAAACCTGTCTACTGACTGCTGCTGCTGTGCGAGCCAAATTCAGGGCTGCTCTTATACACAAAAGGGGATTCACAGGCACCTCATTTAATGCTGAAGTGCCCTTTATGTTCCGTGTAACCAACAGAGGAAAACACCTCTCAGTCCCTGACACAGACAGTTTCCTGAAAGCGACTAAGATGTAGCGGCATTAAAGGCATGAGCAATTGTAAGACACAGCACAACACATCCGGTAGAGAGGAGTCATGACTATATATGAATATATATATATGGGGGGGGGGTTAGTCTACATGGCAATTGTCACTTATATTTTAAAATAATAAATATCACTGTTGCCATAGCAGTTAATTATGTGGTTCAGCTGGCAGTTGATTGAGAGGCTCCTATCTGCCCGGCAACCACAGGTGTGCTAATTGGTTGCCTATTTATCTGGCACTCTGTGTTCCTGTCAGTAGGTTTCTGCTGTTAGGTGGTTTCCCAAGATTGGGATTAATTCTAACATTTGGCATAGTGCATGAAAAAAAAAAAAAAAAAAAAAAAAAAAAATTTACAGAATCAATATAGTGTTTGTGGTTTCGCTGCTGTGATGCAGTTTGTACTGGTGCTCCAGGTGTTCCTCCTGGGGCTTATTGGTAAGTAACATGGTTTATAGGCTGCTGTTTGTAGGTGTTGAGCTGTATTTAATGCCAGATTCAAACAATAGACTCTAAGCTGTCTTCTCTCAGGCATTATTTGACCTCCATGACTAGGCTATATGCAGCACTCTTCTTTTTACATCTGGTTATTTCTCTTTCACCTGCAACTCTCAAGTCTCAACACTTCTGTGTCTACCCTAAGTAGTTCTATTTATATAGTATTGAGTGATGAAAGGGGTGTGCCTATGTTTCAGCCCTTGCAACAATAAAACTAATCTGTACATGCTGAAAGAGTTGTGGTCAGTAATTGGTGTCCTGAAAAATCATTCTTTTCTCTGCTTTTTAAAGTGATTTGTAGGGGTTATTGCATTAAAAAAGTAACTCTTCAAAATTACTTTGCTAGAAGTAAAAAAAAATCAGTTTGCTTCCTTATTTAATTTGAAATCTTTCTACTACTGACAAGCCATATAATAAGCTTTTGATAATATGCAGGTGAAATTCAATCATTTTATGCATATATTTCCATATTAATTTAAAATGTCTACTTACATTTTAAATAAGCTGTTCAGAATTCTCTCTACACACTGCTGGTATGTTGCTCCCACGCCAAGATCCGTGTTATCTTAGAAACTGCCGGAGTGAGTGTGCACATTTAATAGGTGTATTCAGTCAGGAACTAGGAACTATGTTCGTCATTGGCTGCTGAGCTAGTTGAAACCTGACACCGTCAGTCTTATCTGTTACCTGAGTAGCTTCGCTGCACACACTGAGAAACTTTCATAATGCTCCTCACTCATAGTTTTAATCACTTTATAGTAAATTATTTACGTTCATTAACTGCTGAGCAGTGCATCTTTTTAACATAATCACGTTGTGTTTATCTACACATTAAAATGTTTTGATTAAACTGTAACTGACTCTTGCCTTCTCCTTCGCAGGCCTGTCTGGGGCCCGTCCTGGTCGGAGGTTTCTCATGATGTTTCCTCCTCATAATGGCCCAACGGAAAACGTGAGCCATCAAGTAACCGTCACGGCCTCTGATAGCTGGACCTCGGTCACAGTGATGGTTATGGAAAGCGGCTTCATGCAACGCGTCTTTCTCTCCGCCAACCGGTCGGCGACCGTTCACCTACCGCTGGCTGTGGGGATGACCGACGCTCGCTCCTCCCGCCTCCTCAGTGTGCTAGCTGTACATCCTATTACAGCCCTTGCCTCCTTTTGCAGCCAGACTGGCTGTGAGCATAGCCTCCTTCATGATGTGTCCTCCTGGGGGGCCCTCTACTATCCTATTACTCCTGTCTTCCCCAGTCACACGGCTGTCAGTCAGATGGTGATCACCAGTTCAGACAGAGAGGCATTAGTGGACATCTTCATCTCGGAGGATGCGGTGTCTGAAGGCAAAATGTACCCCAAGGGAAGTGTTTTTAGGTTGCGTTTGGGGCCACTGCAGAGTGTTTATCTCCAGAGCAACTATAGTCTCTCTGGCTCAGAAGTAAAGTCCAATGAAGCGGTGGGTGTTGTGGTGGGTTTTACCTGCGCCGACCACACACTGGGGAACTGTATGTATGGATTTGCCGAGCTGACGCCAGTCCCTCACTGGAGTTTTGAGTTCTTTATCCCTCCTTGGGTAAACACAGGAATTGGTTCCAGTTTCCTCTTGGCAATGGCTACTGTCAACTCTGCTCTGGAAGTCACTGGGCAAAAGAATGTGACTCTTGTTGAATTTGTTATGAAGGTCATCCCTATCGAGGCCTCAGATAAAATCCATGTCACTAGTAACGGTTCTCTTCAACTTCTTTACTTCAAACTTGGCAATGGACAGGAGTCTTCAACTCTTGCAGCACTGCTCTCTGTAGATGATATCTGCCAGACTGACTCCATGATTGCTTCAGGTGATAGGAGTGAGTGGCACGGTAACGGCACTCTTGCAGATTTTAAATCCAGTGTTGAATTCTTCCAAGAGCCCATCTTTACCAAGATCCCTAATAATGCAGAGCCCAGTTCTCCTCCCATAGATCTGGGATACTATCTGAGGACCCTCAAACAACTGTATCCAGCAGTCTGTGAGAAAAGTGTGTTTTTTTTCTTTTCTTTTTTTTAAGCATTCAGTGACACTCTTGCAGGTATTACACTTTTTTCTCCTCCCCCTACAGATTGTGGTGAACAACTGCATTGTGATCACACGCAGACCTGCTCAATCAAAGATGGAAAACCACGCTGCTCTTTGAAAACTAAAATATGCTCTGCATGGGGTGACTCTTACTATCGCACTTTTGATGGAAGAGATTTTGTCCTCTTGGGAAATTGTAACTACACCTTTGTTCAGACTACCTGTCCAGGATTAAATGCTTCTGTTCCCCTTCAGATTAATATAGCCAGAGCATATGAAAACGGTGTCGCTGTTGTTCACACAGTGCAGATAAGCATCAAAGGCTTTAAAATCTCTATAATTAAAGAAGATAAAAACTATGTTACGGTAAGATTCTTGACCCTAACATGTAAAACAACATTTTTATATATTTAACTTTTTGTGTATATGTCAAATGTTTCTTCATTTGAATACATAGGTTGATGGCCAGAAGAGGAACTTGCCCTTCACTCTGGGGAATGGGTCCCTGAACTTCTATCAAAGTGGCTCCAGTGTGGTCTTGGAAACCTCCTTTGGCCTGGTTCTCCAATATGACTGGAGCCACCACCTTCAGGTTGAAGTTGGCCCAGAGCTGTATGGAGTCTTGTGTGGTCTGTGTGGCAATGCAGATGGCACTGAGACAGAGACTGTAGGTTTTACCCTCCCTTGGGTGGTGCACAATGACAAGGGCTCCTGTATTGAAGATTGTAGTGGTGCTGCTTGTTCGGTGTGCACTCAAAGCCACCGAAAGTCTATTCTTGGCATTAAAGGCAACTCTTTAGAGAAAGGATGTGCTTTACTGCAAAGCAGTTATGGACCTTTTGCTGACTGTCATTTATATATTGATCCTGAGCCTTTTGTGCGTAGCTGTGTGAGCAACCTTTGTGTGAGTGACACTGCCTCTTCTATGTGCAAAGTCTTTACTGCCTATGCAAACATCTGCCAGAAGCTCGGTGGTAAAGTCCAAAACTGGAGAACCATTGCAAACTGCTGTAAGTTTCTTTTTTTTTTACCCTTTTCTTTTTAGTCATTAGTTAATGTTTGCTTAGACTTTTGTTCTACTTTCACAGCTATGACCTGTCCGAGAAATAGCCATTATGAAATCTGTGGCTCTGCCTGTCCTGGTACCTGTGCTAATCCAGAGGCCCATCATAATTGCGCTCTGCCTTGTGTGGAATCATGCCAATGCAACAGTGGATATCTGCAGAGTGGTGGGAACTGTGTAACCCCTCAAAAGTGTGGCTGTGTTCACAATGGTTCCTATTACCTCAGCACAGAGAACTTCTGGATTGGAGCTCAATGCCAAAGAAAATGTATCTGCCAATCTTACTCAAAGACAGTTATGTGTGTGGAGTCCCATTGCCAGGCTGGCGAAGTATGCATGGTTTCCAATGGAGTCCTGGGCTGCTACGAGCAAAGATCTGGTATATGCATGGCTAAAGGAGATCCTCATTATACCACCTTTGATGGGCGTAACTTTGAGGTCTATGGAAACTGTAGTTACCTGCTTGCTTCTCATTGTCCCTCTTGGGGAGCCATGGAAGACTTCAGCGTGGAGGTTCAGAACCAGATGGATGGCACCAATTTTCGGCTTGTTAAAATTATGGCTATTGGTTATCAAATTGAAATGTCTTATGTCTGGGGTAACAGAATTAGGGTAGGTTTATTTTTTTAATGGCAAATCTATCTTGGTGAATGTTTTTCCCTGTGTAATTGATCTCCTTGTTTCAGGTAAATGGCCTGCTTCTGAGTCTTCCACTAACACTGAGTCGAGGCCAAGCAAAGATCTACATGGTGGGATTCTCAAAGTGTATGAAGACTGACTTTGGCCTCATTGTGATGTACAGCTCTGACATTCTGACTGTCCAAATACCAAAGATCTATTCTAATAACCTCTGTGGCCTGTGTGGAAACTTTAATGATGATCCAGATGATGACCTGATGCCAATGGAAGATTCTGATACCAGTCAGGCTGCTAAATACTGGCGAACTAGCAGTGCACAGGACTGTGTGGCTGTTCCTATGAACACCTCGGCTTGTAATCCAAAAGACTTGGCACTTTATCAGGGAAAATATTTCTGTGGAAGGTTACTGGATACAGAGGGAGCATTCCAGAGCTGTCACAAAACAGTTGATCCCCAAAATTTCTTTGATAACTGTGTTCATGACCTCTGCTATGGTAACCACACAATGATTTGTCAGATTCTGTCCGGCTATGTTGCTCTATGCCAAGAATTAGGCGCTATAATGGATGAATGGAGAGCTTCCAACTTCTGCTGTAAGTAATCCTAGTGAAATCTCCCCATTTATGAATGTTTTGCTTGTGGGAAAATTTAAGTTGCATCGACTGCTTTTACTCCCTTTTTTCCTTAGCTCACTCCTGCTCATCCAATAGTGAATACAACCTGTGCTCCACTCACATGTCTAACTGTGTTGAAAGCCCAAGTCGTCAAGAGAAATGCAAAGAGGGCTGTTTCTGCAAAGCTGGATTTTTCTACAGTGGAGGAGACTGTGTACCAAGCTCTGAGTGTGGCTGCATTTATGAGGGTGTTTACTACGGAATTCATGCCCACTTCTACCCTGATGAGCACTGTCAGCTGCACTGTACATGCATGGGCGACAATCAGGTGCAATGTAAAAACCACACATGTCCAATTGGAACAAATTGTGCCCTTAAAGATGGCCATCGTGCATGTCATGCATTACAATCTGTTAGATGCACAGTCATGGGTGGCAGACAGATCAGGGCCTATGAGGGAGATAGCTTTGACTTTAACTTGGGAAGGTGCCGTTACATCCTCTCCCAGACTTGTGACAAAGAAGAGCCTTATGTTGTTATCCAGCAAGGTCAGCTGGAAGTTAAGGTCCATGGAGTAAACATCTCATTGGGGATGGTGCATTTTGGAAAAGTAAAGGTAAGAACTTGCAAATGTTCAAATGCACATTGTCAAGTGCGCCTAATAATGATAACTCTATTATCCTGAATTTGCAGATTGTTGGTGTCCTGAGAAATCTTCCTATCCAGCTGGATCACATGGCAATAATGCGTTCTGGCTTGCTGACTCGTGTTGTCACTAACATTGTGGTTATCACTTATGGGGGGCCTAATCTGATACAAATAGAGGTTCCTGCTTCCCATACGAAAATGTGTGGTTTGTGTGGGTATGCTGCTAAAAATGAAAAACGTCTGAATGGGAGGCCACCAAGTCATTCTACTTTTGCATCTTCCTGGTCACTTGCACCGCCTGGAACAAACTGCTCTGAAGAACGCAACAGCAGTTCAGTGTGCAAGTCTGCTGTGAAAGCTCATGTTGCATCTGATGGCCTCTGTGGCCAGCTGCTTGCTCCTGCCGGACCATTTAGTGGTTGTCATTCCACTGTGGACCCTAGGGATTCCTTTCAGAGCTGTGTGGCTGACATGTGTATGTCTAATGGGAGTGAGGAATTTTTTTGCAACAGGTTGAGAGAGTACACATTTGCATGCCAAGCGGCGGGAGCGACGATCAAACCATGGAGGGGTGACAAGTGCTGTGAGTATTATCACTCTTGACTCTGACATGTACCCGTTTCATTAGTCTGTCATGAGGTGCCAAAATGTTTAAATAATACAGGTCTGTACACATGCGTCTCTTGTACATGCTAGAGTTCTGGCAAGCCCTGTACAGCGCATCAGCCAGATTGATGTAAGGCTACCTGGATGCTGTACAATACATGAAACCGCTTTCTCTCTCCGCAGCACTCCCATGCCCCAAGTACTCCCACTACAATGTATGTGTTGACTCATGCCCAGAGTCCTGTGCTATTTCACCTGGCCCCTGCCCCTGGCCCTGTTATGAGGGATGCCAGTGTGACTCTGGATACATGCAGAGTGGAAATGGCTGTGTCAAAGCCGAGCAATGTGGCTGTCTCTATCATGGGTATTACTATGAGGTAAGTAGACCCTATGAAAGGATAGGGTCACAATTTTCAGGAGACCGTTTTAAGACAGTCTAATCATTAAAGTGAGTGCCACAAAGTGTATCTGCTCTGTGTATGTGACCTGAGTTTCTTTTTTTTTTTTTTTTTTTTTTAAACACTAAGCAATTTTACTGAAGGTGGGTGCATTTATGACTCATAACACTGTGGGTGCAGGTTAAAAACATGTTGCCTAAACAAGTTAAGCAAATTAGTTTTTCATCATTATATAGATTGTTATTGGGACTCGCATTATGGCTTTTGCAAGTTAATGATTCACCTGTACTCATGGCTTTACAAATAATAGTCTTTGTTTAAGAACCGTTGGGTAACTGGCATTGTGACTCACTGTTCTCAACAGCTTGGGGAAGTTTTGTGGGCTGAAGGATGCTCTGTGCGCTGCACCTGCTCTGCTGCTGCCACCATGTCCTGTGAGCCAGCCTCTTGCCCTGAGGGAGAAAGCTGCACCTTCAACAACACCTGGGGCTGTGCACGGAAAGGTAAGTCCATCAGGTTCTGCTGGGTTGTGACATGTCTTTGCAGGGCAACTGCTCTCTCTGCCACACCATGAAACACTCGCCAGTCTTGAATTTTCAAGTATTATGTAACTTTATTTTCTGTTGGGACCCTACACATAAGGTGGAATATATATAAATTTTTGTTCAGTGTCAAGGTTGGCATCCCACCCTACTTAAATTAAACCATTTATATGTAGTTAAAGTCTGTCTTCCTGGGACTTCAGCATGATCACGATGCTTGTCAGGCCCAAATGTGCTCTTATGATTTCACTTGTCCTTTTGAAAGCCTATAGCTACAGAAATGGTTGCACTAATCTCTTAACATCTGGATTCTCTTCAGAATTTGTGAACAAGTAGTAATTTCTGATAGTCTAAAAGTACTGTATGTCTTCTACCTAAACTGTTCTCCTCCATAAGAAAACTGCTCAATCTGGTGTAAAATTGTAAACTACGGTTTTAAAGATCTGGATTGAAACTCTGATATAATGGAATACATTATTTTATGCTCTAATGGCTATGGGATAAAAAATTAATGACTAGGGGCATTTTGTCCAAGGATTTAAGTGTCTGTACTTTAGCTGCACACTTTATTACAGGAGCTGAGGCTCAATATCCAAAATTTGAAAAAATCACACCATGTCAAAATGAATTCCATATTACCACAGCCAAAATGACTGGGGGCCAAACGTGTCCCTAGAGAGGCATGCACAGAAATACTTTTGATTCTCAAATCTGCCACAAAATATAAATATTCCACACATTTAAGATGTAATCCCTTATATACTGAAATTACTGTTGCATCTCAAATTTATACTGATTTCAGTTTATATTTTTTCTCATTTTCATCTCCTTTTAGCCACATCCTGCCCATTGAATAGCCATTATGAGTCCTGTGGCACAGCCTGCCCTGCCACCTGTGAGGTCCCATTAGGTTCCAGCCTCTGCACCCTGGCTTGCGTGGCAGGATGCCAGTGTGACCCAGGGTTCGTCTTGGATGGTGGCACCTGTGTCCCCTTCTCCCAATGTGGCTGCACTCACAACGGCCGCCGTTATCACGCCAACCAAGCCTTCTGGGCTGACAAAGGCTGCACGGAGTGGTGCGTCTGTGACCCCAGCACATACCGGACACAGTGTCATATGGATTCCTGTAGCTCGCATGAATACTGTGGTCTTCACAATGGCGTCCGCAGCTGTTTGCAGCATTCCGTGCAGACATGCACTTACTCTAATCATCGTTTGGTCACTTTTGATCAGCATACCTATGAAGTGCATGGAACCTGTCAGTACCAGTTACTGGGCGTGTGTGGACAGGTGCAAGGCCTTGATGCTATCAAGGTTCTTGTACAGAGAGATGGACACCTACAGTCAGAGCAGCATGTCGTGGTCAATGTGAGTGGTGTGCATGTGGTGCTGAACAGTAAGAATATGGAGAACGTAGAGGTGAGCACTAATCTGATGCAATCTTTTGAGATTATAAAATTAAAATGTTCTAATGAAATATTAGACTTTTCTAGCATGTGTTGCCCAATGTTCGCTTTCAAATGCAGTTTTGGCACCCCCTACAGGTTGATGGTGTTAAGAAGAACATGCCTTATTACTTTAGTCCTACTGCACTGGCTTTCTCTCTGGGGCTGCACATTTACATCTACACAGACACGGGCTTTGTGTTGAGCCTCAGTGTGGACGGCACAGTCAGCATTACGCTCTCCACTCATTTTGCTAATGCTACTTGTGGCCTGTGCGGTAACTTCAATTCTGATCCTGCGGATGATCTCACCATAAATGGCACACAGGAGCAACTCAGGCCCGAACATTTTGGAAGAGTTTGGCGAAGTGGGCAGAATCCTTGGTGTGTGGAGGGCTGTCTAGGAGGAAGCTGTCCAAAATGTTCAACTGAGCAGTTGGCCCTCTACTCTGACCCAGAGGCTTGTGGGAAGATTTTGGCACTTAATGGACCGTTCAGGCGCTGTCATGGAAAAGTGGACCCGTCCGTCTTTTACAAGCACTGTGTCAGTGATCTGTGTCTTCATGGAGGTCTCCAGCCTGCGCTGTGTCACTCCCTGGCAGAGTATACTGCAGTCTGCCTTTCTCAAAAGGCTAGAGTTTATAAATGGAGGAGCCCTGGATTCTGCTGTGAGTGATGTTCTCCTAGCTCTGTTTTTAAGTGAATTAAATTGTCTGTAAGTGTGCCTTGGTGTTAAACATCATTGTACACCAAATGAAATATTGTAGAAGCCTGTGCAAGCATATGTTGCATTGATATTTATCACATAACGTGAGAAAGGCTTTAATTTACATACAAAGCAGCCTTATGCCTGTAGGTACTTTGCTTTGTGCATTCATAGCAAGTTTAAAAGTTGGTTTACAAAATCGAATTTGTTGTGACTCATGTTGTTGAAGCCACAACTTCTTAGCTGCCGTTGTACCACTAGATGGTACTAATGCATCACTGGTCAGCCCTTGCCTCACATTTTCCTGCCTTAATTAACTGTCTCTCTGTATCTTCTGCAGACAAGTCATGTCCCTCCAGTACCAGCTACAACATGAATTATTCCCCCGTTTATGTCTGCTTTGGCTGGCAGAATAACACTGTACTGATGCCTCCAAACACTGGGGAGAACTGCCTCTGTGATGCCGGTTTGGTTCACAGTGGCAGCCTCTGTGTCAAACCTGAAGGCTGTGGCTGCCTTCACCATGGAGAATACCTGAGGGCAGGACAGGAGGTGTCTACATGCAAACAAAGCTGTTTATGTCATGCGGGGGGACAGAAGACTTGTCGTCCTGTCACGTGTGGACAGGATGAGGAGTGTAAGCTTATTAGGGGTGTTCAAGGTTGCCACCCAAAAGCCAACATGGCACACTGCACTGTTGATGGATCCCAGTACACAACATTTGATGGACAGGCATTTGAATTCCATGGTTCATGTAACTATACCCTGGTACAGACATGCTCTGTCAAACTGGAAGTGGAGGCTGTTTTGATCACTGCACAGGGCAACTATAGTGAGGGCAGGCAGATCTACCTGCATGTTAATAAAATGTCTTTTAGGATGTCAACACACAGACCGGGGAAAATTCTGGTAAGCTGTACTTCACATCCTTTAGCATAACTTATTCCGTAAAATTTGTAAAATATTCTATTGACTTATTTTTTTTCTTTCAGGTAAATGGTGTTTATGAGAACCTCCCATTCTTCCAGAACAATGTCAGTGTACATCAGAAAAATGGATGGACAACAATCAAGACCCCACAGTCAATTGAGATCAATTCAGACTTGCACAACCACATAGAGGTCAAAATCCCTACCCTCTACCACCACACAACCTGTGGCCTCTGTGGAAACTACAATGATGATCCCTCAGATGACCTGCAGCTCCCCAATGGCACTGTAACCTCTGACCCTGACATCTTTGGGCTGTCTTGGATGCTTGGTACCGACTCAGCCTGCAGCAACACATGTGGTGGCACCTGCCAACGCTGCCAGTCCCCTGTCCTAAAGTACACGGCTGACACGTACTGTGGCCTCCTCACCCAGCCAAGAGGCCCATTTTCCGCTTGTCACAGTTTAGTGAGCCCACAGAAATACTACTCTCTCTGCATGGAAAACCTTTGTATTGAGGACAGACGAGGCCAGGCCCTGTGTGACGCACTACAGGCCTATGAAGTTGCATGCAAGGAGGTAGGAGTGACTGTTGGCCTTTGGAGGAACACTACAGGCTGTGGTAAGTTCATAGCTTGGTTCATTAGTTTAATATAAACTTAATTTAATAGGAGGGAAATTCCTTATTTTTCTTTTACAGCTCGTTGTCCTCAATTCAGCCACTACAGCCAGTGTGCAAATGTTTGTTCCTCCCTGTGCCCGGAGATAAGCCAGGCAATGCAGTGCCCCAGAGTCTGTGAGGAAGGTTGCCAGTGTGATCCTGAACACCTTTATGACGGCCATGCCTGTGTTCCAGCAGCACAGTGTGGCTGTGTACAGAATGGGAGGACATTTAAGGTTTTAGTATTAAATACTTATGTGTGAAATGTAATTTTACTAGTCTGTTAACTTGCCCTAAAACATAATTTTAATTAAAGGCAGAGTATGCAGAATTGCTTATGACCAAATAGAAGTGTGTGGCAGAGAAAAAGCCTACTCATTACTCATTTTCTAAATGACTTACAGTTTAACATCTCTGAACATCGAGTAGTCGAGGCTGCAGTCCTCTGCATTCCCGATCTAGCAAGGTAGTATGTTGTGCAGGGTTATTTGTGCTTCAGAATGTAAAACTCCAATCATCAGAAATTTACACACAATTTATTCTTGCTAGCACTCAGGCTCACTCAACCACTGCTGCCTTCTGCTGGTGGAGCTAAAGAGGAAGGGCTGAGTTGGAATGCTGTAGTTACAAACTAAAACAGACAAGTTCTGCATAATCTACCTTCTAAATCTTATACAGATATTAGTAAAAGAAATATGAATTTGTAGTGTACCTATTTACTGATTTTTGGCTTTCTGTCTCCAGGCCTCAGAGAGCAGACTATTACAAAACTGTACTCTTTACTGCACCTGTGTTCCACCTCTTGTCTGCAAGCAACACTCTTGTCCTCCACTGCACAGTTGTATAGTTTCAGAAGGAATCATGAGCTGCCACAAGGATGGTAAGAGTCTTAAAATGCTTTTAGACCCTAATCTGCTTGCATACTTTTCAGGGTTATTGAAACAAATCATGTATGTTGCAGTGCAACCCCTAGACCCATGCGAGGGGAGATGTGATGAAACGGAGATGTGTGACATGAGCAATGGTGTGCCTGTCTGTCAGGGACACCGGGGTCTGTGCGGGGCCTGGGGAGGCCAGCACTACAACACCTTTGATGGGCTCAACTACGACTTTTGGGGTAACTGCACCTATCTGCTTGTAGCCGGTAAAGCGGAAGCAGGTGTTGTTGTACCCTTCAGTGTGTTCACGAAGAGTAACCATACCGGTGCATCCACCACACGGGTGGTGACTGTGAAAGCTCACGGCTACATAATAAAGCTCACTAATGAAAAGGGCAACATATTTGTAAGTAAAGGTCAGTTTCAGAATGACAAAGCTAATCAGATTTTGAGCAAATGACGAACTTTTTTTTTTTTTTTTTTTTCTCCTCCCTCTCAGGTTAATGGTAGAGCAAAATATATTCCTGTTGATCTGTTAAGGGGCAAGATCCAGGTTTCTTACAAGAAAAGCAAAGCTCTGCTGAAAACTGACTTTGGTATGCAGATAATATTTGACTGGAATTCCACTGTCCTTGTGACACTGACACCACACTACAGGGACAAGGTCTATGGACTGTGTGGAAACTTTAATGGCGATCCACAAGATGAGTATGCCATAACTACACCTGGTTCCCCACCCATTAGGACTGCTGTGGAGCTGGCTCAGGCTTATCGTCTCTATGATGGAGACCACACCTGCTGTACTGGCTGTGAACTGAAATGGCATGACATGACCTCTGATGCAAATCTACTTCATAAGGCTGCCTCAAGCCAGTGCACAGTGCTCATGGATCCAAGTGGTCCATATGGCCACTGCCACCCCAAAATCAATCCAGGCAGCTTTTATGAAAGCTGCGTATCAGATGTCCTGCAAAATGGGGGGTCACTACTTTCTTTTGAACAGGCCATTAATTCCTATTCTATAGCTTGTGAAGAAACTAGTGAGGATTATGAAGTCATAACCGGTAAGTACAGAACCCGTCATAAATGTAGCCTTTTTTGAGATTGTGGGACTATGCTAATTGACACAATTGTGTGATTTCAGATGTTGTGTGTTCACAAAACAGCCACTATAAGACCTGTGGCTCAGCCTGTCCTCAATCCTGTGACTCTGATGAGGTCGTGTGCATTAGCGTCTGTGTCAAGGGCTGCTTCTGTAACCCTGGTTTCCTTCAGGGTCCAGGGGGTTGTGTTCGCCCAGAGCAGTGTAACGGTACAGACTATCACAGCCTCGTGCCCTTCTGGAATGATTATGGTCAGCCCTGCGGCCCGTCCCAGTGCCCCCCGGGGATGGTCTGCAAGACACTAAATGACAAGGGAATATGTCAGCCTGAAAACTCCCGCAACTGCACTATAGTCACTGGGCTGCATTTTACAACCTTTGATGGACATAGTTTTGATTTTAGGGATAGCTGTGCATATACACTAGTTCAAACGAACTCCAACCTAACTGGACTAACAACATTCAGTATTACCATCTCTGATGCAATTTGCCACAAAAGGATTTTTCATAGCCAGACTATAAAACTCTCAATATATGGTTTCACTGTAGAATTAGAAAAAGATGACCCAGACAAAGTGTTGGTGAGTTCTTTGCAAGATCTTTACTGTTAAACCACCACTGTGTGTGCTGTAATTCTAATCTATTGTTTCTATTTATTCAGGTTGATGGTCTCTACAAGCACTTGCCATACGCTCACCGAACAGGCCTCATGAATGCCTATCAAACACCTTCATCTCTTGTCATTCACACTGATGTAGGGTTAAAACTGACTATCTATAAAACTGGCACTTTAATGATCAGCCTGCCCAGCAGCTATGGCTCATTTGTCTCTGGTCTTTGTGGCAATGCCAACACTGACCGCAGCGATGACCTAATTATGTCCACTGGGGAACATGCCCAAAATACAATGGAGTTTGCCCACAGCTGGAGGTCTGGGACCGCGGCTGCCTGTCATTCCAGCTGCGTTACCAGAATAAAGCACTGTCCTGTAGAGGCACAAAAGCTTTATGAAGGAAACGATTTTTGTGGGACACTGTTGAATGAGCTAGGGCCATTTGCAGACTGCGCCTCAGTTTTGAATCCCATAACATACTTCCACAGCTGTGTGGCAGACTCCTGTTCTCATGGGGGTCATTACTCGGCCCTCTGCAATTCCATCGCGTCTTATGCTGCTGCCTGCCAAGCAGCGCAGTTGCCCATCTGGCACTGGAGAAGTGACACTTTCTGTGGTAAGTAAATTGTTTTTAATATATATAAAGTTCCTTTAGTTAAAACATTTCAACTTGTCACCAGAAAGTTTGTCAGGGTTATACCAAATGACAAATAATTCAAATAAACTGAAGTACAGTGGACAGTTTATAGAGACAAATGTGTTATGTATTTATTCAGGGAGGTTTCCCTGAATAAATACAGGTAGTCCGCCCTGATAACAGCTAAATGTTTACACCTGGAAGCTGCCCAGTAAAAACAGCCTGACCTGTGGCCACAGAATATCCAATGGAGCATTTGCTTTAAGGAATGGCATATAGGTCACCACAAACGTTAAATTTGATTTGCTCCTACAACTATTCTCGACTATAAATGGGATGCTACAACAAAATGTGCTGTATTTAGCTGTCACACTTCTCGTTTGCACTAGTCTGTGGCATAAGTGCAAACACAAGGGACAGTTTACTCCAGTACATTCTTCAGAGTGGAAAAATGGGTAACTTAAAATGTTTTGAGTTGCATGATATAAAGTAAGATTTGGTTATCCTTTGTCACCATAGGTATGTTGTGCCCTAAGAATAGTCATTACGAGCTGTGTGGTCCTCGATGTCCTGCCGTGTGCCCTGGCCTGTCCTCCCCGTCAAAGTGCAATGGAAGTTGTGAGGAAGGTTGCCAGTGTGACCCTGGCTATGTGCTGAGTGATGGCCAGTGTGTGTCGTTTTCTGACTGTGGCTGCATGTATGAAGAACAATATCACCCTGCTGGAGTCTTCTACTCTAATACCTGCCAGAAATGTAACTGTAAAAGTGGAGAAGTGACCTGTGATCCTTCACCATGCCAGCCAATGGAGAACTGTTCAGTGAAGAATGGCCACATCCATTGTGGGCCCCTCCAGTATGGGGTGTGCCAAGTATTTGCTGGCTTTGGCTACATCACTTTTGATGGCATGGTTCTGCCTCATCATGGAGCATGCACCTATTTAGTGTCAAACCGTTCTTCTAAATCCATGCAAGGCTATACTCTGCTACTTAGCTTTGAGAAGAACAGAAATGACACAATTTTCACAATCAGCCAGGTGGCATTTCTTTTACATCCAATAGAAGTGGCCATTGACCCAAAGACTCCATGGAGAATCAAAGTAAGCTCTACAGTCTGTAAATTTGCTATAGAGCTGTAAAGGTTGTACGACACTAATGTTTAACTGGTCTTTCGTTTTAGGTAAATGGGGAAAAACACAGATTACCCTTCGACAACTATAAAATTAAAGCATACCAAGATGGCAACAGGCTGACCATCACAACACCATTCGGCATCAAACTTGAGCTGTCCTCAACACGTTACCTCAGGTTAACCATACCACAGGAATATGATGCCACAGCTTCCGGCCTCTGTGGGAATTTCAATGGAGACAAGTCTGATGACTTGGAAATGAGAAATGGTAATCTTGCCAAATACGCCGATGAGTTTCTGCACAGCTGGGTGGTGGCTGCACCTGAAAAACAGTGCATGGAGGTATGCGGACAAAAGTGTGACCAGTGCAGCTTGCCCTCGGAGGCCACACTCTCCTGTGATATCCTGTTGGTCAGAAGTATTGAATTCGGCCACTGCTGGAACAGTGGCGTGGAGGCCAATATTTACAGAAATCTGTGCACCAGAGCCGTTTGTGCTGGGGCAGACTATATAGAGGCTACATGCCTTGCACTAGAAGCCTATGCTGCATCCTGCCAGGCTAAAGGAAGAACTGTAGGACCATGGAGGAAAAACACACCCTGCTGTAAGTGAATAACTTTGCTAAGTTTAAATGAAGGGTGGGACAACCAGTTTAAAATACAGTTTAACATGTACCACCAGCTCTTCAGTGTCCTGACCGCAGCAGCCCAAGTGAGTGTGTTGATTCTGGTTCCAATTCGTGCCCTGCTCTGCTGCGACCTGGTTCTTTAGCCTCACACTGTTCACATGGCTGCCAGTGCCTAAATGGAAATGTTTTTGAAGGGGACGAGTGTGTACCTTACGGTCAGTGTGGATGTGTTCTTCAAGATAAATATATCAAGGTAAATGTACAAGTCTGATACAGGTGAAATAATGCACAAGACTTTGGTTTTATCCGTAATCAATGCTCACATGGCGTATCTTAAGTCTGCTGCAGAATTCATTTTACCCTTCTCCTCTTAGATGGGTGACCAACTATATAGTGAGGACTGCACCCAGAGATGTGGGTGCCACCCTTTGGGGGGAGTTGTATGTGAAAAGGTATCCTGCAGCCCTTGGCAGCAGTGTGCTCTGAGGAATGGTTCCTGGGGCTGTCATGACAGACCTGATGTTTGTGAGCTCAAAGACGGCCTGCAGGTCTCAACGCTCAGTGGGCAGCAGCTGAGTTTAGAATCACACTTGTCCTATAGTCTGCTGTCCCTCTGTGACACAGCCAGTGAACGGTGGTTCAGCCTGATATCTTACCATGGTAATTGTGTAGAGGGCACATCCAGGCTTGTCTCTGTATTACAAATCCTTCTACAGGGATCATCAGTTGTCATCCAGGAAGGCATAGTGAAGGTAACTTTCATTTCAGGATTCTATTTCTCTTAAATTTATTGAAGTGCATTAATATATCAATGGTTTTGTCCCACAGGTGAATGGACACATTGTGGCCCTCCCTCACATTTTGCCATCAGGGGTGTCCCTGTCATCTGGCGTGACCCAGGACAAGTCGGAGATCGCTGTGGTGTTGAAGAAAGATGCAGCAATGGAGTCAGAGTTGGAGATGGAGATTGGGGTTACCATGGTCACAGTGAGGGTCCCCTCCTGGTACTCTGGGAAATTGTGTGGTCTCTGTGGAAACCTAAATTACATGCACTCAGACAAGTCGGTCAAGTCATGGGTTCTCCCAGATGTCCGTGGCTGGTAAGTAAAATTCTAAAATGTATACATTTATTACCGGTCAAAGGTTTGACATTATTTTTCCCCCTTCCCCAGTGGCATCGCTGGATAATGACTGATCATTTTGATGTCCCATGTAATGTGTATTGACCTGTGGAATAAACACAAATTTTATTCTGTAACTGTATAGTCTCTCATTTAAGAATTGGTTGTATAAACAATAACAATCTGGTAGGTTTCTCCCTGGTAGAACTCTTAAATAAGGTCATGGCTGAAACTTAAACTCAAAGTAATGAGGGTGCACCTTGTATCTAAATCCACAATGCATCTACAACACCAACAAGGATTACAATCTGAATCATATGAATACACAATTATTTGCATTTGATTTCTTAAAACCAAACTCTTGAAGACAAAGTTATATTTACTTTCTCACTGGTCTAAATGACTGATTGTTCTTGGGTGACACATAAAACCAACAGATACCACCCAATTAGTTGTGGTTATTTCACAAATCTCTGAGCACTTCAAACTAGATTTCCCACCCATTTTGTAAGCTCTACATGGGACAAAATAAAACATTAGTAGGACTGAGGTTTTGTCACTTAATATGATGCAGCATCAGGGATGTGAAATTGAAATGATGGCTTAAGTTTTGCCAACAGGATTTTTTTTTTTTTTTTTAAAAAGACTCGTATGTGAAATTGTCTTCTATCCCTCAAAACCCAACCCTTTTATAAAACTTAAAAGATAAGTTATGCTTTTGGTCATGCCATGTTCCAGCCTTGCCCACTATTTGGTTACACCAGAATATACAACACCGCTGAATGTGGGCAAATAATGAGATTTATGCCATTGGAAATTCTGCTCACTTACGCTGGCCCTGAATAAACTTGTAAAATATCAATACTTATTGGTGTATATAATGCACTAATATTGGTTTACTATACAAACATTCAAGACATGTTTTAAAGTAGCCTAGTATAAACCTTTTGGTCATGCAAGAATAGTTTCTTTACTGAGACTCAATATCTATATAACTGGGCGTTTTTTACAAAGTCAGTTGGTCTTGGGTTTCCCAACTATGTCAACAGAACAAAGTTCTGCCTTAATTTGTTTTAGAGGAAGGGTTCTGTCGAGCTTCAAGGTTTTTGATTGGTTGGGTTTTGTTCAGATGGATATAGTATATGAGGGGAAAAAAATTTAAAGATTCATTGTGTCCCACCTAGCAGGTAAGCTCTGTTCATTCCAGAACAATTAAACGGTCTATAATTGTTGAAATTCTGTGTTTGATTAAGAATTTGTCTTTCAGCCATGGGGTCCCTATTGCTGCTTTGTGCTTTGGGGGCATTACTTAGCTGTAAGTATCTTTTGTTTTTAATTATTTGAACTGTTAAGATCTTCACTTTAAAACTGTTAATTCAAAGAGATGCGGTTTGAGTTTTGTTGTTTGTATGAAAAGATAATTTGTGAATTTTTATCAAAAAAATCCACTGTTAACTATTAAACTTCACTTAATCTGTTTTAGCTTAATTAATCAATCAGCAATCTGGCTCAGCATTTCCCAGCAGGACATGTAGCCAAGTGATCGTTCAATTTGAAGCAATTTGCCCAGATTGTCAACCTCATCAGTTCAGAGCTTGTTGTGCAGCCATACCAGGTGCTAGGGTGGGTGAAGCAGAATGTTAAACAGGTGAAGAATTTGAGTGTGCAGCACATAAAGGATAGACATCTAAATTGAAAATTGCTTTTGTTGGGAATGGCATTTACCTTCAACTGCTATTGAGTTGGAACTATTATACTGAATTGGTGAAACAGGAGTGTAATCTTAATCCCCCAGGCCCTGACTGAGCACAGAAAAAATGTTATTTCCACAGCAAAAACAGTGATATTGATATTTCCATTATACAATTATATTGTCTGCACAAGTAACTTATTGAATGCTGCTGAGAAGCAGTCAAGTGACTATTCCTAGTCTAAATCTCTCACAGTGGTTATCAGGGGAAAAAAGAAATCCATCTATTATAGAATAGCACTCATCCCTGCATTTTAACTTTGAAATGAAGGTACTTTTTAGTCAGTTTCTCTCTGGTGTCATATTGTTTCTTTGTATTAGGTGCGTGATCCAAAGTGACTTAAGCAAATTTTTGTATAACCAGTCTATGAATCCTTATTCATAGTACTAATTCATTTCCTAATGTTTTTTTACCTTTATTTTTTTTACATGTTTTGCGATGCCCTTTTATACTCAACTACTTAATTTTAGGTAGCTTGATATTTAATCTGTTTTGACGTTTTTTTGTTTAGATTCTGTCTGTTTCCTTTCCCCATCTCTCAGGTCCAACTAGAGCTGGATCGGCAGGGAGGGAGTTTGCCGTTTCATTCATGCAAAATTATTTGGCACACTACGATACGCCTCGCTTTAACCTATACATCGGTGCTATTCAGGCCGATGCTAAAGTGACAGTGCAAGTTCCTCCCTTAGGGTTCAAGAAAGAGGCTATTGTTAAGGCTGGAGAAGTGATCACTATAGAGCTCCCTAATAGTGTTGAGATGTATGGCAGTAAGAAGTCTCCCAACACAGTGCGCATTGATGCCTCAGCAGATGTGACTGTAACCTCCTTCAGCTACAAGCTGTATACTTCAGACAAGGCTGTGGTCTATCCTACCACTGAATGGGGAACCGAATATTTCATTTTTACACCTAAAGGATCCCCCTTTGGGACATTTAAAGAGTTCTCTGTAACAAATGGAAAAGAGGGTAACAAAGTGGAAGTTTTCCCACGAGGCCAAGTCAAATTCAACGGCCGTGTCTACGACAGTGGCAGTACAATAGTAATAGATCTCAAGCCCTATGAGAGTGTTCAGCTACAGAGCACTTACGAGCTTTCCGGCACCAGAGTTGCCTCCCAGCACCCTGTTGCCGTTTTCACAGGTCACAGTTGCACCTGGCGCTTCTCCAAATGTAATCATGTTGTTGAGCAGCTATTACCAGTAAACAAATGGGGAACCAACTTCATTGTGCCACCCTTGAGATTTCAGAAGAAGTTTGACAGTGTCTACCTCCAGGCTTCCCAGCCTACAAAGGTAGTTGTCCAGTTTGGCAACCGTGAAGATAGGTTAAATTTAAAGAGAGGGCAGATGGTTGAAGTCCAATACCATGTCCCTGAAACACTGTCCATCCAAGCTGACCATGGCATCCAGGTCCTCTTGCTCTTTAATGGCATCAAAGTAAACTGGCGCAAAATCTTTGACCCTTTCTTGATGACCATCCTGCCCACCGACAGCTTCTGCTCCTCTTACTCTGTGGAGGCTCTGGCAGGCTTTGAAAATAAGGCCCTGATTGTGGCAAAGACCAGTGGGGTGGATAAGCTGCATATAGATAGTGAGAAAATGCCCCGGGACATCCAGTGGGAAAAGGTTAGAGGGACAGAATTCTCTTGGACACAGATTCACTTTAAACGAACCCCTGGCAGCACAAGACAGACTATTTCAGGCTCCGGTTCAGGCTTTGCTCTCTACAGCATAGGAGTATCCTATATGAATGGGTACGGTGCCCCAGCACAATGCATGCAGCCAGGTCAATCAGGTAAGCAATTCAGGAAGTTCTCATTCCCCCCAGAATCAGCTCAAATATAATTTAACAACTTGGATGCGAGTTAGAATTAACTGTGCAGTATTTCTGGTTTTCCAGGGAGTCTGTCCTGTAGTAGTATCACCTGCAGTGCCGATGAAGTTTGTGAAATGAGTGGTGAGTATCCTTCATGTGTCCCTAAGCCAGTGGAAAAGAAGCACGGTATCTGCAGGGCCATGGGAGACCCTCACTACGATACCTTCGATGGGCGACGCTTTAACTTCATGGGTACCTGCACTTACGTCATCGCTAAAAACTGTGCAAAGGATGATCACCTCCCAGCCTTTGAGGTCCTCGCCCAAAATGAGAATAGAGGAAGCCTCAGGGTGTCGTATGTGGCCCTGGTCACAGTGAAGGTGTATGGCATCACCATCACTGTAGCTCGTTCTGAGACCGGTCGTGTAAGGGTAAGGCTTCTTATTTCTGTTGAAAGATGATTATCTTACAAAAAAAACATTCATAATTTAATTAAATCCTTACTTTTAAATTATTATGAACAGGTTAAAATGGATGACGTTGAATATCTATCTTTCCTTTTTTTCTTCTCAGATTGACAACACTTTATGGGGTTTGCCAGTAACTATGAACAACAACAAACTGTTTATGTTTCACTCTGGCCGCTCCGTGGTCATTGAGACTGATTTTGGTTTGATTGTCCGTTACGACTGGGAACACCATCTCGTGGTCGTTTTATCGGGCAGTTACGCCGGTAAGACTTGTGGTCTCTGTGGCAACTTCAATGGCAACCCCAATGATGATTTCACCACACCCTCAGGCTCTCAGGCAGGTGGGCCTGTGGCTTTTGGAAGCAGCTGGAAGGTGCCGGGGCTGGTGAAAGATGCTCTGTGCAGAGATGACTGTGTGGGTGGGTGTGAGCGCTGTGAACACAGCCTGATGAAGAAGTGGGAGGGGGAATTATTCTGTGGGCTTATCACACTTGTATTAAATGGGCCCTTCAGACAATGTCATGGCATCATAGACCCACATATATACCTGGAGAATTGTAAATATGACGTATGCATGGGAGGTGGCCTTCGACATTTCCTCTGCAGAGCGTTGGAAGCTTACACTGATGCCTGCCAGGGTGCTGGGGTCCAGATTCACGATTGGAGAGGGCTGGCAAAATGTTGTAAGTAATCTCAGCAAAAGTACTTACTGAATAAATATGCTTTTTGTTTTTTTTATTTTGTTTTAATCTATTTCCTTTCTTCTGTCTTAAGCTACTAGATGTCATGCCAACAGCCACTATGAGCTCTGTGGCAGTGCCTGCCCAGCCACTTGTTCGGACCCTGATGCTCCCTCCAAATGCAAGCAAAGATGTGTGGAGACCTGCACCTGTAATGCAGGATTTGTTTTGAGCGCAGGTCATTGTGTGCCTGCCACTCAGTGTGGCTGTACCTATGAGGGTCGATACATCCCTGCAGGAGAGTCCTTCTGGGCTGACCAGGGCTGTCACCGATTCTGTAAATGTGTTGCTGGAAGCAGACGTGTGGAGTGCCAGGATAAAGGCTGTGGGGCACAGCAGCAGTGCAAGGTGGTTGATGGAATTAGAAAGTGCCAGGCAGTCTCCTACAGCACCTGCCATGCCACAGGTGACCCCCATTATATGACCTTTGACAAGAAGAAGTTTGACTTCCAGGGTACATGTGTGTACCAACTGGTTGCACTCTGCTCCAAGGACCCCGACTTGGTGCCCTTTGAGGTGTTGGTCCAGAACGATCACAGAGGCAGCAAGACAGTTTCCTACACCAAGTTGGTGGAAATCAAGGTGTTCTCCTACAGCATTGTCATTACTACAACACACAAGGGCCTGATTATGGTAAGATCTGCATAATAATAATATAATCTGATTTATCATTAATTGTTTCTTTGAGTGATTATTTGTCATTTTAAATAATCATATTCAATATATTTGAATATGATTATTCATATAGGTAAATGATGTGCTGGTCAATCTACCTGTCACCCTGGATGGAGGAAAGATATCCGTGTATAAGAGTGGCTGGTACGCTGTGGTCACCACAGACTTTGGCCTCAAAGTCTCCTTTAACTGGAACAGTGCTGTGTTTGTGACATTGCCCAGCAACTATATGGGAGCTGTTTGTGGCCTCTGTGGCAACTACAACGGAAAATCGCAGGATGACCTGATTCCCAAGAAGGGCGGCAATGCCGTTTCACCGGCAGACTTTGGCAGGAGCTGGAGAGTGGCTGAGATCCCGGGCTGTGTTGACGGCTGTAAAGGTGCCTGTCCTAATTGTGACATCACAGAGAAGGTTCGGTATGAAAAAGGAGATTTCTGTGGTATGGTGAGGGACCCCAAAGGGCCATTCCGCAACTGCCATGCTAAGGTGGACCCAGCTGGCTACTTTGAAGACTGTGTTTATGATGTATGCCTGTACAAGGGAAGGAAGGATGTGCTGTGTCAGGCTATTACGTCATACACATCTGCCTGTCAGGATGCAGGAGCCAAGGTCGAGAACTGGAGAACCAGTCAGTTTTGTGGTGAGAAATGCATGGATTCATTTTTTGATTACATAACATATATACATTATTTACTGTAACAGGCAAAAGTTTCTTTATTGTTTATTAAATCTAAAATTTTAAATTAAAATGTCTCCACTATTATAAAGGAGAAAAGGTAAATTTAAATGTTTCTTGTCTACAGCGGTGAAATGTCCAGCCCACAGCCACTATGAAGTTTGTGAAACTGGCTGTCCGGCCTCTTGCCATAGTCTGGCCCCTCTACAAGGTTGTCAAACCAGATGTGAGGAGGGCTGTTCCTGTGATGAGGGGTATATCCTCAGTGGAGATCGCTGTGTTCCCTTCTCACAATGCGGCTGCCTCTATGAAGACCGCTACTACCGCATTGGCCAAGTGTTTTATCCCAATGGGAAATGTCAGACAGAGTGCAAGTGCACACAGGATGGAGAGGTAATGGATACTTATGAGAAACATTAATAATCTAACAAAATGTCAGTGGGAACTTCCTGTATGGAAATGTATTTGTTGGACTTTTGTAACACTTTGTTTGCCAACTGTTTTCCTCAGGTTGAGTGTAAGAAGTTCACATGTGGCCCTAATGAGGAATGTAAAGTGGAGAATGGCATTCAAAAATGTCACCCTGTTGGTAAGGGTGTGTGCCAAGCCTCTGGTGACCCGCATTACAAATCTTTTGATGGGAAATTATTTGATTTCCAGGGCACCTGCACCTACACACTCTCTAAGAGCTGTGAACTGGAGGGAACACACCTGGTGGCCTTCTCTGTTGAGGTGCAGAATGTTAAGTGGGATATGGTAATGACCGACAAAAAGGTGTCCGTCACCAAGCTTGTTGCTGTAAATGTCTATGGCTTCACGCTAATCATGAGGAACAACATGTTCGGAGTCCTGGTGAGCAACGACACAACCTCCATATTTGAAATATATTGAAATCTGTTCATATTATATAGTGTCAGAATTGTCACTGATGAGATGTATGACTAGCGAAAAAACCAAAAAAAATGTGGCTTTTTTTCAGGTAAATGGAATATTTAGCTACCTTCCCCTGAATCTTAATGATGGAGCAGTGATGATCTACCAATCAGGCATGCGTTATGTTATTGAAACAAACTTTGGACTTTTTGTCACTTATGACCTGGTCTACCATGTGACAGTCACAGTGCCTGGTAATTACCGTGGTAAGCTCTGTGGCCTGTGTGGCAACTTCAATGGAAACCAGAAAGATGACTTCCAGATGCCCAACCATCAGCTCACCAACAATGTCAACGTGTTTGGAAAATCATGGAAAGTCACCATCCCTAATGTGGTGTGTGAAAATGGCTGTGAAGGGAATTCCTGCCCCAACTGTGACCAAGCTCGGAAGGCTATCTTTTCGAAGTCCACTTACTGTGGTATTATGAAAGAACCCAAAGGCCCTTTCGCACTCTGCCATAGTAAACTGGACCCAGAGCCATACTTTGAGGACTGTGTATTTGACGTGTGTGCTTCCAATGGTGATGGAAAAGTGCTGTGTGACAGCATTGCAGCTTATGCCATCAACTGTCACATGGCTGGAGTGGATGCCAAAAACTGGAGGACACCTTCATTCTGTCGTAAGTGACAAATAGAAATGAACTTTTTTACTATCAATCGACATCTTCATGTCTGTCATATCGATACTACATGTCAGCGATGTTTCTTTCGGTGACATGCCTCGTCTTGTGACTCTTTCTTTCAGCCATGAAATGCCCGGCCCACAGTCACTATGAGGTTTGCTCTGATTCCTGCTCCGCGTCCTGTCCAGGCCTCTCAGAGATTGTCCAATGCACCACGAGCTGCATAGAAGGCTGCGAATGTGATACTGGCTTCTTATTTAATGGGCAGATATGTGTGAAGGAAAGTGAGTGTGGCTGCTATGACAAAGGAAAGTCTTACAAGGTAGAGTTCAACACCTCTGCTCATACAAAGAAGCCATTTGTTATACAATAATGAGAGATGAGAGATATTTTTGCACAATTTGCATTTTGAAATTTCCTTTAATCCTGTGGATGAGTGGCTTAAATGCATAAAACACATGTCCTCCTGACATGTGCGACGAACTAAAGCTGCTTTTTCCATTGACATTAGCCAGTTTGATCTCTGATATCTGAACTGAGCATTTCTCCTGAGACATAATTAGCTGATTACATAAGGTTGTGTTTGAATAAGCGAAATAACTGTTAATTCACAAGCAAACGTCTCTAACCTGGTATTACTACTGTGTATCATTTCCCCTTGTATAATAATTCAATAATGTGTTCTGTGTGTCCAGCCTGGTGAAGTGGTGTATGAAGACGATTGCAACACAAAATGTACCTGTGATCCAACAAAGGGCCTCATCTGTGAAAAGCACTCCTGTCCCCAAGGCACCAAGTGCATGATCAAGAAAGAAATCAAAGCTTGCTACAACACAGGCAAGACACAAATACTACATGCTTGCATTAACTCATGAAATATTCTTTGATTATTAACCGAATAAATTCCCCTCTATTCATCCTTTGTAGATCCATGCAAAGATGCCAAGTGTCGGGTCAAAGAGAAGTGCCATGTTGAGAAGGGTGAAGCTAAATGCATCCCCGACTACACAGGCATCTGTTGGGCCTGGGGGGACCCCCACTATCATACATTTGATGGGTACAACTATGATTTCCAGGGCACCTGCAAATACACTATCTCAAAGACCTGTGGGAACCTGGATGGTCTCATTCCATTCTCAATCACAGAAAGGAATGATAATCGGGGATCCAGAGCTGTTTCTTATGTCAGAGATGTAGATGTTTCTGTTTATGGATTTATCATTACCATGAGCAAGAACCAAGTTGGTCGAGTCATGGTAAGGTTAAAAATGTTAACTGATGTGTGACAAATATTCCATTATGTACTTACATCTATATAAATATATACATATATAGACAAGAGAGAGAGATTGACCTGATGTGTGTCCTTTAGGTGAATGGAGAGATGCTGAATCTACCTGTAAATCTGGGTCAGGTGTCAGTCCATCAACATGGTTCCACAGTAGTGGTGGAAACTAATTTTGGCCTGTTTGTTTCCTATGATTGGAATTGGCACCTTACAATCAAGCTGCCCAGCAGCTACTATGGCAGTGTCTGTGGTTTGTGTGGAAACTTCAACGGTAACAGCCGCGATGAGCTCCAAAATCCAGAAGGCAAAGCTGTATCCTCAGTGATAGAGTGGGGCAAGAGCTGGCAGACCCCTGACCAGGACAAGGACTATCCTTGCTGGGATACGTGTAAGACAAACTGTCCTACCTGTGACAACATAGAGTCTAAGCTCTATAAAACTGAGGCCTCCTGTGGAGCTCTCACAGCCAAAACCAAAAGTGTATTTGAGAGATGTCATGGGAAAGTGGACCCCCAGGCCTTCATGAACAACTGTGTGTATGATGTGTGTTTGCATAAAGGAGACAAGAAGATGCTGTGCCAGGCACTGGCATCTTACACTAAGCAGTGCCGTGAGGAAGGAATAATAATCAAGGGCTGGAGGAAAAAGTTTGGTTGCCGTAAGTATTTATAAGAATCTCATTTGTTGTTTTATTCAAACATTTCCATCAAATGTTTAGGTTTAAATTCTTTAGTTAATGTCCAAAACTGAACTTTTACCCAGCAATGAACTGTGAGCGTCACAGCCACTATGAAGAATGTGCAAGCCCATGCCAGCCATCCTGCCCGTTCCCTGATCAAAAGAAGACCTGCACCAGTGCCTGTGTGGAGACCTGTGTGTGTGATCGGGGATATGTCCTCAGCGCCGGGGTCTGTGTGCCTGCTAAAACTTGTGGTTGCTCCTATCAGGGCCGCTACTATAAGCCAGGCCAAGTCTTCTGGGCTGATGAGGCCTGTGGTCGCCTCTGTGAGTGTGATACGTCCCTAGGCATGGTGAAGTGCCGGGAGGCTTCCTGCTCTGCCAAAGAGACATGCAGCGTAGTAGATGGAGAGCGTGCCTGTCGACCCATAAGTCATGCCACATGCACAGCCTCAGGTGACCCACACTACCTGACTTTTGATGGGCACAGGTATGATTTCCAGGGAACGTGTATATATCAGCTGGTTGGCCTGTGCTCTCAGCAGCCTGGCCTAGTGCCGTTCAAGGTGACTGTGCAGAATGAGAATCGGGGAAGCAAAGCAGTATCCTACACAAGGGCGGTCACATTGTTCATATATGGCATCGCTCTCACCTTCAGCAGAGAATACCCCTACAGAGTTGTTGTAAGTATAAATAAATATCGAATGTAAAGCTAGGTTTAATTTGATAAGCAACTGAATAAGTAATCAGACTGAAAGTGGAAAAAATGGGACACAGCATATCGTAACAGTGTTAAAAAATAAATATAGGACAGATGCCCTGAGCCTCATTCATAATAAAGGATGATAATACCTTCTGTCATTGTGCTAATTCTGACATACCTCAGTCTCCTCTGCCTATATATTTGATTGCATTTTAAAATTTTGATCCAAGCAGACTTAATTAAGCCAAGATTAAACCACACATTAGAACAGAATGACAAAGGCAGCAGAATTATTAAATGTATAATCTACTAAAAAATATTCCTCCCTCCCCTCATTTTCTGCTCTTCAGTTCAATGGGCAACTTTCTTCAGTGCCATTAGTGTACAATGATGAGGTGGGTGTGATGCTCAATGGCAGAACAGCTGTAGCGGAGACGGCTGCTGGTATCATCGTAACCTTTGACTGGCGTAGCACGGTGAGCATCACTCTGCCCAACAACTACCAAGGAGCAGTGTGCGGCCTATGTGGCAACTACAATGGAAAAGCCCAAGATGACCTGACCATGCGGAGTGGCAATCTTGCCTCCGATGGAACCAAGCTGGGGGAGAGTTGGCAGGTGTCCCTTGTACCAGGTTGTTCATCAGTCTGCCAGGGGCCATGGTGCCAGGCCTGTTCTGGCTCCCAAAAGAAAGTGTACCAGGCCAAAAAGTACTGCGGTATTATCGCTGACAAGGCAGGGCCTTTCAAAGATTGTCACAGCCATGTAGATCCTGCTCCTTACCTTGAAGATTGTGTGTATGATGCCTGTCAGTATCATGGTCACCACGAATCGGTTTGTAATGCTGTGGGAGTCTATGTCTCTGCCTGTCAGAGCCGAGGAATCACCATTCTCTCATGGAGAACAGATTCCTACTGCCGTAAGTTATATCTGTTTCCATATTTTTTTGTCTAATTTAAGCATTTCTCTTTAAACCCCCCCAATTATTAATTAAAAAACCATCCTACTCCCTCTTATCCCCATTTTATCCCACAGCAATGGTGTGTCCAGCTAACAGCCATTATAGCCTTTGTGCCACGGGTTGCCCTGCCACCTGTGCCAGTTTAATCCCCTTTAACAAATGCCACAGGTTCTGTGCAGAAGCCTGCGAGTGTGACGATGGCTACCTGCTGAGTGGTGATACCTGCTTACCTGTGAAAGACTGTGGCTGCTCCTACAATGGTCAGTACTACAGTATAGGTGAAGTCTTCTACCCAGAATCTGAGTGTGTAGAACAATGCACCTGTGGGGAGAACAGTGCCGTGTCGTGCCAAAAGGCCAAGTGCCGTCGAGGAGAGATCTGTAAGCTTGTAAACGGAGTGAAAGGCTGCCACCCTGAGGGACACGGCAAGTGTGTGGCCTCTGGTGACCCCCATTACATCTCCTTTGATGGGCGGAGGTTTGATTTCCAGGGTACCTGTGTCTATACTTTGGCCAAGGTTTGTGACGATGACAAAGGCCTGCTGACGCCATTCACTGTTACCCAGGGGAATGAAAAGTATGGCAATGGAAAAGTGGCTGTTACCAAGTCAATTGCAGTGACAGTTTATGGGTATACCATTTACATCCAGCAGAAAACACCATGGAAAGTCATTGTGAGTTGAACTACTTTGATCCAAATTACTTTTGTGGTTGCATTTTTACATTTGTTCCCTCACAAAAGGTGCTCACACTGATTCTGTTCTCCTCCCTCCTTTCCAGGTGGAAGATGAACTTCTGAACCTTCCTCTCACCCTCGATAATGGCCGTCTTAGAGTAACCCAAGAAGGTCGCTATGTAGTTGTTCGGACAGACTTTGGACTGACAGTCCTCTATGACACTGTCTACTATGTTGAGGTGATAGTTCCATCCACATACCAGGGCAAGATGTGTGGTCTTTGTGGCAACTACAACAAGAATTCTGGTGATGACTTCATACTTCCTGGTGGCAGACGTACTAACAACGTTGATGACTTTGGGAAGGCGTGGGTGGTGGAGCTGCCAGGGAATGTGTGTGGAGGCTGTGGAGGCCAGTGTCCAACATGTGAGCAGGCCAAGGCCACCATGTTTGGAAAACCAGATTCCTGTGGCATCATCAGTGCACCTAATGGGCCTTTTAAAGCCTGCCACAGTAAAATTGACCCAGCAGCATATTTGTCTCATTGTGTTTTTGATGTTTGCGCTATGCATGGTGACAAAGTCACTCTGTGTAACAGCGTGCAGGCCTATGCGTTGGCCTGCCAGAGTGCAGGAGTTCAAATTCAACCCTGGAGAAGCAGCTCCTTCTGCCGTAAGTTGCACACAGCTGTATTTCTGTCATCTTGGGCTAAATAAGTGTCCATGTTTTATTGGTATGCTCACACAAGCACTTTCAAATGTCTCTTGTAGCTGCTTCCTGCCCTAAGCACAGTCACTATGAGTTGTGTGCCAACACCTGTAG
This sequence comes from Eupleurogrammus muticus, assembly GCA_036785175.1. Lineage (NCBI taxonomy): Eukaryota > Metazoa > Chordata > Actinopteri > Scombriformes > Trichiuridae > Eupleurogrammus > Eupleurogrammus muticus. The sequence goes on from JAYKQN010000026.1 coordinate 4,423,069, forward strand.
TGGGACCTGTGCCAACTTTATTTACCCAGTTTCCTGTTCACAAAGCTGCTTTGAAGGATGCGAATGTGATGTCGGTTTTGTTTTTGATGGTGTCCAATGTGTTTCCTTGGATATTTGTGGCTGCGTGCACAATGGCAGATATCTGACGGTAAAACTGTATTCAATTTTTCAGCTTTTCAGGCAAAAAAAAAGAAATTGCACCACCATGTTAAACTGACAACACTTTTTATTTTTTGAATTGCATTTACAATGTTTGCAGGTGGGTGAGGCAATCGTGGAGAACGACTGTCAGTCCAAGTGTGTTTGCCAGGCCTCTGGGCTGCTGAAATGTGAAAGAAAGCCCTGTGCTAGTGGGGAGGTTTGTGGTGTACGAGATGGGGTCAGAGGCTGCCACAAAAAACAGGGCCAGTGCAGTGTTAGCAAAGCAGCCCACCTCACCTCCTTTGATGGCATGTCTGGAGCAATAGCAGCTCATGGCGCATTCGAAGTGGCGTCTCTGTGCGACGAGGCTGCCGAGCTGTGGTTCCGTGTAGTTGTGGACGTCAGGCTGTGCAGTAGAGGGGCATCTCCGGCTGTCGCCACTGTGTACGTGTTCTTCAAGGAAACCGCCATCACTGTGAACAGCCAGCATTTAACCTGGGTGAGAAGGGATAAGATATTAACTTTTGAGTAATTCAACTACTAAAAAAAAAAAAATTGTTCTGAATCCTATTCTTCCTTCTTTCTTCGTGTAATCCAGGTAAATGGAAGGAAAGTGTCCCTTCCCAGCAAAGTAACGGGTGATGTGTCGGTCCGAATCTCAGAGAGGACTTTGATCATCGAGAAGGCATCTGCTGTGCGGGTCACCTACTCCGTTTCACAGGAGGTCAGCATCATTATTGACAAGAGCCTGTCCGGTAAAATGTGCGGCGCCTGTGGCAACTTCAACAACAACTCGGAAGATGATAGGAAGACAGCAGATGGGAAAGTCACCACTGAGGTGTCTGTGGTCGTGGGCTCCTGGAGCGCCGGGGACTTTTCTAGATGGTGAGTATTTAAAAGGCATAAACAGACATATCATTTGTAGTAATGAAATGGATTGTACATTTAGTGCTATGATAATACTCCCCTTCTTTACTGTGAGACACATGCTCTCTGTTCTCCAACTCCTAATACTGAATTAAATAGTTTTAATTACATAATGCCTCCGCGTCCACATTTTTAACCTTCAATTCTACATAAAGTTGAAGTTTTAATCTTGAACTCAATTTTTATTATGCAAACTACAAACTTAATTTGACCGCGGAAATAATCAAGTACAGATCAGCGAGAGATGGGGCAGTACTATAACCATTCAACCGCTTATTCTCTTAACAGCAAGTCCTAAACAAGGACTCTACAGAGCCCTTTTAAAGGAATGAGAGTGTGTTTTTTAATTGCATTTTGTCCAATTTAATTAAGAAATGCCAGAGAATCCCCTATGGTAATTACTGATTAAAAAGCAGGTGAGGCTGACGGGCACAGCCATCAAAAGCTACCAAGCTTGCAATCCAATCACTGCTTGTCATCCAAGGACACTTAAGACTCATCTGGGTGCAATATTAATTTGAGCTCTAATCTGTAGCTTTGTGTTTTAGCCTTAAGTCAATACCTTGGAGATTTTAGTTTTGGGCATCCTCTGTCCTCTCTTCTTACGATCTAGTTGCCTATTTGCAGCCTTTTTCCTCACTGCACTCTAAACAGCACCATAAACTACCAATGAGGATCAGTGTTGCTCCAGAATGTTTGCATATGCCTTTTAAAAAATGCAATGTTCACAGAAGTGTTGCTTGTAATCCCCGTTCTGCCTGAGAGAACATGCTTTTTCTATGCTCCAGTGCTTTAACTTCAATATGTTTTTTTTTTATTCCAGTGGCCTGTAGAGATGAAAGAAAACATCTGCAGTACAGGTAAAAAAAAAAAAAAAAACTCATGTTATCCCCCTCAAAACAAACATTTCTTTGGCAATAAAACCATGACTTACATTTTTGCCCCCCCCCCCCCCCCCCCATTTTACAGGATGAAGAAAACTGGGAAGTTATTCAGCTGGAGCTACTTATTTACAAACAGATATTCATCATGCGTCTTTACTTAATTCTTGACATGGTTTTGGTTAACTAGCAGTCTCTTTCATATTTTGTTTGAACTGGAGTGGTAAATGGAGCTCATTCTTGACCAACATCTCCATCTAGTGGTGTAGGAACTGACACCGTGTTCTATCCATGAAACTCCTTCTGGGATTGAGGAGCAGTCACAAATCGTACAGCTTCGCTGTTACTACAGGAGCTTTAAAAATGTGTGTTTTACTTAAGGTGCTTTCTTCTTACTGTTCTGACCAATAAATGGCTTTTCGCTAATGTGTGCATAGGTTTGCATCTACTTTCATTAAACCTCCAGACCACATTCTGATATCATCTTTAATTCCAACTGAATTATATAGCTGTCTTTTTATCTTATGTAATTCATTCATTTTTTTTGCATTTTAGGACATTTTTGTAATGAGAAAAATAAGAAATTAAAGACTGAATGAACAATGTGTTGAACCAAATTAGTTGAATTGGTAACACCCAAATGAATTAAGTTAATTGAAAACGAAAATTTGGGAGTTGCCCCAATGTATTTTGTATTTAATTCCTTAATAATTTCTTAGTAATTTATTTAATAGGTTGGAGTTACTCCAACTGATTATTTAATTTCAATAAACGTAATTCAAGTGTTACTAACTGAAACAATTCAATTCATTTATAATAAATAAATTACATTGATTTAAATGTATTATCAATAATAATGCATAAAAATAAACATTAAGTAGTATATACATTAAAGGATCACAGAACTATCAATTACAATATAAATATTCTGATAAAAACATAGTATTCTATGTACAAATGACAACGTCCCCTTCTCATGTACCTCACCCAGTTCTCCTGTCTGAATGGTCTCATGGTTATTTCTTCCATTTCTCCATTTTTTCTGGTTAACATCTGTGCATTTTTCTGCATCAACCACACTTTAGTGAAAGAATCCATAGTGAATGAGGATGTCTTGATAAGAAAGTTTTCTGCAGCGGTGGAGAAGAATGCAAGCAGTGGTGCAACAACTAAATCCAACAAACGTCTTACAGCCTTCTAACACCACAACAGTGCCTCGCCGTATATAAATAGACGAGTTGTGACTTCATCATTGAGAGCTTCCATCAGAGCTTTGTCCACTCTGGCTCCTTATTTGCTAGTGGAATGTCACAGAGGGGGGAATCTGGCAGTTTGGTGTGGAAAAGACCTGTGGAAGACAGGCGTCAGCTGAGCGACATATTAAGGCGAACTTCACTCGAATTGAGCCACTCTCCAACGTCTGTGAAATACCCTGTAGTGCAACAACCTCGCTGTTTGATTCTGCATGTGTTATATTTAGGGGCATGATTTACCACTCACTATGAACCCATGTTTTGCTTTTAATGTCGGCACCAACCTACGCAGGAATATCCATGCGCATTCACCCCCTACAGCAGTAATACACCAGTGGTGCACAAACTTTTTCATGTCGAGGACCCTTAAATGCACAAAAACCACATAACCCATCTGATAAGATTTTGATGTTTTATGACAACGTGTAGGAAACACGTGGCTAAAGTTATAGAGGACTGAAACCTCCTGAAGAAATATAAACGACTCAGTTCTTAAATGAAATGCACATATTTATTTAATTTTCCATTTAATTAAATGCATTTACACTTAAGCCCAAAATTATTCATACCTCTGTCAAAAACAAGGATTTATTTTTTTTCCACTTACAAATTAGTATTTCACTTCGATTTTTACTTAAATAGGACACAAAAGAAAGTCTGAAGCCAGAATTGATTTGTGTTTTGTTAGAATTTGTAAAACAAAAAATCACATCCAACAAATGACTATGATATAGAAAACTCCTGAGTGTATGCTTTGTGAGTGAAATCTTTCTTTATATATGTGTGTGTGTGTGTGTGTGTGTATATATGTATATATGTATGTATGTATATATATGTGTGTATATATATATGTATATATATGTGTATGTATATATGTATGTGTATGTATATATGTATATATGTGTATATATATATATATATATATATATATATATATATATATATGTGTATGTATATATGTATATATGTATATATGTGTATATATATATATATATATATATATATATATATATATATATATATATATATGTGTATGTATATGTTTGTACTTTATAGTTGAAAAGTAAATATTGAATACATATATTGAAGTTAAAGTGTTCTTTGTGTCCTATTTAAGTAAAATCTGAGGTGAAATACTTTTTAAATGAAAAAAGGGTATAAATAATTTTGGGGCTTAAGTGTATGTGTGTGTTTTTCCTGTGCACATAAATGCCACCTTTATTAGTTTTTCTATTTTATGTATTAATTTTGCATGTGCAGTTATTTGATATATTCAACCCACACATGTTCACCTCTGTATATAAAATAGAAAACTATCAGAAGTCCAATGCATTCACGTGCAAAGTGAAAACGATACACAATATAATATGCATATGGCAGTGGGATATTAAATACTTTTTATTTATTTATTTAATTTGACATATGGCAGTGCTCCTTACAATCAGGCATTGTTTAACTTGATGGATGGAATCTTTTTTTTTTTTTTTTTCCTGGGGACCCCTTGCCCAACCCCCTTTGAGGACCCTCAGGGGTCCCCGGACCCCACCTTGAGAACCCGGCGCTGTTTACCTCGGGCGGGCTGGTTTTGGGGAGTAACTTCTGCTCCTCCTCCTCTTCCTCCTCCTCCTCCTCCTCCTTCATTCCTGACCATAGAGCAGCGCAGCTTCACGTTGAGGATCAGCACAGAATGCATTAGAGAATATTCCATTATCAATCGCTGTTTTTATATATATTTATATATACACACATGTACGTGTAGAGAGGCGTTCGCTGTAGGAGAGGCAGTAAGAGTAGAGTTGGTAAAGTCCGCTTCACTGGTCGGAGAGAGAAGTCTGATATCCAACTTGAAGTTTCTCGGAGGCAGAAACTCGGTAAGTTTCATTTCATGCTGCATTCACGCTCCTATGGAATGCACGCGTGTTTTTTACGCTTTCCCTGTGCACAGGTTTCATTTCTGTGAATTCTTCTTTTTGCTGCTTTTCTTCCTCAACCCCCCCCCCACACACACACACACACACACACACACACACACACTTCCATCTAAATGCCTGCGTGAGCACGTGACCGCCTAATTACGCCGAGCCGCAGGTCACACGTTTCAATTTACGACTGAAGTGTGTGTGTGTGTGTGTGTGTGTGTGTGTGTGTGTGTGTGTGTGTGTGTGTGTGTGTGTGTGTGTGTGTGTGTGTGTGTGTGTGTGTGTGTGTGTGTGTGTGTGTGTGTGTGTGTGTGTGTGTGTGTGTGTGTGTGTGTGTGTGTGTGTGTGTGTGTGTGTGTGTGTGTGTGTGTGTGTGTGTTTTTACCTCCATGGGCTACATTATGTGAACGTACTTTTTCTGCTGACATCCTGCCAGGAAACGTCCACCATGTGAGAAGTTCAATGGAGTTTAGTGTCACACGTCCACTCTGCTGCCAGCAGATTAAAACAAAAAAAGAAAAAGATCATCCTGTCCACTAATTTCTCCTCGCTATTTATTATAATCTGATGGCAGCAGAGTGAAAGTGGTTTTATTCAAGTAGTCTTTGAGAATTGAGAATTTCTATTTTTTCCAGTACTTCCATCCCACACAACATTAAATTGTTCTTTTATTTCCACTTATGCACTTTGTATAAAGCGTGCACCTCTTATATTAATATTGTAGTATCCACAACTACAATATTAAAATGTTTATTGAATCCAATTGTATGGTATTACATAACACATAGTATCATATCATGAATGAAATATTCACAGTACAAGTGTTTAAGTACTTTTGCTGATTATATTTTTATTCATGTAACATTTGTAATTCTTGTACTTTTAGATAATATTTCTACTTCTACTTCTACAAAAGTTATGAATACTGTGGTATTTAGATGGAATACACCTCTAAGGGGTTTGTCTATAAGGGTAGACATAAGCAAGTCTTATTTGTATTTGTTTAATTAAAAACTATTTTCATCCCTCTTTTATTATTACCCATGTAAATTATTCATTTTAAGCGTGGCACTATTGGAGTTACAGTCTCACCATTATAGTTCCAAACATCACTCCAGAAAGCTAACAAACAAGATTAATGGATTTGGTTCTCGTTGCAATACCTCACGACGTATTTGTTTGATTAAATCTGATTGGCAGGCCTTTGTTGTTAATCCTGCTCGCAGGCTTGAAGCGTTCGCGTTCGCTCCCCCACTCCGGTCGTGCTCCAATCCTCAGCAGCGCTCCGGCCCTGCGAGCAAAACCTTGGCTCTGCTAATGCACACTTTGATCTTTGCAATGCAAAACTTTTTTTTTTTTTCTCACGGCTTTAGATTTTCTGCGAAAAGCTGCGTTACACTTTTGCAGCCATGTCTCGGGGATTTTGTTGATATATAATGTGTCTGTGACGCCAGCAGAACTGCAACCAATGTGCCCTCTCTGGCCGCGCCGTGTCTGAAATTGTACACCCGTCTGCATCTTCTGCTTCCAGCCATCCCCTCTAGACATATGGTTGTAAGAGAATCTGAAAAGAATGTTCTAGATAATATATAGACAGAAAAACAGCTCCACCAGGGTCATGTTAACAGCGCAGGTTCCATGTGTAAGATAGATGACCCAGCAAAATGTCTCCAGACCCACCAACCAAATATCAAATGCAACTCAACACCAGCTCTACACCATGTTCTGAGGCACTGAGCCTGAAATAGACCATCTTCTCCTGCCTAAAATCAAGAGGCCATTCTATTAGTCAAGGATGGATCTTTGTATCTACTTTTCAAGCAATCTCTCATAAAAAAAAATCTGATTTTTAAAGAGCAGCTCATCAATTTCTCCTCACAAAATTCACTTCTACTTAGTCTGAAATCAACAGGTGTATGAGTATTTTTTGTTGTTCTGGGTGCAGCTGTTATTTTCAATTATCAATTAATTGCATTGTGTTAATTAATTGTAGAATCCTGTTTCTTTGGAGTTTGATGCATACAAAGAACTGAATGTCAGAATATTGCAGCCTCCCTCAAAACCAGTGGATTATACCACCCTGGTGCATTTATTCCACTACTATACACGGGTACAACCTTGAGGTACATGTACATTACTTGAGTATTTTCATTTTATGCTAGTTCACACTTCTAATCTATTAGGTAAATATGGTGCATTCCTACTTTTACTCCACTGAGTTTATATGATTGCATTGGTGAATAATGCACATAAGCGATATGATATTTCTGTATATTTCTACTGTTTTAGTAAACCACAGCAAACTGCCCTGACCGGTGCCTGGGCTGGCTGTTATGTAGCTCAGAGAGGTATTAAGAGGGTGAGCTGCACAAGACTGTGAGAACAAGCTGTTCTCTGTCCGAAAGGTTAAAGCAAGTTACAAGTTTCTGAGTTATTTTGGACCAGCGAGTTAGTAAAATTACAAATCTTATCTGTGAATCATATCTTTAAATGCCTCAGCTTCCTGTCCGGCCTATTCCACCCGCCTGCAACAACAATCGCCAAAGATACGACCGCTTTGCTTGCCGCGCAGACACTTCATATTTGTGCCTTTCTCGCTTCTTTTCCGGCAGGTACAAATGGATCTCGTGGCGTTGGTGGCGTTCAGCTCCTGGCTGGCTCCTGCTCTCGGTGAGCGTCCTTGTCACTAAACATTCAGTGTCCCTGTGTGAAAGTGTGCGGTTCCACAGCTGCGCCCCTGTTCCTGTAGGCTTTAGTTTGGTGTTTCATGCTAAACAAGCTGATGTGTCTGTATAACAGGATCAGCGTTTGGCAGGGAAATGCTTGGTAAGTTTACTGCATTAGCGTGGTCACTGGCAGTGCATGGGTATTTAATTTACTGCTCGTTTACTCTGCATGTCATGCAACCTTTTTAGGCAAATGCGTTTAAAATGCCTTGTCCTATTATCAGTGCAGCGGTACTGCTTTCAGCACAATTTCCATTTAATATTTTCCATTTAAATCATTTTGTCGGTATTTTGCTGTGAGAAAGTGACACGTCAAGGTAGTATAAATATTTCCTTATACTGCAGTAATCATGTCTCAGGCTGCTGCCAAGTTTTCCATTGTTATTACAGTTCCCCGCTCCTTGGTTCTTTTCTCTGAGTGCCCTGCATGCCATCAGTTAAGCTTGATGTTAAACAGATTTACCAGCGCTGTTTTTTTCTCATCTTCTCTGACTCCTGGGTCTGTTTAAGTCCTTATTTCCAAGAGTCTTTTGCAGACTAACATTTTTATTCTTTGACTACAAATGAGATCAGTTACCTCTTAATACTTATTCTGCAGCAACTGGAATGCAACTGACTGCACAAAATATGATTTAGTTTGTGGTTTTAAATGCATCATCTGTAACGGCAAAGTGTCAATTAATGATATGTCATGATTCTAACAACTAAGTGTGTGTTGATAAAATGTTGAAATCGATTGGAAAGAGCAAACCCACACTTTACGTCTAATTGCTATACACATGTTATATCCACAGGAGCTATTTCCCAGATGATCATTTTATTGCATTCAAGATCCAAATGTTAAAGGTTGCACATACCCAGAAACACCAGGCCTGTCTGACATTTAATAAAAACTGTTCACAGCTTGTTGGTTGTTTCAATTCAACCAATGCAGATAAGAGCTGTAAAAACACGTCGTCAATGATGCACAAAGCGCGTTTCTCCAAGGTTGTTCTCACGCCAAACACTGGGGGTTCATATGTGTCCGCTTTGTGTTTTTAACACATCAAGTTGTCTCTTTAATTAAATATGACTATTTTATTGATTCACATAAAAAAATTAGGAAGAATTATTGGTCTGTTGCTGTTTTCAAACACATGAGCATTACGTGATTAGAGCAACATGTCTGTTCCCGTGGGTGCAGAGAGGAGTCTGTACTTTCCCACGTCAGGTCATGACATGCACAGATTACCATAGATCTGAACAATCAAACATATATATTTTAGGTCAACAAAAAAGGTATGGAGCGTGGAATCATCCAGTTTGCAATGCACATGCCTAGTAGATTTATTTTATTCTTTATGGTGGGAGCGAGTGTCGGGTCATTCGCATACAGTACGCACGCTTTGTAAGTACAAGTTAGGCTTCAGGGGGTTGAGTGCCCTCCTTTTCAGAGAGTTAAACTGATTTACCCCACTGCCGTTAATGGTGCCATTTGCTGACTTGCACTTCCACCACCCGGTGACTGTCTCATGAAGACTAATGATTGTCGCTCTTCGTCTCCACAGCTTCGGCAGCAGAGGATGACAAAGGTGGGTATTATTCGAGCAGAAGCTTAGAAAACGTCAAATTAAGATAAGCGGCATACTCATTTTAGCTGGCATATGAATTGGTGTTGAAATCAAACTGGCTAATGACTAGATAAGTGACTGCGGGCCAGAGAAGCGCTCGAATAGCCGTCATATCATGATTCCGCCGTGAAGTGTGTCAGTGGGCAAATCTGCTTCTCGTTTTTCTCTCTCTCTCCTCTCCCACCAGGCTACGACAGCGCTTTTCATTACGGTGAGTGCCGAGCAGATGAATGTGGTCTTTTAACGGCCGACCCGCTACAGGAAACATCTGGATGGTTGAGTTGCTGCTTTTTTTTTTTTTCCACTTGTTTTTTCCCACAAGTGATGGAAAACTTTCACCTCAAGGCCAAGGAAGTACAGTCCCCATGCGAATACTTCTAATTCTGTCCTCTGTGCCGTGTTGCCCTGATATTGAGTCTGTCCAATGCAACAAACGTCACAGAGTGAATCAACATCTGCAGTGATCGTTCTTAGATCTTGTTAGAAGTTAATTTCTTGTGCAAAAAGTCATTTTTTGGTACCATTCTCCAGTTTCGTACCTGTAATTCAACCATTGTCCATCCCCCATCATTGAACCTTAGCGGCTAAATCTGAGGGCTCAAAATTATGGTTTTTTTTTTTGTCTTAAATGACTCAAATTCCGTTTGTTGTTGAAATACCTGTCACTTTTTTTAATTTCTGCAGGCATATATAAATCTTTTAAATGAAATAACCTTGGATGTGACCGCACAACCATTCCCTGTCGTCTCCATTGTCAGTGTCTAATGAATGAATGAATAATATCGCTTTCGTTTGAATTTAACAACTTGAGAGGGTGAAACCAGTCATTAGTCGATATGATTGATCCTCGTTGTCACACCGAGGCCATAACCTGTCACCACGGGTCTCCAATAGACAGCGCTTCCTTTTGATGGGGAGATTTATTGTGCAAGAAAGCACTAAAAAAGTATTTTTATACCTTATAAGTTTTCCTTCACTTGTTTTAGAATATGATATTCCTTTAATTTAATTTTTAAAAGAATTTTACAGTTCGCTTTCTGTGATCGTGTTAATGACCGCAGTTAGTTGGCATTTTGCGGCTCATTAGGCTACGCACCGTTTGCTGCATCTGAAATTGCTTCTGCCTACCCTGCCTCACTTTTCTCAGGTTGTATAAAAGTTGGCAGGTTTTAAAATGACGTTTGCTGACATACTTACTCACCAGATTAAAAAAAAAATGCACATTGCCTCCTACCTTTATTTGCAGTTGAAGTTTTTCTGATTTTAAACAATTCACAAAGTCGTATTTCTTGTGCAACGTGTTTCCAGCCTTATTTGGAGAAAAAGAAAAAAAAATGGCATCAGTGTTTACAGTCTTTGTGACTGCAGCTCACAGGAATTCGTGCTCTCCCATTAGCTGCTGCAGCATGAGTCTGTAAAGCTGCTTTTGAACCTGGTTAAATGCATCACCTCAGTCTGTATTTTTGCAATTTGCCATGCACTTTCTGCAAGAAGTATCTTCTTTTTACTGGGTCTGTTTGTTTCAGATTATGAATCTCTGAGAATCGGTGGCCTAGTTTTTGCCGTGGTACTGTTCCTCCTGGGCATCGCCCTCATCGTCAGTAAGTGTTTGCCACGCTGTGATCCGCTGTGTGTGTGATATGACCTCACGATGATCCGTTTTTCACATGGCGGCGCGAAACCAGCACAGGTTCTGTGTTTGGGCTTCTTGCACAACCTCAGCAGCCAACATGCTCTCACTCCATGTGTATCACAGCAATTTGGCCTTCGTGCATCACCCGTGCTCCTCACTCACACGGCGACCTTTCAAGGTCCCTCTGCCTACCCGCCAACACTGTAACCACAACTGAGTGATACATAACACATCATCAGGATCAACACGTCGCACCGCACTCTCAAAATCATGAACGGTTTTATTTTAGTTTTATTTGTAACTGCACTCTGCTAACCCAGCTTATGGAAATAATTAGTAATTTAGTTTTTAAAACTGTTAGATTAAACTGTAAAGAAAGTTTAATCTAAGTTAGTTAGGTTTTTAATAAATACAGTGTTTTGTGTATTTATTGATGTATTTGCTATCTGGAGTTTTATGCAATACCATAAGCACCATAAGGTCTGCACGAATACGAATGGAAAAACAGCAGAAGGATAAAGGGGTTTTAGACCACATGCATGTGTTTGGCTGCCATTAGGTGCCCTGTGGCGCCTCCTAGTGTCGGAGTGAGCCAACGGGCGAGTGTTGACTTCCAAGACGCTCGCAGCTTTATTCTTAGCCCTGGGGGTATGTAGGTCGCTATCCTGGTCTGGCATTCGAGGGCCGCACCAACTATTCTAACAAGAGTCTTGTTATTATACAACTCTCATTGACTTTTCTTTTTCTTTTCTTCAGCCCGAAAATGCACCTGCTCGAAGAGTGACAGGTCAAGGTAAATGATGATCCTTGTCTGTAAAACATTTAATCTGTATATAGTTTTAGTGTGTAAAATAACAGAAAATCATTGCTTTTAGACACATTGATGGACAGTCCCTTTAAATTGTGTGTGACACTGAAACACTGTGTTATCCTCAGGTCCCGTGGGCCTGATATGGAGTCAGGTGTCCCAAGGGGTAAATATCTTTCCTTTTTTTTTTTTAATTGATGGATCAGAAGTTGTACATTTTGTATGCAACACTGCAATCTGATTGTATTTCCACAGGTTAGGCGTGAGGACAGAGAGCAGTGGATTTCCAGTATGATTAACCTGTTCATCTTCTGCTGGTGACGGGAAGCTGTCGGCTTTTTTTCTCCTGTTTCGACTAAACATCTCTTCACCCGCCTTGTTCCCACAGTGTTACTGACTGTTGCCATTAGATGGCAGCAATACCTTGATCACAGCTGAGGATGATCTTTCCATGAATGCATAAGGCTTCCTTCAATTTCAAAATGTTACTGTACTTTTTTTTTTTTTTCTAAGTTTTTATCATTAATACTGTTACTTAGATAATCTGGTAGAATAGTGTGATTGAAATTTGTATTTTTTTTGTGAATTTCCAATTGATGCTGAATTAAAAAAAAAACACATTTTGAAAAAAAAAAACGAATTGTTTTGTTTTATCTATGCACCATTATTTTACATTATGTGACTTGGTGGTCAGCCAGGGAAGGGAACAGCCCACTACTGCACTACTGCACTAGCGCTTGTGCTGACACTGCAGACAGTTCGGTTACATATGCAGTAGTAACTACCAGCAGTGAGCCTGTGAATGATTTATGTGCTGCAATGTGCAGCGCTATGAAAAGTCTCTCTTAAAAAAGGAAAAAAACACCCTTAATTTTACCTCTCGCTGTTTTTTTTTTTTTACTGCTGCTTATTGGCAGATGTTCCACCGTAGTGACAGTGCCGACATGACAGTAAAAGCTGCATGTGCAGGATATATTTTTCTCTCCCTGCTGCTGCTGCAGGAACAGCCTGCACCGCGCAAATGAGCCGACCCATGAGATGCAAAAGTCCATATCTCTAAAAAGTGGAAAATGATCAGCATTACTAGTAAGACACTGGGGAATGGGTGGAGCAAAATCCCCAATGCACTGAAACACTTCAGCAATTTATAAATCATGATTTTTTCCCCACACTTCATACACTCACATGTTGTATGAGCTTTTCTTGACAGTAGTATAGAAAAATTACATTATTTATTCTTATTTTTTGGGCGCGCCACCACCTCCTCGCTCTTGCTGTGGCTGTGTGTGTGTGTGTGTGTGTGTGTCTATGGGGAGTACCCCGGGGTTGCACCACTTGCTTAAATGAATGCAGTGTTTTACTGTCGCCGCAAGAGGAGCTCTGCTGAGTTTACGCCGAAGCTTTACAAAGCAGTTCTGTCTCCAGTTCTGTGCGGCTACCTCATCTCATTTCCAACTCAACTGCAACCCAGCAACCTGCAACGTTTTTTTGTGACAAGACAGAGCTCCGGTACATCTCTGCTGTGCAGCCATGTCCACCACAGGTCAGTATGTGCTTTTTCCTCTTTAACAGCTTGGAGTGTAACATAGTTTTAAGGATTTTCTGCCTTATACTTGTTTGTTTTTATTATATGTCCAAAAATGAAATTGTTTTATCGTCATAAACAAGTGTGGACGATTTATCTCTGTGTCCAGATTCAGCTTTTTGCTCTAATTGGCCTGATTCATTGTTGCCATGGTTCCAAGAGAGACAATACCGCTGTGCAGTTGCTCAGCGTTCCATCTCTGGGAATTCTTCAGTAAACTCATCATCAGGATGAACAGAATCCCGATACCAATACTGGAGACGGTTTGCACAAACTGTCTCTGATTCAGAGGGGAAATATTGGAAAGTGATTGGGGAAAAAACTGCAGACTCAGCCACATGAAAGTGAACGATCAGCAGCATCAATCCGCATTATTGACGCCCATTAAACTGGCACAACCTGCAGCCAGCAACAGCCGTGTGTGTGTGTGTGTGTGTGTGTGTGTGTGTGTGTGTGTGTGTGTGTGTGTGTGTGTGTGTGTGTGTGTGTGTGTGTGTGTGTGTGTGTGTGTGTGTGTGTGTGTGTGTGTGTGTGTGTGTATATATATTAGAAATCTTTGTCAAACAGTAAAAAAATGCTTAAACAATATCATTCATTCTTCTTTTCTGCTGTGATTAAAAGCCTGTATCCTGCTACTTGCTGGCTTGTGACCCATTTTTTTGTGGTGCATTTTTTTTCCTGCTGAGCAGAGATGCTGCATTGAGTGCCTCTCAAAAAAAAAAAAAAAAAAAAAATCGTAGGAGTTGTGGAGCCAAGCCTGCAGACGTGCAGCGCTGCAGACCCTGCTGTCCCTGGTGCTGAAGTGAACACACCCTGAAATCTCATTGCTATGTTGAACTCAACACCTATTCTTTCTTTACAGAAGCTATGTTCCCAGACCAAAGTGACTTTGATTATGGTAAGATTCACACAATTTTAATACTAAAAATACAACTATAAAGCAAAGTTCATGATAAACTCCAATCGGTCTGTGTGTGGTTTAAATGCCTTTTGGTTTTGTCTCCTGTAGATTATGAGACATTGCGGATGACAGGGCTTGTCCTTGCTATTGTTATGTCTGTCACTGGTGTTTTAATAGCCCTGAGTAAGTTTAGACTTCACTTTACTTCACATAAACTTTGAATACAGAGGAATTGTCAAGTATACACCAGTACCATTACCTTTGTAACTAATTTATCATTCCTCAAACAGGTAAAAAATTCACAAAATGTGTAAAATCCTCATCCAAGTAAGAGTTGTGCAAGGCATAGTGGATGATCCGCCTGTGCATGCTGTATGAGTTTGACCTTTGAAGGAGATACACGACCTCTGTGGGGGAAAATGTTGTTTTTTTTTTCAGTATTTCTCTTTGATTAAAACTGGGATTCCCAAAGCACTTCCCATTCCCCGCTGTTCCAAACGCCCCATCCCAGGTCTGCATACAAAAACCCAAAACACACTTCCAACACATGAAAGAGGTTTAACCGGACCCCTGTCTGACAAACGGCACGTGCGTAGTGTTCTGATATCCCTTTTTGTGTCGGGTGCTTGTGCCTGACAAAAAAAAAAGCATATATCTCACACTCCTCATGTGTTGGGAGTGAGTGGGCAGTGTACCGTCTATTCTCAGCTGATCGCATGCCGCTTGTTTGGCAAGACAAGAGGAAGGACAGGAGATGCTGTTTGAACAGAAAAAAACCCTATTTGCATAATGCTCTGTACTCTGAACCTCAGTCCCCTCAGCACCCTGTGACTTCAACTGCTTTCGGAGCCTGTAACCCTCGTAATGGATGCACTTGATCAAATGCAACTTGTGGTCACAGTTTTTCAATTTATGTTTTATAATAATTACTAACCTTAAAGGAGCGTAACAAAAAATACTATCGAATAACTCAATTTCTTTCATTCGTCTGCAGGTCGAACTCCTCTGGCACCCAAATTCCAAAGACAGAAGGTAAATGACTGCAGTGAAACCGTGGGTGGTCAGCCGTGTCCTCGGCGCCACGTCCCTCTCTGATCTGCTTTCTCTTCTTCTTTTCGCAGTACCTCCTCAAACCGTGTAGAAAATCTCGTATACGCTCGAAAGAGAGAGCGAGACGGTCGCCACGAGAGCCGCAGCAGCGAATTCACACACACCAGTTGTTTATGGCCATTCCTGTTTGGGCTGACACACCTCTGCCAGCTGGATGATCAATAAATAGGGTTCCCCAACACGTCGCAAACTGTTTTTATTTGAGGTGCCCTTGTATGTATGATACATTTTAGCTCAGTATTTTGCCCAGTTTTTTAACGTTTTACCCCTCCCTGGTAAAAACAAGAGCATGAATACCTCATAATAGAGCTGTGCATTTATTTTAGTAATGGACTAACAAAAAGCTGCATAGCATAAACAGCATGACAACATGGCGAAGGAACAAATAGATGCAATATTGTTATATAGAATGATTACAGGAATAACATGAAGTAGCTAAGGAATAAACAGTATTCTGTAGTTATGTGTAACGTTTTAAGAAATACTGTGAAATACATCTGCGTATTAGCAGTTTTCTTTTGTTAAAACTTAAACAATGAAACCGCTGTTTCAAATAAAGGTCCTCAACCTGAAGTTTTTTTGCTTATGTGTGAATTAGGATTTTATGTTTGTGTGAGTGTTAAAATCACGTTGATGTCGAGTTAAGAAGCATTTAAATGAGAAAATAGTACCACGGCGCATTGTTTTCAGAATGATTTGACGGATCTTTTCTTTGTGCTTCACAGGAATTCACAACATGTGTAACACAAGAGGTGACAGACAGATCAAACCCTATTTATCAGTCAAATTACAATCAGAGCTATGTGTCATTCAACGGGTGACTAAGGTCCGCTGTCGTGACATTAAAGGTCAATGGAAATCAGGCTTGAAAAATGAATATTCCTTAAGTGTGAGTGTTGAATATACTTTCTAGTGGGATGGTGTATTTTCCACCCTGCTCATTTCTGTAGTCACATGTCAACGGGGCCGAACATCAAAACAATCAGATGGAACTTTAAATTCAGTGTTATTGTACTTTTATTCATGACTCATGAGCAAAATGTACAGTTTGTCAGAAGATTTGTCACAGCACTTTCTCGTGTAAAGTCTGCGATGAGGAAGAAGAATCGGTTTCACTTCAAAGAAAAACAGGTTTAAAAAAAAAAACACACATTTCATTTGTCAAAGAAAACCTGAATGTGTTTGCTACATACACAGAAGCAATGGTGCATACGGAAGGAAGAGTTATGAGTTATATGATAGCGCGTTCACATTTTCAACACCGAACGTTGACTGAAGTCAAGACCAACTCGACTATAACAATGTGATCACCTATCATAACGGGGAATTTGACAAGACACTAAGAAGGGTTTCAGGGACATTGTCCTGGAGGTCATAAGAAAAAAAAACGATTTCACAGAAATCAACATAAAACTGGGAGTGTAGCAGTCTACTTTTCGAATGAATGAATAATAATGAATGACCCGGGTCTATTTGAAGGCCTTCATTTGAACATGTTAAATATGATGTATAAATAGATGCCTTTTCATATTAATTAATCAACGTCTCGCACAAACACATGATGTTTTATATTCACAGTATATTATAAACAGCACGTGTGTTTTTGTGTTCTTCTTTGGGAAGAAATGTACCAACAGATGAATACTTCACTCGGTGAGTAATAAAATAAATAAAGCACTACATTTTTACAGATGCTAAATCACAGCTAATTTGACATACAGTATGTAAAAAACAACATTCGTCTAATCCAATGTGAATTATCTGTATTATATATTAACAATATATAGGCCACAGACTCCCTAAAACCTCATAACAATAAACTGTAAATCCCCTTCTCAACAGAGGAAACGTTTGGGTCTTATTTCCCCAAATGGGGATTACAAGTGGGTTTTTTTATTACTCCTGGCCGTGCAGGGGCACGCTGCGTCGACGAGACGAAGCGTTTCTTTTCTTCAGAATGAGCTTGAGCTACGATGCGAAGGAGAGAAAAAAAACAGGTTGATGCGGGCGTGTGGAAAGCGTAGAAGGTTGACGGCGTGCGTCTGGACGTCCAGAGCGTTCTCACCTTCTCTCCCTGGGCGCCGCTCTGCAGGAGGTGCGCCGGCTGGTCGTTCTCCAGGTTGCGGATGCTGGGATCGGCTCCTCTGCCCAGCAGCAGCTGCAGGATCTCCTCCTGGTGGGGGTTACCATGGAGACCGGCTGCCATGTGTAAAGCCGTGTGGCCGTGGGCCTGTAGAGAAAAAGAAAGGAGGGGATGATGCAGCATGATGCGGAATATTTATACTGCATAGTGTACAGTTTACTAGTCAATACACACGAACACGCCGACGCGCGTGCGAAACCTGCTTCTGAGTTCCCTTCCATCACGGGACTCACCTTCATGTTGACAAAGTCTTTCATGTTGGGCAGGGGAATCATGAGCAGATAACGGACCAGATCGATGTTTCCCTCCTTCACAGCCAAGTGCAGCAACGTCTTGTTACTTTTGATTTCCTAGAATTTGAGAGTTTGGGAGTGATGGGAAAAAACATAGTGAAACCACAACAAGTCAGACTGAGACCTTGGGCGAACAAGATAGAGCAAACAAAAGTGAGAATAGGGTGGGGAAGCACTATGACATCTTCGTGGTTTGATTAAACCCGGGCACCCCCCTTGTGTACTGCATATAAACCCAAAGGTCAGGGTTTGGCATATGGTGTTACTTTGATGCATCGCGTCTCTATCACTGACCTACTGTATCAGCTCCTTCATCTATCTATTCTACATATATGAATCTATGCTTAGCTGGCATCATGCAGCGTGATAACTGGACTGTACCTGGCTAAGCAGAGACGCCCCTGCATTGAGAAGCATCTGCACACAGGAGAGTTTTTCTGCAGCCTTAGTCTGGAGGCTAACATCTGCCAGCCCGCTGTTAAACAACGCCTTCATGGTGACACTGTGAGAAATGGCTGCACAGTGTAGAGGCGTCATACCTGAAGCAAAAAATCAAGCACACAGGGAACCAATATCAACTGATGTTATGCACTAAAATGCAAAAAAACAATGATAATTTTGCCAGTATGACGTGCATACCCTCAAAATTGCAGGTCTCAAGATTAACAGCAGGTCGACTCGACAGAATAGTCTGCAAAAAAAAAAAAAAAAAAAAGAAAGAAGAATCATCGAGGCCTGATCCGTCCAGTCACTGTGATTTTCTTGCCAAAGTAATTCAATCTTTGCTTTACCTGCAGAACTCCTGGGAAGCCGTAGTGGGCGGCCAGATGAAGGGCGGTTTGTCCTTTAACGTCACAGGCGTTGATGTCGCTTCCGAACGACAGCAGATCCTGCACAATCTCCGGCTGGTTTGCCGTGACCGCCACGAGTAAGGCAGTCTGCAGGAGCATGGTGATCACACAGACAGGTATTTTTGGTGAGATTACACAAAAAAAACATGCTTTAATAGAGGAATTTGCACATCAGTCCTTATTTCCTCATTACCTTGCCCTTGTGTTCTTTGGCATCCAGCCTGCCTAAATCTCGGAGCCTCTCTGCAGCAGCGAAGGCACACTCCCTGAGCCCCTTTGCAGTGTAGATGTGCAGGATGCTGAACAAGACCACAAATCCGTTTTTTTAATCAGAGGCTCGGAAATGGCATGGCAATCCCCACATCAAAATTTAACACGATTCCCTTTTAAAAAAAAACGAGTTTCCGCTTTATCCAACTTTCTGATCACTGGGCCTGACTCATCGACAACTTTTGTTTCTATTAATCTCTCTATCGAGGATCAGCGAACTGCGAACGTGGCTCTCACTTTTAGCTCATGACTGAAAACGAAACTCCTACGGAAGTAAATAATTTGTTCGCCTACATTCAGCATTCACACAGTAATGACAAAATTGGTGGTTTATTAGAGTCCAGGAAGGAAAATATGCATTTTTTTTTAATATGCTTTCACAAAAGATGTGAAAAACTAGCAGATTAGATTGGTCTATGGTGTTCTGTGTGACCTCTCGTTTCACTACAATTTTAACAAAGGAAAAATTAGTTAACAAACAAACACACCATGCACATTCATTCATAAATACTCACGTGTCTCCATCCTCGTCCTGTCCAGCGGCTCGGCTGTGGTCCATCCCCCTGAGCATCATCCTGGCCTCCTCCAGCTTGTTCGCATCCAGCGACGAACCGAAGCTCAGCTGCGTGGCGTGCCCGGGACCCAGAAGCGGCCACAACGGAGCCATGTTGGGGTCTGCCGCCGTCATTGAGCAATCCTGCTGCGGAACAACGGAGCCGACAACGTCCAGGTATGATTAGGCGAGGTGGAACGTCCACAGCTCATCGTTACAGTGGCGTAAAAGGCCCTCGCTTACATATGTCTGAGACATCGTGTCGCCGAATCCCTGGAGCTGCTGCTGCGCGCCGTAGTCTGAAGGCATCGGCAGGTTGAAGGCTGGAGGATAGCTGGGCCCCGGTTGGCTGGAGTAGTAACTGAACGCAGATTCTTGCGCTGGGATCCAATCAAAGCTCACCGCCATGTCTGAGTAGCTGCTTGATGCACCTGGAGTGGAGATGATGGACTGTTATTTATTGCTGGAGAGTCCTTGAATGCAACATGCTTCACCAACACGCATACACGATTTTTTAGGGTAAAGTCATGCAGAAACTTATCAGAATGAAGGTTGCGCAGCTCTTACCCGTGCAGGGAAATGGTTCTGATGAAGACAACTCCTGCGAAAGGCAATAGAAAAAGAAAAAAATCACCCAAACCATCACATCTTCATAACCCCTGGATGACGTTCGGCGGGATGCCGCTGCCTTACTGTAGCTGGAGGAACGGGGCTGACGCTGGCCGTTGAGCAGGGGGGCGGCACGCCGGACGTCTGGCGCCTTCTCTTCTGCTCCAAGAGTTTCTTCACGGTGGGCAGAGTGCAACACGGCTTCTCCTTTGTCGCTGAGAAGACAAGTTAAGCCAGTAGGAATGAGTAGACTGTCGTATAGCTGGTGTTTGCATGCGATGCAAAGAAGTCATAGCTTCCCAGAGTCCAAAATGATATATTATAGTTGGTATTATTTATTAATCTTTTCTGTCTTTCAGCTAATTAAATTAAAAAAACATCTTACCATCAAGTAGGCAAGGCAGATTTATTTATATATGACGCAATTCAATGTGCTTTATAATTAAAAAATTTACACTGCAAACACTCAGATATCTTGGTTTCAGTACAAGTATTATATAGAGTAGAGTTATCTCATTCATCTGGCAGATAATTTGGCTTATTTCCTCCATTTTTAGTCAATTTACTCTATCTTTAAGAAAATGTTAGGTCTCGTGTTCTAAAAAACAAGACACAATCAGCAAAAAAAAAAAATTAAAATGAATCAAAAAAGATTCAAAACTACAAATAAGCTAAAAATAGTTCAGATAAATCCAGTACAAGTACAAATAAGTAGATTATGTATTATGTATTAGGGACAGCAGCCTCTGTGTGTCCATATTTAGTCTTAGTGGAGTATGTCTACAATTTAAATCTCATCAATACAACTTTATTAGTAATAAATTCTCAATAAACTGCACATGTAGACCAGAAAGTAATAGTATGTTAATAATAGTATAATAATAATAGTAATAATAATATGAAATCATGCTATTCTTAACGTGATTCAGTTACACACATATTGTTTCCAGTTAAGGTTAAAGGGTTAATGATGTGTGTCAGTTCCTCCATGGTGGCACTTTTTCTGTGCACCTTTTGACATACATCAATGAAAAAAAAAAAATCCATTATACCGTGCTGATATAAAAGTATTATTTCCATGAAGCAGGTAAAGGAAATTAGAAAAATAGGAAAAAACACAGTTCTGATGTTTCCAGCTGCCATGACATGACCACGCACGTTGTTTCCTTAAAAAAAAAAAACCTTCACCCAGTACGTAAAGAGATAAAGTGATATTTCCACCCTGTCTGCGGAGATAAACCTCCTCCATTAGGAACGCAGAGGCCCTCCTGCGGGGCGAATCAGATTCATCAGAAAACCTGAGCATGGGATAAGCCACTGCTCATTTTCTATGACATCCTCCTGTCTCGCTCCGTTACGATAACAAAAAAAAAAAAAAAACCCACATCTTCCTGCCTTTGTTGTGTCACAGGCGCGTCACCTCCACACGTGTAGCCGCCGTGTGCTTTCTGTTGCACTTAACCTACACGTCTGGGAGGCACAGGAGAAACAAGAAAGAAGTGTACTTTTGTCATTTTGTTGTTTTTTTTTCCAGCTTGAAAGTCTAGACAGCTGTGGTTTGACACACACAGGGACATGAGGAGTGTGCACATCGAGAGTGAACACAGAGAGGGCGTACTTCTTTACTTCTGGAAAAAAAAAATAAAAAAAATCAGACCAGTGAGAGAGAAATACGAGAAACATTCACGGAGTGGCCAGGTTTACTTCTGCTGGTCTGAGCCTCGCCAGATAGTAGTGGCCACTTTATCAGGAGGATCAGTCAGTGACACCGAGTTTCATTTTCAAGTTTAAAAGGTGTTACTACACATCACACAACCCTGAGTCATTTGGTCTTTACAACAAATGCTACGGATGACGTCACGTTACAACAATATCATCTATGATAAACAGTTGCTGTTTAATATGGATCACTTATTTACTTGCATTGTCTTTGTCTTTTATTTTGCCAGGGAAGTCCCATTAAAGTGACCAGATGATCCGAGTTGCTCAACACCCTTAAAAAAAGTCTGGTCTGCAAATCAGCTGACAAAACTAACAGTGAGGTCTACTAGTGAGAGTACACACATTGCTTTGGGCTATTCTGTGCCTTATTAAAATGCAGATTGTGGAAACCCCTGGACATTGAGTCATGTGCGTGGGAGGTCGGGGATTCCGACGACCTTTCTCTTTCGGCTCACCCCGCAGAGAAAGAAAGAAGCAGTGCATGGCAAAGTTCCCCATTTTTGTGGTTTAACAGGCCGAGAAACACACACAAGCGAAGCGGGGCGAGTGAAAATGTCACCTTGCAGAGGATTGCATGTCTGGCATTATTCACAAAATAAAAAAAAGGGGAATTGAAAACAAGTGAGCAGGGGCGTAGGTCTCTATCAGGGTTTCCCCAAATAAAAATGCCCTGACTTTTGGATTCACTACAATTAAGTTTTCATTCAAAACCAAGAGCAAGGATAATGAAGCTAAAACAAGGATAGAAACTTGAAAAAAGTCGAACTTTAACAAGAGTTTCAGAACAAAAAAAGTTGACTACACAATGTCCTATTGATGCCTGTTTAATAAAAAGTTTATTACTGTGTGATGTCACCTGGTGAGACATACAGAGACATGATAGGAAGGAGAAAAGCTCGGGTACTCACATTTATCAAAGTGCATGTCAGAAGCGGTTTAGCTGGGAGGTTCTCAGCAGTCTGTCACAGGTGCGTGATCCCGTTGCTTGTTTTTTTCTTTAGAACGCGTGATTGCTCCGCGTCTCCTGACGTCGTCTCTGTCTTGTGTGCAGCCGCAGCGTGTACACACGCAGCACGCCGTTTCCCCGTCACCGCCCCCAGCTGCGGGACACGCCCCCCCGGGGGATTCCACGCGTGGGGGGAGGGGGGAGGGGGGGTTATATTATACTATAATACTTTAAGAGTACATAGGTATAATACGCTGATTTAGTTAGGTAGTATTGCAGTAAAGTAACAGTTACAATACTAAATACTGCATTTAACTCTTTTAAAAAGGTTTAATGTATTTTTATGGACTATTATATTGTTTTTTTTTTCATTGTTATACATACATCTAAGAGTCTTAGATACATACAAGAGTTGTTTTGGTAGATTACAAGTAATAGTACTCTTCCATTGTATTTGTCTATCATGTATAGTTTTTTTTTCTTCTTTTTGTTATAATACTTACTCCTACTATTAATAATAATAACAATAATTATAATAGGGACAATGCCCAAACTGTCATGTGGTGTAACCCTTAGAATACGGTACCATAGAGTTTAACCCTCTTAAAAAGGTTTAATGTTTTATTATAGATGATTAAATTGTTTTTATTATTATTATTATTATAATTATACATATGTCTAAGAGTCTCAGTTCATCAACATGAAGCCAGTTATTCTTGGTAGATTACAAGTAATAGTTCTCTTCCATAATATATGTGCATCACATGTTTTTTTTTTTTAATAATACTTGTACTACTTCTACTACTACTAATAATAATAATAGTTATAATAGGGACAATGCCAAAACAGTCATGTGGTGTAACCCTGAGAATATGGTACCATATACTTAAACCTTCTTTAAAAGGTTTAATGTATTATTATAGATGGTTAAATTGTTATTCTTATTCTTCTTATTATTATTATTATCATCATTACACATACGTCTAAGAGTCTCACTTCATCAACATGAAGTCAGTTGTTTTTGGTAGATTGAAAGTAATAGTATCATGTATCATGTTTTTCTTGTTGTTATTTTTTTTAAATAATAATTGTACTACTCCTACTACTAATAATACCAATAATAATAATAATAAGGGCAATGCCAAAACTGTCATACCCAAGAACTTGGTACCATATAGTTTAACCCTCTTAAAAAGGTTTAATGTATTATTATAGACGATTACATTGTTTTTATTATTATTATTATTATTATCATTACACATACATCTAAGAGTCTCAGTTCATCAACATGAAGCCAGTTATTCTTGGTAGATTACAAGTAATAGTTCTCTTTCATAATATATGTGTATCATGTGTGTTTTTTTTTTGTTTTAAATAATACTTGTACTACTCCTATTACTTATAATACCAATAATAATAAAAAATAAGGGCAATGCCAAGAACAGTCATGTGGTGTAACCACAATAAACTTGGTACCATATAGTTTAACCCTCTTAAAAAAAGGTTTAATGCATTATTATATTATTATAGTCAAATATATTGGGGCTTTTTCATAATTGCATGTTGAAGAGTCTTAGTTCATCAACATGGAATCAGTTGTTTTTGGTAGATTACAAGTAATAGTTCTCTTCCATAATATATGTGTATCATGTTTTTTTTTAAAACCATCTTAGCCAATAAGAACCCAGATCCATTTATCCTAAGGAAAATTATGTGGGTTTTATCTTTTTTTTTTTAACAGAATAATACTCTTTATTCCCAAAAATCTGTTTGTTGACATATATGTAACATTGGGCCTTAGTGGTAAACATATTCCATATTAGGATGCTTAGTATTTGTCACTTTGGGATTTAATGAGTTAAGTTCAGACATAAAGCCTCATGAGTCTGGGGGAACCAGAGTTCTTGTTTCACCGGTGTTACTGTGGGTTTAATGCATTATTATAGTAAATTATACAGTTTGTTTTTCATCATTGCACATCGTAGAATCTTAACTCATCAACGTAGAGTCAGTGTTAGATGTTTTGGACAGATTACAATAGCACTTTTCCATAATACATGTGTATTGTATTTTAATAATATTTGTACTACTCATAATACTACTACTAATAGTGCTAATATTAATAATAGGGACAATGCCCAAACTGTCATGTGGTGAAATAGCTTGTTACTAAATAGTTTAACTCTCTTGAAACGGTTTTTAAAAATTAAACACACATGTTACCAGCTACTTTTACATTCTAGGTGCATTCAATATTTATCATTATTTTTCGGTTACAACATTTGACATTTCATGTCAGAAAATCACCCAAAATCATATTTTTGGGTTTCATGTCATTCGTTTAAATGTCATGAAACCAACAATGAACAAAAATGTACATTTTAAGAGACCTGATGAATCATTTATAAAACGGTATTTTAGGAAATGTTGACATATCATAAGAGTTGTCACTCGTATGACTCTTACTTTAAATACCAGTCAGTCATTTTCTAGACCTGCTTACCCCCCACTAGTCACAGTGGTCTTACTTTAAATATGTAAGTTTTATGTAGTAATTATGTGTTTTGTTTTTTTTTTACATAAACTTATACAAAAAAAAAAGGCAGATCATTTAAACATCAGTTACAATATTAAAGTAAAACAAAACATATATATATAATCTTAATCTGAATCTGTTAGTAATCTGTGATGTTAACTTCTACTAGTTAGGTAATATTATCCAATTAGTTGATAGCATGTGTTTTTACAAACCTTTCAGAGAGAAAATTATTAGGGTTACACCACATAACAGCTTTGCCATTGTCCCGATTATTAGTAGTAGCAGTAGCAGTAATATAGGTATAATATAAGTATTTAAAAAAGAGTACTATTATTTTAACCTACCCAAAACATTGATGAACTGACTCTTAGTTGTATGTGTAATGAAAAAAACAATATAATTGTCTATAATAATACATTTTGATTTCAGGACTAATTTAATAGAGTAAATAATATTAACTAACTAACTAATATTCCTTCTTTCTTAAGTAAAAGATCTAAATATTTCTTCCACCAGTGGAAATAAGAGCAGTGTTTAAAATAGGTTTGTCAAAAACTAGTCAGTCACTGGTCGATTCCATTATAATATTGTGTTATGATGTTTTTTATTACCAGCAGCTAAGCAGCAGTTTAATGCTGTACCAGATCAGGTCCCAGGGGTGTCTTATGCTTTGTCAATCAAAGCAATTTAAAAGTAATAAATACTTGTAGTACATCAAAATTGTAAATAAGGCAGTTAATAAATTGATCAATTCAATTCTATTTTACTCCAAAGGGAAATATTCACTTACAACTGAAAAGTTTGGCTTTAGAAGCCCGCATTTGTTTTTATGATCATGTATTTAAATTCCATTCCATGTAGTCTTTATGTAATTGTACTAAACATCTTTAGTAACAGAATACATACTGTGCATAACTTGTTATTTTATGTATGTCTATTCTTCAATCAATCAATTCGATAGTGAGGGCAGATCCACTCCTGATTTTTCATTCTGAGAGTTGAGTCACAGCTTCGTTCATTTTAATCCCAGAATGCATCTTTGAAATAAACGCTGTGGGTTGCAGTGACACAGTTTTACAGGAATCTCTGTTGTGTCATTTTGGTTTTTTACAACAAGATGATTTCATATATAGATAGATAGATAGATAGATAGATAGATAGATAGATAGATAGATAGATAGATAGATAGATAGATAGATAGATAGATAGATAGATAGATAGATAGATAGATAGATAGATAGATAGATAGATGCTGTCTATGGAAGCCTCACAGCTCCCTCTACTGGTGCAATCTATCAATCTAATCCAGGGATGTCAAACTCATTTCATTTCCTGAGCCACATACAGCTTTTAAAAGCATTGCAAAAATATCCTACTGTGTAAATACCAGCACCCACAAGTACAATTACGTTCTGAATATATCCACAATTAATGAGCCGTCCGTTTTATAGTGTCTGAAGAAAATAAGTGCAATTTTACCAATGAATATACAAATGCAAAACATTTTTGTCACATGTATTTTAATTATTTATGACTCTAACAATTTGTTGAGCTTTATTTACAGCACACAACTTAAAGTGAAAGCTATTGAAGAGCTAAGTACAAATCATAATCAGTTATTGTATTTATTATTTATTATATACCATAATGTGGCTTTCCCTTTCCTGTCTTTGCAAAGTGTGAAAAAGTAGATTTAGAGTGTTGCATTTTCCTGAAGGTGACCCTCAGACGAAGCCAAACACATTGTCTGTGGTATTATATGTATACCTCAACTTGGCAACACAAAAGCACAGCTCAGCTGCAGCTTTAAGGGCTTTTCAGGCGGACATGTTGATGGAGTGAGCCGCCTGAGAGAATTCAATTTGTAGATAGACAGCTGAGCCCGCAGTGTATTAACGTCGCTGGATAAAAACGCAGGTTTTCACTTGGTGGTGTCTGACCACTGAGAGTCAGCAGAGTCAAAAGTATGAGCAGCGTTTGAGCGAGATTATCCAGACTGTGCCAACATCCAACATTTATTTAAATGTGATGGCTAACTAACTCAAGTGAGATTCAGCTGGTGTTTTTTTACCGCTCTTATGTGATATATTATGTCTGTGAACTGTGTCTCTTGGTTGTTGTTGAGGAGCCTTAGTGCAAAGTGCAAGACAAGCATAAAAATAAGCACATAAAATTATATTTTCAAACCCTTCTCTGTCACAGTTAAAATCATCATCAACTGTAACCCCCCCTCCCCAAGATAGAAGTCGTAAAAATTGCCAAACCACAAAAAAATAAAAAAACGCCATCGCACAAAAACAAACAGGCAGTGGTTCAGCCGCGTTTGTGGCAGTCGAAGGAGGAAATTTTGACGTCAGCCCCTCAAAAGTGAAATCTAATGGGAAGCTTTTGTCTGTGCGGACTGGCAGAACAACAGAGCAGAGCAGGTATGACGATCTCAACTCTCACTGAACTACAACATTTAACCGATTTAATGTCTGGCACATCTGTCAAATCACATCCACATGTTTTTTTATGTGGATTACAATGACATGTTTTAAATATCTGTGAATGCTGAATTAACCACATTATGCTGACAAAGCCTAAACATAAATTAAACAAATTGTATTCTCTTTAGAAGTGAAATGTATTCAAGGAGCAAGTTTTTTTTTTTAAATAAAGACCCTGTATGAAATAGCATTATTCTTAAACTGAGATGGGATGATTTATGCCAGACTAAAGCCTACGCAGCCATTTCCTGCACCTTCATGGTGTTACGGGAAACGGTTATTTATTGAAACAGGTCAAACCTCAACGTGGTTTTGGTGATTTATCAAATTGACTTAAACATAAATCATTACTAAAAAAACACAGTTTGAAGCATATGAAGTTATAACACAATGTGAGGATGTTTATTGAATACTTGCTACACAAGATAAAAAATGAATCTCTTTTCTTCCAGAAATCACATAGAAAACTGCAATATGACATTCAACAAGCGCTGTACCGCTGTTCTACTGTTACTCTGCAGTAAGCATAGCGTTCCTCTCTTCTTCTTCTTCTTTTTGCACATGTATACACATACAGATTAAAAGTAGTTTTTACACAGGAAGTTAAACCACAAACGCACAAGATGGAAACATTATCAGTAGAGGTGTTGCATACCACCAGTAACACACACACGTCTAACCCCCCCCCTGAACTAATTCTTGTTTATTCTGTTTCCATCTCCAAGAACTGGCTGTAGCACTTGCAGGTATGTGCAGCAAAAGCAACTCACACACACATGCAACCCTTGAAACTCCTTTTTTTTCTAAATGCACACTATTTCAAAATGTAACCAACACATATGCAGAGCTGCACAGCAGCAGCTGGTGAATCATTTGTTCCACTCCTGTCTGGTTGCTCACATTTTCTCTCTTCCATCCCACTCCCCTGCTCCGTGCGTGACAGACTGCCCTGTGACCTGCTACAGGATAGAGCCCGGGACCATAGCCAGCATCGTGTGTGCGGACGTGGTGCTGACCCTCAGCATCGTCATCGCCACCTACCGATGTGCCAGCCTGCATCGCCAGAAGACAGGTAACGCTGAGGAAAAGCGTGTCAGCTCCCTTTTCATTCATAGTAGTTCTTCTTTAACCATACTCCTTATCATACACATTTGTTAACATGATAATTATTTCCCTCTTTTCCCATCTCTCCACAGCTGAAAAGGTGTATATGAATGTTCGGGCGAACTGCAAGACCTAAACTGAAAATGGGATTACATAGACGATATGTAATATTGTAAAAGTAAATTGATTAATTAAAAAAAAAAAAAACAGCAATAGAATAGTTTTTACATTCTCAACAGAGTTTCTTGCACCTATTTCTGCTTAGGTTATTACAAATAATTATAATAAACTACATTTTAAAGACATTAGACTCTTTCTAGATTTTAGCAATTACATAGAATTCAACTGTCTTGACCGGTGTGTTTTTTTTTATATATGTTGAAAGTATTTATGGAAAACCTTAAATGGAAGTGTATCCCACTGAAGTCCATACATCAGATTCACCAGTTGAGTGAAATTAATTTTAATTCTTGTCATAAAACGTTGGCATTGTAACTTTACCACATACCATCCTCTGTTACTATTGGTAGGGAATGTGTATATACTGGATGTTTATGTAGTTACTCTCGTTATGAAGACGTGTTAATATATGCAATTTTCACAAACTACCGTAACACACAACCTGACACAACTGTGTTAAAATATGTCTAATATCAAACAAACATTTGAGTTGACCATGTACAGTATAAGGATTCTGTATTACTGAGCATTACGGCATATTCAGGTTCAGCAAATTAATAGAATAAATTACAGACCAAACACTGAGTAAGAATTATGTTAAATAGACCTAATAGCCAGTTTAATTAACAGGAGTCATTTCACTGTTAAATAAATACTATTGACTGTATTTCACATGTATCTGTTTTAATTGTGTTTTCCATGAAAGGTCACACTTTTATTTATCAAATGGGTTGCAAAATGAATAGAAAATATATTCAAGACATTGACAAAGTTAGAAATAATATATTTTTTTTAATAATAATTTACAAAGAATGCTTTATCCGTTACCCTCTAATAAAATTAACCCAATGTACCATTATAACAGAAAGGTGATGTATGCTGGAAATGAGGCCTCTATACAACTATGTAGATAATGCAATAAAAACCAGACATTTGCAGCTATAACAGTCATTTACCACATTAGCAATGTATATAGTGTAGTTCTGATTAGTTTAATGATATTTTTATTATAAAACCAGTGTTTTTCCTTTCAAAAATAATGATATTTATAAGTGACCCCACACTTTTGAACAGTAGTGTATCTTTCTTATCCATCATTCTAGTGACATTTGAACAATAAACTAAAACAGGAGATCTGACTACATTTATATGTTTATAGGCAGAGTTCACCTATGACTTTTTTCTTACCCTAACAAGCTATAAGTTAAAGTTAGTACATCTCCTACAAATATCAGACGTGTTTGCAGAAGTGTTCACAGCCTCCTTAGAGGAAATGTTCTGTTTAACTACACCGCAAAAAGAGAAGTCGTCATGTTAGAGATGGAAAAGGGAGTTTTTACAAACTAGGAATTACCCTTTATAAAGGCCATCTTAATAGTATTACCAGAATTCCACCTAACTTTGTGATAAATGATCATATATCCCTTATTTCCTCGTCTTTGAATACAGCAACTGTGTGTAACATATAAAGAAAAGATTTCCATTGGTATAGAATGTTGTAATGTTATAAACATTTATATGCTTACATGTTTGATTCGTATTAGTTATTAATTTATTCTTATTAGTTGAATAAACCATGGTTAAATCAGGATTGTTGCGGTTGTGTAGATGTTCAGCATATTTGACACCTGTAAGAGTGATGTATTCTACTGTATTTTTATTCGCATCATGTGAATGAGTTCATTAAAGGTTCCCTCGACAAATCGAAGGTGCACTTTCATTTCGCTGGAAGTAAGCAGCATTAGGCGTTAGCGTCGAGTGTGGACGCCTGCACAAAACCACAGGTCCTGAGGAAACGCTCTACTTGTAGATGGTGTACTCAGCACTTTTGTCCTGGCGTCACTCGGACGTGATCATCTGAAGTTTTAAAGGCTCAGAGAAAGCAGACCTGGGTGAAGGGATGTCATGTTTATTACATTACGTGAGACCAGCTGCCCTCACATGAATGTGACATTACAAAGAAGAAATAAAAAACAGCCTCCTCCCCTGTCAGCGGACACTTCCTCTTACTACCACAATCACAAGGTAGCAGACCTCGAAACGTCTGTGGGTAGTTCTTCTTTCCCAGTCCTGCTGGCCTCTAATATCTTGTTTAACGGAAAAGATAGTTGACCCCTTACATCTCCTTCTCCTTTCCTCCACTACAAGAAAACAGCATCGAGGAGATGTCTATTTGCATAGTGGGCTCACTATTTGGTGAGTGGGACATAAAAGTGGAGATTAAAGGAGATTGGAAAGTGTTCGCTTCTGATATCTGTCTTTGTTTTTCCAGGATCTGCAGGGGGACAACAAGGTAGTTTTGCTGAAAGCATTCCCCCATGTGGGATGCTAAAAACCTATGATCGGTGCATGTTTTGGTTTGTGGTTCAATCCCCCGTCTCCGCTCCCTTCAGAATGCGGCTCCTGTTACCTGATAAGCGTGGGCTCCGTCGTTGGCATTGTTGCCTGCGACATCGTCTTGACCATCTTCATCACCATTTCTGTGTTCTGCCTCGTGAGGGTCCACAAGAGGAGGAGGGAGTGGGATTCACACGATGGTGAGCCTGTCAAATTTAATCCCAGTAATGCTAATTCTAATCTGGCAGTAATTTGACATGTATTTTTTTTTTCAATTTTTTAACAGGTAAAAGGAAACTGTCATCATCATCAAAGAAAACAGGCACAGAGGTCACAGAATCTCCTTATCAGGTAAAGCTTATATTATTAATTAAGGGTCATTTCATTCATAATTATCAGCATTTAGCATCATAAAAACAGGCTTTTCTTCCTGGGATTGTACCACACACAACAAAGACAGACAGTAATCATGAAAATATAAAAGTGGTGTTAATTTAGGTTTTAATTACATATTGTTTGTTATAAAATTATGTTTTTTTTAGGAGTTACATGGAGTCCAATCAGACGTGTACAGTGAACTTCAACACTTTAGGAAATGAATCTGTGGGACGATAGGAAGCCCACCAATGTCTTGTCCATGCTATAACACAAAGGACTGAATATACTCTACAGCATTGAAATGACATACAATATATGCAGTATGTTTATTTTGCAGTTAATGAATTTGTACTTTATTCATTAAGAACCGTGTTCTGATAATGTTTATGTTCTCTGCGTTACATAGATATTATATCGTTTTCTATTTTAAGATGTATTGAATTATGTAATATATTTGTAATAAATTAAATATAAATTAAACTACACTTTTAACATGCAGGAGTGGGGAGAGAAAAGATGCATTCTTTATTGTTTCTTTCTTTTCGTGTTTATTCTGAAGGGAATAACATTTTCACAACAAATACAAAGGGTTCAGATATAGAGATAAAAGCAACACACGTCTTTGCAAAATCAGTTTTAAGTAATAAAGAGTAGCAGTTGTGCTAATTTCTTGTTTTTAATATCTCAGTTTTTAACCTAACATCATACTGTGTACACTAGGTTTTTTCCTAAACTGTTCACATGATCACATTTAAAAAAAAAAACACTCAACTAAAAAAAGTCCAAGGAGTAGCTGCTGCATTTGGAAGCAGTCTGCCTGCTTCCTATGAGTCAACAGATGGCCGCTACTGACTCATTATGAAGAAGTAATAGAATCTGGAGGAGGAAAAAAACCCAAAAAACATTCTTAATCAACATTATATTCATAATAGATGGAAAACAAAAAGAGCCAATTACAGGTTGAAGTTACCTTAATATGCACAAACAAACATCAGAGAGTTTTATATTCTAGGTGTATTTAAATTTACCATTCAGTTACACTATTTGACATTTTGCATCAAAAAATTTCTCATCTCACCAACCATGGTTTGTCACTGACCCGTAAGCAGGTTGTTTCATCAGAGGGAAACGTACCGTTGTATAACCATCAAGGGCCTCGATTCTTGGCTGGAGCAGAGAAGCCACTGGGCATGTGCTGCGGATGTGCTGCAGCACATAAAAGGAGAAAAAAAAGGTGGAAATAAATTAAAAGTTGCTCATTCCAGCACTTTTTCTTCACAATATCCGCTACTGGAAACAAGATCAATTCTTACCTAATGGATATGTTTCAGAGCTAATGAATTCTCTGGTTTCTGTGGGGAAATGAACATCAACTATTCAGGTTTCCCTTGCACCAGTATTTTTGTTTGATGTCATGTGGAATCTGGTCTTACCATCATCGTCTACGCCGCCTGCAGCAGGTCTGTCATTGATGTCCTCCAAACTGTCCTGATCCAGCTGTCCTCTTCCGAGACTTACGCCTTGACGAGCATTGTCAGTCACTTGATCTCCGCGAGCGCGCACTACTTGTTTTCTCTGCAAATTTCCAACCTCCTGAGCATTAACCATCTCTCCTTCCTCACTGTCGGGATCCGCACGCTCGCTGCTTTTGTGGTGAACCTGCACCAAGGCCCCTTGTGGTCCACCGTACTCTCTGCTCCCGTAGTCCCGAACCAGCTCGCCGCTCATGTCCGTCTGCCTCGTATTCTCTTTGTCTACTCCCATCTTCCTCCAGGACGCCGTCTTGTCTTTCTCCACAGCTTTAGAAGGTCTGATCTCATCGCTGTCAAGGTCTTTGTCTGCATCTACGAAGAGTTGTTAAGTTACTGCTACAGCATCTGCATGAAAACAACTGATGACTTTAACTCAGGGGACTGCACCTCTGCTTTCACCTCCAATGTTAGTGTCGGACAATCCATGTTCTGAAATGTTAAGAGAACTTTTTGTTTAATTTGTATGAACTGAAATAAATAGCAATAACTATAACCCACATACTTACCTCTAACTCCATTTGTGTTAAAACTCTCTGTAGATTTAGCATCTGACATGTCTATAAACAAATACATGAACACATAATGAAAGCACAAATTTGCAAAAAATTTGCAAAGCCAATTCTGAAGACTAATTTTGGGAACTGAAGTGTGAAAGTAAAAATGTACCTTCCGAACCTTGCTCGTTCACAGGTTTTATGGGGGGGTTCCTATATGCTGTGACCATGAGAAATAAGCAAGAAAAAAAAAGATCAACAATCAGATAATGTCAGATACACTAAAAGGCTAAAGCTGTAAACTCCACACATGCACATGTCTTTGTTCTGTGTTTATGTCTCCAGATTGTAGGTTTATATTTTATAATTTGACCTTCCTTTTTCCTTTTTTTTTTAATCTTGTATTACTGTGAATCATAGACCTGTGTTTGCAGATGTGGTCCTTTCAGTAGTTCTGGCAAGTGCATCTATAACAACAGTAATAAAAAAGGTATGAGACATTACTTCGCATTAAAATTAATTGTAAAGCATGAATTGATCTCTAAAACAACATCACTAGCACTACTTAACAAACTAAAATATATTAAATAAAAAATATTCCATATAATCCATATAATCTCACCACTCAGGAAGCTTAAAACATTTTCTCTCCGGGCTTTAAAAAAAATAAATAAAAAGTGTTATCCCTGTTGTCTTATTCATGAAATATTATATATTATAAGTAGACACAAAGATATTGATTTCTGTCTCTCTGCAGATCGGTTTACCTCTGATTTGGGCTGTAGACACAAATAGAAGAAATATCACACAACACGCGAAGCTGAAATGAATCAAATCACAATTGAGTAAATCAAGCTTTTGTGCAGCTGGGGTATAAATATTTTTTTTTAAATCCAAACTTACAGCTTCATTGCAGACTGTGGTGTCCGGCAGGGTCGTCTGAATGGCAGCAGGAGTGCAGCAGAGGTTTTATGCGCTGCGGCTTCAGCCTCCTTTTGCCCCTTTAATAAGTCTTGCCCCACTTAATGATAGATCCTGACTTGGTGTTTAAGATTG
Organism: Eupleurogrammus muticus; assembly: GCA_036785175.1. NCBI lineage: Eukaryota > Metazoa > Chordata > Actinopteri > Scombriformes > Trichiuridae > Eupleurogrammus > Eupleurogrammus muticus. Next base: position 4,458,059 of record JAYKQN010000026.1, read on the forward strand.
AGCTGCAGTCAGAGACCATCTCTGTTTGTTTGACAGTGCATGCCTTTAATGAGCAGGGCCGCGGGGTAACAATTAGGCTATAGGTCTGTTTACAAAGGTCAATTCATTATATCAATTCAATCTGAAAAAACACATCTTCTAAACAATCACACTCACCAAAAGGATTTGCCTTTACCTGCATTGTAAGGTTGATTACAGGTAGTTGGTTATTTCAGGAAAATGCCCCCGGCTGTTTCTAACTGAAGTAGCCTTTTAAATGACTATAGACCACATATTGTTTTCTGTTACTGGCACTGTTTCACCATTGTCTGTGCATCCACTGAACCCTATATTTAGACGAAACAAAGACCTTTTTCAGACAGGCACAGGACACATGTTTATAGGAATGCCTCCTGGTAGAAGAATCCTGAAATGGAGAGAAATCATAATGCAGTAATCAGGTGATGGAAACATGTTAGAGCAGTAGGCCTATATAGTCACATATAACAGAAAGCGAGATTTGAATTGCTTTTTATGATAAGGTGTAGTTATTATATAAATACTGTCTTGTTTGCTAAATCCACAGAGAAATGCATACATCTTGTAGTAAGACATCTCTTAAAATGTCTTACTACAAGAAATTCAAAAGTCTTAAAATGAGCCACAAGCATCATAAGATGCTTTCCACCAATTTGGAATTTATTAATGAAAATGCTTAGGGTAATGTAGTGGCGTGAAACTTTTCATTTTATTTAGGAAAGGTAGTGGACTAAAGTGATATAAATAAGATAAGATAAGATAAGATAGGACTTTATTGATCCCACAACGGGGAAATTTGTTTGTTACTGCAGCGTACAGAGTAAGGAAAAAGAAAATAAAAGCTATAAAAAATAAAAATACACAACACTATGTACAAAATTCGTAGAATTTGTTGATCCGCATACACAGTATGCATTATGGACATAAGAATGGAGAAAAAATACGAATAAATAGCAAGAAAAAAGTATGCATAAGCAAAGCATATATACATACATACACATACACACATATATACATATTTGCATATATATATATATATATATATATATATATATATATATATATACGCACATACACACATGTACACATACATAGCTAATGCATACTTAAGGTGCAGGATGTGTGTGGAGGAAAAGTGAAAAGTAAATAGAAAACCTCAAGTATAGAAAAAGTATGCATAAGCAAAGCATATATACATACATACATGCACGTACATACCTACATACATACACATACACACATATATACATATTTGCATATATATATATATATATATATATATATATATATATATATATATATATATATATAGGCACATACACACATGTACACATACATAGCTAATGCATACTTAAGGTGCAGGATGTGTGTGGAGGAAAAGTGAAAAGTAAATAGAAAACCTCAAGTATAGATACCCACAAAAAATTAATACAAGTATATTATACCACAAAAAAACACTAGAACTTAGAAATACTCAAGTAAAATGCAAGTAGCTATAGTATTTGAGTAAACGTATTTATTTAGGTGAATTACAAATGAAAAGAAAAATGTAATAATGAATAGATTATAAAACACATCATTGTAGATAAAAGTTTGTCTTCAAGCGCCGGCCCCCCCACACCCCCGCACCCCTCCACTCCTCGTCCTCCTCCGCGAGAAAAAGAAGAGCGCCCTCTGCGGGAGAGGCTGTTCGCACTAAGCTCTTGATCCCAGGCATCGCCATATTGACGTCCCAACAACGCTGAGAGGTAATCGTATTATTTGACCACGAATCGTCGTGGGTTAGGGGCCGCCGCTGAGTGTTTTGCGTGCGGGGAAGAGCCGGGAACGAGTAACGCCACCGCGGAGCCGTCTCACCGCTCGATCTCGGCGTCCGCGGGGTGTTTTTTCAAGGCGTTGTCAGCCAGTTGCCTCGCCAGCCAGCAGGCTATTCACTCCCCTAGCCTGCTAGCTTAGCACTTTTTTTTAGCTTTAGGAAATAATTTGTTTTTCGAAGCCCACCGTTTCGCCGTAGAATTAAAAAAACACCACGAGAAAGGTGGTTTGGCTCTTTTGACGCGGGCAGTTTATTTCTACGCTGCTGAAGCCGCATAATGTGTACGGGAGCGGGGTTAGTTGTGACTTTCCAACCGGCTTTTCCTTCTGCTGTTGACGAGCTAACGCTAACTAGCTAGCAGACCAGCCAGCTGCCCGGTTCGCCTGCTAGCTAGCTGTTAGCTATGCTGTACTTGTGCAGGCCGTGGACCACAGCGTTTGTGCGTATAGTCACCTTTCCATTACAGTATTAAGCGGGCAAAGTAGCCGTGCATTAGCTCTTTTTACCGACACTATTCATGAGGTATTCTGAATGTCGCCTTACGAGCTATAATAGGCTGGCGTGCGTTAGCTTCACACAGTTTGCTTTAATTGACAGCATTGATTTTAATCAACCTACTTTCTCCCTTTTCCCCCAACAGGAGATACTGCCTTGGTGTAGCCCCCAGTGATGACTGTATTGAACCCTGTACCTCCTGATTAGACTGGTTGGATGCCCCCATTTAAAATTCAGGTTTCTCCATTTCACACACAACACTATTCAGTTTTAGAGGCAGAATTTGCTATTTAAGTTCTAATTGTGGTCTTGTAACTTGTGCCACAGATTTAGTTTAAAGCCTGTTTTGCATTCCCAAAGTGCATGATGATATTTGTATTTATATACAGGATTTCTACAGTATGTTAAAAGTATGAGATTTTATTTAATTTCCATGTCTGTGTAAGTATGGGGAAAATATTTGTTTCCAAACTTTTAGCCCATCCTCTAAAAAACATTGTTCCTAAATATCTGTAAAATCTCCTGAAAACGTGCTTATAAAGAAGATGCAACAATGCCTTTAAAGTATGCATACAATAGCATTGGAAAATTAAGCTCATGCAAATTTATGTAGTGATGTAGTAATAGGAAAATGAAATGGACATTTTTCTGCATAAAAACAGCTTTTATGATTGTGTTCATCCTCTTTTCTATAAAAAGTGAATATAAAAGGCTGCGTAGATGGTGTGAGGAAATGTAAACTAATTTTAAAAAAGATTAAAAAACTATTAGTGACCAATACTATAATCTCATTAATTCAGCATGTGAAAATGAACAGTTATTTATGAAACATTAATATGATGTTAAAATCTCTTAAAGTCTGGAATTTTCACATGGACGAAAACTTGATGTCTTTTAGAAACTTAACCTTTTTAGTTCTACACACAATGTGCAATATTGCAAATTGTTTAATTTTGGCAGGCTTTAATTGTCTCTTTAATATCCATTTGTCCATGTAGCTTTCTTACCATAGAGGCATCTCAACTGCTCTTGTTCCAATTCATCTGCCACCATCATCCTGGAGGTAACCTCCCAGGTAATGTAATTTTATAATTACTTATCATGTCTTTTATTTATCTTGTGTAATTTATTCAAAATGCTTCATTAGTATATTATTGAGTAATATAATATTGAGTAGCTTGTTTTTTCTATTTTTTAAAGGACATTTAAAGAAGATCCTGTGTAGAATATGTCTGGACCTGTTCCAAGCCGCTCTCGAGTTTACCCTGATGTAAACACACAAAGACCTCGGGAATATTGGGACTATGAGTCCCATGTTGTTGAATGGGGGTAAGGAAAAGGGAGATTGGTGGATCCTAAGTTGCATTTGTTTGCTTTACTTTGTTGGGTAAGTCATCTCAGCATTGTGACTTTTTGTTTCTTTTAGGAACCAGGATGACTATCAGCTTGTCAGAAAACTAGGGAGAGGCAAATATAGTGAAGTGTTTGAAGCCATAAACATCACAAACAATGAAAAGGTGGTCGTCAAAATACTGAAGGTACAGTGTTCATTTTTCAAATATGCTAACAGTTCAAATGTTGTGAAGCGTTATAATGTTTTGTCACCTCGGCATACCTCACAAGAATTGTCTCTTCCACAGCCGGTGAAGAAAAAGAAAATCAAGAGAGAAATCAAGATCCTGGAAAATCTGAGAGGTGGCCCAAACATCATCTCACTGTTAGATATCGTCAAGGATCCTGTGGTATGTTTGTTTTATTTTTGAGAATTTATCAGTAGAACAATTCAAGAGCTACAGATGTACATGGTGAGATGCCTGTTGTTTCATTTTCTAGTCTCGAACCCCTGCTCTGGTTTTTGAACATGTGAACAACACAGACTTCAAGGTAAGGATCTGTACTATTATAAATCTTTTAGAATATGCTATATCAAAATAAATATATCTAATTTATTATATCTGTATATTTATATGTTACAATATATATCTCCCTTTTTTTAACAGCAATTGTATCAAACCCTATCTGACTTTGACATACGGTTCTACATGTATGAAATCTTAAAGGTAAGAAACCAAGCCTTTGGTGTTGTCTTGTTATATACTTTATGGTCTGTTGTTTTAAATATTTGCCAGAAACATTGTTGGCAATAGATTAGCATTCAAAGTATCTCCTTAACATTGCAATCCCTCATTTCTTGTTTAGGCTCTGGATTACTGCCACAGTATGGGGATAATGCACAGAGATGTCAAGCCACACAATGTAATGATTGATCATGAACACAGAAAGGTAGTGACACTTGTTTTTTTCGCCACTTGTTTTTTTCGCCACTTGTTTTTGCATTTCCCTCTCAAACATACTGAACTTTTTTTTTTTTTTTTTTTAATACATACTTTTTAATTTTTTAACTTCCAGCTCCGCCTAATCGACTGGGGTTTGGCAGAGTTCTACCACCCAAACCAAGAATACAACGTGAGAGTGGCATCCAGGTACTTCAAAGGACCTGAACTGCTGGTAGATTACCAGGTGAGGACTGGCTACTCTTTCTACTTGGCAGCTTTACCTTGATATGGTCAAAATATTATCAAGATTTATATCATAAGAGAGATTAATTTGTCTGTAGTCGTGGACCTATACAGATAACTCAAGTCCTCTCTTTACATTTTTGTAGATGTATGACTACAGCTTGGACATGTGGAGTTTGGGTTGCATGCTGGCCAGCATGATCTTCAGAAAGGAACCTTTCTTTCATGGTCATGACAACTATGATCAGGTATGAGGATTCAGTCTTTTTAATATATTTTGTGTCAGTGGTTATGCATCTTGTAGCCCTAAAAGAGCAGTGCTGGTTTTATAAATAACTTATTAATAACATTGTCGCTATATAAAAATACATGATTTTTATAGCACCCGTCATATTGGGTGTGTAGCTCAAAATGCTTTAAATAAACAGAGGAAATGAGGAAATCGTGGAAGAGCAGCAAATCACAAAAACGTGTATTTTAAACAAAATGTATTAGAAACAAAACACTAAAAAAGACAGGGATAAGAATGATGTAGAACATAAAAATAAAACAAAGGGTTAGGACATGGCAGTTAGATGCAATGTTGAATAAACATGTTTTATTTCAAAATTTAACTTAAAAAATGGTCACAGAGCATGTCTCTGTTGACCTACACCTCTTAACATTTATATTGAATTTTAGCAAGTTTCAGACCATAAAACCACATTCTTCATACATCTGCTGATGCACGTGGAAACTTTGTGTCTGGGTTAAAGCTACCACAGTGGTTGTTTGGTGGGGGTGTAGACATTTCTCGCTAACACTTTGCCAATTTTATGTAGATAATGTAAAACAGAGTGAAAGACATAGAGGGGTTTTCTGGTTCCCGCAGATGTTTATTTATGGTCTTGTTCACCCTACCTAAAACTAACACAGGTCCTACAGTATTTCCAGTGTTTTCCATTGCTCATTTGGGCTAGTGTCTTCTCAAGACTACAGTATGTTGTTATGCTTTCATTTTGGTTCTAACTAAATAACAATCATTTAGGAAAAAAAAGGTTTTTTGCCATTTGTACAGGTTAAAAACGAGTTTAAACAAGTACATTGGAATTCTTGTGCATTCCCCTGAGTCGGTTGTATTTTACTCTTACCTCAAAGATAAAGCTGAGCGTAGCTTTTACACCTGAAGGAAATCAGTTTGCATTGATCCTTTTTAAGGAGAGCAACAATGTATCACAAATCACACTGTGTATTTTTGATAATGCTATTTTTTCACATGGCTGATGGCAATCAAACATGAGCTAATAGTGGCTGAGGGTTGTCCACTAGTTCATTTTGTTAACAAAATAACAAAACAATTGCACTTTGTTAATTTAAAATGTTTGTCCCTATATCCTTTGAATACTTTTATAGTAACCTCATCTTTGTTTGTCTGTTTTAATGTACCAAAATTGTACCAATGCCACTAACCAGCTAGAATACTGTAAACCAAATTTGATCCTTGGCCTCAAAAATCTGCATACCATTACTGGTGTATATTTAAAATTATTCATAGTACTCTTTTCCTTTTCCTGAACTTTGTTTTTTTTTCTTTTTCCTAATTTGCAGCTTGTGCGAATTGCAAAAGTACTCGGCACAGAGGACCTGTATGACTACATTGACAAGTACAACATTGAATTGGATCCACGGTTCAATGACATCCTGGGAAGGTAATATGTAGTGTATAGACTATCTGACTATGGTTTAGCTCCATCATGGCTGTGTTTCCTTTTTTTCCCCCAGTATAAATCCACATTTGTAGTTTGTTTGAATGTGGGAACAGATGCTTTGTGGCTGTGCTTGAATGACATGTTGTTGCCTCGATTTTTCTCCATCTTTACTAATTTTAAATGCTGATAGACGACCTCACATGACAGCTGCTGTTTTTAACCTGTGTTTTTATTTTGCTTGTTTTCTTTGTAACATTATTTGATCTGTAGCTGAGTAGCTTTATAATGTCAACATATAATTTTTCACAATTATATATATTACTCCTTTGGTTATCAAACAACAGAAACAGGAGAATATACAAAGAAGGACCATTAGTGACTTGGGCTTGATTAAAACACAGAATCATTGACCATAGAGCAAGAGGGAACATCATGTCTGTCCTCCACAAACACAAAACATAAGCAGATCATTCTGTAAAGATAGCAACGCTCTGGACACGTCTGTAGCAGTGTGGGAACATGATGTAACCAGATTAGCTGTAAAAATTTCTAGCTGTTTGACCACTCTAAAGTATATTGAATACATTTTTTTTTTACCTGTCTTAACTGATTTGCTCTTAAGACACTCCCGTAAACGGTGGGAGAGGTTTGTGCACAGCGAGAACCAGCACCTGGTCAGCACAGAGGCTCTGGATTTCCTGGACAAACTGCTGCGCTATGACCATCAAGCCCGCCTCACAGCCAGAGAGGCCATGGATCATCCCTACTTCTGTAAGCCCCCCCCCCTTTTTTTTATTTGAATGAATTATCCTGTCATCATTTCTCTACTCTAACCTACTTGCCTGCATCAACTGCATCTTAATTTAAGCGCACTAATGTGGCTTGATTGTGTCAACATTTGTGTTTACAATGTGTTCCAATCTGCTTCCTTAGATCCCATCGTTAAAGATCAGGGAAGGGGTGCCACTCCTGGAGGGATGGCTGCTAGCTCCACGCCAGTCAGCTCCTCAAGTATGATGGCCGGTAGGTTACACTGCTCCAATTTAACGGGAGAGTAAAATTGGTCCTCTCATAATCATAAACTGCATCTCTAAATTAAAATTGTGATGACATCTTAAGAAAAAAAAAACATTACCAAATAATTAACCAGCCTCTTATATCTTCTAGGCATCACCTCAATGTCCTCCTCACAGCCTCTGGCTAACATTGCTGGATCACCCGTCATCTCTGCCCCCAACACTCTGGCCACACAAGTCCCTGCAGCCACCGGGGCCCAACCCTGAAGCCACTTCCTCACCTGTGTTTATGTGTGCTCATGGCCATGTCCTGCCTAGCTCTCACTGCGGCCCAGGGCCATGGCTCCCCTTTTTATGTTGAAAATAACAAAGAAGAAGATTTAAATTGCTTTTCACATTCAGTTATATTTTGACACCTGGACTTGACAGACATGTATTGTTGCACCTGTCAGGATTATTAGAATTAATTTGGGTGTGTTATTTGACAATGCCATTGTCTAGAAATTCTAATAAGATGTAGACATGAAGAGAATGGATAATAAAATTTATTTTGTATGTTCCAAATATACAGTCTTGCTTGAAACTGTTTGATGGGGATCCTGCTGTATTACACTGTGAACCTTTACACGACTTCACAAAACAGAGTCAGGAATCTGGTGTGCCCCACCTAACAGTGCTCAGTGGTTGTGCACAATGTAATGTGCAGGAGTTGTTGGTGTTTTGAAGTTGTTAGTTGCTATCATTCTTTAATTGGACTTTTGTAGATATTCTACAGTTACTGTCAGGTTGCATGCACCCAATGCTGAATATCACAGGGTCAATAGTTTGCCAATTTTATGTTACTTTCACTTCTGTATGTGTATGTGTTCATGTTTGTTTTTTATGAAGTCTCTTACACATGATTTTGATTACATAGACAATTTTGTAACTTTTTGTTTTATGTTGGGAGGAGTCATCACCTACAAAAAACAACTTCAAAAATAAACAATTTAAACAGGGCTTTGCAGGCACTACATGTTATTGAATATACCATCTTTTGACCCCTGCACATATATTTGGTTTGGCTTGAATAATGTTTGCAATATGTTTTTTCCCTTATTTGTGTGGGAGGGGAGGTGGATGTAAAATCATACAACCGGAGTCATTTTTTACATATAAAAGTTAAGTCTTTTGAATAATGGAGGCTTCTGGTGTGCCCATTTTCATATTTACAATGACCCAGAAAACAAAGACCTTGTGTGTCTAAGATTTCTTATTTAGAGCAAAGCTTTCCTGTCCATACTGACCCTTGCCCTTTCAGGCTGTTTTTATATTAATATAATTAAAAAGCGATCAGGCAGTGTTAGAAAGGGCTGATGTGTCTGAGAATTACAAATTTCAACCAAGATTAGTACTTCTGCCATTTCATATGGAAATGTTTATAAAATGACATTCACAGCATGACCTTCATCAGGACAGTTCTATACTAATCAATTATACACAAACTGAACTCAATGAAAAGTTGCCACTAAGTATATTTTTTAATGCAAGTACGTACTGTTGCATATTAGAGCTGTTTTATGGAATTTGGCACGTGGTTTAACTTTGCTCTGTTATACGCGAACCATGCTGCATTCAGGTACGTCTCATGTGTATGACAAAATATCACATTCTATTACAATATGTATATGAAACCAAAAATTCCAATAGTTATACTTTCTGTGAGGGGGATGGAAATTATTATTATTTGTAAGGGACCCCCTGGAACCCCTCAAAAACCTGCGGGACTCCCCGGGCCACAAATTCAAAACCACTGGTCTATGGTGCAGATGCACAAAATGCAGAGGTAGAAAGATATTTCACTTGAGTAAAAGTTGCAATACTGTTCAAAAAAATACACATAAAAACAAGTAAAAATTATGAATTGAACAACTGCTTGAGTAAAACTACATCTACAAGTATTAACATAAAAAATGTACATCAAATATCAATAGCAAATGTACTAAGTATACATTGTAGTAATTAGTTATTAAAATGATATTTAGTTTTTAATTACTAAATACCTTTGAGAACTATTATATTAAATAATTTAATTGTTTATCAAGGAGCCAAGTTGAGATACATTTTGTAGATTACCTGTAATAGCAATGTATAATAATATTCGCCACATGACACACAGTAGGCAATACCAATTTAAAAAAATTAAAAGACAAACAGTTTTATAGACAATAGAGTATTGAAGTATAAAATATTAAACCATCAATCTTAGTAACTAAAGGTGTATTTTTTTCTCTTCACACACACCCTGCACCTTAAGTGTGCATTGGCTATGTATGTGTACATGTGGGTATGTGCGTGGATATGTATGTCCATATATATATATGCAAATATGTGTGTATGTGTATGTATGTACATATGCCTTGCTTATGCATACTTTTTTTTTCTTACTTTTTGCTTACTATTTATTACCATTTTCTCTCCATTCTATGTCCATAATGCATACTGTGTATGCGGATCATCAACAAATTCTGCGAATTTTGTACAGTGTGTTGTGTGTTTTTTATTTTTATTTCTTTATAGTTTTTTTTATCTTTAGCTTTATTTTCTTCTCTTTATCTGTAACGCTGCAGTAACACACAAATTTCCCCATTGTTTATCTTATCTTATCTTATCTTATCTTATCTTATCTTATCTTATCTTATCTTATCTTATCTTATCTTATTAGAGTGTGCAGTAGCATCGGGTATTACTCAAGTAAAGTAAGTATTTGTACTTTAATAGAGTCCTTGAGTAAAATTATGCTATTTAAAAGTGCAAAACTATAGTATAAAGTATAAATTAGCATCGTATAGAACGCATATTTCCTACTTAAAATAGCAAATCTAACGTTATTCAATCCAACAGAGATAAGTTCGCATATTTCCGACGGTCGTGAAGGCACCGCCAGCTGCGCCTGTCGCGACACGCCTCGTCCGCAGCTGTGGTCGCGCAGTCTTTTTTAACTCTTTTTTTTATCGTGATTTTTTCGCGATGGGAGCGGTGGGTGTAATATCGCTGCTGATAGCTGCGTTATCGCTGCTGCTTGGAGAGAGAGTCATTAACTTCAGGTAAACCGGAAACTTTATACTTGTTGACGCGATGGAGTTTTGAGGAGTAGTTTTTTTTCTTTTCGGGTTTGTTGGGGGGGGGGGGGGGTGGGGCGACCACCTGCTTTTTTAATAACCTCTCATCTGTTCCATCGTCGCAGGAAAAGGAGCCTCGCTTCCAGAGAACTGGTCCGGAACCACCTCCCGAACTGTGTGGAGCTCAAGAAACTGGGTGAGCCGAATATTTAATCCGCCAAATATTTTATCCGCCAAATATTTGTCATTTTACACGTGATGGCGACAAAGCGCTGCTTTATTTCAGATTACGGCTCAGAGGACATCAGCGTCCTGGAGGACGGGATCGCCCTCATCAGCGCTGTGAGTTTTGTTGGATCTGAGGTGAAATGTTAAAGCAGCCCGGGGGGGTCTTCAGTCACCCCCCCCCCTCTCCGAATATTTGTATCCTCGGTTGATTCAGGGATGCCCCGCCCCCCTCCGCCTCTGATTGGCTAACACATGTCTAGTGTTGGGAAAGTTCATCTTCTGCATCAGGGATGTATGTTGTGTATATATATATGTATATATTATATTATAGGAAAATGATAATCTATTATTGTTTATACGTAAGGTTTTACTCCTCTCGGTCCACTTGAGATTAAATTGCATGAATAAATTAAGTTTGACAGCCCTGCATAGATGCATTATAAAATCTGCATACCACACTGATAAAGAGCTGCTGGCCTGGTGCATACACCTGAAAAGTTCCTGACTACAGGGTTAACTAACTTCCACGTTATGCGACCCATAGAGAGTCACCTCCCTTGGAAAAAAACTCACCTTTTGAGTCTTTTGATTGATTTTTGCAATCACATTAAAAACTGCTAAAAGAAAGAGAGAAATAAATGCAAAAAAATAAAAAAGGCTCCGAGCTGTGACATCATGCTGCTGCTTTTCCAGTTTATATATGAACACACGCAGTTTTTGCTTTATCTTAAACTCAAGAAGCAACGTTTAGCCCTATTTGTAGCCTGGTCTAATATGTAATATAATTCACCTTAAAGATGGTCAAGATGTTAAAAAAAAGACAGACATGAAAATGTGCAGCAAGTTTTGAGGACAAAGGCTTCACACAAGAACTTATTGAGAGACACTTTTGCCAAGGTTTTATCACACCAATGACAGACAATTTTTAGCGAACATGTGATCAACGTTTTGAGTTTCTTACTTTTCTTACACTTCTCTTGATTCTGGCTGATCTTTAGTAATTATAATTACACATAATATGCTTTTCTGTATAATACTCTCAGGGTTTGAAGTTCCCTGGATCGTCCTCCGATGATACAGGAAAGATTCTCGCCGTTAATCTGCGAGACCCTCGTCTTAAACCAGTGGAGCTGCGCATGCCGATAAACTTCGATCTGGACTCGTTCAACCCTCATGGCATCAGCGTATACACGGATCCGGGCGGTAAGAAGAGCACCGTAACACACGTCTATCAGTCAGCCAAACTCCCACCAGCGAGCTTAGTTGTTGAAGACAGTTTATAGATGATGTTTTTTGTGTATTTGTGCTTGCATGTACTGTATGTGGACAAACCTATTATGATCAGCTGCTATGATGATAAGTAGGTGACCTGGGGGCTCAAAGGGAGCAGCTAGATCCTCATCATATTACTGAATATGTGTATTTAAAGTTCTGTGGTAAATATCTTTTTAATGCAATGTAGGGCCGGACAATAGGAAATAAATCATTTATTACAAATATTACCTTGATTAAAGAACACACTACTTTTCATACTGCTCTCATCATAATAAGATTTAGAATAATTTATGAATCCCCAGGGTTTGGATGGATATGGAAATAATTCCCTCTAAAAGCAATATGCAATTTTTCTTCTTATTATTGATTATTCCATCAGTTGAAAAAGACCTTTGACACTGCTTCAAGTGGAAAGTTTAAACTAAAATGATCATACATGAGCAAGATAGAGTCAGTTAGATGCCCAAAATTTCAGTTTATATATTCTTTTATATGTCTTTCTATAGAAATATATACATTTCATTTTTTATCATTACACATTAGAGTGATAGGGGGAGAAAAATGCATTGAAGTAAACAGTTGAACTTTACCCACTGGACCTGTGTTTTTTTTATGTAGATTTAACTCACATGAGCAACAAGCTGTGACTCCAATCATTACAAACCTCCAGTGTGTTCGGCACAATTTTCTAACGAATCTACTTTTCTTTTTCATTTTTTTCAGATGACAAAATATACCTGTTTGTTGTTAATCATCCTCAGCACAAAAGCCAAGTCGAGGTGTTCCAATTCCTCCAGGACGACCTCTCACTGGTGCATCTGAAAACCATAAAACACGAACTCCTCCACAGGTATGCTGACAAATTTAAAGTTGTACACTACACAGCTTGAGATTTCCAGGCATTATCATAAAATCATATAAACCACATTTGCTGGTTTTAATTAATTCCAAATGTTCTCTCCTTCGCAGTGTTAACGACGTCGTTGCTGTGGGAGTTGACAGCTTCTACGCCACCAACGATCACTATTTTTCCCATGCAGCCCTTAAACTTTTGCTGGAGCCTGTTCTGGCTCAGCCCTGGACTAATGTTGTGTACTACAGTCCCGAGAAAGTAAAAGTGGTGTCTGAGGGATATTACTTTGCAAACGGCATCAATATCTCACCAGACAAAAGGTAGAGTCACCAGGGCCTTGTATGTTTCAGTTCACACTCAGAATGACTGAATTTTGTCATGTTTATATGACTTCTTTTTTCCATTTTTAGGCACATATATGTGGTAGATACATTTGACCACATTGTGCATGTGTTGGAGCGGAAAGAAGACAACGATTTGGCTGCTGTGAAGGTAAATACGTTTCTAAAGAACTGCATGTGACAATGCACACTAATGGAATTCAGTACATGTTATCCAGTAAACCTGTTGCATAACCTGTTGTCTAAGGGTGAGATAGAGGAAGAGGCTCGTGTGTGTTTTCTCTAAAGAATGTCTGAGTCCTTGTTTTGACAGTGCTTTGGGTATTTGCTGAGTAATGCAAAGATAAAGGGAGGAATGGGAGCGTAGGTTATTTGGGTAACGGACAACATATGTCAGGAACCAACGTTTAAATGCATAATTATAAGTTTGTCTGTCAAACGTCACCAGTCCGTGGCCGTGGGGTCACTCTGCGACAACGTTGACGTCGACCCCGGGACCGGCGACCTGTGGTTGGGATGTCACCCTAATGGGTGGAAAATGTTCCTGTTTGACACCAAGGAACCACCTGGATCAGAGGTTTGGTCTGCTCACTTGTGCTCGTAATGATAGGAGTGTCTATAAGTAAGTATATGATTATATCCTCTTTGCCTGTTTCTGTTTTACGGTGCCTGCAGGTCATTAAGATCCAGAACGTCCATTCCGAGCAGCCGCTGGTGACTCAGGTGTTCGCCGACGACGGCCATGTGCTCATGGGATCCTCTGTGGCAGCAGCCTACGGGGATAAGGTGCTCATCGGCACGGTGTTCCACAAAGCCCTATGCTGCGATCTGAAGTCAGACGGCCAGTCTTCTTAATGTGCGGTTCCTAGAAAGCAAAATGAAATCTAAATTTAAACAAGTTCATTTTGGGGAAAAACACAACAACACTACATTGCAAGGCTCGATGTTGTGATTTGAGTGACTTTATTTGTGTATTTCAGCACAATTACTACTGATATTATGAGGAAAATATTTACTTTTGTACTGAACAGAATTCCACTGAGGTGCTGGAGGAAGACAGATAAATATAAATGTCTTTGCGTTTACCTGATTTTATAGTAGTGACCACTGCAACTCCAGCACTTCGCTGAACTGTCCAAATACTTGAACAACTATGATTAAAGTACTTTTAACTTTTTTTTTTTCATGTGAGAACCCAGTGTAAACGCCTTGCGTCATGGTCACCTGAGAATGTGAATCCTTTCTTACATTATGACACGCGTTCATTCGTTTTTTTTACATGTGTACACACGTCTTGTGTTTGAATTCACAATAAATAAAAATAAAAAAAGTCATATTACTACTCTTGTGGGCACTTCTTTGGATCAGATGGACACTACACATTACACACACACACACACACTCACACACACGTTAGCTCCATCTTTGGGGCTGCTGTGGAAACGCACTCTGGAAGTGTTCCTGTTTAACCTTTGACACATGACAAAAAATGGCTGCCGTGAAGAAAGCCCTGCTTGCTACTTTTGTTGCTGCTTTTGCAGCTTTGATTGGACACCGGTTTCTTAAACTAAAGTGAGTACTTTTTTGCAAGTTTATTAGATATTATGTATTATACAACCGACTGTAGGTATGTGCCACTGTTCAGTTGCTTTAACATACTAAGTATTAGAAAGTTTGTGCATGCAGGAGGAGCAGAATCAATGCTATATCAATAACAAGACTCACAACATGGTGGACTCGGCTTCTTGTATTGTTTGCTTTAGAAAGTCTTAGTCATATTTAATTCTGTCTGCAGAGAGCTGAGCCTCGCGTCCAGAGAAGTGCCTTTAAAACACCTCAACTGTCATTATTTACAGAACATTGGTAAGTGTTTCTCATTATGGGATTTACAGTGTATTGCCCAGAATGTTCAGTAAACTGAATGTCCTGACATTTGTAAAATGTGATCATATGACACTAAAAGTCCAGTCAACTGACCATAGGTCTAGTGGCGTGTGATACTGAACCTGGAGAGAATAACAAATTAGATTTTGTTCTCGACAGAGTATGGTGCAGAGGATATCACAATACTTAAAGACGGACTGGCCTTCCTGAGCACAGTATGTTCCTATTTTAATCTGAATTTATTATTGCAAGGTTGCATTTATCATATGCATCATGTGAAGAGAAGGGTCAACTGTGTTAAACTCTAGAAGCCAGATCAGTGCCGACGTCTTATAGCTGGTGCTTTCCACTCAGGGGTTAAAGTATCCTGGAATGCCTTCGTTCTCTGATGAACCGGGAAAGATTTACGTTGTGGACCTGCTCCACCCAAAACCGGCTCCAGTGGAGCTCCAAATCGAAGGAGATCTGGACCTCCGCTCGTTCAACCCACACGGCATCAGTGTGTACACTGACGAAGCAGGTACAAATACACACACACACACACACACACACACACACACACACACACACGCCTGTTTATTGTATCTATGATACTATCAACATCTTAAATTTAACCTTAACAGGGTCATGGTGGTTGTGGTACTAAAGGAGTCCTGCTGGGTCTGGTTTAATTGAAGGCCTATAATTAATTAATTTTAAAAAATCAGCAGATGTTTCCTTCATTCCAATTGTAAGTAATATGAACAACACTATTTTATATTAGTCCCTTAACCTTTGTTGAAATCAGATTTATGAATGGATATGCCACTTGTTTTAAGTTATTTTTCTTCATTAGAATAAAATAAGGAATAGCTTTATAAAAGGGCCATAGTTGAATAAATATCAACTAATGTACAAATGAACCATGTTTTTCCTGGAACTATAGTATATTAGTTATTTGAATTTCATTAGAAATAATCCTCTCAGGTTAGTTTACACAGCATCTGCCTGAAAAAAACATATTATTTCTATTGATTTCAATAAAAATATTTATTTGTGGGACAAAGCCAAAACTGTGTCATGTGGTGTAACCCTAAAAACTTAGTACCAGATAGATTAACTCTTTTAAAAATGTAAAAAAAAATAATAATAAAAATTAAAAAACACATGCAATCAGCTAGTTTTACATTCTAGGTGGATTACATATTTAAAATTCATTCTTCTCTTTTGTGTCAAAAAATCGCACAAAAGTATGAGTCTTGTGAAACAAAAATGGTACAAATGGTCTTTTAATGACAGTAAACCAATATAAACACACAATGTACATCATTACACAACAGATGAATGCTTCTTTAAACTGCATTTGACTTTTTCATACCCTTGTGTATTTTTTTCCAACGCAAAACACTAAAAATGTGTCCCACAGACCTGAAGACCTCATGAGGGTTAAAACTAAATCAGTTTTTCTCTGTAGTTTTAGTTGAACCATGCAATAAGGGAAATAAACGTGCCTGTTTTTCAGATGTAAGAGGAGAATAATGCCTGTTGCTTTGCAGATGACTCGGTGTTCCTGTTCACTGTCAATCACCCTCAGCACCACACAAGCCAGATAGAGATCTTTCGTTTTGTCGAGGAGAACACCCTCGTGCATCTAAAAACCATCACCCACCCTCTACTGCATAGGTATGCACTCTGCACAACGGACCCGTGTCGGCCTTACACATTTCCCTCTTGACGATTACTCAATCCCGCCTCTCTAGTGTGAACGACATAGTCGCGGTCGGGGTGGAGAACTTCTACGCCACAAACGACCACTTCTTCCACAATGACGCGCTCCACTCGCTGGCCGTCGCCCTGGGGCTCCCCTGGTGTGACGTGGTGTACTACAGCCCGGAGGACGTGAGGGTGGCGGCCGGCGGCTTCCTGTCCGCCAACGGCATCAACGCCTCGCCGGACAAACGGTTGCATTTCAGCGTTGTAACGGTGTTTTTTCTAAGATTATCCAAATATGCCTCGATAATAAAACAGAAACGCTCCTTTCCAGGTATGTTTACGTGTCAGATATCCTCAACCATGAGATAGACGTTTTTGAGAGACAAGAAGGGGAACGATTATTGTATCTTAAGGTAACGCGTTGTTTGTTCTTATTTGCTGCACAATTTAGAGATTTTGGAAACTGCTTACTTTCTTGCAGGAAACACCCTGAAAAAAAAATGACCATTCATATAATTTTTCCAACCAGTCTGTCGCTGTTGGGTCGCTTTGTGATAACATCGAGGTGGACCACAGAACAGGTGACATATGGCTGGGATGCCATCCAAACGGCATGAAGGTCGCCAGGTTTGACCCTGAAGATCCACCAGGCTCAGAGGTTGGTATTTTATATACATACGTCTACATCATTCTTATAATTTTCCTGATCTTTCTCTTCATGGTCTTTCTCCAGGTCATCCGGATCAAGAACATTCACTCGCAGCAGCCGTCGGTGAGCCAGGTGTATGCAGATAAAGGTCATGTGATCATGGCCTCCTCCGTGGCAGCTCCCTATGAGAGGAAGCTGCTAATCGGAACCGTTTTCCAAAAGGCCCTTTTATGCGATTTGAAATAATCTGTGTATTATGTGCCGACGGTTCGTCACTTTTGTACAATAGTGGAAAGAAATGTATGTAAAAAGGAAAGAAATTAAACAGAATCTTGATTTAACCGTATGCAAAAGAAGAACTTTTAATTCACGCATGCACCGAATAAATGACAGCTGTCACATGAGGGAGCGAACCATCTGACAGGGCAGGTTTATATTTTCAATGGAATGCAGGATGAAGTGTAACAGTTTTCATAATATGGTTCCTAAGGTAGGAAGGTTTTCGTAACAATCGTTTATCCTTTTTCATCCGTATCGTGCAACAAATCCCGCTCTGCCACTTTGGTGATTTTAAACCTCATTCCACCACCGTCGCCAGGCGGGAGGCTTTCCTCCTCTGTGGTTTCTATGGTCGGCACCGTAAAGATGATACCCGAATTATTTTCTGAGTGGAACACACGACGGTCCGTGTTCTCCTCATCATCCGTCCTCACGCTTCTCGCTGCTTCAGGGTCGCCGCGGTGTTCCTGAATCGTGGAATCCTTCTCCTCCTGCTCACTGGCGTCCTTCACGTTCCTGAACACCTCGCTGATACTTTTCATGGTTCTGTGCCGCGGGGAATGGTCCAGCTCCTCGATGTTGGTGGTCAAGATGTCGCTGCAGCTCTTCGAGCGGTTGATGTTCTCCGCGGGCTTGACTCTCTTTGCCCTGATGGCGATCTCCTTGATGACGGTGCTGTAGTCTTCCTCCTTCTCCGACAGGAAGTTGAAGATATCGACGACGGTGGGCTTCACGTCCGGTTTGGGCTCGTCTTCCACAGGCTCGGCTTCCTTCACGTAGAAGGGTCCGTGCCTGTGTCTCCTCTTTTTTTTCAGCACCTTGTGAGCCTCCACGACCATGTGGACGTTCCAGCTGAAGAACAGAGAGAGCCAGGCCAGGCCCATGTAGATCCACAGCTCTGCAAATACTCTGTACAGTCTGGGATACTCAATATTTGGATCCACACCTGAAACAAAAAGAGGAAGAGGAATGAGGAAGCATGTGCTGTTATATCAACCAACCACGAAGAACTTCAGAGAGACATTAGCTACGTCCAGTTACGCCTATCCCAGAAGTCACTGGGTCAGAAAGCTGCAGTAGAAGAAGAACTTTTCCCTTTTTTCTCCAATCTCTATTGAACGATACAAAAAATACAAATCTAAATAGGAAACTTGAGCAAGGCAAAAGTATTTATGTATATGTATCTGTATGTATATATACATACATACATATATGTGTACAAATGTGTGTGTGTGTCTGTGTGTATATATATATATATATATATATATATATATATCTCCTATGACACATAAGGAAATAAAATAATAAAATGAATTATAATACAGGCAGTCTTTTGCAATGAGACAATGCTTAAGGACACATGCTGTGTTATATATATATATATATATATATATATATATATATATATATATATATATATATATATTTGCATATTTTTTAAAAAGTAACAGAGGAATAAAATATTTTAAATTAGTTTTTAAAACATGTTATTGAAGGTCTTTGACTTTTTCATTTACATGCATATGTAAATGAATATATATATGTATATATATATATATATAGAGAGAGAGAGAGAAAGAGAGAGATATAGATATATAAATAGATATAGATATATACAGGCAGTTTTTTGCAATGAGACAATGCTTAAGGACACATGCTGTGTTATATATATGCTGTGCTATATATATATATATATATATATATATATATATATATATATATATATATATATATATATATATATTAGCATATATATTTTTTTAAAGGTAACAGGAATAAAATATTTTAAAGTAGTTTTTAAAAGTAGTTTTTATTGAAGGTCTTAGCCATTTCCATTTACATGCATGGATATATTTTCCCATAATATTGATTATATCAGATTATTTTTAGTGACGTCCTTATTGTATTATTTTATTAGGATTTTATTCATATCAAAAAGTGTGATATTATGTGATATAGAGCTGTATGCAAATTCTGCCGAAATTGACTCGAGAAGAGGACCTGTTCCCGGCGGTGCTGTGCCATAACCATACGTGACAAGAGTCAAATCTTTGCCACAAGTTGCACCTACCTGCCACATAATCTCCAAAACCCACAGTAGTGAGCGTGATGAAAGAAAAGTAGAGACCCTCCAGGTAGGACCATCCTTCCATCGACATGAAGACGAATGGAGGGATCACCAGGTGCACCAGCAGCCCCCATAACAGGAACAAGGCTGTGCATGTGAACTGGACCTTTTTCTGGTGAAATAAATGAATTAAAAAAATGAAATGTGATATTATAACTTCCTAGGACTGCTGTTTCCAACTCCATCTTCCAGCCAGGCCCTTACCACCGAGAGGCCTTTACGGATCAGGACCTGGGACAGACGCTTGGCCCGGTCTCCGAAGAACGAACCCAGCTCACTGATCCAGACCAGGCACAGCGGGATGCCGCACAGGCCGTACAGAATGCAGAACACACGGCCACCTTTAGTCTTCGGGGCAACATTACCGTAACCTGTGGAACACGAGAGAAAATAAAAGAGGAACACAGACAGGTAAGGGTTTAAATTGAGGATTTTTTAATAGTTGATTTTTAATGTTTTATAGATGGTAAACCAGCTATAAGAAATGAAGAAACAGCTATTAGATTGGTCTTTAGATTCATTATTCATTATACATGATGAACCAGGCAAGTTAACTTTTTTCTACAATGCATTAATTTCAAAATAAGAATAATTATAATAAACTAAGATAAAATAAGTTATGACTTTTTTGATCCCACAACGGGGAAATTTGCTTGTTACTGCAGTGTACAGAGTAAAGAAAAAGAAAAGAAAATAAAAGCTATAAAAAATAAAAATACACAACACTATGTACACAATTCGTAGAATTTGTTGATCCGCATACACAGTATGCATTATGGACATAAGAATGGAGAAGAAATACTAATAAATAGCCAGAAAAAAGTATGCATAAACAAAGCAATATGCATACTTTGCTTATGCATACTATCACCATTTGAAACTAAACTAAGCCACCTTGGATCATTTTTTTAAGTTTAGTCATTTCACTTTTACAGCTAATTACTTTTTTAACAAGTCCTTAAACGTGCAGTTGTTTGTACGTGTTCGTTATAATTAAGGTTTCTCAGTTTCTAGAAGGCCACCATTAGGAATTACAACATATTTTTACATTTGTATTTAAAATCAAATATGTGATCTAATTTTTTACCTCAGCAAAATGTATTAATGGAATGTCCAGTAGTTTATAGTCTATTACACCTAAATAAATACAATACATAACCACTGTGCTATTCCTTGTCTTAAACAGGAGAACAGTACAATAATTAAAAATGTGTTGGAGGCACATAGGAATTAAATATATTTATTCCTATGTATATTAGGAATGAATCAAATTAAAGCTTAAACCTCATGTAGGCGACAGGAGGCCTCACACAAACCTATAGTGGTGACGATGGTGGCGGCGAAGATGACCGAGTTGCCCCAGTCCCACGTGTTCCGGTGTTTGTCGCCCGTGATGGTCACGCCTTGGCCTGCAGCCTCCGACACGATCTGACACCACGAGTGAAAGCAGAAAAAAACCCGTTCACACAAACCACTGTGTCCGCTGTTTACCTTAATGATAGTATGACCAGTGGTGAACCCTGAAGGAACCCGGGTACTGTAATCAAGTGTACTTTTAAGGTACTTATATCACTCATGTACTTTCTACTATGCACACAACTACATTTCTCTGACAGCTTTAGTTGCTTCTCAGATGCAGATTTGACCCTTTAAATACTAAGCTGCCTACATGTACTTTACTTTAAGCAGAATTGTTCATGCGTGATTTAAATTTGCACATTGCTGCATTGATGCTTATGCATAAGTGAATAATCCAAGTACAACTGATAATATTAAAATGATTAAAGTATTGTTTTATCATGCTTCATGCAATCAGAATCTCACCTTGTGGCCAACCTGTGCAGACCTTCATAAACCCACAAAGACACACCTTGGGCAAACATGCGCATATTTGCGGTTGAGGGGACGTGCACCTTCACGCGCGGCGCAGCGTCGACATGTTAAAAAGCTTCCGAGTTTTCACCCTCAGATTCTGACAGATATTCAATTTCTGTTCCATTGATTATGACACGAATCTGCTGTCCCAACCCCCAAAGTTATTGTTTTCTTTTCTCAAACAGGAAAAACAGGTTCTGAGATCCCAACTGGCGAATGTAACCAACTTCCCTTTTACGCTTTCATGATGTGTATGATTTATTATAGTTATAGAAATACACTGTAATCCATAGCAACACCTGATTGTCCACTTTTCTGCGTTAATTGCGTGTATCTTACCTCAGGTTGTAAGAAATAGAGATATAATAAAGTGATCTCCTCCATGGTACAGCGTGTTTCTCCTGTTGGATAATTACGCACTCCGACCCCATATAACACATTGGTAGCATTTTGTCATATTACCACAAAGTACACACCCTCATGCCTACCTCCAGAATCTCATCCAAATCTTCTTTGGACAAGCAGGCATGGCTCTTCACCAGGTTCTCTTTCTGGAGGAGATATTTATCCCTGGCCGAGGTCCAGTTTGGCTCCTCAAATATTTGGAATATCGCCGCGCCGATCGACAGATAGAAGATGATACACGAAGTTAAAAAGGGCCCCTTATCGGCCATAGTAAGGTCATAACTTCAGCCCCGTGACTGGGAGCAGCCCTGAGGCCCGAGGAGTGCAGCCTGATCCCAGAGGGCTGGCGTTGTCCTGCCTGCTGCTTGTCTTCCTGGTAAAACATAATACAGGCTGCGAGCGCACGCGGAACACCGTGAATTACGCACGGCAGCTCTGCTGTTCACGATCAGGCCTTATAGAAACTTAATAAAAAATAATTAATCCCTAATATTCCAATTGAAAGGTATTTTTGAAATGATCACATATAAAAATATACTAATTATACCAGAAATGTGGCAATAAAAAACATCAATGGAATGGATTCAAAAGTCTCCAAAATATAAAATATAATAAAATTAGAATTATGATATTTGTAATTAGAGACTAATTCTGTTTTATTTGAGCTTTCATTTTTTTTTTGTTTTTTATTTCTTCCTACCTACTTTCGGGTGGTTGTAGAATAACTTGCTTCATGGTGCAGTTCTAGGAAACGGTCAGCAGGGGGCGACATGCGCCCTGCGCGTCTCCGGCGGATGGTGATGATGATGATCCTGGTGATGATGATGATGATGTTGGTGGTGGCGGTTGCTCTTATCTTCATGTTCACACACGCACACCAGTCTGAGGGTTAATCACACTGGGTGGATCCTGGCTGTTCTGCGTGATAGTCGAGGGAGGCGTTTTCCTCTGAGTGACAAGCTGCACGTGAGCTCAATGGAAGCCTGTTGGATATCCACTGATCCTTTATTTAGCATACGATAGAAAATTATTATAGAAGAGCGAAAAAAAAGTTAATAAAGTACATATATTATATAAATAGATAAGAAGCAGGTTCCACATTATATTAATTAAAAGTATTTGTATCTTTCTTTTTACTTGTGCAATTTTTTTTGACAGAAAATGTCTAATTTAATAATGTCTAATATATATATATATATATATATATATATATAGAATATGGTACCAAGTTTCCAGGGTTGCACCACAGTTTTAACTATTGTTATACTATTTTGTATACTGAATAAGCATTTTGAGTCATTTTCTTAGGAACAAATATTCTGGCTTCTTAAATAAGAATATGTTCTGGTGTCTTTAGTCTTCTATGATATCAAACTATTTGGGATGTGGAGTGATGTTCGGACAAAAATAAGAAAGTTTAGGTTGTGTTTTGGTTTCCAAGCACAGCGATCAAGAATTTTGACAATTTTATATTTTATAAAACCAAACAACTAATAGATTCATTGTGAAATGATAAGTTAACGAATATTAGACTAGTAGAATATTAGATTTGCAGCTCAAGCTACACTGACTTTTTAGTTGAGTAAAAGATATAATTGATTGACAGAAATTGAAAAGTAAAGTTGACAATATCTAATCCTGTTGGACATTTTTTCCATCTTCTCAAATGTGATGATTAAATGCTTTTCTGTGGTTTTCATTCGTGATGGACTGCTGACTCATTTTTTTCTTACATTTTAAAGGCAAAAACATGTATTGATCAAGAAAATAATAACCAATTTGGTTTATAATGAAAATACTCAGCAGTATGTTTGTTGTGTTAAAGCCAGACACATGTGGAACCTACTGGGAACGGAGGCAACGATGGCCGCTGGGTTTTAGGTTTCACTCAGACAGATGCTCCAGATGCAGCAGCTGTGAGTCGGAGGTCTACTGCACCCTTTGGGATTTCACAGAGATACATTCATAGCGCCAAATCACTGACGTAACTGTGCATACACTTTATACACCACGACGTGTGGAGACACACAAATACTCACAATCATCAAATTACTCCTGCAGAGGATGGAGCAGGAGGTTGAGATTTTTAATTTTGCAGTTTGGTGTTAATAAATGCATGTGTGTGTTTGCAACGTGTGCAGACAATATTTCTGGTGCAGTCATGGTTCTGCAACCTTTTAATAATAGTTCCATGTGCATACAGTAGTCCACATTGTCGAACATGGTGGCAGCATCATGGTCTAGGGCTGCTTTTCCTGCAGCAGGGACAGGGAAGAGAGTTCAAATTGATGGAAAAGGGATGGAGCCAAATACATTCTGGAAGAAAACCTGTTGGAGTCTGCAAAAAAACCTGAGACTAGAACAGATGTTTCCCTTTGATTCTAAATAAAAAGCTAAATGTACAATGGAAAGGGTAAAAACTAAATACACCCAAGTGTTATAAAGCCAATTCAAAGTCTAGACCTGAATCCAATTGAGAATCTGTGGAAAGATCTGAAAACTGCTTTTCACAAATGCTCTTTATTAACTTTACTGAACTTAAGAATGGACAAAAAAAATCAAGTTTCCAGATGTGCAAAACCTCTTCAGGAGACTTGCAGCTGTAATTGCAGCAAAGGGTGATTCTCCAAAGTTTTAACTCAAAGGGGGGGGGCGTGATCATTTTTGCATGCCCCATTTTTCAGTTTTTTTATTTCTAAAATCAAGAGTTTATTTAGTGTTGATGTATACCTTCATGTTAGAAGCATGAAGTGTGTATTAGATATATTGGAACTAGGGCACCGGTGTGCACGTGACACATTCCTCTGACAGTGAACTCTCAGGTAAACCTGCAACCATGCAGCGCAACCTGTTTGTGCCGAGCTTGACGTTTTCTTCCGCAATCCCCCGTTCGCCAAACCATCCTTCCAAACGCCTCCTTTAGCGCATCTGCTGCGGCTTTGCGCGTTTCGGATGACCTGGCGCAGGTTTCCGGAGCAGCGTCTCCACCTCTGATCTCCACCCACCGCCGCTGCGTCACTGCGCCTCTCCGCGGAAACCTGATCGATTAGTCTGCAACTCGTCCTGAACGGGGAAACACCGGAACTGGCCGACAAATCCTGACCCGGAGATGGAGAAAACGCACGGAGGAGGCTTCTACCGGCTCAGGTATGACTCACCTGTGTCGGCGTTTATTAGGATGTCGATTTACTTTTTTTTTTTTTTAGGAGTATATATCGGCGGCTGCGGCTCTGCTGGAGTCCACCTGTGCGCATTTAGTGTTCAGGGCTTAAACTCGACGAGGTTAAAGGATCTGCGCTTGTTTACAGCGCTCAGGGCAGAACAAACAGGTCTGGGGATCAGCTGTCTGGCTTTTGTGTGTCTGTGTTTGTGTCTGTCTATGTGTGTGTGTGATGAGACATGATCATAAATATCTGCACAAAAAAAATCGCTGAGTTAATCCAGAACCTGTGTGCCCCAAATATCCTCAACAAGTTACTGCAATTACAACATGAATAATACAAGTCTGCTGTGCTGATTTAAAAAAAAATCTAGATTAAAACATGCTAATAGACTTAAAAGCTGCCTTTTTATGAAATAAAAGTCCTTTATCATGCATTGCAGAAGTTTCCCACATCATGTTAGCTACATCTCCTTGGTTATATATGTTTGCATTATTTTAATTGTATAAAACTCTACTTGTATATGTCCTGCTAC
Organism: Eupleurogrammus muticus; assembly: GCA_036785175.1. Taxonomy (NCBI): domain Eukaryota; kingdom Metazoa; phylum Chordata; class Actinopteri; order Scombriformes; family Trichiuridae; genus Eupleurogrammus; species Eupleurogrammus muticus. Next base: position 4,484,017 of record JAYKQN010000026.1, read on the forward strand.
ATTAACAGTTGTTTTTCTCTCACTCTTTCTGCCATGGCTGAAATCTCCTGTGACTGGCCGTGCAACAAATGGCGACCTTCTGCATGGATGTTTTTGTGAGTACCGATTTCCATTAAAGTTGTATACAAGAGTATTTGGAGGTTAAATGAGGGATATGAGCTGTTGTCATAGCAAAGCTCTGATGATTTTGTGTGTGTGTGTGTGTGTGTGCAAAGTGCACCCAGAAGCACAATTATTTTACTTCAGCAGAAGTGTAATAGCTAGATACAATGGCTGCTAATTTACCGCATTATGATTCAAATAAAAGGCTGAATGGCAGCATAATTAAACAGCTGCAGAGAGGCATTTCATTTATATTTGTGAAACGATTCAATGAAGTCATAGCTCACCAGCCTTTATGGAGACTATTAGGGTTATATTTATTTTGATTACTTGTATTTTTTTTCTGCCACTTCCCCTGGGATCTGACTAAGGCTTTGTAAGCTCCTGTCTTCTGCATGCATGTATTTAATGTAAATGTGCACGGTCGCCTGCTTCATTGGAGTGAACAAGCTGCAGTTTCGTATTCAACCTTGACTAATTGTTCCGATCCTGGGGGGTAAAAAAGGGGGGGTATAACAAGACATTGATAGAGCTGAGATCCCGCAGAGAGCTAATAGATTCCTCTTCGGGACACTGCTGTTGTCGACCTGCTGGTGCACACATCGTGCTAGTTTTGGGAGGGGTAGTGTAACCAAGTCACCCTGAGGCATTTGGACGCAAACACATCTTTATCTCGCCTGAACACATGCTCCCAGTGTGCATGGTGGCTCCCGTCGAAGTCGAGTGCATCTGGTGGGGATTTCCTCTCATTTTCACAGCAGATAATTAATGATATGAGTAATTTGGTCACTCACATTGACCTCAAATTACGTATATAAAGACTTCACAGTGTTTTGCATATAATAAATGTACTCTTTAATATTTTGCAATGTTTTAGATTATATCAGTTTAGCAGTGACTAGTCATTCAACTCAACATGGAGCATGCAGGCAGAAATTTGACTTATTTACTGCCTTTTCCACCAGGTGGCAGTGCAAAATAAGACAACTCACCCATTTACAGCAGCATCGGATGATCCAGCACAATGTAATTTAGGTGACTGAGCATGTCCAACGCAATGTTGTTCAATGAGCTGTGAGCCTCGGTGTATTTAACAAAAAAAAAAGGTGTTTCAAATCCCAAATAGCATCTCAGCAACCTAAGACATAGGCATCTCTTCTCAAACCTGACTTTGCTTTTTCTCTGGAGCAGCTTCACCAGCTGCAGGACATTCAGCAGTTTTATTTTTTGTTGAGCTGTCCTGTGCTATTTTCTGTTTTTGGAGGATAGCACAGGACATGCTTTTTTTTTTTTTTTGTTGTTTTTTAGAAACATTATGTCTTGATGCATGTCCTTAAGTTCCCATTACGGGGAAAAACATCATAGTGTGCAGTGATAGGTCTGCAAGCTGAATTTAAACTTTGCCCATAAGGCGAGAAGCAGAGGGGGAAACATGTCTGCTGGCAGAAAGAGGCAGAAACATGGAGCATTCCTGGTTCATGAATTCTTAATAACATAATGGCGCACTATGAATATTGATGTGCTGTTACCATCTATCCCGTTAGTGCTCTTGATGGAGCAGAACCCCTCCATCCGTGCCGCCATCACATTCACTCAGAATTCATATTAAAAGCCCCCCCCCCAAAGCTGCACATGTTGTTTTACATAAGCTCCATGAGGAACGCAGCAGTGTCTGCGTGCGTGCACGTGTGTGTGTGTGTGATGCATACAGATGTGTGTAGCTGCAGTAAAGAAAGTCAAAGAGGGGATGTATTGGGCGTAAGTGGTGTGGGACATTATGTAATCACTGAGTGATGGAGCCGTGGAGGGATAAAGATGTTTCAAACAAACACAACCCCCATGCACTCAGCAGCAGTAATGCACTGCACCACCACATGTGCGTGTGTGTGTGTGTGTTTGTGTGCCCCCCCTCTGTGCTTTTGAGCAAATAAGCAAAGACTGACGTGGAGAGAGTTTGGGTGTGTCCGCCGTGTGAGCTTGAGGAGCGGGTTCACCTCAAGAGTCCATGGTCCCAGTCTGTCATGGTCTCGGGGGACCGCTCGGCTTCTCCTCCTCCTCTGTTCTGCTTCTCCTCCCTCTCCTGGGTCCAGCTCAACACCTGCTCCATGCAGTGCAGGCAGAGGCCAGGGTTACCTCAGCGACTCGAAGGCAACGCAGGCGGTTCACGATGCTCTTTGTTTCCCTCCCTGTCGCCCTTCCTGTGTTCCATGTCACACTAAAGCTGAGGTAAAAAAAACCCCAGAAGTGTCACATCACTTTAATTTACGCCCACACGTGCTTGCTTTCTGTTTGTGCCGAGATGGGAATAATCGGATCTCTTCCTGTTAATGCATGATGTTGTAGTAAATGTTTAACAGCGGCAGCTCTGCGAGGTCGGTCATGTGTCGTCACTCTGCTCGCTGACCAAAGTCTAAGTAAAACAACAGCGACTCGCGGCTGTTACTCTGCTACAGAGATATTTCCTGTTTCCTTTCTCCTGTGCTTCCTGATAACTGCTTTTGGACTTTATTGAATGTAAGTCAGTGGATTCACCTTTTTTTTTTTTTTTTTTATTCTGGTAAGAGACTTGCTCTAATGAACAAAAACTGTCCAGACAAGCCATGTGACACTTCTGTCCTCGCCACATGAACTTGTCTCAGCGAGACAAAAGTGATGGTGGATGAGCGAATAATGAACCCCTTTTACTTCCCCCACTCCGCCTATGAGCCGTATGGCCCTAATGGGGTCGGGCAGATGGGTGGGGACCACGCAGGGGTCCATAAGACGCCTGTGTGTATGTGTGTGCATGTAATCATAAACGTCTGCGTGTGTGTGTGTGATTGTTAATTTTAAATTTCGAGGGTGTGTCTGCTGAATATTACATTTTTAGCTGCTGCTTCACTTTCAAATCTATCTGAAACTGTGCCTCTTGCGACTGGGACAATGTGTAGTGCTGACACCCTCATACTGTGCAGATGAATGCCCCGAGTTGGTGTGTGGAGAGTGTTTCTGTTGCCGCTCTGCATCCATGCTGTTCCTGGACATTGTACCGTGTTAATGATTGCATTCTTTGGCCCGCCTTACTCCATGCTTGTTTAGGGGTTTGTTTTTCGCAGTGAGGTTCGTGTGGCATGTGCACGAGTTTGTATGCATTTTAAATGCATAAGGATCTGCATCTAATAATTCTTTGGATATTCGTTTTAGATTAACCCATAGCCATTTTGGTCTCTATATGTTTAGTGAAAAATATCACTATTTCCTGTAGTTCACGGCTGACACCATCAGATGTCTTATTTTATCCAAACAGCGGTCTAAAGCATAGAAGTGTAAGAAAAAAGTTTCAGGTTCTACTTTGGGTAAATTAATAGTAATAAATAGACAATTTAATAAAATGTAGATAATTGGACATTGAAGCTGTAAAATAAATGCAGTGGAGAAGATTGTATAACACTTCCATTTGAAATGTATTGGACTGAAAGTATAAAGTAGCATCAGGCTGAAACACTCAAACAATTCTTAAATGCTTCAATAATGTACATAAGTACAGTACTTGATTAAATGTACTCAGTTACTTCCCAACTTTGGATATGGTATTTATTTATTTTAATGTTTATTTAAAAGGGAGAGGGCATATTAATGGAAATCAGTTTAAGATATAAAAATATACAGGAGTTAGCATGACTGTAACATTATAAGTCTTTAGATACTCAACAGTATAAGTTTTATTTGTACATTGGGAGGTGCAATTTAATCACTTCAACACTTTTTTTTTATTATTGTGGTGAATTTTTTTGCACGAATATATGGTTAAATATCTTTATTTTTTGGCACCAGTTGGCCATTGAAAATACATTCAGTTTTTTTTTTTAATTAATTTCTCTGTAGATCAACCTTTCCCATTTGATATGATCCCAGCTGAGTCAACACACGCACATGGGCAGGATTCACCAAAAAAAAAAATAATTTCAAAATAAAAGTCTTCTGTTTATTTCACGTTTTGAATTTGAGGAGACAAATGGAGGTGTTGTAAATATGGAGGTGGACTTATGCTCATGCATCCTGCAGGAATCTACCCCCCTGGTGATCCTGGTATGCATCAGTAGTTTATTTAACACTCTTCCTTTTATTTCTGGTTTTGCTTAAAACTTAAGTGGCACGCTCTCACAATGCGGGTGCGGTGCGTGGCGTGCGGGGCTTTGGCTGGTCAGCTCGAGCCCTTCAAAGCCTCTGCGCGAGGCTCCGCCCCCTTTACGAGCATCGGACACCTCCAGCACAACAAAGCATGTGTCGCTCCGCAACGTTGTTTCTCCTCTGAAGCGGCGGAATAACACGTTTCTGGCGGATTTTCTAAGGGATTTTTAAAATTCTCTGGCTTCTTTCCTTCCCAAATTGATGCTATCCTAGAGTAGGTAAGCCACATTTAGGATTTCCGCCCCCCCCCCATCCCGGGTACAGAGGGGGGTGAGTTGGTGTTTATTTGTTTTGTTGTAGATTCGGCGCCATTTTTCGTACAGATTGTTTAAATAGCCTGGCACGGTTCAGCTGCTATTAGGCTTCTGCTGCGTAATTAAAGGAGGGGGGAATAAAAAAAATAAAAAAATGAGGAAAAAAGTTGTAAATAGAAGTCCACGCTTTATATTAACCCACCGCGATTTACTGAAGCAAGTTAAAATCATTAAAAAAGGTTCTTTATTAAAAAAAAATAGTCCTATAGACGTCTAACAATGTCCTCATGAATCCAAAAGTGGTAAATGTTTCCTATTGTTTTTGTCTTGTTTTGACAAAAGCCAAAAAAGGAAAAGAAATTAAACTGTTTGGACATTTTATGTGAAGACTTAGTATTTTAAAGCAAGGTAATACAAATTGGTATGAATGAGAACTATGAGTGAAAAGACAAAATAGATTATCTCCCCATTCAGTTCTGTCCAATGGTGGCTCCTCATCACATAGTCTAGTCTAGTTGTTGTTAATAGACATTTGCATAAAGTGCAGCCTGATGTGTGGGACAGCAGTGATGATATGAGCCGTATTTTGCTGCCACAGGATCCACTCATGTTGCTCTAACTTCTCTGCTGCAGCTCTTTCTGACCATGTGTCTGCCTGGATGTTCAGATGTTGCAGAGATGGATCTGCATTCGGATTTAATTTTCTGCTTGACATATCATCCTCTTTTTTTTTTTCTCCCCCCCAAGAGGAATATGCATGGGTTAAAAATATCCACGTTAGCCGTGAACGTGCCTCCGCTGCTGTGTGCTCAAACGCCTGTAGGCCAGTTACCCGTAACGCACTTAGGGAGAAACTCATCCAATAAGCCTCATCTCCATTGATGATACTGCTGGATATATATAGTCAGATAATCTTTTATGAAGCGCTGCAGATATGACGTCGGAAGGATGATGATGATGGGGGGGGGGGCAGCGTTTATGCAGTGCAACTGGCAAGTGATTGCATCAGCAACACATAGGAAATGTAGAGGTTTAAAAAAAGAAAAATGCCAAAAATCCAGGCTTTGCCCGGGGTCCCGTGTAGTGCTGAATCAGCAGTGTGGTGGAGAACACCGTGCAGCTCCACTGATGCTGCTTCAAGGATGTTTGCTGCTGTGCTGTGTGAGAGTGAGGGCACTGAGACCCCCGAAGAATTCCCTCTGCTTAATCCTCTTTTGGGAGTTATGATGTATTCGTACAGTTAAACTACTATTACTGTAAACTCTGAAACAGACCCCACATGCACACTCCTTTGCCCTTTTCCTCATGAGTGAGGTAGTCTGAGGATGTGACTAGATTAGCAGCTTTGCAAACAATTGAAGTTTATCTCATTTTTGCACAAATATTGCAGTTTTTGGGATTATTTTTGACTAGGCAATCGTGACTGTCTTTTGTTAGTCTCACTTAAAGAACACGTCTTTCATAATGTGCACTATTGTACAGACTCTTTCAGGGGGCTTTGGTTGAGGTGATAGTGCAAATGGATTTGGAATTGCTTTCAGGGCAACCACAGTAAATCAATCAGGCTACTTCGTTCTTTTCCCATGGTGGTTTATGTTACGGCATCAGGAGAACACACCATCTGTGTGTATTGATCAGTTTAAGACTGGCTGAGATCGGTTTACACACAGAACCAGACTTAAAATAAACCTTTTGTAGTCTATTACCTTTTGGGTTTATTACACCCAGCTGCACCTAAATTGCATCTTCTTCATTTCTTCGAAGAGTAACTGTGTATGCATTTCTCTGCAAAATCTTGAAAACGTGTAATAGTGTTGATTCCCCAGGCAGGTTGGCGTTCAGCGAACGTACAAACAGTTTATCAGGCACGTGAGGGCGTGTAGCTTGGCATGTGTGTCTGTTGACTGAGCGAGAGGTTAAAAGGAGCCACCATGTGGCCAGCGGACCCATATCTTGGCCTTTAGCTCATTTCTGCTGGTTTTCAGCCAGATAGGCGGAGCTCCACATTAAACCATGAATCGGCACAGCTGATCACCACCGTGACTCCCCGAGCTCCTCTCTTTGGCTCACACACACACACACACACGCTCATACAGACGCATGCACCCAGAACCCGGAGTAGAGGGAGACAGTGTTACTGTAGGTAGGTAGAGATAATCTCGCTTGGTCACTTGGGGGCTGATTAACTCTAAACTCCTCCTAATTCCTTAAGCCTGCTCCCAGTGCCCAGGAAACATGCTTTCTGTACGTCCTACTATTCCTGCAAAGAGTGGCCGTTTCATTTTGGAACTCCTTTTCATTCCGTTGCTAATGTTAGTACAGGATGAGCAGCGACATCACCCAAAATAAACCTTCATTCAAGACAATGATGGTTGATCTGCAATGGTTAATTGTAGATTTAGTGTGTTTGTGTATGTTTGAGTCTGTGCACACATGTATGCACATGTGCGAATGCGCGTTGCGTGCAGAACACCGTGAGCAGAAATAGACGTGAGCTTGTACGAACTAATGAGTCCCCGCATCTTGAGCACATGTGGCTATTTATATACTATACCTCCTCCTCCTGTGCAAGCTTCCCCATTCAGCCCTCTCGTCTCAGTTCGTCTCGTGCACATATGCAAAAACACCCGACCTGCATCCCCGGGAAATAACACAAAGCGGTCTGAGGCTCTGACACAAAAAGGGCAGCGTGAACTCTGTTGCTCTTTCCCCCCTAAGTGAGATTCACTGAGTCAAATCAGATCGCTTTAAATTTCAAATTAGCTTCCTGCGGGAACGTTAGATTCAATTAAAAGTCACAAACTCGAAATCCAATCCTTATTCAACCCCTGCACCGCCGTTTGCACCTGATCCAGCAGCTCTCCGCATGCTCACTCTTGCTAGAGGGCAGCCTACTTCATCTATAATTTAGCTCATTAGAGGCACTAATTATGTAGTATTTAGGGCATCTGTTTCTCTCTCTCTTTTTGTTCACGCAGTGCAGGAGTTTTTCATCTCAATAGCTTCACTTGGGCTTCATATTAAGAGAGACTGATTGTGTAATAAGACATCCTGCGTGCGTGCGTGCGTGCGCGCGCGTGTGTGTCTGTTATCGCCCGTGATGCAGGTCGGTGCTGCTCAGCTGGCCGATAGCAGAGATGTTAGATAGGCAACACAAAATGGAGGAGGCAGCAGACACAAGCTCAGCTGGTCCATTAGGAGCATGTCTGTTTCCTGACAATCAGAATTAAGATGACAGAGCATTAAACGACCCAATGGAGCCCGTGAGCACTGATGCATACCCCTGTGTGTGTGTGTGTGTGTGTGTGTGTGTGTGTGTGTGTGGTGACCTGGGGAATATGCCTATGGGGGGTCTCAAGGGGGGATGGGTGGGTAGGATTAGTTATAGAGTGCAGCACAGTTATTGGTCACTGGACACAAACAATGGGAGGGTTAAAAAGGATTTGGTCTGTGTGTGTGTCTGTGTGTGTGTGTGTGTGTGTGTGTGTGTGTGTGTGTGTGTACCCCCCTCCTCTTCCTCCTCCTCCTCCTCCTCTGCTGTCCTGTAGTGCCAGCGAGGAGTGTATGGTATCGAGGGCCAGGCTGCACCCTGTACATCTGGAAGATTGGCCTGTCTGCCTGTCTGGCGTCCCCCCTCCCTCCCCCCATGTATGCATATGGATGATGCAAACGCGGCGTCATTAGCCACCAATTAGACCAGGTCCAGTCGTATATCTGTGATGTGACAGACCTCACCTAGCAGAGGTGCGGCGTGGGTGCATAACGCCGGCCTTTGTGTTTCGGGCAGCATCCGTGTTCTTTAAAATCAGCTGGTTAGGAGTTCCTGTCCTCTACTTCACTCACAGCTGCAGTGCTCATTTGCCGTGCAGTAATCCCATCACTGGAAAATACCTCGTCTGTTACATAACCGACAGCAGTTTTGGTATCTTTAAACGTGTGCTGCTACCTGCAGGACATGTGCTGAGAAGGATGTGTTCTTTTTAATTAGAGTGGCAATTATCACATTCATGCAAAAGTCCTAATTAAAAGTTTATTTCCATAAACAGCCGTTGCTAAGATGATTGACGTACCCACGAGTACTGCGACCTTGTTAGAGACCAGATCTCAGACAATCGACCGGTTTGGTGTAAACCGTCCTCGTCGCCCAGCTCTAGTTCCCGTGTGTCCGGCGGTGCCTTGGATGACGAGCACCGGATGGGAGTGTGTGAGCCGGAGAGCCGGACCTGCTTGGCGAGGACGAGCAGGAGCAGAATGCCTCCTTTGTGCCCCGGGAGATTTAATGAGTCTGTGATAGGCGGCGTTCCGAGCTGGCCCTCAGAACTCCATGTAGACACAGACACGCTCGTAAACAAGGAAGCCTATTGTGTGACTGTGTGTGTGTGTGTGTGGGTGTGTGTGAGTTTAGAGTTGAGAATATAATCGGTGGGTGGCATTTAAGCTTCATGTTTAATGTACTAAATCTGTCATGGCTTTTAGCGTGGAATCCCAAAAATAACTATAAGCAGATTGCTGTTGAATGAAATAATGAGACATACAAGCAAACGGTTGCATCAGCTCATATATTTTATATCACATTGCAAGCAGAAAATACAAATATAGGCAGTTTCTGTATCTTAAGTTAAGTCCTTGAACATACACATGAAATGTAAATGACTGTATTAGTGCAGCGTCGTCTGTTTATTATCTTTAAACCATTCACAGCGAAGTGCAGTGTAACGTTTCCTACACACAGGCAGCTAATCTCATTTGTTGTGTTCCAAGTATAGCCACGCCGCACGCCGTCACACTCTGTACAGAACCGTGACCTTTTCTCCATCTCTGACCCCCTTCCGCTCTCCTCCTCAGTGGCTACCATGACAACAGAGGCGAGCGCGGTGAGCGAGGCGGACACTGAGGGCAAGCAGAAGGCCATCGGCGCCGAACCCGAACCCGAGAGCAAGCGGGAGCCGGGGGAGGCGGCATCGGCGGCGGCGGCGGCGTCCGAGCCCGAAGCCGGGGGCAAGTCGGGCAAGAAGGCCCAGGCGAAGGCGTCCGAGCAGGGGTCCGCGGACGCGGCCTCCAGCCCCGAGGAGGACCAGCTGAGGCCTCGCACCCGCACCTCCGCCGGTAAAGGCCTGTCCCGCCTCTTCTCCAATTTCCTCAAACGCCGCTCCCAGTGCTCCGAGGGAGAGGGGTTCGAGGCGGAGAAAGCGGCGGAGGAAAAGGCGGAAAAAGAGGAGAAGGCTGACAAGGGGAAAGAGGAAAAGAAGGAAGAGGTGAAAAGCGAAGAGAAGGAGGTTAAGGTAGAGAAGGAGAAGTCAGAGGAGAAGGAGGCGAAGAAGGAAGAGGAGAAAGTTGAAGAGAAAGAGGAGAACAAGAAAGAGGAGGAAAAGGTCGAAAAGAAGGGCAGTAAAAAGAAAAAGAAAGAAGCCAAGAGAAAAGCCGAGGAGAAGGATGACAATGTGAAAAAGGCAGAGGAGAAAAAAGTAGAGGAGAAGAAGAAAGAGGAGCAGAAGGAGGAGGTGAAGCCGCAGCAGACTGTAGAAAAGGAGGAGACAAAAGAAGAGGAAAAGGAGACGGCTGAAGTTCAGGACAAATCTACAGAGGCAGGAAAGAAGGAGAGCAAAGAGGAGGAAAAAGTTGACAAGAAGGCGGCAAAGAAGAAAGAAAAGGAGGAAAAGCTGAAGAAGAAGGAAGAGGAGAAGGCCAAGAGGAAAGCTGAGGAGGAGGAAAGGGCCAAGAAGCGGGAGGAGGAGAAGGAAAAGAGGAAAGAGGAGGAAAAGGCGCGAGAGGCCGAGAAAGCCAAGAAGAAAGAGGAGGAGAAGGGCAAGGAAGAGGTCAAAAAGAAAGAGGAGGAGGTGGAGAAGACGGAACAAAAGCAGAAAACGGAAGAGGAAAAGGGGAAGAAAAAAGAGAAGGGGAAGAACAAAGGGAAAAAGGAGGCGAAAGCGCACAGCGAGGAGCAGGTCAAAGCGCCCATCGCTGCCCCGGAGCCAGAGCTGAAAACTGAGCCAGACATCGAGCAAGCTCCTGATCAGCACTCGCTCAGCAGCGCAGAGATGCAGGTGAGTGGGACATGCACGCATATAAAAGACTTGATTATGAATGTGTGACGATAGAGAATAGAGATTTTAATTTATGCAACATCAAGAAGGGAGAAAAAAAACAATGCATGATAGAGGGAAAAGCGTCGATAGCAGCCACAATTCACTGTCATCGCTTCACAGCCCAGAAACAAAACCATGCTGCAAACTCATGCTATAGATTTATAACATTTCAGAGTTGAGGAATGCATTTTCTTTCTAATTAATGTTTTATTTTGCGGATCGCTTGCTCTGCACAAGCAACAATGCAGGTCTGAACCGCTAGCTTTGTCAAAAACAACATGACCCCTGCTGGTCTGAACTGGACGCTCTCGAACGAGCAACACAAGCACATTCAGAACCTGCAGTTGTGTTAATTAGTGCCGTGATCATTTTCATCCGCTATTTTTCCCACATGCCCCGCGTCGACCATCCCAGCCAGCTCAGGAGGAAGCGAAGGAAGCCGCCGCGGTGAAGACGGAGCCCGACGTCGTCGAGGTGAAGGAGGAGGAGGAGGAGGAGGAGGAGACGGAGAAGAAGGACGAGGCGGCGGAACCGAAGAAGAAGGCGAAAGGCGAGGAGAAGGCGGAAAAGGACGCGGCGAAGAAGGAGAAGCCCGCGAAGGAGAAGAAGGCCGAGAAGAAGGAAGACGAGTCGAAAGGCTCCAAGCGGCAGAAAACCATGCAGTGCAAAGTCACCTTACTGGACGACGCAGAGTTTGAGTGCGAGCTCGATGTAAGAGACCGAGCTGCACCTTCTCGCCTCCGTGTGGTGGAGCTGAAAACTAAAGGATTTCTGTTTTTTTTTTGTTTTTTCCCATTCAGAAACATGCTAAAGGGCAGGAACTTCTCACAAAAGTGTGCGACCACCTCAACCTGCTGGAGAAGGATTACTTCGGCCTCGCGCACTGGGAAACGACACAGAAGGTCGGCGCTTCGGTTTTTTTTTTTTTTTCTCCTTTTAGCTTTAGTTGACCTGAACAGATAATTTTGCATAATGGTGACTGAATTCGATTGTGAGCAAATTTGTCTTCTCAAACTATTTCCTCAGATATGGTTGGAACCCACCAAAGAGATCCGGAAACAGGTTCCAGGCGCCGTGTATGAGTTTACGTTCAACATGAAGTTCTACCCTCCGGATCCAGCGCAGCTCACAGAAGATCTCACCAGGTGAGTCTCTACTGTTCCGTTTCTGAGAGTCCCATTAGAGTTTTGACTTAAAGGTGGGATGAAAAAATTTAAAAATGAGATGAAAAAATCCCCCAGGAAGGTAAAAAGCAGTTGAGAGGTGGAAAACACAGTAATTGTGAATCGATTTCCTGCATTGTCAGTTCCACATAATCCGTGGTTTGAGTCCTGGCATACCCTTTCAAAATAAAAGCCCCTTATGATAAAAATCGCCATTATGCATAGCGTATCAATACGTTGTCCCACCACTAGTATTCATACTTATGTCTAGCTTTGCTTAGCATGTAGAAATGGCTGCTCTGGCTCCAGCTAAAGGATAAAATCCACCTAACAACAACATTGAAGCTCACAAATACACACATGCAACATTATCTTTCTTCATGCAGTATCAAGACGGTTTTATCTGGGGTGTTTATTATTACATCAAAATACCTTTTTTCCCCATTTGTTGTTGGCCAACCTCTAAGCTCTGTCCACTTTCTTGCAGTCCAAGCAAATGTTTGGACTTTATTTAAATCCCTCTTATAATTCTTTAAACCTCAAATATTGGGAAATGCATCACAAAAAAATATGCTTCAAATTCCATTTCATTCATCGGGTCTCGACGCAAAAACGAGATAACCTACTTCGTGACAATCGGTGAGCTTCAGAGCTTCTCGGCTCATCTGGTGCTCAGCCAGAATATGAATAATTTATTTCCCAGAACGTCAACGTATTCCTTTTAATGTTCCCGCCCTAACTACAATAAAACCTTATTTTTCATGACTAACCGGACAACAATTTTGCAACAAAGCCTCGTAAATAAGCCATTTTTTTTACCCACTTCTCCAGGTACTTTCTGTGTCTCCAGCTGAGGAAGGACATTATGCTCGGCGTTCTTCCCTGTTCCTTCGTCACGCTGTCCCTGCTGGGCTCCTACACGGCCCAGTCGGAGCTCGGCGAGTACGACCCCGAAGTCCACGGAACGGAATACGTTAAAGATCTGAATCTGGCCCCCGGGCAGAGCAAAGAGCTGGAGGACAAGGTTATGGAGCTGCATCGCACATACAAGTAAGACCCAGGCCGTGAAATGCCGGTACATACTTTACCGTTTTGGTGAAATGGTGAAGATGTTTCATCTCTTCTGTGTATGAAAGGTCAATGAGTCCAGCCCAAGCAGATATGCTGTTCCTGGAAAATGCCAAGAAACTCGCCATGTACGGAGTGGACCTGCACCAAGCCAAAGTAGGGGTTTATTTGTATTATGTTACATGTCTTTGCCTTGTGGGTTAACCGAATGTCTTCATGTAAAAAAAAATCCTAAGTTGTTAATTGTCCAAGGATGCATCGATGTCCTTGCACCTTTAAACTGAAAGGATATTAAGCGTGACAGCACGCTTGATTTACATCGGTAGCATCCAGAGTTTAATTACCAAATTGATTTCAGCCCCCTTTCAGTAAATTAAAGAGATTAATACACGTTCAAACTCCCGTGACCTCAAAATGCACGGCCTCACAGAGCTGAGAGAGTCTGCCCCCTAGTGACCATCTGTTGGAAGTGCAGGGCCGTGCTGTGTAGTACTATAACATTTTCATCCTTTTTTTTTTTTTTGTGCATGCAGGATCTTGACGGTGTCGACATTACACTGGGGGTTTGCTCTAGTGGTCTCATGGTTTACAAGGACAAGCTGAGAATCAACCGTTTCCCTTGGCCCAAAGTTCTCAAGATCTCCTACAAACGCAGCAGCTTCTTTATTAAGATCCGGCCGTCGGAGGTAATTCGATTTTTAACGTTGTAAATGTAAAGTTTACATATAATTGGCATATGGGATAATGTTAGAAAACATATGGCATCAACTAGTTTTATATTCTAGGTGGATTAAACATTTCAAAACATCATTATCATTCTAATTCAGTTACACCATTTGACATTTCATGTTAAAAAAATCATAAAATCATGTTTTTTGTGTAACACAAAAGCTACAAATGGACTAAATGACAAGAAACCAACAAGAATGCAAAATGTACATGTTGAGATACCTGATGATTGGTTTTAATATTGTGTTAATATGTATACGAAAACATAACCAGAGTATTAATGCAGGGACACAGAATTATTTCTCTTTATCCCATTTACAGCCTTTTATTATACTATAACATAATTTTCACTGTCAACTTTTCCTTAATTGACCACCACAAGGCTAACATTATCTTGAAAAATAAGATTAAATTGACTAAAACTAAGAAAAAAAATTGAAATGAGCAAATTACCTACCAGTGCAATAAGATATTTCTAATTATAACAAAAACAAGATATTTTGTACATTTTAAGATTTCAGTTTTTTACGTGTAGAGCTCCTTGCCAATGCACTTTTTTCATAAATGGATTTCACTGCACCAAATCCTTTGTTTGTGTCATGTTGGATTACGTAGGATGTAGATTAAGTAGGAAGTAGTATGTTATGTAATCGACATAACATCATTTTTATATATTTAACTTTGATTTTAAATTTGTTTCTGTGCTTACAGCAAGAGCAGTACGAAAGCACCATCGGCTTCAAACTGCCAAACTACAAAGCGTCGAAGAGGCTGTGGAAAGTCTGCGTCGAACACCACACCTTCTTCAGGTAAGGAGGTTGACACCCCCCCCCCCTCCCCTCTGAGCGACATTTCTCTGCCTAGCAACCGAGGTCATCCTCAGGTTCTGTTTATCCCCGCGGATAATTGGCTAACCGTCCCTGCAGCTTAAGCTTTAGTCACAGTGGAGACGCTAAATAGCCACAGGCCTGAATTACACCTCAAAGGTTTGCTCTTCTCGTTATGCAACAAGGGCGAAGTATGTGGACAGTGTTGGGTTGGGGTCACCATCAGACAATTTAATGTTTTTTTGTGAAAGGTCACACTTTTATTCAGCAGATGATCTGCAAAATTAATAGAAAATCATTTTTAGTTGAAATAACAATTTGACTCTTCACACTTTGCTTTTATCAATTAATGCTCCATGTTTTTTTAAGCTGTGCTAATATAATTGCAAAAGGGTTTTCTAATCATCCATTAGCTTCCAATGCAATTAGCAAATATAATGCACCAGCCTCTTATTCACCTTGTATTGAAAAACAGAAACTACTACAACAACTAGTCATTTATAACACTAACAATCTGTAGAGTGTATTTCCGATTAGTTTAATGTTATCTTCACTGGAAAAAAAACAGTGGACATTTCTAAGTGACCCCAATCGATTGAACTGTGCAAATTGATTAAGGGGTGGCTGAAAAAATCAATAACGTGTCTGTCCCTCAGGGTGCCGACAGTAGAGCCCCCGTCATCGCGCCGCTTCCTCGTCCTCGGCTCCAAGTTCAGGTACAGCGGACGCACGCAGGCCCAGACCCGCCAGGCCAGCTCCATGATCGACCGGCCGGCCCCCCGCTTCACCCGCTCGGCGAGCAAGCGTCTGTCCCGCAACCTGGATGGAGGTATGACGCCGCGTTATAGGGCGGGTTTTCGGTCGCGTAAGCCGTTCTTGTGAGTCACTCTGGGCTTGTTTCGCTCCTGCAGCTGGAGACGAGACTCTCCAGTTCCTGCAGGGCCTCTCAGCATCGACCCGCTGTGAGGTTGATGACTGGTCGCTGCTGCTGGCTTCTGACAGGCCGCGACCGTTCCCCGAGTTCACAGGTACCCCCGCGACCGCGTGGAGCCGCCACCGTGACCGCTCTTGCTCGCTATCGCATCATTTTATTAACAAGACCATCCATTCTAGTTGATTTGCTTTCATGGACATAACCGTGAGCCGTTCGGACACGCGGATGCTCGACGCCCGCCTTGTACTTTCCCCTGGCGTCATCCCAGGGTGACTTTTGCTCCCTGAACGGTTTCCTTGCATCCATTGCATTTCCAGACTCGAGGCTGCAGTTCCTTATTTCTTTGTTTTCTCAGAAGCTTCATGTTTGTTGCACAATGCCTCTCATTCGCTTTCATGCTTTGTGTTCAACTCACTCACTTCACCCCTCGCTGCTTTATTTGTTACAGTATAAATCCGCTGCCTTTTTTTTATCTGGTTCTTGTTAAAAGCACGGAGCATCCATGGTAGGTGGCCAGATAAGGAGCTTTCTACTAACTTCAGCTTCCGGATCAAATGCCCGGCATCTCGCTTGACAAAAAACATGCCGGGAAACTCCGTGAAGCGTCCGCCGTGGCCGCCAACGCTCCAGCCCCAACCGTTACGTAACCGTCGCCTCGTTCCACCTTTTTCACAGCCGGGGGGGGCAGAGTAAGCTTTCAGGACACCGGGCAGACCTTCTGGAAAACGACCACCCAGACAGCCAGTCTGCCGTGGCTGGCGTCCAGTGGGTGGAGGAGGAAGGAGGACGACTGGTCCTCGCTGCTCTATCGGGACCGTCCTTTTCCCTTTATCCCACCTTTTGATTTTGCGAAGCAGCCAGGTATTTATATATGAAAGCTTGTAACACCTGCCACTCACATTTTTCCTCTACATACTCCCATTTCCTCTTGATACACACTTATGATTGTGACTATTTTCTTTTAAAACATTATGCCATGCAAGTTGAGTTTTGTGTGTATAAATTCGGTGTAAAAACGTATCCCCCCCTTCCCCATGATGCTGTTAGTCAAACTCAGCTTGGCAGAAATGAGGTCTTTGGATAGGCTACTGCAACCAGCAGCGAAACGGCAAGACGACTGGTTCCTGTACTCGCTCGATAAACCTCCACGTGAGTTCTTCTGTGTGTGGAAGCATTCGCGCAAAATTATTTGTTTCATGCCTCGGTTTTATCTCACCCCTGCTCCTCTCAGTCTCTCCTCCAGCCCAGTTCCAGCTCCAGGAGGAGGAGGAAGCAGAGCAGGAAGCGACGGAGGAGGTCATTGAGAGGCTGCAGGAAAAAGTGGTCTCACTAGACGATCTGGAAGAGAAGGACGTCTTGGAGAGGAGGTTGAGGGAAGTGAGGAATTTAGAAGAACGGCTCCAAGAAGTGGACGAGATGGCGGAGAGACTCCAGGAAGTCATAGAGGGGGAACTGGGGAAGGAGGAGGTGGTTAGGTTAAGAGAGGAGTCGGAGCAGGAAGAGATCGAGCGTGTTGTGAACAAATCTGTGAGGAGGAGGATGGGGACAGACGATGAAGATGAATTGGAAGAAGAAATAAAGAAGGTGTTTTTTAAGGATGTGTTGCCAGAGGAGGAGGAAGAGGAGGAGGACACCAAAGTGGAGAAGAGTGAGAAAGAAGTGACGAGTAAGAGTTTGTTAGAGAGAGACGTCTCTGTAGTAACATACAGGAGAGTGCAGCAGAGGACTAAGAAGACAGTGACTATTGTTGAAGACAGAGCACAGAGGGAGTCAGGAGTAACGTCAGAGGAGAGGACGGAGAAAGAGAAGATCCAATGGCGTAGAGCGGAAACGCTGGAGGAGGGAACCGCCGGAGAAGCTACAGAGCGGCTTCAGGCCGCGGGTCGACCTCAGCTGGAAGATAAGGACGTGTGGTTCGTGCTTTTTTACCGCGCCCCGTACAAGGCTATCCTCAAACCACCAGGTACAGTCTGCCATTGTGCAAACAATGACAATAACAAAAAAATAATCCTAATTAATGTCAGATTTAGTGGTTAAAGATGCTTCAATGCACCAGTAAAACAGTACCCTGTTTCTTTACCATCACCAGTTACCACAGCGGAGCGTGTTCAGGTGGCTGATGGGGACGACTTTACAACAGTTGAGGAGAAAAGGGTCTCGATAGTGAAAGAGAGAACGGTGAAAGAAGAAACGAGACGTATCCCAGACATCCCGCCGCCGCGGGCCGTCGCAGAGCGAGATGACGACTGGTTTGTGCTGCTGGGTGTCTTTCCAAGAGAAACCGCTCACGTCCCGCCAGGTATGGCTCAAATCCTCCGTTTGCCGCTTTTCAAAGCCGCTCTAGCCCTCCAGCGACTTAACATTAACAACTGTTTCTGCTCGTTTTAGTCACCCTGAAGGGGCGAGAACGGAGGCAAGCGGGAGGTTTCGTCTCTGTGGCTCCGACCGCAGCCGTCGAAGAGATAAAGGCGGAGATTGTAGCTGAAGAGGGGAAGATAATGGAAGAGGCGCCGAGACCTCCACGAGAAATCCCACAGCAGCCCGCGAAGGAGAGGGACGACGATTGGTTTGTGTTGCTGCACGCCGTTCCCAGAGAAGCAGCGTATGTGTCGCCAGGTACGAGTCAAACCCCTCGGGCCCGGTATTCAAAACCAATTATCATTCCCGTGCATTAACATGTTCTGTTTATATCAGTCACCGTGAAGGAACGGTACCGGACGGACCCTGAAAGGCCTCGGGTCGTCCCGGCGGTGCCGACCGCAGTGGAAGAGATTAGTCGAGCAGGAGTTGAGGAGAGGAAGGTGATAAGAGAGGTGAAAAGAACACTACAAGAAATCCCACGGCAGCCGTTCAGGGGAAGAGAAGACGACTGGTTCGTGTTGCTGGGTGTCGTTCACCGGGAAACTTCATATGTGCCAAAAGGTATCGTTACATCCCTGTGATGATTCACTAGTGGTGGAATGAAACTAAAACTGTGCTTATGAACAATAGAGATACTTATCTATACTTGAGAATTTCCATATGAGGCTACTTTATACTTCAATTGGATTTCATATTGTACTTCCTACTCCACTCCTCATAGTCACTTTTAGTCATATATATACACACACACATAAATCATACAATTCAATATATTATCTATATTCTATTACATTGTCTATTTTTTGCTATGCAATTTGTGAGAAAGGTGCCAAATATCATTATGCAGTTTAACTACAAAGTGTCTCAACTTGGCTGCACATTGACAAACTCAAACCAAATGCTCTCAAATGTATTTTGGGATTAAAAAAAACAAATAGTATATTACATTTTAATAATAAAAAAAGTGTGCATATTGTCTACTGTTACTTTTGATACTTACTTTGAGACATTTACTTGTAATTTAAGTTAAGTTGTTTATTCCATTTTCACTCAAAGGGGTCTGAGTAGCTCATCCACCACTGAGATTCACAGCTTTATCAAAGTTATTTATCTATAAAGGCTTGAACCAGTATACGCTATCTGAGGATTTTTATTTCTTTTGTCGCAGCCACTGTCGCGCAGCTCGCCGTGTCCTCCCCTGCGGAGCGTGCAGTGACGGCGGTTGTGCAGACGGAGAAACGGGCGGAGGTCGTTGTAGAGGAAAGAGAGATTAAACAAAAGGCGATTCAAGAGCAAGTCGTCTCACTGCCACAGACGGTGAAGGGAAGGGAAGATGATTGGTTTGTGCTGCTGGGTGTTCCCGCTAGAGAAGCAGCCTATGTGCCTCCAGGTATCCACATCCTTCACGTCCTACAACTACACAAAGATATAAATGTAAGTATTTTAGGCTGGAACTGAAGTAAACATTTGGTTTGTTCTTTTAGTTTCTCGGCCAGCACCAGCCGTAATCTCTCCAGAAGTCCGACCCGTAATCGACGTGAAAAGCACGGAGCAGAAACCGGGGCAGGTCGAGCGCTACCAGATCGTAAAGCAGCCGCCCCAGCCGCTGCTGCAGAGGGACGATGACTGGTTTGTGCTGTTTGGCGTCGTACGTGAGGCAGCAGCCATTCAACCCTCAGGTAATGCAGTTCACATGCATATGCACCCAGGCTACAGACGCCACGTTCAGTCGCCGTGTGCACATGTGTTTACACATTTTTTTTCTTCTGCATCAGTGGCTGTGGTTAAGCGTATTGTGGCTGTGGCGCCGTCCATTGAACCAAAGCAAAAGTTCACCATGGAAGACGTGAGGCCCCCTGTGAAGCTTCTGGAGATTAAACCTCCACAACCAAGAGAGGTGGACGACGACTGGTTCGAGCTACTGAACGTCGCACCAAAATTACCAGGTACTCTGATGTCTTGCTTGTTTGTTGTGTAGCCGTTACTGTGAAACTAATAAGGTTGAGGTTGATTTGAGATTTTTTTTTTGTCTTCTACCTCAGTGGCGGTGACCCAACCCGTCCGTATGTACCCTGAAGTAAGACCACCTAGAGAATTTACAGTCGTAGAGCAGAGGGTTCAGCAGAGAATCACTATCGTTAAGGAGGTGTGGCAGCAAGAGGAGATTCTACAGGAGAGAGTTTCTCCAACAGTGAGAAAGGTGGAAGATGATTGGTTTACTCTCCTGGATGTGGCTCCTAAGAAATCAGGTATAGTCCAAAGGATTCAGGATGTAAGCAGCAATTATTCTAAAACTTAAGCCCCAATCACACACACATAAATGCTGGTGTCCTAACCTTTTGTCCCTTGTTTTTTTTTTTTTAATTTCCGTAATACTACCTGAAACTGTATTTGCATTAGTTGCTGTCCCAGAGCGCATCCGGTTCTCGGCAGAAGTCAGACCTCCAGCTGCTGAGACCAGACGGAGGATCGCTGTCACTGACAGGAAACCTCTGTTTGAGAGGCGAATCCTGGACGAACGACGGCCACTCAGCGGCACGCGGGTGATCAATGATGATTGGTTTGTTCTTCTAGATGTTGGCCTCAAAGAGTCAGGTATTTTTTGGCTGAATCGTAGATTTGCAGCTCCACACTCCCTTTCGCTCTACGAAACGCTCATTAACACCAGATCACAACTTGCGAGCCGCGAACGCGTCGTATCGGCGTCTTGAGGAAACGTCGCTTTCTAACCTCAGCATTTCATCTCATGTCAACCATACTGAGCTTTTCAGCTCTCCGCTGCCTAACGTCATCCGCTTTTGCACTCGCCATCGGATCTTTAACGAGAATTGAACCGCGCTTTATCGCTGAATCCACTTTTGTGGATATTTGCTTATCAATCTTGAGCTTGGACGTGTCGTCCTGTTAAAGGGGAATAAACACATCAAGGTACAGTATGCTACTTCCCTGCAATGCGTGCATTCCTGATCACATCAAGGCTTGTGGCTGTAAGTATGATGTGGCATTTTACACTAACAACTTCGTGTGTATGTGGGTCTTTCATTTCGATTTCATTGTGCATTTAACCCCATTGAAGTTTCAAACATACAAAATGATAATTTCACTCCATTCACATGAGCTTTTTTGTGTGTTTCACCCAGTGGCCATCACACAGAGGGGCACCCGTCCCGTCAGTGCTCCGGTCTTCTCCCAGGCTGCCCTGGCGGAGGCCGGGATCCCCATGGCCCCCCTCGACCAGCCCCAGACCTCCACCCCCATCAAGACCAGCCGCAAGGAGGAGAGAAAGCTGGAGGTCACCGTAGAAGCGGTGGAACCCTCGAAAACTGACACTGACATCAAGGTATCTGCGTTTCCTCATATAGTGTTTTACTCTGGTCTGTAGTTTTTTCCACACATATATATATGTATGTAATCAAAATATGAATTCTGATTGACATAAAATTGTGTCTCTGCTTTAAAAAAGCTGGCACCATCATGTGATCTAATTATTTGTGCCCCCTTATTTTGTCTAGACATTTTTTATTATAGGTAATGGCAACTGTAAAACTGTAAAGGGCTACTTTAATGTAAATGCTATATAGTCAGTAATCCAAAATACCTGAGCAGAGATTCTCTGAACTGTCTCTCTTGCTGCTGTAGTCAGCAGTGTGGAGGGACCAGAGAGAAGTAGAGACTTCACTGATAACCAGCATCAATGGGGACGTTCAGGTCAGTGCCAGACACTGGGCTTAAGAACACGTTTCCTTTTATGGCCGAGCTGTGTTACGAGTGTTTAAAAGCCGACAGGCGGAGGATGCTAACACGTGTCCCTCTCTCCTCCCAGTCTGAGGTGGTGAGCACGGAGGTGGTGCGAATGCGAAAGGTCAGATTCTTTAGCCTCGTTCATGTTTTCCACCCCCACATTTCTCCACATCCATTCCGATGTTAACAGGGCGCATTCCCAAAGATTAACCTCACCCTCTTTTTATGTTGTGCTTCCATACACCTATGACTATACTGTAGGTGGAATCCACATCAGGTTCAATGCTCATACAGTACATGTCAAGGTCCAGTAATTTACCTTAATAGAATAATAGAACTTTAATATAGAAAAACTGTGCTCGCCTCAAGATTTTATATTCTATACTCTATACAAGCCATTAATGTCTTCTCATTGCTTGTTGTTGTAAACCCTTGAATGCACATGCATGATTATTATTATAAGCACTTAACTCAAATGGGGCATGAGAACTGGTCTTTTATCACATTTCTGTCCACGCTCTTTATCCAGTTCCTTGTTTTCATAATAGTCACCTGGCCCCAAACTATTTTGCATGAACTCCTCACAACCTGTCGTGTCCTTTTGTATTAACACTTCAGTGAACTTGGTAGTGTGCATGTCCAAGGTGTGGCCGTTTAACGCCAACACCCACGGAAACTGCAACAAACCCACGCTCTTTTTTTTTTTTTTTTTTCTTTTCATTTTTCACAGAAAAAAAAGAGAATTGAGGGTGACTCAATATATATCAGGCATAGCCTTTTAATGTTGGAGGTTTGTATTCCTTCCCGCGATGTCCGTCTCTAGCTTTATTTTTCTTGCTCTTTCTGGCTGCGATTTTAATATCACGCTTGCATGCAGCAATACTTCACCCCCTGTTTTTTTGTATTTTGCATCAAGCATATTTGATTTGCTGTGTGGATATCTTAATACGTGCAAGTGTGTGTGTGTGGCAGCATAGCTCTAATCCAGTTGTTTCAGGAGAGTGCTGTTGAATTCACGACAAATAAGGATTAGATGGTATTGAATTAGGATGCTGCACTTTATAGCATCTGTAAAACTGTCATAATAATCAGCCCTGTTATGTGGTTGATCTGCTGAGGTTTGAGATAAATAGATCTAGACTCTTAGTTTTCATGTCTTTCACAAAGCGGCTCCATTTTTGCATATTTTCTTTCCAGATCATCAGTATTCTCCTGTTCCTGCTTTTCCTTTTTTTTCTACCTCCTATCTTCTCTGTCCGTCTCATTTTCTATATCTTGCCATTAATTCACCGCATTGCACTTTGTCAGCATTATAACGTTTGATTTGAAGAATGAAAATGATTGTTCCCAGCCAGTCATACATCTCTGGTGTTATGTATGAACAGAATGAGAAACACTTATTATTAAGTTGCTCTTTAGCACCACAGTAGATCATTATCAGACATTAACATAATTAGCAGTTAAAGCTCCCATATTGTTTTATTTGAAGTTTCCATATCCCTAACAAGGCATATTTGCCTTATGATAATCATCTCAATACAGTTTTACATCTACTCTCTCAAGCTTGTTTCTGGAGATCTAATAGGAACAGGTTGTTTTGTGTGTGTCTCGTTAATATTAACGAGCCCCACCTCTGATTGGCTGAATGCATCAAATGGAGGGTGGGCAGTGGCTTTATAGTAATGACTCCACAACTTTTCACACTTGTTTTAAGGGTCAGTTTCTAAACTATAATCTGCGATTTCTGCGATATGGGACCTTTAACAAAGACTTGTGTTCGTTACAAGTCATTTCCTGCAGTCTGTGTGGTAATACGAGTGTTGTTGATGGCTTTCCGTTGACAGCAAAGATCTATTTGGTGCTAAATGTCGCCGGATCAGCGCTGCTGTTGTCACTTTTGTTCATCCGTGTCAAATGAACCGGACGCTTCATCCTACAACAACTTCCTCCATGTCTGCGGTCATCTACTCCCCGGCTCTTTGATTTGCAGCCTCTTGTCGAGATTTGTGTTTCGCTGCAAGCCTAATGCTGTGAAATAAAACCGCTGGGTGTTTTTTTTATAGCCTGTACGCATCCAGAACTTTAAATAATAATTGACTTGAGATGAGTCATAGAATTGTCTTCTCAAAATATTCTCTGAATCTTTTCCTTATAAAATAATGTCTCATCTCATCAGCAGTTAATTTGTGAAAGAAGTTGTTGATGATCTATCAAGAATACACACGCTAAATATGTCTATATTCTATATAGACATGCTAGTATATTTTAGAATAATTGAGCACTGGCCTTTTATTAATTAATGTTATATACTTAGAAATACTAACATTGCTTTTGCATTTTGTATTTAATCAAACTACATAGGCAGATGTTTTATTCCACCATGCAAAAAAAAATTAACAGATTTTTTTCCTCCACACTTTTTTGTCCTCTCCTGTTAATCTTTCCCCTTCTGCCAAATGCAAACCTCTCTATGTTCCTTCATCTTCCCCGTTTTCTCCCCGTGCGACCGTCGCCGTCTACCCTTGTTATCCGTCGCCGTTCTGGCCCCCCCCCCCCACACACCTTCCTCCTCCTCCTCCTCCTCCATCCTCTCGGCTTTCCTCCCCGTGCAGGAGTTTGATAAGCCTCAGGAGGAACTGCTGAGGCATCACGCCAGCATCACCGAGCTGAAGAGGAACTTCATGCAGAGCGTCCCCGAGTCCAGGCCCAGTGAGTGGGAGAAGCGTCTGTCCGCACACTCCCCGTTCCGCACGCTGGGGATCAACGGGCAGCCGCTGCCCAGTGCAGATGGGGTGAGTAGCCACTTGACGCTAAACCCCTATGAGTCGATTTAGATAAATGATTCATACATCACCTCATTTGTTTCAGCATCACTGCACTAGTGTGAGCAGTGTTAATGGAGTAATGATGGAACAGAAGAACCTGATATTCTGGCTTGTGTCTTGTTTTTTAAGTATTGAAATTAAATTTGAATTATGGTACACATGATTGACACATGATCGGTATTTTTGGATGATATAATATGACAGAGGAGGGAATCAGGCTCTTCCAGTTGTGGTTTGACAGCAGCGTGTCATAATGGATTGTGTGTGCATGTGCAGACCTATTCAAGGCGAGAGCATGTGGTATGTGACACATGCATGCGTATGTTGGACTTTTTGAATAGGGTCTGTGCTTTTTGTATTCGTCCCTTCTCCAAAGACGGGGTGAGGCATCTCTGGGGCAGGATGTTCCCTACTCCAGGACTCTTTGGGTTTTTTGTTTGTTTTTTTTTGCTTCAGATTTCTCTAAAACCCCGCGGCTGTGACATGTCGATGTTGCATGACTTGACAGACCTGATGCTGACATTCTACCGCATGACCCAGAGACGACCGCGTCCTTTTGCACGTTGTCACATTGAACCAAATACACCCCCCCCCCCCCCCCCCTCTCTAATGCTTCTTCAGTGATGAGCCCCCTCTCTGCTTTTACATTTTTTTTGCTTTGCACACTTTCTCTTCACTGCTTTTATCATTTCTTTTTTGCTGCTGCTTTCTCAAAGCCCCTTTTTCCCCCACAAATATGCTCGCATATAGAGAATATATATATATATATATATATATATATATATATATATATATATATATATATATATATATATATATGTGTATATATATGTGACAGCTTAGAGTTGGAGATATGTTGTAAAAAAAAAACAATATAAGCAGTTTTCAGCTTAATGATACTGAACAAATGTCTTCTACCAAGTTGACACACACACAGTCATGTATTTACTTGACCTTTGGTTAGGGTGCGTTAACGAAAGCCACTGATATGTGGAACCTTCACTGCAGCCAAACTACTTCTGTACGTTCATCGATCGTAGCTTTAAGTGTTTGAATCCTTAAGTGAGATAACATTGTTTTCCAGTTAAGGGCCATTTGTTCCAATTAATGTCCTTAAACTAGATGAATGCTGACATACATCGGTCCAGTGGTAGACAGTATATAAGTAGATTTAGAAGTTTATACTTCTATTACAATACATCTAAAGGAAATATTGTTCTTTCTACTCTACACTAGTTTTGACAGCTACTTGTGAGATTTTAATTTTCATCATCATAATTTTTTTTGTGTTGATTTTGACTAATTGTAATGAAGTGGGTGATTAGGTGGTTTTTTATGTTAGCCAGCTTATAAATCTTAACCTAAATAAATACTTTATCTGGGAAAAAGCATCTGATCGATGTTAGTCAGCAGCAGTCATTTTTTTTTCTTACAGATACATGGTTTTCACAGCTATACTACAAAAACGATATAATCTGATAGATTAAACTACCCAACTACATAAAACATAAAATGACTTTAACATCTACAGCAGTAAAATGCAATATGGCTGCACATTAATGCAGCAATTATATTCATGCAAAAAACATCCTCTATGATAAAAAATATTGATAGGGACCATTTTACTGCACAATGACTTGGTAGTAAAGTATGGTTTTGAATGCATGATTTTATTTATAGAGTATTGGTACTTTTCCATTTCATCACCACTGCAGCTGAACAGAGCTGCCAAAGGAAAAAAATTAATCTGATTATTCTTTAAAAAAAAGATTCTGTTATTGCCCGACTCTGGTTCAAGTTAAGTTCACTGCAGAAATTTCAAAGTTCCTCCCTGTCATCTCTCTCCTCCTCTTCCTCCTCCTCCTCCTCCTCCTCCCCCCAGTTTGTCATCCGCCTCCCGCGCGGCCCCCTGCTAGACTACTACTCCAAACGCAGCTGAAGGGGCCGTCTGGACCCCCCGTGGAAAATCCCACACAGGTGTGAGTGTGAGCCGCGGAGACGGCGCCCAGTCACCTACCCATCAGCCTCTAGCTTTTCTCCTCTCCTCTCCTTCCTCCGCCTCCTCTACGACATCACTGTAGCATTCTTCATTTCTCATCGTCCGCTCCACTCGAGAAACTGCATTTCTCTCTTCTTTCTTTTTCCGTCTGGCTCCTGTGGAACAAGACTGTCACTCCTTCTGTTTTCCCACTCCAGTAGAATTTTTTTTTCCCCTGGTTTCTCCAGACACCAGACAGACATGTCTGTCTCTAAAGACTGATTAGAACTGGAAATGACAATGAACCCACTACTTTTGCATTTTTCCGTGACACCTGTTGGACTCAGTGTAGATACATCTACCAACCAATACAACTGACTTTTATCTGGGGGTCTACTGTCTGCCCATGTCACTTTGAGCCTGCTTTTATACATGTTTTGAGGTACATTTATATCGTCAGTTGTATTAAGAAGTCTTTGGATAAGCTGATCACTGTGATGTGATTTCTTTTTGGTTTGTTTTTTGATATATGTATTTCTGAATCCATATGAAGTAGTCTTTAGAAATCAGCAAATGTGATTATTCATTATATTCTTTGTCACAGTATACTATTTCTGTGATGGAGACCTCGAGGCAGCTTAATTGTAATACAACCTCTCTGTCCTTCACCAGTGTTTCAAGTAGCAACTGCAAGAGATTCCTGTTGCATGACGTTTTTTTTTGACCAAAGAATAAAATGCATTTCATATACAGTTCATATGATTGTTTGTTCCTTTCAGGGAGCTGGATTTTGTTTAAACCAAACTGTTGCACATTAGCTCACAGCTGTTAATTAAAAATGTTTGCAATCCCTCTCTCGAAAGAAAATCCAAACAACAACATAAAAAAAAATCCATTCCATTCTGATGCATACTGAATTATATTCATAGCTGGAATATACAATATGCAGCTACACATGTATTCGGTATCCATCTTTTTTTTTTCCAGTCACTCACTGCAATGTGTCTAGTGGAGGTCAGTTAATTTTTGATTAACCATTTTTCTATCACTACCTTTCTAATGCACAACATGCACCAAATGTTTCTGTCTAATTCCGTTGTGAATACATTTGGGTGAAAAATGACCCATGTGTTTAATTGATGTCGACACAAAATCCTACCTTTGTTAATAAGGAGAGAAAGGAAAGATTAAAATGATGATTAGTGGTACCAGAAATAAGATATTTAAGATATGGCAACAAAACACTGTCATGCAGGAAATCCCATAGGAAATCAATGCAGGTCATTATTGACCCTTGTTGTGCATGCAGATCAAAGGGTTAAGTTGTGGCTTTTTTCCTCACTTAATTCCTTACTTAATTAAAATGGATAATTTATACATGCCTTTAACTTAAATCCATGCACATCAATGTAAATCCAGCTGTCTATATTTGTTATGCCAGTATAATGATCACATAGTGACTGTGTTGTGTCTCTTTTAGAGTGTGTGCATTAGTCCACTATATGATGGTTCAGAGACAAAGGCTGCACATGTGGAAACCAGCAGCAGTTCGGACTTTTCAGGCGTACCGAGTCCCACCGTGAGCCACAAGACCGAGCCCGATAGTGTCGAAGGCCGCGGCGTTCCCGTTGAGGAGTCGTCGTATGATCAGGAGGAGGTTGTAGTTTTTGAGACCTCCCTGGTGCCCATCGTGGAGGTGGAGATGGCGCAGCTGCCTCCCTCCCCGGACCTCTGCAGTAAAGCTTTAGATGAGACGCAGGAGGACGAAGGATCATGTCCCCGAACCCCGGCGTGCTCTGGGAGGATAGCCGGCTCCTCCCCGGCCTCCTATTTCAGAAGCGAGGGTCCGCAGGTCATACGCTGCTTCCAGGTAGCCGTCCGACTCCCTCTCGGGGTGTTGCTGATTCTCTTCTCTGCTTGTCCTCTGCACAGTTTTCATGGCCGCCGCACCCGCTCGCTTCTTCGCAGCACCGTTGCAACACAAAAGTCAGGGTGTGCAGCGTGAGTTACGTTCACAGACGTGATTCGGGCTGCTGCGGAGATGATTGCGCGGTGGCGTGCCAGGTTCTCAACTATGGTGATGGGTCACTGACTTCACTTTCACCTCCTTTCCGAACACACCGGTGGCTTGTTCTTCTTTTGTTTCCCCTTTTTTTTTTTTCTTTTGTTAATCGTTTGGTGGCGGGAAAGGAAAATGATTTCAAAGTCATTGTGTGAGCAGAGAAAGGGCTGTTGTCGGACAGGGCGTGGCTTAAGAAGAGCGTGCATGGTGTGAAACAACAAATGGTTGCTGAGAGGCGTGTGGTTGAACAGCCACTTATGGGGCTATGCTCCCATCCACAGCCCCCTCTGGTGCAGACCCAGACTGTCACCATCACAGCCGCCGCCAACTCCTTACCCAGCGGCGTCTCCACCACGGAGGTCCCTATCGTCCCGACCAAGACCTTCACCTATGAGTCTTCAAAGGTAGGGGCCTCCAGCAGCTGTGTCCCCGCCGTAGGCAGCCAGTTTGCATGCAGGAGATGGCGGCACTGTAGAGAATATGGGTCTGGGAGGACCAGGTTTCAGGGCTCCAGAATGAGCATGAGGGAGCACTACACCTACACCCTGGTTGAAGATGACAATGAAGTGATAATTTAACACACCGTTTTGTTGTTTCGTTTCTCAGGTGACAGTTGACGGAACGGACGAGGACAAAGACAGCACGTCGGTGTCCAGCTCCAAGACCGTGTCCTCGGACTCCACCAGCGGCA
This sequence comes from Eupleurogrammus muticus, assembly GCA_036785175.1. NCBI lineage: Eukaryota > Metazoa > Chordata > Actinopteri > Scombriformes > Trichiuridae > Eupleurogrammus > Eupleurogrammus muticus. Next base: position 4,513,008 of record JAYKQN010000026.1, read on the forward strand.
CCACGGTCACCACCACTACCACTCACATCTCAAAGGTCAGCAGTACATCTTTATTTCTCTTCATATTATTAGTTTTAAACATTTTACCAGAAATGTACATTGGAGTTGTACACTACAGTTCAAAAAGTGGGGTCAGATGCTCTTATTATGCTTATTTTTTGAAGGAAATTTGTATTTTTTTTTCAATGAAGACAACTAAATAAACTAATCAGAAACAGACTATACATTGCTAATGTGGTAATTACTATTCTAGCTGCAATGTCTGTTTAATGCAATATCTTCATGCCACCATCACTGCAGTGTTCTAATGGTACATTAGAAGCTAATGAATGATTAGAAAACCATTGTGCAATGATGTTAGCACAGCTGAAAACTGTTTAGCTGGTTAGATGGAGCATTTTATGATAAGAGCAAAGTTTGAAGGAGAAAAAAGAAAAGTGTGACCTTTCATGGAAAACACAAAATTGCCTGGTTGACCCCAACCGGTAGTGTATCCTTTAGATTTACTATGCAAAAATAAATAGATAATTACAATTATAACACAACATTAACAGGTTTATGGCTTTTTTATCATTCGTATAAATTGATTAAAACATGAAATTACAGTTATTTGCCTCTCAATTATGTTGAAACAGGTGGTGAAAAGTGGTTCTTCGGAGACGCGCGTGGAGAAGAGAATCGTCATAAATGCAGATTCTGACATTGACCAAGTTAAGGTAAAAACCCTCTGTAACAGAAATGGCCTGTGGCACGAAAAAAGTTGCTTGATGGCCAGAAATTTGATTGTATAATTATAAATGAATATGATCTAAGCCTTGCATGAGGGGTAAAAATGAAAGAAAATCTAAAGGGTTACAGATTATTTGCCGGTAGCAGCGACTTCCTGCAGCTCGGCTCAATGTAGATTTATATATCCAACTAGATTTTTCCCAAAATAGCAAACTGTATTTTTACCATAATGCCATTGATACTTTCGCTTTTATCGATTCACTTTGAGACTAAAACAAATGCACATCGTGTCTGTCTTGCAGGGAAAAGATGGCGGATCCTCTTTGTAAACTGACTCTCCACCTTCATTTATTCCGGCAGCACTCGACACACACTGGGCCAGTTCAATGAAGCGCACACACGCACAGTCAAAAAAAAAAGTAATATCTCATAAATATCTCACCTGAAGTTATGAAGAACTTGGTAGATACATTCTAGTAGATCCTCTTTGTTTCCTTTCCTTTTTTCAGTTGAGCTGTTTTATTGTAGGTAGAGGAGGGCTGCACAGTGCTCAAGTTTCATCAAACGATGATCTCATCCTGGTGTTGAAAAAGTTTAGTAAATATATGTTTATTGGTTAAAAAAAACAGCATTTTCAGTTGAGTTATCTCAGTTAAGTTTGCTTTTAAATGCTTTCCTAGTGGGTTTTTACATTGTTCATTTTATACAAATTCTAGTTTAGACACAAGTATCAGCATTTATTCCCTTGGTGCTGCTAGGGGAACGTTAAGACTACATTCAAGGGAACTTTTTTTTTCGTTTGTTTATTTGTGTATTTAATTCAGGAGAGACTTTTTTTTTTAATTAAATGACATACCTCGCATCAATATGTGCATAGATATTCTGTGCTCAAAATTGGACAACTTGTTCACTGCTCAGGTACAAAAAAAAAAAAAACGAAATCATTTCTTCCCCGAACAGCCAAGAACCAGTAGCCTGCACGTTGTTGTAAAGTTTGAATTAAAAATTGATCTATTTTGAAATATTTCTCTATTTTATAGACTTAATGCTTTTATAGTATTTGTACAAATTGAGGTTTTTAAGTTATTCATATCCATCTGCGCATTAAATTGTGCGTTACCATTGTGCTGTTTACTTAATTTTCTTTTTTTAGGTCTCTATTAAAGACCTCCTTAACTGTCTTGCCTGACACCCTGAATCATTCTTTTTCGTTTCCTCTCGTAGTCCACCAAGTTTATCAAAACTTTTTAACAATTTACATATGACCCCAGAATGCTCCCCTCGGCCCTGTTTTGTTCCTTAGCATAGAAATCATAATTGCTTTGCATATATTTGATTGAGAAAAGTTTTACAAGCTTTGGTCTGTTTATCTCAGGTTTTGATATTCTTTGTAAGACTACAGACCTCCATATGATTGTATGAGGAATGTTCATATATGTATATCGATCCCTACTTTTAAATGTACATTTATGTTCAGCCAAGTGAGGTCAAATTTGAAAGCTTGTTTGTGACAGTAACCATGAGTTTAAGAGTTGAAGGCAGCTGTCCATGTATATGTGGCTTTTCTCTCATAGGAGCACAATTTCTTTTTTTTTTTTTTTACATGTTCTACTATACAGTAATTTATTTGTAAAGTAGGAACTGTTTAATGTGATTTGATGTACTGTGATGTTTCAACACAAGCTGGTTTCCAGGCTTCACTAGAGGTGTCACATTGTTAAATATTGCATTCATCATCAACGAAGTTTGTAAAGCCTTTTTACCACGTAGTCCATCACTCTCTCACTTGCTGTTTCCTGTACTTTTTCCATAGAAGAGAGAATGCTTAAAATATATGAATCCCTCGTAGATAGCATGTTTGTTAGCAAACTTTTCTATCCCAAACAGAAGCCAGTGGTATTGTAGTACATGGACATCAAACAGCAACCTCTCCTGGAAGAAAATGTAGAATTTCTCATAAAGAAAAATAGTTTTTAGACAATGGAACTTATTGTTGCTTTGTGACTTATCCCTGTCTTTTTATGGAAAAAAAAAATAAAATATGCATTATTTTGCATTTTAGTGGGCTGTGTATATTTTAACTACACAAAAAGTATCAATGAGATTTTGTTAAGAAATAAATATTTAATGCCATTCCCTTATTTCATAGAGGACTTTGCTGCATGTTTGATCAGCAAAATAATACTCCAAACCTGTCTAGATTTTAACACAATAATGTCAACGTGGTGTAATTACAAATAAAGATTATCAGGATATATTGTTACAGGCGCCTACATAAGTAAATACAGAGCCAGTAAAGTTAAAGTCATGGTTCCATTTTTAAAAATAAATGTAACATTTATCTTGAAATTAAGTATTAATTGTTTCTTGGAAATAGCACCCGTTTGCGTTTACACACATTGCTGTCAAATTAAATCCTTCAGCATGAAACTCAAAAGCACATTCCATCATCTGTTCTGCAGCACATGTCAAAATGATTTGGTGTCAACTTTAAAAAGTATGAACATATAACTTATAAGGCAAACCTGTCTGGGGCTGGTGGCTAATTTTCCTGTTACATTCAATCACATGGAATTAAGCCACAAAGCATAATATACATTTTTACTTTTCAAGTTTCTGTTTGATCTCCCCAGTGAAACAATCCTATAAATTTGAATACATGGATCGACATTAAAGTCCAACACTTTCAGAAGACCGATCCTTTAGGTATGACATGTTTAACATGGAAAACAAGCCAATTTGCTCAACTTTAACTCTTTCACTAAATAACATTGTTTTGGAGAACTGTACAGGCTGTTATTGGGAACATAATCCATTGCTTCGCTTCAAACGTAGTAGTAAACATGTCTTTTCAGTCCACTGTCCTTGTCAAAGCTGAGGTCTAGCGAATAGTCTTGACTGGGCTCTTGAAACTTGATGCAGCCTGAAGTTGGAGTTGATAGGCCATTGGGTGAATTTTGAAGCCATATAACCTAAAAGAAACCATAAAAAAAGAATCAGTTCTCAGGACAAAGGCCTATCTTTTTACAGAACAGAATCCAGGCCTGAACTAATTTATTTATAAACAAGCATGAACTCCCTGCCTCATAAATTTGAGGACAATTTGTCAAACCCATTTAAACTTGTATCAAAAAAAGAAATTTTCTCCTGTTTTTTTTAAGGTCCCCGATCCCTGAAAATGTAGGAATAATGTTCCACATGTGGCAAAATATGTTCACACAGACAAAAAATAAGAGTGTCAAGCCAAGCATACCTGGGAACAAACTGGTTGGCTGGTCGCTTTGGACGATACTCTGGGTGCACCATGAACAGCATGTGGGGGAACCCTGTCCCAAAATAGGCCCCATCTGTGTGGTGGTGTCTGGAGGATTTAGGGGTGTACACATCCATGCATTTTGGGCAATAGAGCTTCACCATTGCCTCTCCAGGGATGTCTGACAAACCTAAAAACAGAAGAGAGATGCGTGATTTACGAGTATGTCGTCACAGGTGCAGCATGGCTCTTGCATAAAAGTGGATTGCTGAAAAATATGAAGAGTCACTTACCAATAGGAAGCATTGGCTGATTCTCACAATATACTCTTGGGCAATAGCCAAAATCCCCCTGTTGATACTTTTCCAACTAGGGAGAGAATCACATTTAGAAATTACAAGTAGTTCCGGTCATGGAGGAGCGTGTAAGAATGTGAAATTTAGTAATAGCCCACCATCTGTGCAATGCCTCTGTTTGTCAGGATGTAGCGTGCATGTATGAGGCCGTACAGCATCTCTGCTGCCTGCTCTATCAGGTCACTCTGGTTAGGATTGTCATCAAGTTCCTCATCTGTCAAATGAAAAAAACCAATTCAGAGAGTTAAATCGTTGACACTGCTTTATATCGTTCTAATTTGGGAACCGCTACTTTCTAGATATTCTCACCTGGCTCTAAGTCGAGAATCATGTCCAGAGCCTGGCGATAGTGAGGCACCTGCTCATTCAAACCTGTCAGGTTAAACTTGTCCTGTATGTAGTCCTCATCCACCTGCAAACGGTTCAAGACAATGAATGGCTATTAATGGCATTGATTACTAATGCAACAGCAATTGCTATAGAACACTGATGCGGAGCATTACCCAAGAGCTTAGACGGATTAGTTAGATGCTGCCAATGAAGAAAGTAAGAAGCTAAAATTCTAATTGGATTGTGTGAGTGTTAACCTATCAGACAATCCAGTACATTACTTTATGGCTGCGTAATATATTGATATCATGTGTGAGACTAGATATCTTACAGTAATATAACACAAGTGTGATGTTTTCCTTGTTTTAATGGCTACATTAGAGTAAATGAGGCTTTTATATACTTTAAGACTGGTCTACATAAACCTTAAACTACAAAAAGTGAATTTATTTATTTTAATATCTATATTACTGACCACTATTTATGAAATATACCAGTCTAAATATTCTGTTATGGCACTAATATTCATCCCCCAAAAAATTGTCTCAATATCAATGTTAAAAAATATTGTCAAAAGTACATTGATATTTGATTTTGTCCAGCTCGTTACACAATAATACCAAAGAAGTGTTTCCTTTTCACATGTCGTCATGAATAAAGCAGTGGAGGTAAGTGGCTGTATTTAACAGATCATTCGCTAGATCACGGAGGGCAGAATGAAATGAATGGAGGATGAAAATTACAACATGCACTAGAGGAGAGTTGTGTGGTGAAGGTTGCTATATGTAATGTGCAGTGAAAGCGCATGTGTAATTCTAGATAGAAATCAACAATAATCAATACACATACATATGTGTTTCCTGCAGAATGGCAAGTCTGCAAAACCCTTAATTTACAACTTAAACGTTGTGAAAATACAAAGACACCATACACCATGTGGTCGATCCTATTATCTAACACGGATTAAAATAGAATGTAAAAGATAAATTGTTTTCATTTGTGGAATGTCAACGTTGTGTGCACAGTTCAGGTAGTTTCTCCCTCATGACATAAGACTTTTTTTTCCCACCTTTTATTGAAGCACTTTACCTCACAGAAGAACTCGTTCCCTCTCAGTCCACAGAACCAGGAGATCCAGGACACCTCCTCCGAGCTGCTCATCCTCCTGTCAAACAGCATCAGTCGTTTAACATCCTGCTAACTTAAACACAGCTTAATAATGAAAACTCTACACTCACAGATGGGACATTTTCCCCCTCCCCAAAGCAATAACTAAACTATATAGCTACTAGAGCTTTAAACGGAAGATTTCTCTTGTTTTTGTGAATGATGCGTAACCTTTCTGCAACCTGCTAGCTGTTAACTACATTAGCGTTAGCACCGGGTTTAGCCGCCTAGCTTTCTTGCTACGTTACCGTGTACGTTAATAATTATTCCTGCAGTATTCATGAAGAGTTATTATTTACTCTATAAGAATAGCGGTTTAAAGAAAGCCAGGCCTTTACTCACTTTTTTTTATAATTGCTAACACATCAACTAGAAAGCTTGGTTCCTCGCTCCCTGGGTGACACATACGACTTCCGCACGGCTTTTCAAAATAAAAGTTTCTTATGACGCATGTTCCACCGTGGCAGACTACTGCAGTAAAATACCATATGATGGTAAAATGCATAAGTATCTAATCCCACACTTATAAAAGTACAAATATGTTACCAGAAAATATTTTGTGGAAAATTAAAGTCTTAAAAATCTAAGTATCTGATATTTATTGTATATAAGCATAAAGATAAAGATAAAGATAAACTTTATTGATCCCACAACGGGGAAATTTGTGTGTTACTGCAGCGTTACAGATAAAGAAAAAGAAAAATAAAGTTGAAGAAGATAAAAAAACTTTAAAAAAAATAAAAAAACACACAACACAATGTACAAATTCGCAGAATTTGTTAATCCGCATACACAGTATGCATTATCGACAGAATGGAGAGAAAATGCTAATAAATAGTAAGAAAAAAAGTAGGCATAAGCAAGGCATATATACATACATACATGGACGTACATATCTACATACATACACATACACACATATTTGCATATATATATATGGACATACATATCCACGCACATACCCACATGTATACATACATAGCTATTGCACACTTAAGGTGCAGGGTGTGTGTGAAGAGAAAAAAAAGTGACCAGTGAAAAAGTGACAGTGACTACAGTGAGGTTTATGTTTATGTTATGTTATAGAGTTTTATTGCTGTCGGGATGAATGATCTGCGAAAGCGCTCCTTCTTGCAGCGAGGGTGTTTGAGTCTCTGGCTGAAGGAGCTGCTCAGCGCACCCACTGCCCCATGCAGAGGGTGATGGGGGTTGTCCATGATGGATGTCAGCTTTGCCAACATCCTCCTCTCTCCCACCACCACCACCGACTCCAGAGGACATCCCAGTACAGAGCTAGACTTCCGTACCAGTTTGTCAATTTTCATCATCAAAAGTAGGTTTAGGTTATACGAAAAATGCAAGTGAAAGTACAAGTAGATGCTTCTAGTATAAAAAAAAAACTGAGCAGGCAGAATTTTAAAATGATAAAGTTTATTGTACATGTTCATTATTGTACCTCAGGTTTCCACATCACACTTGTGTAAACTGAATATTAAACCAGAATTGACATCCAATCTACTTTTGATTTGAGTCAGCTCGTATGCAGTCTGTTTCCATCAAATTTAGATTTTATTTTGTATTAAGTAATGAAAATAATTAGTAAAAAAAAGAGTGGGATAAAAGAGAATGTTAAAAGAAAAATTACAAAAAATAAAGTACTATGTTCACTAAGAAAAAAATGTCATTATTAAAAAGTTAGTTCAAAACATATTGCTTTCTACAGTGTTGTGGAAAAATCTCTTCTGTAGTCACAGAAGGAACAAACCAAAGTTATCCGAATATATTTATCATATATTTATCATGGTAGGTCGGAAAAGGTTTTGCGGCCAGGTGGTCCAGAAATTTTCTGCTCCGGCTCTTTTGCCTTGCCTTCAAACATCAGGATCCTTTAATAAAGAAACAGACATGTCAGCTGTCATGTTATATGTGCTTTGTATACATTTACAGGATTAGAACCATGGCTGGACAAATCTTAGATACATTAAGGATATGTTAGCATTAATATATATATCATATATATATATATATATATATATATATATATATATATATATATATATATATATATATATATATATATATATATATTTTTTGTGATCATGTACTAAGGCTCAGTCAAGTAATACTTCTGAAATTTACTCTTTATCCTCTTTTAATCATGATCTTTCTGCCTCTCGACTTTGTCTACATTTATAATGGCCATACATGGTATTTGATACTCACAGTTTCAGAATTGCATTTCTTTTCCCCAGCATCATATTCAGGAAGTCGTGGTAGCTGATCGTATCTTTCGATGTCCCTCCAACCACCTCTGACATCATCTTTTTCAGCTCTAAGTGAGTCTTAGCCAATCCGAGCTTTTCCAGCATTCGTTTCAACCCCATTATGTCTAAGAAAATAATCCAGAGAAAAAAAAAAAAAGTTAGAAGTTTACAAAAAGCCTGTCATGATATTTTTGATAAGAAATAACTCTCAAAGCAATACAGGACTGTGAGGCTGGCGCAGTGTTACCTATCTCTCCTTTGTCAGTAAGATCAAAATCCATGTATTTCTCTGTAATACAAGAATATAGTTTAATTAAATCCAAACGTGAAGTTAAACGTGGAGTGACTGGTAGCGCTTAAACTCTTACTTTTAAACATGTCAAGCTTTGAGGCGAGTTCTTCCTCTTCTGCATACTGTGGGTCTGACAGAAAAGTCTCAAAGAAAAAAAAATAATAAACATTTTGTTTATATAATTATAGGTGTATTTTATATAGATACATAAGACTTTTGTCTGGCACTGAACAGTAAAATGCTTTTGAGGTAGGCAAAAAATTTCAAATGCCACTCATTTGTATTGCATTAATTGATTTGTATTAACTGTATTAGTGAATGTAGTGTTCAACTTACCTCATTAATTGAGTTCAAATGTTCTTCCTGTTGAGACTTAAGAAGACCATATGCTTTACCGCCTGTGAGAAACAAACAGCGACTTATACACATCATACAAATAACACAACTAATGTGAAATACAGTATTTTATTGTGATTTTTTAGTGTGACAGTGATGAAGTGAGATATAAGACGCTATAAAGAGACAAATAGACAACGCAGAAAGTGAAACTTACCTTGTGCACTGTGGTCCATTTTTTGTCATTCGTACTGGGGGACTGTGAAAGTGACACTAATAGTATGAAAGGCTTCACTGGTGCTTCTGTAAAATCACACCAGAAGAGGAAGTGGCGTGTCAAAGTTTAGCATATGTTAGGTTCCTGTAATGTTTAAGGCAGCAGCAAATAGGGTCAACAGGAGTATGTGAATGATAACATTAACGCTGCATCTGAATTTCACAAGACAGCGTATGGAAAAGAAAAAACGTATAGATACTTTCTGTGCAATGGTCATGATAGGCTCATGCATCATAAACTCTGATGCAGTCTATGTGGAAGTGATGTATCAGCAGATTAGAAATAAGATGCGTTTGAATTCAGGAAGGAACAGCAAGAGGAAAACTTGCTCTTGAAGCAGAAAGAAATGCACATGTTGCTGGGCAGAAATCATGTGCTTGTGAGGCATGTTTTGAAAACATACATGTACAGTATATTTTGGAGGAATTGGAAGTTGGATGTTTCGCTGGAGGAAACCTCAGCTGTGGTAATGAAAGAGGAGCTGCTTTTTAGGGTCCATCATTCAAATGGAGGCAATAACCTAATAGTGTGAATTTAATTAGCTGCTGTTATAACCAAATGGAAGATAAGACTAAATTTACCAAAAAAATAACTGGAATACTGAATGTTGCTCTTATGGCTTATGTCTTGTTTACTGTAATGTTGTGTTCTTGCCACATGTTGGCAGTGTTGGTGCCATTAGAATAAACTACTACTGAGTATTAGTATTTTCAAGGTAGTTTCAAGTTTAGACTCCTGAGTAACTTAGAGAACTGAGTATATAGGTGGAGACAGAAAGTCTCGATGAGAATAAACCTTTGTTTCTCCCCTCGGCGGCGACGTTATGCAGAAAATGGCCCATTTTTATCTTCAATTTCTCCAGTTAGTTTTGTTATTCATCATATCAGAGTGCAATGGTGAGTATATCGAATATATATATGAATGTTTTCTTTACTAGAGACAATCAATTAAATAAAAATATTTACAGTATTTCTTTTTTTTTTTTTAAATACCCTCTAGACCAAAGGTGTATTCGGTGTATACTTAAGTGACCATGATTGGACGTTTTGACAACTGATGTGATTTTAAAGAACCTATTTCAGTTATCTTGTGGTGAACCTATCTAACACCCTATTTATGCAGTATGCAGTGTGGTTCTTATTCTAATGATAACTTCTATTTCTCATCATTTTAAAGGCAGCCAACAAGTGACTAGAATGTCAGGTCCTCAAGGAGGAACTGCATTTCTCCCATGTCTTAATGCAAGCGTGATTGAGCCGACGACCTGCTACAGAGTCAAATGGATGAAGCAGACGGAGGTCATCCTCGCCAGGCCTAGAATTCCCAAATTCCGGGATGCAGCTCGGGCAAAATGGGAAGATGATGGTCACGGGCAAATGTCTCTTTCTCTGACCCAATTGGAAAAATCGGATGAGGGGCTGTACACTTGTGAAATCTGGAAAGGCTGGGACCGTATTCTGATCAAAGAGATTGATTTAAAAGTGCAAGGTAACATTTAGTTTACTCATTTTTATTCCTTCATAAAAGAACACCACTTAGACATTTTAATCTCTCTTCTATTAGGCTGCATAAACCTGGCTCCAGTAAATGCAGCCCCCAATACAACTGCTACCCTGACCTGCCAGGTGGACGTAATGCCAGGAGAGCAAAGACCCTCAAACATCTCCTGGTCAAGGATAATAGGATTCAAGACTGTACTTCCCTCCTCAAACAGAGTTAATATTAATGGAATGTCTTTGACTATCCAGTCTGTGAATGTCAATGACAGTGGTTGGTACGTATGTCAGGACACAAACTCTGAGCGCTGCTTCAACATCAAACTTAAAGTCCAAGGTAAGATTGTAAATTATATGTCGGGTGTTATCACGAGCAACAAATGGGCAATTCCTCTGCCTCTTTTTACTTCCTTTATTTCATTTCCTTTATCAAGAGGAAGCTAATGCCACAGCCACAACAGTTCCAGTTCATACAACAAAGACTGTACAAGGTTGGTTAAAAAAAATCTGTAAATATCAAATAAAATTATTAACTGTCAAATGGGACGATCAATGTCATATTCCAACTCTTAGGTTCAGGATGTTCAAAAATTGTTTTTTTTTTTTTTTATTATATGTGTTTTCCTGCAGTGACAAATACAGAAATTAACTTCACGCTACCAAAGGAGGCGGAGAAGGGTGAATGTTTTCTTGCAGTTGTAGCTACAGTGGTCACAGTGGTCCCTATAGCTGCCGCTGCAGTTATCGGCCTGTTAAAGTGCTGCAGATTTAACCCCAGGAGGCCCCGAGCAGGTTAGATCTGTCAAGATTTACTTTTGAAATGCAGAATGATGAAGTGTTATCATAGCCCTGTTTTCTCTTGTTGTTTTTAGGTCCTCCCGCGCTGAATACGCATACCTATGAGATTGTGAATGTTGAACATTCAGAGAGTGAGCGCCGTGTTTTTCTTTCAGGAGCTTCCATTGTCCACCTATTATTACCTCGCCTGCTTTCTTCAGCAGCTTTTTAAGTTCATTCTCTTATCTCACAGATCCTACGAATCTTCACATCAACAGTCTGTACCATGACTTTGAGGATGAGAGCATGCGCACATGTAAGTTGTACAACGCTTATAAAGTCATGCTTTATCTGATAGATTGACATATATTCAAATATTTGTGTTCTTTCTTTTACTGCAGTCATCTATTAGACATTTTCAGTCTTCTCAAGGAAAAGAAGACAGTCTTCATGTAATCAAAGCATTTATTCTACCGTGCAATTTTCGTTCTTAAATTGATGCATCATATAGAAACATGTAACATTTAAAAGCCTGTATTGAAACGTTGCAGTTTATTTTACAAAGCAGGGTAGTAGTGACTTTGTTGACTCTTTATGAATAACATGGAAAATGCTGTATTGTTCTGTTTAAAAACCCTGCATACATGTATCTAATAATCTGTAATATTGTAAATCTGTTTAGAATGTAAAGCTGCTTTTGTAAGAAAAATAATTTTTGTGTGTTAATGTTTGGAAAAAAAACCAAATCTTTACTCAGAGCTAGTTTACAGCCTGTAATAAATCATAGAAACTGTCAGTGTTATTGGTTGCTTTTCTTCTGGGTTCTCTTGACGGAGGTTGTTCATTATTCTCATCCTCAACAGCCTCGTAAACGTGATTCTGTGAATAGGACATTTTCTTTTAGTTTTTTTAGTTATTTTTTGCATTGTTTTTTTTTTTAATTCCTGAAGTATTTTTTTTATTTCTCACCATTTCAGTGCTCGACTCTTCAGTTCCTGTAAAAAGGGTAAATGTTATTTTCATCAGGGCTTTTAAAACACGTTGAGGTTGATCGTGTGGTTCCTCAGACAGATTCAGTACCTCTGTGTGTTTTGTGCTTCCTCTTTATGTACATGTAGAGTCCTCCAGCAGCTACACACAGAAGGCCGAGAGGCAGGGCTAACCACACAAGTGTTTGCAGAGCTGTTGGATAGGAGATTATTATAAGGGTTCCTCATTTGACTCAGCAGCACAAGGGTTTTTTTTTTTTTTAGGAAAAAATAAAACAAAGCATCATGCGATGCATACTCACGGTTAACAAACCGCCATGTTTTTGATGTCATCACAGCGCCTTCTCTATGTGCACAGCAGGCTATTTCTGCTGATCTCCCTGGAAGAACTGGCAGGAATAGCCTGGTTATGAAGGTGTTATTGGCCATCATTAAACCGCTCTGCCGGCCATACTGGCTGCTCCCACACCAAGTTAAATTGAAGTCTTGTTCACATTCTTGGGCACAGGTAAGAACACAAGTCAAGGTGAGATTGTCTCCTCCTGGCCCGTACTCTGGCGTAACTATAAAGACAAAGCATGAGATAATTAAACAGCAAATAGAAGTCTATAATGGGAACGTAACACCATGCTGTCTTCATTTTGTTGGTGGTGGTTGTGGCTCACCGTCGAGAGTGTGAAGTCTGATTTTGTTCAACACCTCCTGCTCACCAGTGGAGGCTAAACACCGGTAGTTCCCGGAATGTGAAGCTCGCACGCTGCTTATGAGCAGCGATGAGGTTTCATTTACACGAAAAGCCTCCGATTGGCCCTTCTGAGACAGCACGTCTGTCATTGGCCTCCTCTCCCACTTCACACCCCCACTGGCACCAAGAGAGGATATGACATTACAGGAGAATAACACTGACTCACCCACTGCTGCAAACACTTCCTCTATACCATCTGGGGGGGGGGGGAGCACTGGGTTAGAATAAGCACATATCAAACAACATGTTTAAAGGGAGTGACCCTTATTCGTAGCCCATTACCTTTTACTGTTGCTGTGTAAGTGGCTGTGGCTTCAACCCTGTTTTTATGAGTTACTTGGCATTTCCATTTTCGATGATGATCTGTCAGTTTTTTATTGATGATCAGTTCAGAGAAGCAATTAGAATAGTTGACAACCTTAAATCTGTTCTCATTTAACGGCGTATTGTCCTCGCTACTCCACTTGAGGACTATGTCACTGTTATTGCAAGGAACATATCCTTTGTGTGTGTTGAGGAAACAGTCAAGATGTATTTTATCCTCGGTGGTTCTTTTCTCCTCCTCCTTAACTGGTGGATAAGGGGAAAAATTATCATGAGACCTCTGTGATGTTGGAAATAACTGATATTAAAGAATATATGGAGGTACTTACCTTCGAGAATCTTAAGTGAAACGCTTGAATTGAATGATCCACTGTTGCAAATGTAAACTTGTGAATCCTTGATTCCAGGGTGATTTATCTGTAGAGAGCAGTCCCCCCGCAGGACGAGCCTGTGGACGTTTGGAGCCGTCACCTTTCCTGCCTTCACTACCTCCTTGGCTGTTTGCAACAACGATCCAAAATTATCTACCATGTACCAGTTAGTAGAAATGCAAGATTTTATGGAGGGGATGGCACATGGCAAAATAACACTATCCGCTGGTGAGGAAAACGTAACCAAATGACCTGCTGGAGAGAATGTAAAGAAATATTTCACTTTCAAACACATTTAAATAACGTCACCATTACCACAAGGTAATGGAAAGATGACACAATAAGTTGAAGTAAGAAAAAAAAGCTGGAAAAACAGTAGTAGGTTCAAAAGGGGCAGGGCACAGCAAGTAGTGCAAAGTCATTTGTCATAAGACCTGCATGGGACAATCAGCCTTTTCAGTAAATGTCCAAAAGGTGGAACACCTTACCAAGCACATTAAAACCAACACAAGATTTTTAGATATGTAACAAAAATGTGTGCATTTTTAGCCTTTTTTGGTAAATATATAAATAATCTTGTACACAGGATGCAGCAATATAAAACCTTGATATCCTTCATTTCTGTCTGTATGTTCTCCTTAGCTATGAATAGCAATAGTTACATGTGAAACATCAGTTACTGTTAGTTAGTTAGTTGTCCCTATCAAATAAACAAACTAACATTAAATAATACATTTGAAATTAGATAAAAATAAATAATAATTTTGTTTTTATAGATTAGTTCTAATATTTCCTATTTTTTCTATTCAGTATTTCAATGTTGTAAGCATGCATTTTGAGGTTCAATACAAACTCACCAGATAGAAAAAGTCAGTTAAGCCATTTCCAAAATAATTATTAAAAGGGAATAGTAATACATTTCCATAATTACCAGATGACTGAAGTCCAGCTGCTATATCTGTAAGAGAAAGGACAAAGAGTCCTAACAATAAAAAAGAAACCATCCTCTCACAGCTGTCCTTTGCTAAATAGTAGGATTTTAGAAGAGGAAACAGATTTTACAGGAAGTGGCATTGGTGCAACTTGTATTTTATCCAAGACCAGCCCACAATTTGTTCATGTACTTCTTCTCTAACTAAGAGCTGTCCCTTAATTTTAATCACAAGTGTGACCATTAGAGTATATAAGATATTATTTCACTTGTATGTCAACACCTACCACCAACAATTTTCTTATTTAGACTTGCATAGTCCATCAGATAATAATTCTTACACATCTGTACATGTGAAATGGAACTAGTCAACACCATATAACATCAATCCACTCTCATATTTATCAATCACACTAATTTTAAACACTGTTTTAAATCTTTGAATAGTACTTTACATTTTTAATCCAGATTAGTTTAATTTAAATTGTTTACAGTTGTCTTATTTCCAGCACAGTCAGCATTTATCCACTGGGTGGTGCTGCCAGACTGACTGACTTTGTCCAGTTTCGGTTTCCAGTAAAATGTGTTTCGATTAGGTTTTGATTAAGATTTTGAATCACATTTCTACATGAAGTTCATTTGTTAAAGTTCATACCTAGGGCTCCCCAGTTTCCGCTATGAGAGAAGAATACATACATTCTTATAATCTCCCCTCTCCCCTGATGATGTGGAGCCCCAAATACTATTTATTTCAATGTATAAAGATTGATAATTAATACAAGCACAAATGATGCCTAGGAACCAAATCACTGAATATTTATATCCCTGATCCAGGTTTGGTTTAGCAAAGTCATCTCATCATGTAATAAGCAAATAAATAATTGCAATCAATTCAATCCTTATTAACCCATTAATGCACATTTTAATATGAATGAATAAGACACAGAGCAATGAATAAGACTTTATAACATAACATAAACATAAACCTCACTGTAGTCACTTTGTCACTTTTTCTCTTCACACACACCCTGCACCTTAAGTGTGCATTGGCTATGTATGTGTACATGTGGGTATGTGCGTGGATATGTATGTCCATATATATATATATGCAAATATGTGTGTATGTGTATGTATGTAGGTATGTACGTGCATGTATGTATGTATATATGCTTTGCTTATGCATACTCTTTTCTTACTATTTATTAGCATTTTTCTCTCCATTCTATGTCCTCCACCGTGCTCTTTCCCACCTGGAGAAGCCTGGAGGCACTGTGAGAATCATGTTCCTTGATTTCTCCAGTGCCTTCAATACGATTCAACCGGCACTCCTGGGGAACAAGCTGGAGAACACTGGGGTGGACCGTCACCTCACGTCCTGGGTTCTGGACTACCTCACCAACCGTCCACAGTATGTGAGGACACGGGACTGTGTATCCAACACAGTCGTCTGCAGTACGGGGGCCCCACAGGGAACGGTCCTGGCTCCGTTCCTCTTCACCCTCTACACTGCAGACTTCACCTACAAGTCACCAACCTGCCACCTGCAGAAGTTCTCCGATGACTCTGCCATCGTTGGCCTCATTGAGGATGATGACGACAGGGAATACAGAGAACTTACGCAGGATTTTGTCAACTGGTGCCAGCGGAACCATCTCCAGATCAACACGGGGAAAACCAAGGAACTGGTGGTGGACTTCCGTAGGCGGGTATGCAATCCCCCGGCACCAGTGAACATCCAGGGAATGGACATTGAGATGGTGACATCTTACAAGTACCTGGGTGTTCATCTGAACAAAAAATTGGACTGGACTGATAATACAACTGCGCTATACAAGAGGGGCCAGAGCAGGCTCTACCTGCTCAGGCGGTTGAGGTCTTTTGGAGTGCAGGGGACACTCCTTAAGACATTCTATGACTCAGTTGTGGCATCAGTCTTACATTATGGGGTGGTCTGCTGGGGAGGCAGCTTAACAGCTGCAGACAGGAAGAGACTGAACAAGATCATCAGGAAGGCCAGCTCTGTCCTGGGGTGCTCCCTTGACCCAGTGGAGGTGGTGGGAGAGGAAAGGATGATAAGAAAGATATCATCAATGATGGAAAACCACCTCCACCCCATGCAGGACACACTGTCTGGACTGACGAGCTCCCTCAGCAACAGACTAATCCATCCCAAGTGTCTGAGGGAGCGATATAGGAAGTCCTTCCTTCCTACAGCTGTCAGACTGTACAACAAGTACAGCTCGCAGTAACCCCCCCCCCAACAACAACAGAAAAAATGGACAGTGCAAATACATTCTTAATTCATATTTATATATACCTGTATATACCAGTGCAATATTTTTTATTCATATTTATATATACCTGTATATATCTGTATATATTGTTTTTTAATTTAATTTTTTAATTTTTCTTTTCCTTTTTAAATTTTTAAAAAACATTTTTGTAACTTTTCTAACTGCTGCTGTAGCACCGTAAATTTCCCCACTGTGGGACAATAAAGGAGCTATCTTATCTTATCTTATCTTATCTTATCTAATGCATACTGTGTATGCGGATCAACAAATTCTGCGAATTTGTACATTGTGTTGTATGTTTTTTATTTTTTATTTTTTTATAGTTTTTTTTATCTTCAGCTTTATTTTCTTCTCTTTATTCTGTAACGCTGCAGTAACAGACAAATTTCCCCGTTTTGGGATCAATAAAGTTTTATCTTATCTTATCTTAGATTGAGCAGCTTTAATTTAAAAATCAGCCGCTGGTCTTGGATGTGCTATAACTTTGTAAGAGTTGACCTTGAGGACAACACTCGCAACTCCTCTGAGGTCTGGCAGGGAGGCCTCGTCCTCAGGAGGGATGAACTGGAAATCTCTCAGCAAGTAGGCAGTGAACAGAAAGAGCTCTATTTTGGCCACGGACTCCCCCAGGCAGAGGCGGGCCCCCCCTCCGAACGGCATCAGCTCTCGGATGGAGCCTCCTCCTCCTTCCAGAAAACGCTCTGAAAGAGAGAGACAGACAGAGAGAGAGAGAGAGGTTACTTTATTTGAGATCTGCTGAGCTAAGTGAAAGGAATGCACTTCACCCAGCAGTCGGAGCAGTACCTGGTTTGAAGCTGTATGGGTCCGTCCAAACAGCAGGATCATGGTGTGCCCCGAAAAGATTCGGAATGACGACTGTGTTCTTAGGGATGAAATAACCTGCAATACTAAATATAGTAAAACAAAAAAAAGTGCAAAGTAAAAGCGGCATTATTGGGGAATATGCTGTGATTTTCCTAAATCAGGATTGTACAGTCTTTACAACGAAGTGCCAAACATCAGTATAAATTTGAGATCCTTGTACTTATATGAGTATCTAAATTTGTTTGCAGATGCAGCTTTGGCTTTATTCCTAAACATCAACATCAGATTGGGAAACGATAGCAGTCAAACAGACACTTGTAATATGTGCATAAGGGATTTCATGAGGCGGAATAGACAGAGCTGCATTCAATATTAATGTTAACACATGGATGCTTGATGAAAAAAGTTAAATCACTTATCATGATTGACCATAATGGGACTATTTTGTGCTATTTTTGGTATAACTGTACAAAATAAAAAAGGGAGTAAATTTAGCAAAACAATTCAATGTGAATCAAAAAGATTTAATTAAATGTTAATGTTAAACAATTAAATGTTTAAACCACTCCTACGTACTCTTAATGATGGACATTTTAACCATGAAAATGAATGCATTTGTTTTACACTCACAATTATTAAAACCGCACTTTAATTGTAATTTAAACAATTAAAGCGGATTAATTTCACTAAAATAAAGTTGCTTTAATTTTAGCAAAGTATGTGAAATGCTCCGTTAATATTACAGATCGCATTTTGTGGTTTGTACTGTACAGAATTAGCCATTAGCTTCCAGGTTAGCATTAGCTACATGTTAGCACAACGGCAGCGCGTCTCCCCACTGCCTATTAGCGTTAGCATGTAGCATCAGCGATTAGCAACGGCTAGCTTGTCCATTAGGCGCCGTATTGCAGCTTCCTTCTCTGTCAGGTTTGGATATTTGCACCGTGAAAAACACAGCACAATCTCTCGAGTTCACCGAGGAATTGTGCTGGAATCCCGGTCCTTCCTTGCTTCTCTTTGGAAGGAAAAAACGACGGATTTTACCGTCTCCTGGAGCAAATGGAGCCACCGTAAGTGCCACTACGTTACACATTTTTTAATCTCTTCATTAACCTATTTTATGTCATTTTATTCAATATCAAGGTAAAGATTAAAAGCAACAAGTGACATATAGTGTCAAGTGTATAGTATTTATTTTCTGTTCTTTTTAAACAATTCAAAACAATCATGAATGTCATGAACATTTATTATTTTTTTTCTTTTAGTCGTACAATAATTCATTAAAAAAACTTCCAAATATCATTTTTTTTGATATGCAGTGATTCTATAATATAAAAAGGGATAATTAATTAATTTAAGTTCAGCCTGGGTGTTATGCTAGTTGTTTAAATTTAGTTTATCTATAACTTTCTATTTTTTTAAAGGTTGTTATATACCATTTTTTTTTTGCATTTGGGTGAAATAAGGGACTTCTGGGATGCATCTGCTTCAGATCTCTCTGATTTGTCTGTATTATATATATATATACATATATATATATATATATATATATATATATATATATATAGATAGATAGATAGATAGATATAAAGGCCGAATAATGTCTGACATGTTCATAATTGTAACGCTCATGTCCTAACCAGGCTGACCTGCTGTCTCTGATGGCTCTGTGTGGCACCGCCAGTGGAGCGACAGGCCTGAGTCTGAGCACCTCGCTGATCAGAGCGCACAGAACAGGGAGTCTGTGTCGGTCACTGTACTTGGGGTCTTGTCCTCCTAGTACCGTACGCAACTCCTCGTAGACCCTGGTCTGCATCTGTGAAAATTGAGGTCAGAGAGGAGACAGGCATCACCGGGAGGTAAACCGATGGTTTCATGGTTATTTTTTTGGCGATGGTTCATGCCTCTGGTCTCTGCAAGAGGAAAGCCACAGTCCAGTTGAGCCAGGCTGCCGTGGTCTCCGTGCCCCCAATGAGAAGGTCCACGGTGGCCATGTGGACATGAGTGTCTGTCAGAAGCTGAGGACAAATGCCTGATGACAAGTCTTTCAATACACTAGTACTAAAGATTATAAATTTCCAATTTCAGCTCCGGAATGACTCATATTTCTGAAAA
The DNA here is from genome assembly GCA_036785175.1 of Eupleurogrammus muticus. Lineage (NCBI taxonomy): Eukaryota > Metazoa > Chordata > Actinopteri > Scombriformes > Trichiuridae > Eupleurogrammus > Eupleurogrammus muticus. The sequence goes on from JAYKQN010000026.1 coordinate 4,532,879, forward strand.
TTTTGAGGAGGAAAAATTTAGAGAACTGTAATAACACACTTTCACACCCACTACAAACACTGCTTCTTTATTGGATTAACAAATTGATCCCCACTGGTGATATTTTGGTAGTATTTTTATTACTTACTGCTTCATGTCCTGTGGTGTGATGTTTGTCAATGCCTTGGAGGAGTGAGCCTGTGATGGCACCTTCAGTTTTTTTGTCTTGTGACTGCAGTAACAAAGCAACAGCAGAGGAAAATCCTATTACCATAGAAGGAAGCAGGGTCTCCACATAAACACACCACCACACACTTATAATGGGTCAGAAGAGGTGATTGAGAGAGACAGAGAGTGCAGAGATTGTGGTATTTTTTTTTTACCTTCTATCAATGAAAATTATCATGGTCATGTTTTCAACTGAGAGAAAAACAAACACATTTACTTTTGTGTTTGTTGTTACCGACCTTGTAGTTATTCAGGTGTTTTCCTATGATTTCATCTCTCCTGGCCACCTCTTTTAGGAGACGTGCAAACACAGGATTTGGTAATTTCTTTGAAAAAAAAAGATGAGATAACGTGTGTTTACATTGTAATGATTCTTGTTTGTCTAGACACCCCGTGATCTACGGTCAGGACGGTGAATATTTACTGACTCGGAGCAGTGGAAAGGAGTCCAGGGCAGAAATCCAGGAGGAACCCCACAGACCGACGATCTCATTCAGACAATTGTGCAGCTGCTGCAGTTCTGAAGAACTCTTATCATACTGAGGAACACACAGGTTCATGGAATAAGGCATCTTACCAATGAAATACACTCTGCAGTAACAGATAAGCATGCGTATGTCTACTAAATAGGGGTGACGTAAAACATGACCTTGCCCAGTTGCCAACATATAGCAACCAAGCACTGGTCTGCCACAATTAAGCTAGGAAAACTCTTGTGGAAAGCAGATATTTTTCTCTCTTATATGCTTTGCATGCCCTCAGAGGGTATAAAGTGAGCTGAGGGAAAAAGCAACACTCACTTCTTTACCAAATGCCAAGGTGGTGATCACATTACTGGCTGCCACTGCAAAATCCTCAGAGAGATCTACAGCATTGCCTTGATAGGCCATCAAAACCTGAAGACGATATAGGTCATGTTAAATGTTTTTTTTTTTTATGTGACAATGGAAATAACCCAACATTAGATTTGCTGCCTGCATCAGTGATCATTATTTTTTGGCAGGGCATAAATGGTCTATTATCTGACCTTCTTGTGTTCTGTACCTTTCTCAGCTGCAACGCTTGTCTTTCAATCACATCATGCAAAGACTGTTGGCAGCAACGCTGCAAGGAACTGTGGACAAGACGGCGATGTGCCCTCCATTCCTCAGTGTAATCTCCTAAAGAGATGGAGCATCCTCCCCCAGACACAATATCTCCTGGTACAAGTAAGAAAAGAGACTTTAGTGTCACACAGTCACTATTTTTGCAAAACATGATTGAGAGGTTCACCTGTGTATGAAATTGGTCTCCCAGCAAAGTCAGACCATTTCTTCACAAGTGCTTCTCTTATGACTTCACTACTATTAAGTACCACCATGGCTGAAAAAAAAACACAACATATAGCTGTATACACTCTGGGTCTTGTTATGGTGGCCATCCTGCACCCTATTGTCCACAATAAATTGTTCATTAGCTTGCTATTATCTGAGCATGTGATAAATCAAAATGGTTATAAAGTACACAGATAAATAATGTGACAATTACTTGTGTTTCCACATTTAAGTCTGTAAATTTTTCCATAGCGTTGTGCCAGATTCGTAAGGTGAATTGGCAGATGATCATGTGCCAACTCCATCATGTTGCCTATGAGGAAGAGGCTAGGAGGACCTGGGAGGGAGGGAGATGAGGAATAGGGAAGAAACCGATAGAGACACTGAAGCATAGATTCAACTACTGGTGGAAAAGTAGGAAATGACAAACACAAACAAGGAGAGAATAATACAAAAATCCATTAGATCATATTAAGCTTAAAGATTTGTAGTAATGTCCTGATGATTCAATTATGATTCATTATATTAATTCTCCAAACAACAAATGCATAGTTACCTGTAGATGTATTTCCCTTGTGATCTCTCTGCATGGATTTGTCTTTTTGGCCAGATATGCAAATCAGCAACAACAGTAATACAACTAGAAGTACAGCTCCCACACTGATCAGTGGTATTTCTAATGCCATTTTGCCTCTTCTTTTGCTGTCCCACTGCAGAAAGCTGGTCATCGCACTGCTTGTCCCTTTTATAGTGTTCTCCTCCGTCTCTTAGGACATCAGTTTGATATGCTGTTTGTGTTTTACTAAACTCAAGGATGTCTAAATGTTTAGTTTGGTCAAGATATCTGATGATGAGTTGAATATCACACAAGAGACAGATGGTGATAAACATGGCTGAAGGTTGTGATAATACATTTGACATGACACACAGTCACGCCAGCATTTCTTTATCTTGCAGAGAAAGAGTCCAGTTTTTTTCTTCAAAGGATAATTGATGTTTTGATTCACTTTTACAAAAAGAAAACAACCACACTTCAGACCCACATTAGCCACATTTATTCCAATGGAGTGAGACAGTGCATATTTAATTACAGTAGTAGTGAGGTGGCATACCATGGTGGTGCACAAAAGCATATTAGAATCAAAACAAAACTGCACTGACCTGGGCAGGTCAGACAAAACAGTAGAACAGTAAACAAAAAGTTGCAATAAAAACATTTAATCGCTCTGATGATACTTTTCCAAAAGAAAAAGGACAACAAAACTCTGGAACATATCCTGGGGAATTTAAACACTCATTATTATAGCTCTCAAAACAACTGTACATGCATATTTAGTTGGAATGTGACATGCAGCGACAGTGGGATCCATTCTCATCTGGATATCTGGAGCTCTAAATCTCAGATGTAAGTTCTTGATGTTGGACAGCACATGGAGGCCGAAGTATCCTTAGCCATGAGTTGCAGGAGAGAACCTGGATGGTCTGTACTTCATCTCAGTAAATGGGATGGAGGAGTCTTTGCCTTTCCAGTCTATCCAGACTATTCCCTGTACCAGAACAAACAGAGAAGGTTTTTTCAGTGTGTCATGGCACAGATAAAGATGTTAAACTTCATTAGAGCTAAATCTTACCTGATTATTACTGTTTGTACCATAAAGACCATTGAGGTTGGTCTTGTAGCAGTTCTTGTACCACCAGCCTCCAGAGTAGGCCTTGGCACAGTGGATTCCCAAAGAATCAGGGTCTTTGTCCCGAGCTGAGAACGGGCGACCATTATGGTACCTCATAGAGTCGCCTGACAGAGAAAGGCAATGACATTGAGATCAGAAATGTCATGCATTTGCTGCATGATTAAGCACAGTATAGTTTTGTTCAGTTTTCTAAATTGCACCTGCTGTTCCTGTGTAGCCGGACACTGTGAGAGTATAGAACCTGTCCTCTGAATCAATGGAGAAGTTGGCATAGTGAGCGTAAGCGGTCTCATTCCCAGATCGCATGTCCACTCTCAGACTCACAGGGCCGATACTGGTGAGGTTATGCAGCAGCTCATTTCCTGATGGTGATAGAAAGGAAGAGTACACATTTAGATTTACTGATTGACCCATTGAATGATATTTGCACACATGTGATGAGGACGTACCAAGCCAGAACTCTTCACTGAGGTTCCCAAAGCCAGCACGGTATTCACCCCATGTTCTGTAGAAATCAATCTTTCCATTCATCCTCCTTTGGAACACCTACAAAATGCACAACAGGTTGCTGCATTCAGGAGCTTCTTCAACACGGTTTCTTTCAAATAACATGAGTGTTTCTCACCGTCCAGCCACCTCCATCAGTCTCCATGTCACAGTAGACTCTGACTGCTTGTCCGTCTTTCCCTTGGGGGTAGATGTCCACCTCTCCTGACTGCAGAGCTCCATTCAGCAGCTCCTGAGAGCACTCAGTGGGGAAAGGGAAGCGCACTTTCCCTAAGTGTTAAGAAAAAAGCATTGGTGTAATGATTAACTAATATTTACGGATAACTGACAGAGCAGAGAAGGAGGGGGTTCATGTAGGGGTTTATTGTTGGGATTAGTACATTACCTGTGAGGAATTCTGTGGTGACGATAGATGTGTAGTGTCCGTCTCTCTCGCCTTGCACCAGGACTATATAGCGTGACATTGGCAACAGCCCTGTCAGCCTATATTCTGTGCTGGTGGGATCCAGGATTAACTCCTAATGTATACATGCAAACACACATTGTGTTCATATAGGACAAGCTTGTAAATGGTGGGGAGGCTCTCTTTGTAAATGCTGATGGTAAAGGAACATTTCTCACTTTTGTCTCCTCTCCTGCCACTTGGTAGATCAGTCTGTAGCTGTGATAAACAACGGTGGTAGTTCTCCACACTATCAGCGCAGAGCGAGCACTCACCTCACTGGCTTTAACCACTAAGGGACACAACAATGCACAAGCTTTTAAAACACACTTTAAGGGGAACATGTTTCTGTTATTTTTCATTTGCCTTCAGTTGGAGCCTTCTCTGAATGCTCTGCTCTCCATGTTAATTCTACTTACTACTACTCATAATATAGTCAAATTTTTGCACATGCTCACGATTAGCCTATTTCATAGTCTTTGATCAGATTTTAAACATTTAGACATATTTGAGAAGTTTCAATTTTGAGTAAAACACAGCAAAAAAGAAGTGAAATCATACTACTACTAGAATCTTTAGCCTCTATATTCACTAGAAGTCTGCTGAGGTCAGCCTCTGGAAACTAACATGTGGAGAGGAGCCTTAGAGAGACAGGAATTGAAATGGCCTGCTTCAGAGACTGAACTGAGGGGCTTCATGAAAAGCCAGTGTATGATACTTTCTTTTTTTTAACTCTAAACCAAACAAGGCTATTCCAGTAAAGGAAGACTTGGAGAAAATATTAGACTGTCTGTAGACTGATAGGTGCTTATAAAAAATAGGCAATTCTATTCTTAGAATGGCAAGAATGGTAAACAAGCACAAGCATAACCACTTACTTTATACCCTCTACTCACCATTAGCGGTAGTAAATGTAGTTGAGATGGCTGTACTCTGGAGACTGTCCTTCTGGCTCAGGACTTTGACTGTGTACAGAGTGCCTCTCTGTAGCCCTCTCAACTGGTGCTCCACTGAGTTTCCAGTCAACATCACTGTCACTGTCACATTAGGAGCTGTGACAAAAAGGAACAATAACAACATTTAGCCATTTTTAATACTTAGTCATTAGTCATCAGAGTACCATAATCTAATACTCACTCTTGGAGGATTCATAGCTGATTATGAAGCGGTCTACTTTCCCTAAACTGGGTGTCCATTGCAGCACAGCTTTGGTATCTGTCACATTGACGGCTTGAAGAAGCGTGGGAGGTGCAGGAACTGCAGTCAAAAGACAATTAACAGCGTTTTAATTCTGGTTTTGACCAGTGGTCTAGCTGCACCCAACGGTAAGATTATCTAACCGTGTACCTGTGGTGATGGTTGAGCTGAGGGCGTCACTCTGGGTTCTGCCTTGCATGGAGGTTACAGTGATCATGTAGGTGAATCCGGCAGACAGCTTGGACAGAACAAGGTGTGACTGCTGAGAGCTGATGCTCACAGATCGGCTTTCTCCTGGCAGCAGGGTGCATGACAAAATACAACATTTAAATTCGTCACATACACTGGATAATTAAATATCCACACTGATTTACCGATTCTTTCAAGACATATTATTTGTAATTTAAGTGAAATCATTTTGAGCTGTGCAGCTGTATGTAGGTAGCTTTTGACAGACCTGTGACAATGTGGGTGTATGTGACCCTGAAGCCTGTGAATGAGGTCTTTGGTTTGGACCAGGACACAGTGAGAGAGGACTCTGTTACGTTGCTGAAAACCATATCTGTGGGTGGCTCAGGACCTGAGAAAAACAAGGAGGTATTTATATTCATAAAATTCATTCTTTAATTGTTGTCCATTATTGATGAATGTGGTGCTACTTCTTATTACCCGTAGTTGCAATAACTCTGTGCATCCTTGATCTCCTCTCAGCAGCTGTAGCATATATGTGTAGCACATAGCGTGTGTTTGCCCGAAGGTTACTGAACTCAACAGAGCGCACGCTGCCTGGCACCACCATAGTGATCCTCTTGGTCTCAGCTCTGCTTCTTGCTGCAACGGCCTTATCAGAGGACACAGTCACGTTCCCGCTCTCGCTGTGAACCAGGACATCTGTTGCGTTTTTAGTTGTGGAGGCCTTATCTCCTTCAAGCGCTTCCTCTTCGAACTCTTCATATTCATCTTCGTCGCCCTCTGCTCGAGGCTCTCTTCTGATCACGGTGAAGTTCTTGAACATCCCTTGAGGTGAGGACCACGTTACAGTGAAGCTGTAGGAGGAGATGTTCACAACCTTCACAGAACCTAATCCAGATCCCCCTGTCCTTTTGGTGCTCACCCCAGAGACATGGGTAGCTGTAGCATCGCCAGAAGTTGCTGTGACGGTTGAATTAACTATGTACTGACTTTTCTGTGTAACTTTGCCTTTTCCAATCTTGACAGCTTCTGTGTTTCTGCTGTCAACAGGCTGCACAGTATCTACTTTGATCTTCTTAACATGCTTTTGTCCAGAGGATTGAGTAGCATTCTTTTCTGCCAGTGTGGATTGTTCTATGCTTTCCTTCACTGTTCTGGTTTTGTTTGTTGCCCTAACCTTGGAGAGAAGAGTTATAATTTTAGCCGTTCCATTGGATTTCTTTACATTACTCTGAGTTAAGTTAGTGTGAGGTTCATCTTTCAGTTGGTCAGATTTAGGAAATGATTTGCTGGCAGTTCCCTCTTTAACAAGCTTGGGGTCATTTTTTTGGAGGACCTTTGTTTTGCCTTTGCGGGCCTCCTCTTGCTTTCTTCCTTCATGTTTCAGAAGAACCTGACCGACAGTGGGGCGAATGATCTTGGTGGGACTTAAAGAATCTTTAATAGTTATTTTCTTAAGAGAAGCGTCAAGTTTTGCTTGTGTTTTCACAAGACCTGCTTTAGCAATAGTGGCTACTTTGGGCTTAGCGTCCGTCTCTTTAGCTTGAATCCCCTTCTTCTGATCCTTCTTCTCAAAGAGTGCGTGCTCTACTTTGTTTTCCTTGACATTGCTGTCTTTGTTCACCTTTCCTTTGGCAGGCCCTGAAATAGCAGTGTGGTAGGATCAAAATATGTATGACATATTTGTCAAAGGGAAAATAAAATAAACATTTTATTAGAAATGTGTATCCGTTATGTCACCATATCTACCAGTGAAGAATCTCACTTACTTTTAATACAGTCCGCTCCTTGGGCACACTTGCTGCAGTCTGGACCCAGGAATCCTTTCTGACAGACACATTTCCCTTTCTCACATTCCCCGTTGCCACTACAGTCATTTGGACAATTTGCAGAACAAGGACCTGGGCAGAAACAAAAAATAATCACAATGATTAAATCCACATTTTGAATACGTTGTGTCAAGTATGATAAAAAAATGCAGTAGACGACAAAATATGTAGAATACGATTACAGAAAATGGACCGTACATTTCTCTTTCAGAGATAACATCTCTCTCTCCAGTCGGGCCACGCGTCCTTTCAGTGCAGCCATCTCAGACTCACAGTTCCCGGTGCAGCCACCAGGCAACAGACTAATCTTGTGCGTCATCACCAGAGGAGTGCCAGGCTTCAACTTCAGCTCCTGGTCCTTCGTGCCGCTCGACTCGCAGCCATCGGTGATGACCACCTTGATCGGCTGTGTGGGGGCAGGCTTTTCCTTGGTGCTGATGGGAGCAGTCTGATTACTGGAGGCTGTGACCTTATCTTTGTCAGCTGCAGGACCACTAGCTGTAGTGGCCTTTACTGGTGTTGACGGATTTTGAACTACAGGCTTGTCTTTGGAGTTCTTCGCATCACTGATGGCGGGGGGTTTAACTACAGCAGTCTGATTGGCGGCCGCTGTGAGCTTGTTTTTGGTGGTTTTAGCACCACCGGCAGGTGCAGACTTCATGGATGTTGACTGAATGACGGCGGGGGCAGGCTTGTCTCTGGCTGTCTTCCCATCATTGGTTGAAGGAGATTTGATTGAAACAGTTTGATTAACTGCTGCCTGGAGTTTGTCTTTGGTAGTTTTGTTGCCACCAGCTGAAGCAGACTTTGTGGATGTTGGCTGGACATTTGGAGCTCCAGTGGGGGCGGGCTTGTCTTTTGTGGCCTTAACGTCGCTGACTGACGGAGTTTTAGCTAATACAGTCTGATTAACTGAAGTTGTGTGCTTGTCTTTGGTGGTCACAGTGCCACTGGCTGTAGTAGCCTTTACGGGGGTAGATGGAGTGGTTTGAATTACCGTGGAGCTGGGTTTGCTTTTGGCGGTAACTACAGGGTTGACTGCTGTAAGTTTTTGGTTGGCAGCTGCAGTGGGTAAAGTTGTCTGATTGACTGTGTTTGGTTTAAGGGAGGGGCGAATGGTCTTGACAAAGGTGCCGCTGGTTTTTGGTTTCGCGGGGGTTAAAACGGCATTGGGTTTGGTCATGTCGCTTCCTGTGGAGTTTCTCCTCTCATTGGTTGTGGTTTGAGAAGAGGCGAACGGGCTGAGGAGGAGGAGAAGTCCTAGAGTAAACAACATTTTGAGCCAACAGCAGTAGCCAGCCTCTGGAGGATCTGTATGTATGTTACTGTGAGATGAAGAACTCCTTCCTCTATACTACAGAAGCCAGTTGTAAAGGGGGGTTTGCCAGGGTTTACCTAGAAATAAAAAAAAAATGAAAGGTTGAATTATGACTCAGTTTAATGCATAAGACGTCATGCCAAGTAATTTTATAACTTAATTTTAATCCCAAAAAGCACTTTGCTGGGAATGCTCTTTTCTCACATTGGCCAGCTTCTCATTCACAGAGTTTCCATTCACACCTTGACGCTGGCTTCTAGAAGTTTTTAAAGTAACATTAGAGCAATTTCATGTGTGCAATGCCATAATCAAAAATTACATGACAGCATTCCATTCTATTTTGAAACCTCACACAGATTACCTTTTAATTATATTTAATTACACACCTTGTGAGACTTTCAAAAATACTTAAAGATACTGTTGTAATCTGATATTCAGAAAGGTTCAATAAATAAAATCATACATAAAATTCTCTTTGGGATTTGCATTTCTTAAAATTTTACATTCCTCACATCGTCACTTTAATATGGCACACATTTTATCTGAATACCACTGCAGGGAAACAAACATTTAAATTTCATTATAAACTCTTTTTTATCAGTTTTTACTAATATGCTATCTCCAACGGAGGATCTGCCGAATATGAGTTAAAAAATGCAGCAGTGTTCTAATCGGTTATAATGGTCAATTCAGTGGCTTGCCAAACCAAGTAAAAATCTAAATAAGCTGGTTTTAGACAGGAAGGAAGAAGGTCACCTGAGCGGCAAGCCGGAGAGACAACACAGAGAGCTAACAGAGCTTCACTGTATAGAACTGTGGGACACTGTATGTCTTTCACTATACAGAAGCTTACATAATAAAAATACATTACTCTGCACTCACAGCACTAAAAGAAATATGTCAGGCCTTGGCTTTTAATCTGTAGGAAATCAAATAAATCATGCAGAGGTTATACACATTATGATGCCTTACTACACATCAGGCTAACATTAATTGCACAAATTAATTAATTAATTGGCTGCATTAAAGTAGGTAACCAATACTTCTAAAGAGAAACTAGTCCTTCCAATACAATGTCACTTTTATTAGTGAAAAACGATTTAAATGCAGACCAGATATGTTAATTTAAACGTGCCACCCAAATACCAGGTTAACAATGCATGCACACAGTTACATATCATGTTCACATTTTACAGAAAGTGTAAGTACAGGTACTTATTTAAAATAAAGAGAATATAAATAGCTACACTCTGTCATGGCATTATGTGAATGATTATGATTATGTGGATGTGAAGCAATACTTAGTAGCCATTAAAGGCAAGTTTATAGGTCTATCCATTCAAATGAGTGCAGTTACCACTCTAGTATAAAAGAAAAATGAACTTACCAGAATAAAGAATTTGTTCTTGGCTTTATGTCTTTCTTTGTGTTGCTTCCTCCATTTGATAGGAAAAGCTCACATAGACTTGCAGGGTATGATCTAGGAGGAAAGGGGTGAGAGAAAGGACCGCCACTAGAAAGGAGGAGAGTGATAAAGTCCGCTCCTACTTAAGGACCCCCACCCCTCTCTCTCCTCCACCCCTAGTGGTCCCACTCTCTCAACCACCATGGAAAATATTTGTACTGGACTTATAAAAAGAGTGGTATTTTCAAACAGATTTGTGTATTAAATATGATCAAACGCTCTCTGGTGTTCTGTTACATGCAGAAAACACATTTTTGTTGTTCTCATTGATGTAGGTTTAGGAATATTTGGAGTTATTTGCTCCCCAGTTGAATAAATAGTATTTTTAATGTAATATATAGTGTGATAAGACTTAAGTCAATATGTACAATTGTCAGTTTGCCCCTGAAACTGCAGTACATACAGTTCTCAACCTGTAAATAGCTGAATATACGGTCGTGCATGTTTTAGCTCTGCGTCGCTCATGACAGATATTTAAGTGTCTGTTTTTTGTAACTTGACTTCTTCCAGACATTGCTAACACCTATACACAGCCTCTGATTGAATAAAGCCCTGGTCTGAGAATCATGATTCAGCTGGAATACATAGGTATAACACTGCAGGTATTCACCACTGACTCTGGGGGACAGGAACCTCTCGCTATATGAATTGGCTGTTTGTTGGAAGTAATGAGATGTAACTATGTGGGAGTTATGTAAGTGACCAAATATCCACCAGATTTAAGGAATGCTCTGTGAAGGCACTGTGTCTCTGACCAAATGGCCACCCACCATCCCACCTTTTGTAAACCACATGAAGACAAGTATACCGAGCATTCAGAGCAAACGCTATATAGCATAAGTGACATTTTCCTAATTCTGCAGGAAAGCAAAAACAAAAGTGCAGTTTTTCATATTTCCAAAAAATGTAAACGTCATTAATTTTTAAAAAAGCTGTTAAGTGAGGAAAGCATTAAAATCAATGGGTACTTAAAAACCTCTCACATTTTTATATCATCATTTATTTTTTTAGGGAACTACCTTAGTAGCAGTGGTTTTGGTGTAATCACCCAGAAAAGCCACAGTTCCTTTTTTTTGACATTAATTTCAAACTTGGCTCTAATAAATTCCCGTCTACAATTAAGATATGAATATAGAACTATTTAGACTAATTCATATATTAATATTGTATATATTCTTGTGATCAAATAGTTTGGCTACTAATACAAAGAACAAGTAAACCCATATTACATAACTGCAGTATAATTCTGGCTAATGCTGAAGAAGCAGTTCTCTCATGTTCTACTGAGTTACATATACTCACTCTATAGATGCACTGTGTGTATACGCACCCACAATTTAAAAATATATTTACCAGTAAATATTTCAGATGAAAATGCTTTAAGCTCACAAGGGCTTCTTGGCAAGTACACCATGTTCTTATACTGATAAACTAAGCCACAGTATACTACAGCAAGCTGTGTGAATGTGAATGAAGCTAATGGCCTAAATTAATTCTAAGTGTTGCAACAATAGAGTATTAGTAAAGTATTGGCAAAAAAATAAATAAAATGATGAAGATCAGCTCCAACAAAAGAAACTCACATAGAGCAATGACACGAACAATGATATGAATCTCTAAAAGTAAAAACACCAATCAACTATAACAACAAGGCAAACTCTACAGTAACCCACATAAATATTTATTAACAGGCTTTATATGCAAATGTATACCATTGACTTGCTTTGTGCAAATACCAAGTATCTTTGCAAGCCCTCACATGCATGCATGTATACACATCCATTTTTTTATGTTACACATTTATTATGACTTGTAACCAGCCAAAGGAGAGAAACGTGTAATTCAAGTGCCCATTAAGAATGATGATGTTTGTTATGATATTTCTTCAAAAACTGGCCTACTGCTTTCCTGGTCTTCAAGAAAATCAAATCACCTTGATATTAAAATAAAAAACGGGAGTGATTGTCAGTGTGGCGTGGACTCCTGAGTGGGTGGTCCCACTCCATCAGTACCTCCATCTGGCGGCGGCCTCCAGGAAAAGCTCCGCCTTCGCTCTTCTCCGCTCCGCGCCGTTACGGTAGACCACCCTCAAACCGCTGACCCTGTCTTGGCCCTTTGGAAAAAAATGGCTACAGACACACCTTCGACAGCTACTGCACACCTGACAAAACACATATGGTCACATAAACTCCTCTGCCAATTTCATAAGTTGCTGCCCAAGCATATTTGACGTGTCAGAGTAGGTGCATACAGTATGTACACATGCGATATGTGTGTTGTGGCAATCCACAGGCCTAATGGAGCATAAATCTACCTTTCTGTGTGTACTTTCAGTTTGCTTTGTTGAGAGGAATACTTGTATTTGTATTGTGTTGCCTAAAAACTCTAGGTGCTGAAATGTAATGTGTAAAAAAAAATGCCCTTGACAAATGATGTATTGTGGTGCTACTCGTAAGCAACTCGTCCGTGCTTGGTCACGACATGTCATTGATTACTCTGAGCAGGCTGCACTTTTTAAAATGTGTTGTTGCTGTTGGCGACTTAGGGTGCGTGATCCAGAGATGAAAATATGCCATGCTGGAGTCTGCGTATTTATTTATGCTTTATTGATTCAAATTTAATGAAATGTCTAATGGCAAAAGGCTGAAACAGTGCAGGCATTGATCCGGCTGTGATTGAAGTGATGGTCAGTTCTCCTGTGTTGCTTACATTGGACCCGGCCTCAGAGATTAGAATAATATAAGCGAATAAGCCCTCGCTTGTTCCTCGCCCCTCCACCCGTACCCCCTCCCCCTCCTGCTGCACTGCGCCCTCCGACCACCTCTCTCTCCGTTACCTGTCTCTGCAGCTGCACCTCAAGAACTTTTTAAATCACACAACCGCACTTGAGATGTTCTGCAGCATTTTTTTTTTCCAAAGGAACAACACTTTTTTTGAGCCAATTAACTGCCATTGTCCTAATGAGATGATTAATCCAAATTCTGTCACTGTGTAACCCTCCCGGGAGCAAATGAGCTGCTCTTATCTGTGGACTTCTTTAGCATTTTAATGTGTATTCACCGCGCCAACCCAGAAACCACTCCCCGGCTCCCTTCTTCTCCACCTACCAGATGTTAAGCAAGGAGGGGGGTAACCTTGAGGGGGGGTTGCGTTGAGCACAGAGACCCTTCTCAGGTCCTTTACTGCCAGTAAGAGGGGAAAAAAACACCGTAAAATAAATATATTCCGCGGGAAAGCTAAATCAAACCAGCGCACCAAACTGAATCACGCTATTTGGAAGGACATGAAAGAGCGAATGTTTGTGGATACTTCTTTCTCTGTTACTGAGTTCAGTTCCAACTCAAGTAATTATCTTCAAGTATGCACCTAGTCGATGCTGCAAACAACTACAGACACTCAGACACTTGCTAGATGTATTTTTTATTTAAATGCAAACAGCTGTATTGACTATTCAGAAATGGTTAATAATTAAACATTGTCAGTGGTGGAAACTAAGTTAGTACTTTACCAGAAGTACAAATAGTAGGTACTTCTACTTCACTTAAGTATTTCCATTTAATGCTACTTTATACCACCCCACAACGTTTACCTGACAGCGTTAATTAGTTCTCAAATGCAGATTTGGCACAAAGAATAATCTAAAAAGCTGTGGTGTCCAACTATTTTGTTATTATATCTTAAAAAAGTAGTGCATATATATATATAGAGCTATGACGACGAACAACTTTTCACACACTTGCTAATAGTTCATAGATAACTTGGGTAATGGTTTTGCACTGAAATGAAAATGAATGTTAAATGAAACTGAGATGAACACGAGAGTGGCAGGCTGTTTCACTCTGTGCAGCCATTCAACTTGTACTCATTTATGAAATTGTTGAATTTATTGCAGCGTTGTTGGCATTTTTTCTCGACCCAGGTGTTCGACTCCAGCAGATACTGCATCCTGCACAAAAGAGGAAGATCGTGAGCAGACCGAGAATCAAACTGTAAAATGATGGCTTCATTCCTATCAGTGAGTATACTTACGCTCCATCGGAGTCTTTTGTGGTGCCATCTTTGCCCATGATGAGATATTGTGCTCCCTGGTCTAACTTTGCTTTGCAATGAAGCCTCTTAGCGAACACTCGAACAGAATTTTCAGTCACTGTCAAGTCTCCATCTGGTAGACCGAGAATAGTCATCATGTTAACGGTATTAACATAAATGTAGGTGGATGTATTCAATACTTACTTGATCTAAGTACTTCGGTCACTTTAGTTTTATACAGCTCAAAGTTGCTCTTCGTAGATTTATCAAGAACTTCAACTAGATATGCTGAAATACAGACAACAATTAATTCATTATTAATTCATTTGAAACTGTTTTACTAAAAGAATTAATTTTTTTTTAATTCCAGTTAATAGTATATACTGTCTTGTGCAGCACTGACCGTAATCAACTGTTGGGAAGAAGCAAGCATGTTCTTGACGGAAATTCTTTTTATTAGTTCGACTTTTGTCGACGTCCGATGTCCTTTGTACTTTATGACAAGGTCCTTAAGGAAAGATGAACATAAAGCAATTAACATAACTCAAGGATAGAGCTAAATGTATACAGATGTCTGAGAGTATGAGTGTTAAAGTAATGGCCTACTTTCTGCACATTGGCACACATCCTCTGAACACAGTGTGGAGACCAAGTTGCTTCTTTTGGGGGCAGAGTAGGACACAGCACACCTTCTTTCTGCAAGCGAACCGCAATTTGTCTGTGACTTCCTGTTATTTTATTTTAATTTACAAAGAGGACCCTTCTACCTTGACAAAAATAAGCAGGGGCTATTAAATAAAAGGCTTACCTGGTTCATAAAAATCATAGAACACAGCTTGCGAAGGCTGCAGAAGGCCGACTGGCACACTCTGTATAGCATCAAACTGAATATTTTCGTTTGGTTTAAGGAGCTGGAGTGAGAGAAGAATTTGTTCAGCACTGGTTATGAAATTTGTTCATGCATGTGATCAGAGTTCAGCCTTACCTGATTGAAGTAGAGCAATACTCTTTCATTGTAGATTTCATAATGAGCGATGTAGAGTTCAGGTTTCATTTTTAGCTGTGAAGAGACACAATTTGTCAGCATAGTTCTTTTGTTAAAAAAAGTGTTTACTTTATTATGTCTGCAGTGTTACTGTCCTAATCCATCTAAATTATGAAGCAGGTGATTTTGTATACTTTTCTTATTTATCTCAAGCGCACCACAAAGAATTGTATTTATACCTAAAGTCTGATTTATCTCAATCTTTTATAAACCTTTTTTTTTTCTTTATCATGTTCCAAATGTTCCTTTGCCACAAAACAAATGGTTATTTGGTTAATTTAGCTTCAAAACAGTAATATCATTTTCAGTCACCAGAGAGTAGTTCTGCATAAGGGAGGTAAGGATCCAGAAAAAATGTTGAAAATTGACAGTCAAATCCTTTAATAAACCGTTTTCCTAATTATGTTGGAGAGGAAGTCTGCAACCATACAAAGTAAGTGCTTGTCAAAGGGCTGAGCAGTAAAAACAAACTCTCCACCCCAGAGATATGAAGCCTGTGTCTGATAATTTCCGTAACATGCTGAAAATGATTATCTGTCTAAGATTGTTTTTCACTGTGTGACTGTTCAGAATGCCTTTCAATAGGGTTGGGCAACAGATTGAACAAAGTAGGTCATTCAGAGAAGCTTTCGTCCACATTTGACAGTGTTTGGATGTTACTTGACAAATATGCACTTTGAGAGTGCAAATTTGATGTTTACGGGCGTGTAGGTTCTACTTTTATCCTTGAACCAGACAAGTTGAAATTTGTTTCATCGAGATGATTCAACTGCATGTCCGTCCAAGAGGTGCTCCACCTCCTATTTTCTATATTGGGAAAATTAATGGGACTTAATTGAATGAAATGACAAAGCAACAACAGAGACAAAGTAGAGAGAGCTACTAACCCTTTCCAGGTCCTCTTTTACCACCTCAAATCCACTCAGAAGTGTGATGTCAGCAATGGCCATTCCTGTGAGGTTCCTGGTTGGGCTGTGACTACACAGGAAAACAATTAAAAAACACACACACATTTTTGCAACTGAATGCCAGTGCATCACATATTGTGAAGTAATTAGTCGATGTTCTCCAGTTTCAGTTTTCCAAGCAAGAGCAGGAGGGTTGTGTAGATGCTCAATGCTTTGCTTCATGGAGCTGGATAATCCGGTAACACCATTTCATTTTGTACTGTACACACAGAGCCTTTACTGGTGTTCAACTAGACATTTTACCAAAAGTTTGTCCTGTGATGTCAAACAATGATCATTTTAACCCAAACCATGTTTTTTTCTTCTAACCCAAGTTTTTGGTTAACATTGCTGTTAAGCCATAAAACAGTAATTGGCATATATAACATATATAAAAAAACAAAAACAACATTGCTATGATTTGTATGAAATGTTGACATTCAGTGTATATGCAAAAATATAAACTGTCAATAATTCCATCTGGGATGCATTGTCACAAAAAAAGTCAATAAGAAACTAATGAGATGAGTCGCATTCAACTAACCTGACGTAGACTTTGTAGGTGACTTTCTTGTCCGAGTCTGTCCTTGTATCAGCATCTCTCCTGTTTCGGGTGTGAGCATCAGGCGACTCCATCGCCGACTCGGTCACTTCACCATCATCATAATAATCATAGTTTTCTATGATCGTATCTGGAGGAACAGCATATAATGTAAGTGTAGGTTTAGTCGGTACTATGCGTGGTTTAGATTTATTACCAGTGATTAAAGCTCACCAGTGTACTTCACCTTCCCCTCCACTATGACTTTGATAGACAGGTCGTCACAGTGGTCTTTGTGGTCCAGTAGATGGAAAACCTTCATGACCTGCAAAAATAGACGGGTGTTTACTGTAAATTGTGGATGAAAGCTCTCTTCGGCCTTTACACAGACATTAAACACACTTACTTTTATCTTGATGTCCCCCTTTCCTGTCATCTGCATTGTAATGGTCTTCCCTGCAAATTTCTGGGACAAAAGACACGTAAGAATCAAGTAATCTAACAATGACTTTAAATATTCAAAGGTGAATTTAGGCGTTATCGTAAAAGTGCTCTCTGGTACCCTGAGGTCTTTTTCCACCTTCTCCTTGTTATCTTTCAGCTCCAGGTGTCATGTCTCGTCGTAAATGTTAAGTTGTCACTCGTGTTGTCTTGTCCTGCACTTCCTGTTTTATTGTGAAATGACCCTTCCCTCTTGTTTCAGGCACCTTTGCTTCCTGCCCTTGTGTGTTTCCCGCCACAGTGATTGCCTTCCCCTGCCCTGATTGTTTCCACCTGTGCCCTGTTACCTCTCCTATATATTGTCTGTGTCTCCCCTTGTCCTGTGCCAGTTCGTCACGTCCCATGTGTCAGAGCCAGCGCCCAGCTCCAAGTACTACCAGGTTTTGTTCTCTCATGCTCAAGTTCCCAGTCTTGTTTTGTCGGCCTTTGCCTCGTTATTTTTCCTCGTAAGAGTGACCTTTTGTTTATTCCTCGTAAGAGTGATTTTTTTGTTTATTCCTCGTAAGAGTGATTTTTTGTTTATTCCTCGTAAGGGTGATTTTTTGTTTATTCCTCATAAGAGTGATTTTTTGTTTATTCCTCGTAAGAGTGATTTTTTGTTTATTCCTCGTAAGAGTGATTTTTTGTTTATTCCTCGTAAGAGTGATTTTTTGTTCATTCCTCGTCAGAGTGAATCTTTTGTACGGAACCATAATAAAGACCTTTTCTTTGATCGATCCGTGAAGAGTCGTGCATTTGGGTTCAGCCTCCGGCCCCGCCTTGTGTCAGTACGAACTGGCCAGCCATGAACCCAGCCGACTCCAACCAGCTGACCACAGCGGTCCACTCCCAGGAAGCACGACTAACGAGGCAGGAGGAACACCTGACCTCCCTTGCCCGAGGGTTGCAAGGGTTGGCCCACAGCCAGGACAGTTTTCAGGCAGCCATGACCACGGAGATGAGGGAGTTAGCCCTGCAGATCAAGCAGGCCCTTCCTCGATCACAGCCTGAACCTTCTCCACCCCCGAACTCTTCCGCTACTCCTGCTTCACCTGGATCACCTTCAGCCTCGCTCCGGCTAGCCCCGCCAGAGAAGTTCTCCGGAGAAGGTGACACCTGTAGATCGTTTATCGTGCAATGTGAGCTACACTATGAACTCCAGCACTCAGCTTTCCCGACAGACTCAGCCAAGGTGGCTTTTATGATTTCCCACCTTACGGGACGAGCGGCGGCATGGGCGACCGCAGAGTGGGCTCGAGGAGCGTCGATTTGCTCCTCCATAGATTCTTTTAAAGACTCCTTAAGGAAGGTCTTCGACCGTACAGTACCAGGGAGGGAGGCGGCAAGAGAGCTCAGTACGATAAAGCAAGGCAGTCGCACGGTGGCCGACTACGCCATCCGCTTTCGCACCATAGCTGCCGACAGCGAGTGGAACGAAGCGGCCCTACGGGACACGTTTTTGACGGGGCTCGCTGCCTCCGTTCGGAGCCTACTAATCCCCCTGGATTTACCCACAGACCTGGACTCCCTCATCGCCCTAGCCATCCGGACGGGCAATCGGCTGAGGGACTGGGAGAGGGAGACCGGGACACCTTCTCACCACCGGATAGCTGCTCAACCCGCCACGCTGTCACATTTTTCTCCACAGGTTGCAGCACCCCCAGAGCCCAGGGAGAAGCCGATGCAGTTGGGGCGGGCAAGGCTGTCCAGAGAGGAGCGACGGCGCCGGTTACTGGAGGGCAGATGTTTTTACTGTGGAGAGACTGGACATCTGCTGGCTGCATGTCCGGTGAAAGGTGGGCGCCCAGCAGGGAGAGGAGGCACTCGGGGGCGACAGCTGTCTACGCCAGAAACTCCCCCCCGCGCACTGACGACTGTCCAGGTAACCCTGACGGGTCGCACTAATTCAGTAGGGGCTCTAATTGATTCAGGGGCTGACGAAAGCCTGTTAGACTGGGATTTGGCCCGCAAGTGGCAAGTCAAGACTGAATTGCTATCCCAGCCTCTGGAAGCCACTGCCCTTGATGGCCGTTTTATTTCTAGAATAACCCATAAGACTGAACCACTCCATGTTCAGGTTGGCGACCACCATGAACAGATGTCTTTTTACCTTTTTAACTCTGCTCGGCACCCAATGGTTCTCGGATACCCATGGCTGTCTAGGCACAACCCCCATGTTAAGTGGGAGACCGGAATTATCACAGCCTGGGGAGAGAATTGTGTGGAGAACTGTTTAGCCGCGGGTCAGAGACGGGCAATAGGTCAGGTCTATACTAGAGGGGCAGACCCATCTCCTGGGGAAGAACCAGACCTAGCAACTGTACCCGTGGACTACCATGACTTGGGGGAGGTATTCAGCAAAAGCAAGGCTGCGTCCTTGCCTCCCCACAGACCGTATGACTGTGCCATTGACTTAATTCCAGGTGCTCCGATTCCTAAGGGGAGACTTTATGCCATTTCGGGTCCCGAGAAAAAGGCCATGAAGGAGTATATTGACACCTCACTCAAGGCGGGCCTTATTCGTCCCTCGTCATCTCCTGCGGGAGCCGGTTTCTTTTTTGTGGGGAAGAAAGACGGCTCGCTCCGTCCCTGCATAGACTATAGCCCCCTTAATGCCATTACGGTTAAGAACCGCTACCCTCTGCCCCTTATGGCCTCCGCGTTTGAACAGCTTCAGTCAGCAAAGATATTCACGAAGCTAGACTTAAGAAACGCTTACCACCTGGTTCGGATTAGAGAGGGGGATGAGTGGAAGACTGGGTTTAACACACCATCAGGGCACTATGAATACCTAGTCATGCCATTTGGACTTGCCAACGCCCCTGCAGTATTTCAGGCTTTTATTAATGATGTCCTCCGTGAATTTTTGAATTTGTTTGTGTTTGTGTACTTGGACGACATTTTGATCTTTTCCCCTGATCAGCATACTCATGTCCATCATGTCAGACTGGTTCTCCAGCGCCTGCTGGAGAACCAGCTATATGTTAAAGCAGAAAAATGCGATTTCCATGCCGATACAGTATCATTCCTTGGCTTTATTGTAGCCTCGGGACAGATACAGATGGACCCGGCTAAAGTTAGCGCTGTGGCTCAATGGCCAACTCCTGATAGCCGCAAGAAGGTTCAGCAATTTCTGGGGTTTGCTAACTTCTATAGGCGGTTCATCAGAAACTTCAGCGCAATAGCGGCACCACTCCATGCATTAACATCTCCTCTGACACCCTTCCAGTGGTCCCCTGAGGCCGACCAGGCATTCAGGAGGCTGATTGCCATGTTCACGACAGCACCCATCCTCACAATGCCTGACCCAAATCGTCAGTTCGTGGTGGAGGTGGATGCCTCCAGTGAAGGAGTGGGGGCTGTTTTATCGCAGCGGTCAGAGAAGGACCAGAAGATGCACCCCTGCGCCTATCTTTCCAGGCGGCTCTCATCAGCTGAGCGCAACTACGACGTCGGGAATCGGGAGCTGCTGGCGGTGAAGGTGGCCCTGGAGGAGTGGCGACATTGGCTGGAGGGAGCTCAACAACCATTCCTCGTCTGGACGGACCACAAGAACCTAGAGTATATTAGGAAGGCTAAACGCCTAAACGCACGTCAAGCTAGATGGACACTGTTTTTTAACCGTTTTGATTTCGTCTTGTCCTACAGGCCGGGGTCCAAGAACACCAAGCCAGACGCCCTCTCTCGCCTTTATGACCCCGAGTCTGTTGCCAAGGTCCCCGAGCCCATCCTGCCACTGAAACGTGTGGTAGGAGCGGTGAATTGGCAGATAGAAGCTGAGGTGAAGCAGGCCAATGGTGAGAGCCCGCCACCTAGTGGTTGCCCAGCCAATCGGCTGTTTGTCCCAGCGCCCCTGCGACCTCAGGTGATTCATTGGGCTCACACCTCCCTGCTTACCTGCCACCCAGGGGTGAGCCGTACTATGTTTGTCGTCAGGCAACGCTTCTGGTGGCCTGCCATGGAACAGGATGTCCGGGAGTATGTGGAGGCCTGTCACGTCTGCGCCCAAAACAAGTCATCCTCGAGACCTCAGATGGGATTGCTCCATCCCCTCCCAGTTCCCAGTCGGCCCTGGTCGGACATTTCACTGGACTTTGTTACGGGACTTCCCTCATCTGAAGGTAACACCACTGTATTGACAGTGGTGGACCGTTTTTCCAAGTTGGTGCATTTCATTGCCTTGCCTAAGTTGCCGTCAGCCAAGGAGACGGCGGAGATAATGCTAACTCATGTTTTTCGCCTACATGGCCTCCCTAGAGACATAGTGTCCGACCGGGGCCCGCAGTTTGTATCACGGTTCTGGTCTGAGTTCTGTGCGCTGATTGGGGCCACAGTTAGCCTCACGTCGGGGTACCACCCCGAGTCCAATGGACAGACTGAACGCCTCAACCAGGAGTTGGAGACTTGCCTCCGCTGCCTCATCTCCCAGAACCCTGCAACCTGGAGTAAGCACCTGGCTTGGGTCGAGTATGCCCACAACTCCCTCCCCACCGCAGCCACCGGTCTGACACCATTCCAAGGCGCCTACGGCTACCAACCTCCTCTGTTTCCTGACACAGAGAAGGAGGTAGCGGTGCCGTCGGCGCATGCCCTAGTTCGTCGTTGCCGGCGGGTCTGGGCAGCAGCCCGCAGGGCCCTCCTGCGAACCTCGGCCCGGATGAAGAGGGCTGCTGATCGGAGGCGCTGCCCAGCGCCCGTCTACAAGCCTGGCCAGAAAGTCTGGCTATCCACCAGGGATCTGCCCCTCCACGTAGAGTCCAGGAAGCTGGCTCCCAGGTTTGTTGGTCCTTTCCCTGTTGAAAAAATGATTAACCCTGCTGCTGTTCGTCTTCGTCTCCCCAGATCCCTCAGGGTCCATCCCACTTTCCACGTGGGGAGACTGAAACCAGTTAAGGATAGCCCCATGGTCCCTCCTGCCAAGCCCCCACCACCCCCCCGAATGATTGACGGCGGTCCAGTATACACAGTTAAGCAGCTACTGGCAGTCCGGAACAGAGGCAGAGGACGCCAGTTCCTGGTTGACTGGGAGGGCTACGGTCCGGAGGAGCGCTCCTGGATACCCTCCAGATTTATTGAGGACCCGGGCCTCATAGATGACTTTTACCGCCGCCATCCTCAGGAGCCTGGGCCGTCTGGTGCCGTCCCTAGAAGGGGGGGTACTGTCATGTCTCGTCGTAAATGTTAAGTTGTCACTCGTGTTGTCTTGTCCTGCACTTCCTGTTTTATTGTGAAATGACCCTTCCCTCTTGTTTCAGGCACCTTTGCTTCCTGCCCTTGTGTGTTTCCCGCCACAGTGATTGCCTTCCCCTGCCCTGATTGTTTCCACCTGTGCCCTGTTACCTCTCCTATATATTGTCTGTGTCTCCCCTTGTCCTGTGCCAGTTCGTCACGTCCCATGTGTCAGAGCCAGCGCCCAGCTCCAAGTACTACCAGGTTTTGTTCTCTCATGCTCAAGTTCCCAGTCTTGTTTTGTCGGCCTTTGCCTCGTTATTTTTCCTCGTAAGAGTGACCTTTTGTTTATTCCTCGTAAGAGTGATTTTTTTGTTTATTCCTCGTAAGAGTGATTTTTTGTTTATTCCTCGTAAGGGTGATTTTTTGTTTATTCCTCGTAAGAGTGATTTTTTGTTTATTCCTCGTAAGAGTGATTTTTTGTTTATTCCTCGTAAGAGTGATTTTTTGTTTATTCCTCGTAAGAGTGATTTTTTGTTTATTCCTCGTAAGAGTGATTTTTTGTTCATTCCTCGTCAGAGTGAATCTTTTGTACGGAACCATAATAAAGACCTTTTCTTTGATCGATCCGTGAAGAGTCGTGCATTTGGGTTCAGCCTCCGGCCCCGCCTTGTGTCACCAGGTCTACCACATCAGTCTTTCCTGGGACTGTGAACTCTGCCTTTACATTCGGTTCAGGATTGGGGGGCTTCTTTAGGTCGTACTCAGCGAGGGCTTCCAATGCCATGGTGGTGTCCTGGACACGATGATAAAACATTAGTAACATGTTTAATATCTCTGCAATGACAGTTGATCTGGGCCACCCAGATTAATATATGGAGGTGATTCAAGCAAGTTTGAAATCTAGCAGCCCGGTCACCTGTGTTGATCTGTAGCCTCCAAAATAGTTTTCCTGGGTGGTTATCCAGCAGGCTATTTTGTCTGCCCACTCGATGTTCCCAAGTGCCACTGCAGTCAGGAGGGCATAGGCTGTAGTCTCCACTGTAATGGCGTCTGCTTTGTCTTTTTCCTGTGTGCTGGCATCATGTGTCCACACATAACAGTCATTCTTTCCTGTAGTAAGTAAGAAACAGCGACAAATGTCACACATTGCGAACAAGAGCATCTGTGACATATCCATTCGTACTTCACATTGTGATCACAATGAGTATGTTTGCTCCTAGTTTTGGATATCTACCACTTTAATATCTCTTGGTGTTATCAATTATGAGAAAACCCTTTCTCAAGAGATCAAGTGAAACTAGAGACATCAAACTTTTGTTTTTCATTCATTCATTTATATAATAGACTTTAGGCAGCATATCTGCATGAAGAGTGTTATACAAACAAAGTTATTGATTTGATTTGACATGCCTTTACTAGCAATTCCTTGAAGTTTCGTCCAGACAAAGTCGCGATTGGTTCCTTCTGGGAGGCACACTGAGAGGCAGTAGGCTGCAATGGCCACGGCATAAGGATGACTAAGCTGCTCGAAGTGTGACCGGAGATATGTTGTTGACTTGAAAATGCTTGCTTCCTGGTAGAAAATGCACATGCATTAGCATGCAGGTCCACATTATATTGAAATATGTTAAAAAATAAATTGAGCTACATCAGCATGCTGAACATTTCTTAATTGGTGGCAGGTAGGATCATGGATCTATTACACAATGTAAAGCTAAGACTGATAGAAATGTCATTAGTTTTGTGTGAATTTAGGTCATAAACCAAAGTAATGGATAAGTTCTTCCTGAGGGGGATCTGGATGTTTATACCTAATCATGTGGCAATCCATACAAAGGAAACATCTGGTATCTACAATGAATAGGATACATACAGTAGTATACGAGTAAATCTGTCTACCCGGATTTTTAAAATTCAAAAGTCATTCAATTTGTAGGGCTGAATTCTTTTCTATCGATAACATGGATCTGATAATTAGACATATGAGTTTAATGCTTTAAATTTTCAAATGACTCATTTTCACTTGTATTTTTCAATGGTCACATGCATTTTAGAATTGAAGTATCTCAAAATGTAACTATATATTCGAGTTCAAATTTGATTAAGGCAAAATTCATATCCATCCATTTAAACATCTGGAATACCA
The DNA here is from genome assembly GCA_036785175.1 of Eupleurogrammus muticus. Lineage (NCBI taxonomy): Eukaryota > Metazoa > Chordata > Actinopteri > Scombriformes > Trichiuridae > Eupleurogrammus > Eupleurogrammus muticus. The sequence continues at coordinate 4,557,400 of JAYKQN010000026.1, forward strand.
TTAGATACTGAATAATTTATTTTATCTCATATCCTGTTTTTTTATAAATGGAAAAAATTGATATTTAAAATGTAAAAAAAAAAGTGAAACAAGTTATTGAAAATGTACACAGAAGCTAAAAATAAGATCATTCTTCATCATCATTTTAATGCAAAAAATCACCCCTAGTATTTAATTGTTTTTAAATTTCCAAAATCTGGTGATATTTTATAGCCACTTTATCCTGTAACCCATGCATCATCCATGCAACGTTGCATGGCAATCCATTCAAGATCTGTTGAAATATTTAAGTGTCATTGCTTAGTCTTTATATTATCTCACTGCGTTATTTCGCTGCTCAGCTTCCAGGAATGGAAGGGACCTTTTCAGTGCAAGAGTTATGAAAGCTGTCATGGATGCAGGTTCCTCTTGTTTCTACAGTAAACAGAAAAAGACAACACTGCATTCAAGTAGTTTGAGACCCCAATTACTGTTCTTATTAACATTTGCATGTTCGAACAGGTATGCAGAAGCTCTTAAAGAGAGATCACCAGAATTCCTTTGTGTAGCACTGGCATGGGGTCACTGAATGAACCATCAGTCTTCTGGACTGAGAGCAAGTAACTGACTGGATCTCTGATCTCTTCATATGACACAATCACAGTTTTCCTGCCCCGTTCTCCGAAGGTTACTGCCTGACGCTCTGCTGCCATCGACAGAATTTTTACAACAAAAGCAGTCACCCTGAGGATAAGAAAAAGACAAATCAGAGTGTACTCACACCTCAAAGATTAGCCTTCTCTCTAACGTGCTAGCCAGGTTTGCTTAAATATGGCCACTTCCTTAATATTGCAAGCCGCTGTGTGTTTTCTGTAGGCTTTCTAGGGTTGCTTACAGATTTTACTGCTGTTGGATTGAAGCTCTGAAGGCTTGCGGAATCACTTCTTAAACTTGTGTTTTTACAGATCATTCTGGCAGTGTTTGCCCAAACGTGTATGTTTTCCACTTCCACTTTGCTTTATGCGTGTTGTTGTGACTGGTGAATGCCGTTGCTTGATGCCCTTGGTTGATAAAGAAACATCATCGAGCAGATAGGAATTGAACAGTTGAGCTTCTCTTTGGTGGATAAGTATGTGACCCCCTGAATAGCAGTTTGTACCATTGTATCATGGGGTATGTAATTGTGGTACTGATTTTTTGTTTAATTTGCTAACACTGTTTTAAAATAGATATTAACACAATAGAATTGATGGTTTTTTAATATTATGTAAAAAACCTCACAAAGGAAACATTAACCAGGGTAGGGCAACCCTAACCCTGGAACAAAACCCTCCACCCTTGGCGGCTCTCTAAGACTAAGTTTGCGTACCCCCAGCCTCAAACAAATACTCACCAACTACTAGACGGCACTGAATACCATGCTCCATAAGACTTGTCTTTCTTGTATTCTAAAATCCTCAAATAACCTGACAAAAAAAAGAAAAGTGTTTCATAAATGAGTAAAAAGCACTGACTGAACAATGTTCATTAGAACTTTCTACAAAATAAGAAGAGGATTCCATCCGTGGGATCACTTTTAATTTCCAGTTGGTAAAAACATTATATTGCTTAAACCGATGAGCCATCAAATATGTCCAAACCCATGTCTTTTCAACCACGTTTTTCTTTTACATTAATTACAAAATGACATCTGACATCTGTCAATGTGAGATTTATTCTATGTACAATAAAAGGGTAAAAAAAAAGATAGTAACCTACCACTCTCAAATTTATCAAGGGCTGCATCCCTGCTGCCAGGAGGCAGGTTAAACCATTGCTGGGTCAGGTCAAGGTAGCGGATGGCTAAAACTGTGGGGATCAGTCGCGACATTGTCTGCTCCAGACATCCTGTAGGCAGCACAATCAAACTGGCAACTTTCTCAGGCGAAAGGAGATTCCTTGCATGTGTGTTGCCGAATCCGTTTCCTGTCAGGTGAGCGCGTTGAAAGGGTGAGACGCAGCCATCACAAAGCTCTCTGAATTGGATATTTGTGTCTCACCGCACATATACCTTCCGCCGAGACGAAAATGTTGGAGGTGGAGTCGGGAACTGTTTCATCTGGGAAAGTCCCGTCAATATTGATAACCTTTGTGCTCCGGCCTATCATGATGGCGAGAAATATATCGATTAAGGCAAACGAGGTGGAAGAAGTACACAAGTCTTTCAGCAGGAATCCCAGCACATCAGTGTAAAAGTAAAAGTCCTAGTTAATTAAAAAGTACATTAGCAACACAATGTACTTTAGGTAAACATTTGTTTGGATATTATTGTATATGACATCATAAAATTATTAATACTGTAGCATCACTGCGTAAGCAGCATGTTACTGTTAATTTCTGGTGAAATATCGGATCATTTGAACATCTATTAAAAAACTAAAAGGGGGGGACACACTTTCTGTAAGACGTCAAAAGACTTAAAGATCTGAAAAATAACTAACATATTGCAATTAAATGTAGTGGAGTACAAATACAGTCTTTCTTCCTGAAATGTAATTGAGTGAAGTATGAGTAACTTCAAATAAAAAATAAAAGTACTTGAGTAAATAAACATAATCACATTCCACCACTGCTCAAATGGGAGGTAAAGGATTGAATACAATGAAGGATAAAGTATTATTAGGAAATAGTGGAACTGCTCACCATCTAGTTTATACTCATTGGTTGCTTCTACTATGTGTTTTACTCCTTCTGTCTACAAAAGAAATTACACATGACGACATGCAAGATGCAGGAAGCATATTCATAATCAATAGTGAGTTTCTAAAAAAAAATGGATTTGTCACTCACCTTCACATTCAGAGGCTTCTCAATTGCATCTATTGCTCTCATTGTATTTATGTTTAAGAGGAGTATTTTGATGGGTATTGAGCCGGTTTCCATGGGGACAGCCGTGAACGTGACAAACTTGGAAGACTGTTCGTCCACTGTGATGTTAACATAGGACGAGGCTGTGGCCGAGCCGGGGGAGCACAGCCCTTTGGTTTGTTCCATATGAACTGCCACCTAAAAAAAAAAAAAAAAAATGCAGGTGTTCATTGTGATAGAAAACATCAAAAAATGTGAAATATTTTGCTGATATTTTTATAATTCAGTTATATCTACCTGCAGTTTTTTATCACCATAGTTGTAGATAACAGGTGAAATGGACACTTGCTCATATTTTTTAACGGAGTGAGGCAGTCGCAGAGACACAAATACGTCCGTAAAAACTTTGACTTCTAGTGGCTCAGCCACACAGAAGCCTAAATGAAACAAGCAAAAGAGATTATTATATTATTAAAGAGATGCCCTTTATTCATGTAGTTTATCAGGAGTATATGTTTGTGAGGCGGGAAGCTGTAAATACCAGTGGATGCGGAGAGCGTGACAACCTGAATCTCCCACGTGGTAATAGAATCTGGTAACATCAGCTGGTGGCTAAAAGAGAAAATAATTTTAACAATTGTTTGGTCTCAGCGGGCTGTCGATTTAAGCTGGTGCACTTGGCCGGAATGTCTCACGTTTTTTTGTCGTTCACTTCAAATTCTGTGAATGCGAAGCTCGGCGGGAAATGACGTCGGATGTACTGATTGTTGTCCAAGAAGTGCTCTTCGATCGGGGATAACGTTGTCGCTGAAAGTCAAAGCAAGAGAACGGTTTGTGGTAATCATTCCGGTTTTTAAACGTTATTTAGGCAGGCAAACTTTTAAAAAACAGCTGCGTGATGACTTTCATCTCACTCCTTCCAAATCCTTTCAGGGCTTCCTCTTGGAGCTTTTTTTGTCTCAGGCGTTCTCCCGTGAGGCAGCATTCTAAAAACACGTCTGCACAGGCGGGATCCTCCCCCACCTGAGACACCCGCTCCGCTCTCTCCTGACACGTTCGTCTCATGGGGATGAGAGAAAACCCCTGAGCACAACACTCTTGCAGCTTTTCATCGGTAAAGTTCGATTCTGAAACAACAACAACATCGGAAGATATATTTTCAATTGCATATTCTTACCAATGCTACTACACCTCACGTTATTTCACACCAATGTTGTGGCGCCAGAACGTCGTCTTACTTAAGCTCATCATTTCGAGCTGAAGGTCCACAGAACGTCGATGTCGTGCAAGTTGTGAATCACAGACAAATCCTGAAAAAGTATAACGGCATAAACCTTAGCAAGAGGCAAGAGTCACTTTTGTATAATGTATAGTAATAATCTAGTTCTGGTTCCAAATGTCAAGGATTGCAACAGTAAATTTAAAAGAAAATGTACCCCTTGATACAATCTTAAAATTGTGTTTAAAAGTCATCAGCTTCCTGTTGACCTCTGCTGGACTGATATTTCAAAGTCTACATATTTGTTACTTTACCTCTAGCTGTCTGTAGTCACTAAAAATCTGCATGGCTAGATACCATTACACTTAAAGGTCCCACATCATGCATGTTTCTGGGTTTCATCGAATGTTGTGATACCACTGACATCGTCTATGTGCAATTTAAAGTACAAAAATTAAACTCAATGCAATGTTACGGCGTGCTCCCAAGTGCCTCGTTGATTTTCACTTGTAAGACTGACAAAAAACCTTTATATGTGGAGAGAGCTGAAGTATGACATCACAAAGTAGAAAAAAAAGTGCATATGAGCTGTGTATGTTTCTAAATCAAGACTGTGTGCATTTCTTAATTTTGAGTTTGCAGACTTTTTTCAGGGAAAAACATTAAAGTGACTATTTACCTGATATGGGACCTTTAAGAGGGATCATATTTCTTTTATATGGATAATATATATGTATATTTAATGCAATATATATATATATATATATATATATGCATTAAACCAACGATTTACTTTTTTTTTATCACATCTAAAGTGATAAATAATTCAGAATTTCCTTTTCAATGGTGGTATTTCTGGAGTAGTTTTTGACAGTTAATCAACTTTTCTCACTAAATTCATGTGGAAGAAGGGCTTTATCGTAAAATATGTATGTATTGCATTGTGTGTTTATTTTTTTCTTAGGCACTGTAACTTTAGTTACTGTGCTTCAAGACTTGAATTGTAGATTAATCTGGATGATTACTCATTTTCACTTTTTACAGAAAGAAAAACTCTTTGCTTTGGCCCATACTCTGTCTGGATACCGACTGGGAATGAAACACTACAGCCAAGCCGGCATCGTTTAGAACAGATGTTGTGTCAGCTCCTCCGTCGTATGCGCAGCCAAGGTCATATGACTGCATAGAGGAAAACAGCTGTAAAGTGGAAACAAGAACATAAGTTCACATATCACATCGCGATATATATAGTTTGGATGAAACATCCTCTATGTCTCTGGTAAGAGCAAGCGAGTGTGTGAAAGTGTCACCTGTTCGGCTGTGAGTCTGTTGTCTGCTTTGAGGGCGTAGAACGCCTTATCCACTGCCAGCAAAGCCACTTTCGCTCTACCGCCGTGTAAATCAAATTCCAGCTGAGACATTGTTCCCGGACAGTTTTTTTCTTGTTGTTTCACCTAAATTAAAGTTAAAATGATGCAGAGTTTTAAATGGTACGGTCCAATTCAATCAATTTGTCATATTGTCTAAATATCTGCACGTAAAGTTCGGTTTATAACTAACATTGACTAAACTAAAGTACTTAATACTTCACTGCATGCATGCAGTACTCTACTATAAGTCTGGCTGAAGTATCTAAAATCAGCTCAGAATAAAACAATCATGAATGAATGATGAACATAGTCTGTATAATTGATCCTTTTACTTTTCATCCTTTGAATACATTTTCAGTACTTCATCCACTACTGCCCAAACTAAGCAGAATTATTTATTTAACAAAGAAAGATAAATGACACAGATTTCATGGTCATTACAATATTTCATTCACCCTCTCATTTCTTTTTTTCTTAATTGAAGGTATTAAACTTTTAGCAAAAGATGGCGCCACAGTAGGCAGCCTGTTACGCAGCTCTCTAGTCTTTCTTTCCCTTTTCTGGTTTATTTGTCTTATTTCAAGTTCTTTTTTTTGCTTAATTTTTATTTATTTTGCAACAAGAATGGACCCGAGTAGTCTGCTGAGAGGAGTAGCCTTCTTTCTACTCCTAACGGGACTTTTCACCGCCGCATCTGGTGATAACGTGAGCCAGTCCATCGTCTACAGCCGGGATCAGCTGTTGGCGCTACAGGACAGCGTACTCCCAGAGGAGCGACCCGGGATTCCGAAGGAATTACGGTGTCGGAGGAGAGGATGCAGGGCTGGAGCGAAGTACCGGGAGAGGAGAAGGCGGTACAAACCCAGCGTTCCGTCTGTGGTAATGGGTAACGTAAGATCTTTACCCAACAAGATGGAAGAGCTGACGGCGCTAACCAGACTGCAGTGGGAGTTTAAGCAGAGCAGCCTCCTGCTGTTCACGGAGACCTGGCTCACGGACAACACACCGGACTCCGTCGTAACTTTGGACGGCTTTCAACTGGTGAGAGCGGACCGAAACGCGAGGGAAAGCGGTAAGAGGAGAGGAGGGGGACTGGCAATGTATGTGAATGAGAGATGGTGTAACCCGGGACACATTACTGTGAAGGAGCAGCGCTGTACCAAAGACATTGAACTGTTAGCGGTTAGCGCTCGGCCATATCACCTGGCCCGGGAGTTCTCGCATGTTATCGTGTTAACTGTTTACATCCCACCATCGGCAGATGCTAAGGTAGCCTGCGAGGACATCCACACCACCGTCTCTCAGTTACAGACAGCACATCCACAGTCCCTCATTATTATCTCTGGGGACTTCAATCATGCCTCACTCTCCACCACTTTCCCTAACTTCACCCAGTATGTTGACTGCCATACCAGGGACCACAAAACTCTGGACTTGCTGTTTGCCAACACAAAGGAGGCTTACAGCTCATCACCCCTCCCCCCACTTGGCTGTTCAGACCACAACCTGGTCATCCTCCAACCCACCTACATCCCCCTAGTGAGGAAGACCCCTCCCACCAAGAAGGTGATCAGGCTGTGGTCTGAGGACTGCAGTGAGGCCCTGAGAGACTGCTTTGAATGTACAGACTGGCAAGAACTCTGCAGGCCACATGGTGAGGACATCGACAGCCTCACCCACTGCATCACGGACTACATCAACTTCTGTGTGGAGAACACTGTGCCGACCAAGAAGGTATGGTGTTTCTCCAACAACAAACCATGGGTGTCCCCAGAGTTGAAGGCCCTGCTTAATGAAAAGAAGAGGGCCTTCTGGTCGGGGGACAAAGTGGAACTAAGGAGAGTGCAGAGGGAACTAAAATATAAAATCAGGAGTGACAAGGAGAGTTACAGGAGGAAGATGGAGGAGCAGCTCCAATCAAACAATGTCCGAGAGGTCTGGAGAAGCATGAACAAGATCTCTGGTCACCTCAAGGACAATGGAGGAGCAGCAGTGTCCACCGACCGGGGGTGGGCCAATGAATTGAATCTGTTTTTTAATAGATTCGATTCTGGACCAACAACCTCCCCCACCCCCCAGCCTCCATCAACCCCCCTCCATGTGCTGTCCCCCCCCTCTCTCCCCTCTTCTGGCGCTGTGCTGTTGCCTGGTGCACTCTCCTCGTTCCATCCCACCACACCCCCTTCACACCTACCCACATCAAAGCCAGCACCACCCCCCACCCCATTACACCTACCAACAACAAAGCCAGCCCTTCCCCCCACCCCGGACCAGCCACAGATCTGCCTCACAGCTGATCAGGTGAGAAGTCAGCTAAAAAGGACAAAGGTCAGGAAGGCAGCAGGTCCAGACGGAATCAGCTCCAGATTGCTCAGGGACTGTGCAGACCAGCTTTGTCAGGTGGTCCTGCACATCTTTAACCTGAGTCTGAACCTGGAGAGGGTTCCTGAACTGTGGAAGACTTCCTGCGTAGTTCCAGTGCCTAAGATCGCACGGCCCAGGGAGCCCAACCACTACAGACCTGTAGCCCTGACTTCTCACCTGATGAAGGCCTTGGAGAGGCTCATTCTGCACCACCTTCGCCCACTGGTGAGCTCAGCACTGGACCCTCTGCAGTTCGCCTACCGGCCCGGCATCAGTGTGGATGACGCTGTCATCTATCTGCTGCACCGATCTCTCTCCCACCTGGAACAAGCGGCGAGCACGGTGAGGATCATGTTTTTTGACTTCTCCAGTGCTTTTAACACCATCCAGCCTGCACTGCTGAAAGGGAAGCTGGAGGGAGCCGGAGTGGATGAGCAGCTGACGGCCTGGACCATCGACTACCTCACCAACAGACCACAGTATGTCAGGCTTCATGACTGTGTGTCTGAGGTGGTAGTCAGCAGCACGGGGGCGCCACAGGGTACAGTGCTCTCACCCTTTCTGTTTAGTCTGTACACCTCAGACTTCAACTACAACTCGGACAACTGCCACCTACAGAAGTTCTCAGATGATACGGCCATCATCGGGTGTGTATCAGATGGGAACGACCAGGAGTACAGGGGGGTCATCAATGACTTTGTCAGCTGGTGTGAGATCAACGCTCTCCAAATCAATGCCAGCAAGACAAAGGAGATGGTTGTGGACTTCAGGAGGAAGTCCCTCCCCACCACACCGGTGAGCATCCAGGGAAAAGACATTGAGACAGTGGTCTCTTACAAATACCTGGGTGTTCACCTGAACAATAAACTGGACTGGACCACTAACACTGATGTCCTGTACAAGAAGGGCCAGAGTCGACTTCACCTGCTGAGGAGACTAAGGTCCTTTGGTGTGTGCAGGACTCTGTTGAAGACCTTCTACGACTCCGTCGTAGCATCTGCCCTGTTCTACGCAGTAGTCTGCTGGGGGGGCGGATGCTCAGACGGGGACAGAAGGAAAATTGACAAACTGGTACGGAAGTCTAGCTCTGTACTGGGATGTCCTCTGGAGTCGGTGGTGGTGGTGGGAGAGAGGAGGATGTTGGCAAAGCTGACATCCATCATGGACAACCCCCATCACCCTCTGCATGGGGTAGTGGGTGCGCTGAGCAGCTCCTTCAGCCAGAGACTCAAACACCCTCGCTGCAAGAAGGAGCGCTTTCGCAGATCATTCATCCCGACAGCAATAAGACTTTATAACATAACATAAACATAAACCTCACTGTAGTCACTGTCACTTTTTCACTGGTCACTTTTTTCTTTTCACACTCACCCTGCACCTTAAGTGTGCATTGGCTATGTATGTGTACATGTGGGTATGTGCGTGGATATGTATGTCCATATATATATATGCAAATATGTGTGTATGTGTATGTATGTAGGTATGTACGTCCATGTATGTATGTATATATGCTTTGCTTATGCATACTTTTTACTTTTTTTCTTACTATTTATTAGCTTTTTCACTCCATTCTGTCGATAATGCATACTGTGTATGTGGATTAACAAATTCTGCGAATTTGTACATTGTGTTGTGTGTTTATTTATTTATTTTTTTTTTTTTATAGTTTTAGTTCTTTTTTTATCTTCTTCAACTTTATCTTACTTTTTCTTTATCTGTAACGCTGCAGTGACACACAAATTTCCCCGTTGTGGGATCAATAAAGTTTATCTATTCTATCTATTCTATTCTATTCTATTCTATTACAACAAATGCAAAACAATACACACTTGCTTTTTTTTTCCACAGAATTCCCCCTTTTCACACACACACTCACACACACACACACGCACAAAAGTCGACGGAGGTAAAGTTCTGTTTGTCTCCTTTCGCTCTGCTATCGCTTGTGTTTACTCACCCTGACATTTGTCTTGCATTCATCCGTGACATCTACCCACACAGAGTCGGCGACGACACCGCCGTTCTGGTCATAGAAGTAGCCAATCAGACGGAAGGACGGCACCATGTCGGCGGTTATCTGAACGCTGTCTGCCGTTAGTAGACTGAGTTTCAGATGGCCATGCTTTATCAGGGTCCCGCGGCTTAAGATCTTCAACAGAGACAATTGAAAAATGTTTCATCCTGACAAACCGTTGCTTCTCTTTCTCACATGTTGCATTCAGGCAGATATACATTACCATGTAGTACAAAAAGCTATTAATTGTAGCTGTTTTGTAGTAGTATTTCACTGATAGCATTGATCCCACTGGGTATTCTGCTTGGTCAATAGTGATGTAAAGGTAGCTGCCAGCTCCCTGAGGCGAAAGCCGACTGATATTTTTACTCTCTTGCACGTCAGCTGTGGACACCTATTGGAGCCGGAGTTGAAAACTGTTAGAACCAAAGCAGAATTAACACCTCTAAATGAGTAGTTTGCAGATACTGACTTGGATAGTGATTTTATCAGCCTCGCTATGAATATTAAAGCGCTCAAGCACTGCCCCCTTCTGGTTGGTGAGGATATTCTTCTTGTTTCCAGGGACCTCAATCGTCACCGGCACTCCAGCTGCCGGGGAGCCGTCGGGGAGCCGCAGCAAGGCCTATGAGGGAGACAAACACCGTCCTTCAACGCCCCAAACTGTTTTTCAATCATTCACACACTGTAGCTGTAAACTCGTTCATTACCACCACATTCAGGTAATATTCAGGAAGGAAATGTGAGCGAGTTCGAGAGAGATCTATGGTGTATCGTTGGGAGATGATGGGAATGGAAACTTCCGCCTCTTGCATTTCTCCGCCTGGGCCAAAATAAAAAAAAATAAGATATGAATATCATCATGCGAGTTATAAAAGTGTATGATAAAGTAAGAGAAAGAAGTCTACTGTACATCTAACATGTGCAATTATATACAACACTCCAAATAGCTTAAATTTTTCTTTACATCACAATAGGAAAATTATGATCTTTTTGCTAAGCTGTACACTTTGACAAATTGAGTGTGACGTACTCCGTATGTTGGTGACATGCACTTTCAAATACAGCTGTGCTCCACAGAGTTGTAAATTCGACAGGGTTTGCTTCATCTCATCTCGGAGATGCTGTCTGATCTTTGCAATCGATTGAGACACGGTTGCAGTTCCATCTGTAACCTGCAAGAAATGGCAAAAAATTGTTGGTTTTCGAGTACTATAACACTTAAGTAATTGCTGATGTTGTTTCTGTAAATTTGCTCCATTGCTACATTTAGCATAGAAATCCGTTTTTCTCACCGAGCCTATTATTTCCAGTCCCTTCATGAAGATAATGTTTTTTTTACCATTGGTTTTACTTGGTTTTATCACTCCAAATTGGCAGTTGAAGGCCCCTTTTACTTTCTTATCATATGAATACCTAGGGAAAAATCATTGGAACATTGTGATGGCTGAAGTGAAATAAAAAAAAAAGAAAAAATCATGAACATAACTGTATATGGACATAACACTGATTCTTTAGCAGCAGGTTTATTGGGAAAAAATCATAAGCTTACGTGGCTGAGATGGTGAAGTTCAAGTGTTCCGCATTCAACAAAATGTACTTCTGATCCATCGCAACGCTCACGTCAAAAGTGGGTAAGACTAGGACATGTAAAAATAGAAATGGTTTTCAACGATTATCTGTTGGGTATTAAAATGAATAAATCATGACATTCGCAGCTTACTGAATGTTTGGACTTTGAACTCTCGGAAAGCAGCGTTTGCTTCGTCGTCTTCATAGTGTGCTGTGATTTTCCACGTGCCCATCCTTTGTAAAACACAACAAAGCATTTTTTGTCACTTGTCATTTGCCTGTGGCGTTGTGTAGGTCACGGTTTGTTACAGAACTGGTTTCACATACTTAGCAACATCTGGTATTTGGAATTGGCCTCTGTATATTCCGTCCGAGGCCTTTAAGGTTTTCATTACTCTGCTACCGCCAGCATTCTGTCATCGAATGATAAAAACCTGAATATTGAAATTTAAACATTGAAATAACGTGTGCAGAAAAAAAGATGTAATGTATGTACTTACAAATACTGATATCCAAAAAAACCCTTTACGTGGCCTTAGTGTGTGGTCGAGAGTGTAGACCCTGTACCGCACTGGAGTAAATCAACAAAAACGCCTTTAAAACGTATCTCTACTAACCATTCTATCCACACACGTTCGCCTGCTTTTTACCTGTCTCTGTGGGGTTGTACATCGGCTGATGAGTCTGGATGAAGACGTAGCCGCTGTGTTGTGTTACGAGGACCCTCGTTGTGTGCCTTTTGTTGAAGGAGGAGCTCTTCGCCACTAGCACGAGGTAGTGGACTCCAAATCGCGGTACGGGGATTCTTGACCATATTTCCTTTGTAATCTGTAAAGATGCACATGTCAAATTTGGGTTTATGACCCCTCAACACCTGTCTGAATCGATACAAAAAAAGGTTTGTTAACAGTTTATTTTGTATTTCTTTTTAAAAGATGATGTAATTTGCATGTATTAAACACGTAATCTATAAACCTTCACACTATAGTCATATAAAGTCGAATAACATATAATGTTAATCAGTACGATATTTTGATATATTCAGAGGAATTATTTTAGTTTATTTCAATATTACATCATTAATGCAATTTATTGGTAATTTGGAAAGTACCACCTCCATGTATAAAGGTTCATGCATAGTTGTTAATTTGCAAAATCATAAATAAATGAACTCTCTAAGAACATCTTTATCTGATAGGAAATACTTAGTTTTCAATGTGTCATTTTGAGTGTATATTTGTCATATACTATCAAATTACAATCAACAAAGCGATGCCCTGAAAAGTGACATTTACTCAACAGCTGCTTTTTAGGATAGGATAGAAAATTAAAAACTATTGTTTGTTTTGTTCAAACAACACCCTGAAATAAGGTATTTTCTGTGTAATTTTAGATGATTTGTTGCACTGTGTATGAACACAAACATAGAGACTAAACCATCTAAAGTCTATTGTTAATGTGTACTAATTGCACCATCCTCTCCTCCTGTTGAAGGTCCTAAACCTTTCGTGAAATACCTAAAAGTGCCTCAGAGGAAGTTTTTCATACCTTGAGCTCGACTGTTGCGATGTCCTGTTCCCTGGCACAGGAAATTGTTTTCGCCTCAGACGCCATCATGTTGGTCTCCTCGTGCTCCAGAAAGAGAGTAACGGTGTTGTTGAGATGAGGTCGTCCCATCTGTACAAACACGGTCTCATCCACACCCACATGAAACACAGCGGGGGCTGAGATGAAGAATCTGCACACAGACAGATACAGAGATCCTCTTTTTTTTTTACTGCTGCATCATCAGAATAATAATGCGACATACATCACACTCAAGTACGTGTTATTTAATGTGCAGATATTAAATCCTAGTAGACAGAAAGCATGTTTAAAACTTTTATTACATATACGATTAACAATTATGATAAAAAACGCTTGTTAAAGTCGGTTCTCTTGCATCTCTTCACTAAATAATATTACAGTGTATTCATGAAGATATTTCTACATTTACCTTTCCGGTTTGGTTGAACATTCTGTGTCCTCAGTCAAAGCCAGGAGCAGAATAGAAAAAATGTGCCACTTCATGGTGCAGCTGCTGGTCCCTGGCTGCTCTGACACAGGCTTTTGATTAACTAAGGTTTTGTAAGTCGTCCACCCCTGTATTTCTCAATCGTAAAATTTCAGTGCCCTCCCTCTTCCCCCCCCCTCTCCTCATTATACAACTTTAAAACATTCAGCAGGGTATTGTCATAAGTAGCATGTTCTACCTGGCAATACGTGAACAGAATATCCTCATTGTGTCTCAGAACAGGTACACTGATGTGTACAGATGTGTGGCATGTGTCTTGTTTCGGAAAAGTGCAAATTTATACATAGATGAAACTAAACTAATGAATGAATCTAAACAGATTTATCTAAAATACCTATAAAGATCAGGTCATTATATTAGATGCTACAACATATTTATTTATTTCTATAAAACTCCTTTTTCTCACTGCTTGGCCTGCAGCATGGAAAGTGTTTGTTTCTGCTCTACAATGTGCAACCCTCCCCTCATTGGTTACTGCGAGTCAGCCAGACTTTCCTCAAATCACGTGATTTACAAGAAATCCAGAGTGAATATTTGGTAACTTTTCAACAAATGGCTCAGTGATTTTTTTTAGAGGAGAGCAAATGAAGCATGTTGGCAAACACCCTGGTGAATATGTTTTGTCTAAAGCTGTTTATTTGAAGTGAGGTTTATTTGTAGATCGACAAACCTTATCCTGTCAAATCAACTGATCGTGTGCTGAATGGAATTTAAAAAGCTGCCAAAATTTGTTCTTATATGGCAAAATAGAACAATATGATTAATGAGACAGACAGGGGCAGTGATCAGGTGCTGATGTCAGCAAGAAAAAACACACAAAGACAATGTCAGAAACTTTATTTTTTTTTCTAGAAAATACAATAAAAGGAGAATAATATAAGCACATCATACATCAATGGGTATTCAAAACACAGAGAAAAAGTTAACTACACTAGATCAGATGTTGACATGGAATTTGAGCATTATATGATGTTTTTATTCCCTGTTCTTCTATTTGTACACAGGTTGTTTGCAAATAAAACACTCATATACCATTTTTTATTATCTGATTTGCAAAATGTTTATCCCAGCTTCAATATAAAAAAGTCCCGTATCTGAAACCTTGCCTCAATTTCCACCTTCCTAATATATACCTTGATAGTTGATATGTGTTAGTAATTAAACCACATCTGATCTTATGTTTACATATAATTGAAATTAGAAACAAAATTTCTGAAGTTTCAGATTACATAAAACTGCACATCAATATTGAGCGTTCAGAAAAACTTCAAACAATAAAATAATGTGTCACATAAAAGTTACAATGAGGCAAACTCAGTTATACACATAATAAAAAATGGGTGTTTAGATTAGCACATTTGGCACATGGAGGAAACATCTCTGTCAGCCTCCATTTCCCTTAGCCAACAACAGACCATGTGGCCTTGTGCCATATCTTCTACTCATCCATTGCTAATCCTCTTCCCCTTAGAGATACTTTTTTTTTGCATGTAACTGTTGCACCAACAAATTCATCCCACATGTTTATCAAAGTCAATTTATGTTTTTAGACAGTCCATTTTTTTTCTAACGTGATATTCACACAATAGGAAAGAGTTTGCAAAGTAATATACACAGTAAATTGAAAACGTCAGCCCTCTGCTGCAGCTTTGGGCAAGATAGGCAGCCTGTAGGCCTACGTACTACGTTCTGCCACCAGAAGCTTAATTTGACTTGAAAAAAGTGACTTTTAATTGAAAAATCAGATTTGAACGCAAATCGCATTCAGCGGTTATTACATTCATTTTCAAATCATTTTGTGCAAATTCAAATGGCTCCTTACAGACTTTGATATTAATCTATTTAAGCATTCAAAGAGAGTTCAAAATCTGTTAGGCTGCCTATGAAGAGTAATATTTCGAAAATGAAAATCCAGTTTCTCGGCTACAAAACGTTCCTTCCTGTGCGGATCCCTGCACTCGGAGTTTAAAGGAAGTAAACGGGAGCCGGGCGCATGATGTCCATCCACAACTCCTGGATGTGGAGAAGTTATACAAGAATTGCGTTTGGACAATCAGCACCAGACGCCCTGTCAGAGTCAAACTTGGGATGAACAGAATTAATATCTGTTAGCCCTGCTGGGGCTAAAAGCTGCAAAGAATGAAAGCTGTGACATAAAATGTACGTTTGTTCAAGCATTCACTGCTAGTTAGTCCTTACAGAAAACAGGCTACACACCAAAAGTTGTGGTTTCTTGATTATGAAACCCTGATCATAAATAAATAAATGCTCCACAGGTTTCTACTTGTGTGTCCTTTACAGTTTATATTGTTGATTTCAAAATGTCGCTTCTGTAATCTGCCCTTTTAGTGAATAAACCTATACTAACAGGTTAAAAAAAAGGAAAAAAAAGAGTAAACTATTTAAATACTTACATTATGCAGCATGCATACAGTAATATTAGTCCCAGATAAGCAGCTATTAATCTCTATATTAAATATTTAACTGGTTTTCTTTTCTTTTTTCAAATAGAGTCCACGCTCCCCTGCGTCCGTCCTCAACCGCTGCTTGTTCAGTTTGTCCGTTCATGTCGCGCTCTCTGTGTCTTCCCCTCTATCCATCTCATTTCATGCAGGAGTGGGGTTACCTAAGAGACACGGCCTCAATGGAGAAAATCTCTTTTTCTACAATTAACTGTGAAAGTGACAGAAGGAAAAGAAGGGAGGGATCTACGGAGGGGTGCAGCCTCCCCAGAAGAAAAGGAGAGAGGGGATGACAGAAGTGCGCATGACAGGTAGAGAGATTCAAAGTTACAAACTCATATTTGCACTCATTTTAAAAGTTCTCACAAGAATTGTTTTATTTTTAGAATAATCACTTAATGAAAAAGTGTTTTCTGACCACACTTGTGAAAATATTTTAATTGAAAATTGTACCCTCAGACAGCACTGTCCAATTTAGATGCTGCATCGAACCCTATGATTTAATAAACATAATTCCCAGCTGTATTAAGTGAGGCAAATAATTTTTTTTAAATATAAGCTACATTGAAGGATATATTCTTTTTTTTATTTGAAACTGAAGAGAGTTTACACACCTCCAATAAACGTATATGTTTCAGTTTTGTAGCATCACATACTTTAATCGGGATTAGAACAAATTAGGTTGCATTACACTGATCCCAGTGAAAGTGAATTATGTCGATCACCATAATCTCTAAAAATGCAGAGGGAGTGACCACCGGGTTACCATGGAGAGATGTACACAAAAGGGTGTGGCGTGGGAATGTCTCCAGGGGTCAGGAGTGAGGATGAAAGGGTCAGAGGTCGGAGCCAGCTGGACAGCACACAAGAGGAGATGAGGGTGAGAAAAGGAGGCAAGGGGGTAGCCCAGAGACTGCCTGACTGGACCCAATGGGACATTAACATTGAACTGATGGGAGGCTCACTGACCAATGCCTATTCAGCGAGAAACTAAGCTATGACACACTCATGTGTAATGGTCCGTGGTAATTGACAAGTGACAAGACCCTCATTGTGGATGCAAAAGCAGTTATCAAAATGCAGCGGTGGATTACAAGATATATTCGTAGGCTACTCAGTAGTTATATGGACTTATTTAATTCTATCGTGCAAACAACCATACGAATATGTATCAACACTGTGTTATATCTGTAAGTGTTGAGAAGTACTGGAATTCACTTCTTATAAAAGAGGCTTTTAAGAATGTGGGATGCAAACACAAAAAAAAGTATTATTAAATTTTGGTTTAAGGACTCAAATGTCACAATTTGCTTCTCGAGAGGTGAAACTGACAGCAGCAACAACCACATACAATAATAAACAGATTTTACAACAATTTTTCTTTGTTTTCTACAGTTTTTTTTTTTTTCAACTTCAATACACATTGATTTAAGTATCTACTATCTGATAGAACAAAATCTATTTATTCTATTTGAAGCCATCCCTTTAAAAGGAATGAACTCTTTTCTAGTGTTTTGAAAAGTGAAACAAGAACTGCAATAACATCGCTGGTGATATTTCCCCAGTCACATCTTCTGTGCAACAACAATAACAAGAGTTTATTCAAAGTCACATTTATGTCAAAGTCTGTCATAGAGATCAATAAAATCATTTTTTTCTTATTATTTGTGTTTCATCATCGCCAGTTCCCACGGTCCTGGATGATCCGTGCACCTCAATGCTGCAGACAGGAAGGTGAGCGTCCGTATGCTCTGTCCTCCATGTGGCTGCTAGTGAAGGTCAGGTCACCGGGGGCAGCAGGCAGTCTGCATCGGGGCCGTACTCCGGTGGTCTCAAAAAGACAATCTTTGGGGCCCAAGCCGGGGGGTCAACATGCAAATAGTAACCCCCCGAGTGAAAGGAACGGAGCGGATCAATGTTCTCACATTACTCTTGCTGCCCATGACTGTGAATGCGCACGCCTACGCACCACATGAGGTTTTCATATTTAATGAAATTCAGGCTGAACAATGGAGCGGGCAGCTGTATTTCAACAAAAGTGAAACTGTGACGTCATAAGTGAGAATTAAAATCTCACACTTCTCCCTCTAAATTCACCGGCCTGACGTTAGTCAAGAAAAACATTTATAAGAAAAACACTGTATTGAATGATTGACCAAAACTGTACAAAAAAGCTCATACAACCATTTCTTTTTTTTTCAAAATACCATCTCCTCACTTACAGGCATGGCAGACAAAATTCAGTTTTTCTGTCTCAGGCAAGCCGACCCACTGCTGCCCCCCAGTGGCCTGGATAGCACCAGTAAAGCCACAGTCATATTTCACCTCAGGCCCTTGTCCAGGGGCCCAGTTCTGGAAACAACCAGTGACTGAACTGGTCCAGAACCAAAAGTCTGAGCTACAGGTGTAGCGTAGGCCGAGCCAGACGTGGGCGGACGTGGCGTTTCGTGCTTTTTCAGCCACTTTCTTCTGAATGTCTCCAGTTGTAATGTAGACAAGGTCAACGTGATGCTCCCTGCAGTAATTCAACGCTTCCATCCATGTCATGTTTTCCCGGATTAATATCAGGTTTCCTGTAGGAGGACAACATACAAATAAGATTAAGTGCGAATTTTTTTAAAGGTTGGACAATTTTAGAAAAATAAACACAGGGCTTTACACAAATGAACAATAAATGTAATGTCTTCATTACGGTCAGAGGGCATGAGAGGTGAAGCCTGTGTAGTGTCCTGGCTTAAAGTCATAGTTGTTGTTAATGCAGGAGTTGTGGGCGTTAGATGTGCTGCTGTTACAGTTGATGTTTCTGTAGTTGCATTGTTAAGCTCAGTAGAGCTCGCATATGACACAGCATCTGTTGTCATTGTGAGTTCATTGGCGGTTGTCGCTTCCTGGGAAAATTTACTGCTATTTGACTGGTGGCTAGAAACATTCACATTCAGTTGAAATGCTGTGACCAGTGGCGATGGGCTGTTGGGAAGCGTTATTGGCGTTTGATTTGTTGTAAGGGTCCTGGGTGTCTGTTCGGTTGGTGTGAATGATGCTGTAAGTTAAAAAAAAAAATCAACAATGAGTGAATGACAGACATAGATGCGTCTCCTTTGAATGTGTATACCGTTACACTACATTGGAATACAAACAGTCAGTCAGAGAAAGCATACATTACAGCCACTCACCCCCACGACAGACAAAATTGAATTTGCGTCCGCAATTCAGGTCGTTCCACCGCCCTTTATCGTTGAATATGGCAGCGACGCAATCCTGACCCTTAAGGTAGTTTGGTTGTCCTGCTCTCCAGCTGCGGAACGAGGAGTTGCTCCCGTCAGACCACCTCCACGGATCTTTGAAGAGGCCGATCCACACGTGTTGCGACACCGACGCGTCACGAACCGCCTCGTTCTCCTCTGCCGAGTGTATGTTAACCAGATAAGACGACAAGCCCCTGCAGTGCTCCTGAGCGTCTCTCCACGATTTGGCGTCGGCAACAAATATGTGAGGGCTGGTATCACTGTCGCCTGCAAGTCCCAGGGTTAGATATTTCTATCACATAGAACATAGTGGTTTTCTGTAATTAAACAAATATTTGTGGGCTGGGAAATTTGGGAATATTGTCTCTTTACTCACCGTGACAAACGAAACTCCTTTTGGTGTCACAGTTGCTCTCAAACCACTCGCCATGTGGATCCATCGCGCCACACGCATTCTTATTGTTCAATGTAGGTTCTCCTGCTTTCCATCTGAAAAAATCCGGTTTTTGATCAGGCCAAGACCAGTGCCACGTCCACACGTCGCCGGCCTCAAGTCCAATCCAAGCTCTGGCGCTGCTAGTTGAAACCAAAGTGACTAATTCAGTCAAGTCCTTCTCATTGTAAATTGTGGCTAAATCACTGTATATCTTCCTGCAGTGGCTCTTCGCTTCTTCGTAGGTCTTTAAAAGAGTAATAAGATGAAAATCGGAGGATCCCATTGGGAAGAGGCAAAGTCCTGTTGGATGAGAGGTAGCGTTGTAAGTCACAACCACTTGAATATCAGTAATAACAAAACATGAGGAACAAACCTGAGATGAACAGCAGATAGAGAGTTTGGGTCCTTTTCATCGTGGTGAATCTTTTTTGAGCCATGATGGTCTATCTGTTAACAAACTAAATATATACTATTAAAATATGGTTCAGTGATCTCTTAAACAGCTTTCAGTCCTGACACAAGGTGCTAGAAACCTTGAGTGACAGTGTTTGTGTTACTTGGCTCGTAATGAGACACGTCGGACGAAGCAGTTTTTCAAGTTTCTTTCTTTTGTACAAACAGTACAGTACAGCACAGCACATAGCTTTCTGCTTTGTGAGACTATGTGTTATATAAACAGCTACCTGCCATGAAATGCAGCAATCACAAGTAGGAATCCTTAAAAAAAACCTGCAGATAAATTAATGATGATTTATGATTTGGCACTGTCAACATATTGCAAGAAAAATCACACTCGTACTTCTCGTCTTGACGTGGATGGTGAAGAATGAAGATAAGCCTGTCTGTAAACCGTCTCCTCCCCTGTGCGATACTAGATACAAACAAACACGCCTTCTAATATTGAATTAATATTTAGTCAGATTTATCATAAGGAAATCTGGATATTCTATTTGAATATCAAATGAAACCACTTAAGAATTAATTACAAAATTAAAACCATGAATAAAAAGAATGATCCTTTACTAAAAATGTGATAATATGAAAAAAAAATATTTGAGGCCATAAAATGCATACAATTTTTATTTCCTTAGAAACAGTTTTCGCTTTTGTGACAAAGTATTAAGTAAATCAACTTAATGAACAAATTCTATAAATGTCATTAAATATAAATTCCTGATCAGTTCTGATGACAAAATTAGTAGAAGTAATTCAGGACAACGGAGAATAAGGGAGTTTAACGTTGAGCTCAAAAGATTAAGAAGTAGAACAATTTGTTAAAAATTTAACAGACTTTTGGAAAATAACCTTAACACACCTGGTGATAGAACAAGTTGTGTAATGTTGTCATACTGTTTCTGCCAAAGGCAAAAGCATTCCAGCTCTCCTTTTAGGCGTGGCTGTACAAGAGCTATGCTCAGGTTTAGTCTGTGCTAAAGTGAGTCTGTTCACAACTTTTGTATCTAATTTTCTGCTATTTCCCATTCTTTTCAATATGTTTGAATTGTAGTTTCAGGTGTGCATGTGTAGACAGGCTTTTGAAAGGTTTATACAATTTCAATATAGTGTAGTTGTACAGTAGAACTGGGCGATATGGACAAAATCAAATATTACAATATTTTTGACCAAATACCTTGATATCAATAATGCAAAAATATTGTTGGGATGACAATTGGTGCAATGCAAATATTGTAAGAATATTAAAAAAAGAGTATAAATGCTATCTGTAAGCAAATGTAATTTGTATTGTATTTTATCGACCATTCGTGATAAGTTGTAATAGGTCCCTCATGGCACTGTGGAGGAAATTTGGCCCACTCATTTTTTTCAGAATTGTTAAAATACATTGGAGGGTTTTGGAGCATGACTCATTTTTTAAGGTCACGCTACAGGATTTCAATAGGATTCATGTCTGGACCTTGACTAGGTCACTCTAAAGTCTTTATTTGCTGCAGAACCCGAAGATGGTTTCAGCTTGAGGTCACAAACAGACGGCTGGACATTCTCCTTCAACATGTTTTGATAGACAGCAGAATTCATAGTTTTATTTATCACAGCGGGTCGTGCAGATACTAAAGCAGCAAAACAGGCCCAGACAATAACAGTAGCACCACCATGTTTTACCGTTGGTATAAGATTATTTTTTTGAAATGCAGCGTTACTTCTTTTTCTACCAGATGTGATGGGACACTCCCCTTCCAAAAAGTTCAACTTGATTTCTTGTCCGACCCTCATCTGATTGTCAACAAGATTTTTTATGGCAAAATTGAGATGGGCCTTAATGTTCTTTTGGCTCAGAAATGGTTTTGGTCTTGGAAGTCTGCCACGCAGCTATTTTTGTCTCATGTCATGAACACTGACCCTAACTGAGGCAAGTGAGGCCTAGTTCTTTGGATGTTGTCATTGGGGTCTTCTGTGGTGACCCCTTGGATGATTTGTCGCTCCTAGAGGTAATTTTGGTTACACTCCCGGGAAGGTTCGCCATGATTCTGTGTTTTCACAATTTGTAGATAATGGTTCTCACTGTGGTTCGCTGGAGTCAAAGCTTTAGAAATGGCTTCTTAACCTATTCCAGACTGATAGAGCTCAATTACTTTCGCTCTCATCTGTTCCTGAATTTCTTCAGATCTTGGCATGTCTACCTTTTGAGAATGTTTTGATCTACTTCACTCTGTCAGGCCGATGCTATGTAAGTGATTTCCTGATTGAGAACAGGTGGGGCAGTGCCATGCAGGGTTGTATTTGCTTTTATAATAAAAAAACGTCATTAACAAACTGCAATCAGTGTTCACTTGTGTTATGCTGATATAAATTTGTTTGACAATCTGAAACACAACATCAAGACAAAAAAAATAAGAAATGGGGGCATGGGGGTTGGCGGTGACTGTATACTATATTGTGATATCACAACTTCACATATGTCATGACCGCTTGTTTTAAGGCACAGTTAATAAATACAGGCCGTGTATGTTTCTATGGGGACTGAGTGGTTTGAAACATGGGGCAGAGTTTATACACTGTCTTATATGCACAGTAAAATATCATTTTTGGCTCTAATGAATTCTATACGATGGACTGCTTACAATTCAAAATGTATGTTGTAAAACTTTTGATTATACATATATATATATATATATATATATACAATTAAGCCCGAAATTATTCATATCCCTACTTTCTTCTTACTTAATAATTAGTATTAATAATTAAATATAAATATAAATAAATAAATATATATAATATATATATATATATATATATATATATATATATATATATATATAGAGAGAGAGAGAGAGAGAGAGAGAGAGAGAGAGAGAGAGAGAGATTTCATTCACAAAGCATGCCCTGCCAGAAGCTTTCTATATCATAGTCATTTGTTGGATTTAATTTTTTGTTTTACACATTCTAATGAAACACAAATCAATTATGGCTTCAGACTTTCTTTTGTGTCATATTTAAGTAAAAACTGTAGTGAAATAATAATTTGTAAGTGAAAAAGTAGTCATAGTCACTTTTCCTCCACTCGTCACTTTTCTCTACACACACACCCTGCCCCTTAAGTATGCATTAGCTATGTATGTGTACATGTGTGTATGTGTGTGGATATGTATGTCCATATATATATATATGTAAATGTGTGTACGTGCATGTATGTATGTATATATGCTTTGCTTATGCATACTTTTTTCTTGCTATTTATTAGTATTTTTTCTCCATTCCTATGTCCATAATGCATACTGTGTATGCGGATCAACAAATTCTACGAATTTTGTACATAGTGTTGTGTATTTTTATTTTTTATAGCTTTTATCTTCTTTAGCTTTTATTTTCTTTTCTTTACTCTGTACTAACAGACAAATTTCCCCGATGTGGAATCAATCAATAAAGTATTATCTTATCTTGCTATAATATATGTATATATATATATATATACATACTAACTAATTAATAGCATTATTAGCATTACTGGTATACGGTTGAATGGGTGCAGAATAAGGACACACTCGGTTAAAATCAACACAATTAGCCTGATCATAGCAGACGGATGCGCGTGCGGCGCGGCAGCGTCCTATGACAGGGCTGCTATGGGTGGTCCCATGAGACATTTTGGCTCTCGGCATCCTGGCAGCGAGCCATCATGGCCTGTAAACAACAACAGCGTCAAGTTGAAGTAAACTGGCTCTGAGTCGGCCTCCCGTCTGGTGCTTGTCTGAGCACGACCCCGATACCGAGACGCGTTTAGATACAAAAAATGCGTCGATGGTGCGCCTGGTAAGTCGTTTCAACCTTCAGACGACCGCGAGCTATTAATATTTATTATTTTTTTATTACAAACATCTGCTTCTTCAAGACCCATCAGCCCCGGACCGTGCAAGTGAAGCTAATCTTAGCTATATTGGCTAAGTTAGCCGTAAGCTCCGCTAAGAAGATAACATTGTGCGGATATGCGGTGTTGTTTGTTGCTCGTCGGACGCAATTTGGCGCATTTGATACACATTTAACGGGTCTGGTTAATCCAATCACTTTCGTGCAGTGTTACAGGACGCAATATTAGCAACCGACGCTAACGTTAGCACATACGAACTAGCCAGGCTGCTCCGAGCTTTTTTTTTATGGGTTTGCGGCTAGCTAGCTAGCGGCTACATCAAACGTAGTGATACGTGTTATGATGAGTAACAGCCCGCATTAAAACTCCACTTTACGTACACACTAACGGGCACGGGCACGAGCCCTCCCCGTAGGCGGTTTAGTGTTTAACGTTAAATAAACACGGTGGATAACGTTTATGTGAACGCTGCTGCGTAGCGTTAGCAACGTTTAACTAGCATACGTGTAACTCAGCGGCAACGGGAGCAGCTAACAAACACTGGCAAATGTAAGCGAATGGTTTTCAGTGGTTTGCTTGTTTCAAACGTAGGTCATAAAACGCTGTGTTCCCCCCCCCCCCCTCTTTTTTTATTCGTTCAGTTTGTTTTAGGCGGAATCGTAAAAAATAGTTTAGATGCGGGGTTTTGGTTTAAGCTACTGTAACGCGGTGCAAGTCCCGTCATTTTTTCCAAGCCATTAAATGACTCTTAGCGTTAGTTAATGCATTTTACATACATTTTTAGTTTGTGGTTGCAGGGAACGTCGCTGGTGTGTTTTGGTTAGCTTCAGTTTACTTGATTGCACAGAATAACTAATCACAGCTTTTTCTTCTTCTCGTGTTGCTGCCATTTGGCGTTTTGGTTGCCTTTAATCCCATACTATTAGTTTGAGATGAGTTTGCTAATTAATATCCATTCAATTATTGGTTTATTTATGGGAACAATGCACGCTAATTAACGGATATGCCAAAGCCAGAGTTAGCCTTAAATGCTAGTTTTTATTCTGCTGTCCCTGGCCAGATGTTTGTGGGATACATGCATTTTCAATAATTAAAATGCATGTATTACAGAGGTCGAACATATTTCCAAAGCTGAAGTAGAGCAGACGCAATAGCAGAAGGTAGCATGTGTCAAGCAGGATGATCAGAATGCAGGAAATTCACATATATCACATTAAGGTCATAACATACATTGGTGCAGACGATAGCATACACAGAGCAGATAAAAGCACACACGACCCTAACCCATAGCATCCACAACAATGCGGACAATAACATGCTTATATGACACTGCCACAGTTTGACAAACATATCAGTGCAGACAGTAACATGCAAATAATGTTTATTCTCTCTTCTTGTTCAGATAACAAACACTTTGCACTTTGAGTATCTTACAATATTATTGAGTTTCTCTGGATCATGATTCAAAACAGAATAGATTCCAGCTTCACAAAGTTTTTTTTTTTTTTATCAATACATAAGGGTTACAGGAGTGCTTGTGTGTGATATAAAATAAACACTTAATTGTTTTGTTACCGGCATCCATATTCAAGGACTTTAAAAAAAAAAAAAAAAAAAAAAAAAAACTTTTTATAGCTAAAGATTGTTGTGTGTCACACAACATCAGCATCCCTGTAACTTTCTTCAAAAACACACACAGAATAAGGAAAGATGATTTTAATGTGAACAATTTTTTACCACCTCTAATTACAAATGATATCCTTTTTGTGTCACTTTCAGATTGATATCCTTCAGGCGGGACATCATCCTCTCCATCGGGTAGTTTACTAGCCATGTCCGCACAGCAGCCGAATAGCTCAGCCTCCAACAGCCCCACTAACATCTTGGGTTCTCCATTCTCAGTCATCAGTCCCTCACTTAACTCCCCGGTGGTCTCACCCTCTCTTGGATTTGGACCTATCAACAACAGTCAGGTAATTGAAACCCATTGAATGAATAAGCAATGCAGAGACACCAATTACATGTTGACCTGTACTCTTATTTCAATAGTATGGAAATGTTAAGTAGCACTGGGCAAATGTTTGTAGGTGTATGCAATTAAAAGGATCTGTGGAGAATGATGGCTTAGACAAAAGACTTTGCATGCATACTAGACAGATTTTCATCACTTTTATAATATTTTAAATAAAGTGATTAATCTGTTAAAACTATCAACAGCATGTTGTGTTTTAACATTGTATGGAGTAGACCTATTTATGCCATCTTGCATTCTATTTCAGTTGGCATGTGGTGACAAGGTTTTAAGTATTTTATTTCATTACACTATGTATCCAGATTACTTCGTCAGTGCCCATATCAGGGATGCACTCGATCAGCAGCTCAGAGGATATCAAACCTCCATTTGGCCTGAGGCCCATGCCAGCTCACAGTCCTGGAATAATGTTGTCACAAAAACGCATGTGTGTCATCTGTGGAGACCGCTCTTCTGGTGAGTGAGCGCACTAAGCCAAAGAATTAGGCAATGTGTAACATCAGCTGGAGTGTTAAAATCATGGCGATGTGATAAGCCTCTCCTGTGTTTCCTTCAGTCACATGTTGTAAATAGAAATGCAAAACCTTTTTTTTTTTTTTTTTTTTTTTTTTGCTGCTTTCACTGTAATGTCACATTTGATCTGATGTCCCCTTTAGCCTATAACCTTTTTTATTTGCGTAATTTACAGGCAAACACTACGGAGTGTACAGCTGTGAGGGTTGCAAAGGTTTCTTCAAAAGAACTGTACGCAAAGACCTGAGCTATACCTGCAGGGATAACAAAGAGTGCCTGGTTGACAAACGCCAGCGCAATCGCTGCCAGTACTGCCGATACCAGAAGTGCCTGGCCATGGGCATGAAGAGGGAAGGTATGCAAGGAGAAGCTTTGTGTTGGAGGTTTTTGTTCATATTGAAGGCCTGTTTGGCTTATGGAGGGTTATGACCTTTCTTTGTTTTAAATTGTCTCAAAGAGACAAAAAAACAAACAAACTTTACACTCAATATATTAAAACGGAGAGTCCCCTTATCTTGAAGTGGCAATACATTAGACTTGACTATAGGCAAGAGTTGATTAATGTTGAATGAATCTTAAATAGATTCATTGTGCCAAAGGTTGCCCAGTTAAAATAAGACAGTTGGTACAAAATTTATGTCGCTGGTGAGAGTGGATGATAAATTAGAATTTAAAAAGGGGTAGAGACTGGTGTATTGGGGCCGGTTTATAAAACTAACCCCTCTCCATCTCTTCCCTTCATTTTCTTCTATTCTACCCTTTCTCCATCTTTCAATAGTGATCAAACATGTAAGGTGGATAAAAGAAGATGGAAAGGATGAGGGATGGATGAGTATGACATTGAAATTTTAAAGATACTGTATTGTACTGTTGCGTAGAGAATTAGTCTATTGTGTTGAACATGCATAGATTGTTAACTGGGGTTTACTGTGTGGAAAATTGGCTGAGCTGATAAAAGGTTCTACCCAATAATGTTGAGTATTGAGCATTGAGTTGGGGAGTGAGGGCTTCTATGTCATATTGCCTTGTGACAGTAGGCTGCTTCATCCATGGACAACATGCTATACTATGACGTATTTTGGACGACATGCTATAGTATGACCTTTTTTGGACGACGTGCTATAGTATGATTTTTTTTTTTTTTCGGACGGCATGCTATACAATGAGGTTTTTCGGACGACATGCAATAATATGACGTTTTTCGGACGACATGCTTTAGTATGACCTTTTTCAGACAAAATTCTATAATATGATCTTTTTTTGGACGACATGTATACTATGACGTGTTTTGGACAACATGCTATCTATGATGTTTTTTAGATGACATCCTATAGTAGGACTTTTTTTGGAAAACATGCTATAGTCAGCTTGCAGTCAGCCAGTAGTAGTTCTTTGCTGAATGAGTGTAAATCTGTTTTAAAACATAATGGAGTAGTTTGGTGTTAGGAGGCAAATAAGATAATGAATTATTTTCTAAAGATTCTCAGTTTTAAGTCGCTTAACTTTATACATATACTATTAAAGGAGACTATTCTATTTAATGTCCTATTTATTATGGCTCCACTTTTTTGTTAGGGTCTTATCTGTCGAGAGTGGATTCATTAGATATTACACATGTCAGTATTTTCCAAGACAATTCTGATGTTTTTCCCCAATTTAACAGCAAGTCAGAATCTTCTTGGGTTGCAGTAGACAACTTATTCACCATGTCTCATCTATAAAATTCTAACAAACTTCACATAATAGCCTCTAAGCTGTATTGTCCTCACTGTAATGCTGAGGAGAAAAACACTGAAATAATACTGCCATGTTTAGTGGGGGATGGTAAAGAATAATTGATTGTTAGATGCTTTGTGATTGTGTCATTTTGATATTCGATTGGGAAACGCTAAGCTAATGCATGTGAGTTACATAGAGGGCATTGGAGCATGCTGATAACCAACTCACGCATGTAATCTCAACCTGGTAGTTGCTGTACTTCTGTTCATAATAGAAGTGAAAACAGATGGCAGCTATTCCTTTAAGAAGTATGATGCATTGAGAAACATTTCATAATTCTTTTATTAAAATCATATTACATTTCACAATATTTTAAATGGGTTTTACTATTGCCACCAGGGCTTCCCAATGCAGCAAAACACTGCCAAGAGGCTGAACATTGTGCATTATTAGTCTTTAACCCATGAATTCATCAATTCAGTTTTTCTGCAGTCGAGGCATCCCAAAAAAGTTTCTACTATTGTATGTTGCCCAAAAAACGTCATACTATAGTATGCTGCTCAGAAAAAGTCCCATGATACTAAATCGCTCAAAAAATGTCATACTGTAGTATGCCACTCAAAAAAGGTCACATGATACTAAATCGCTCCAAAAAGGTCATACTATACTATGTCGCTCCAAAAAGGTCATACTATACTATGTCGCTCAAAAAAGGTCTTAAAATTGTATGTTGCTCAAAACAGGTCATACTATACTATGTCACCCAAAAAAAGGTCATATTATATTATGTCGCTCAAAAAGATCATATTATAGTATGTCGGTCAAAAAAGGTCATATTATAGTATGTCACCCAAAAAAGGTCCTACTATAGTATGTCGTTCAAAATAGGTCATACTATAGTATGTCCCTCAAAACAGGTCATAATTATAGTATGTCGCTCAAAACGGGTTTTAAAATTGTATGGCGCTCAAAAAAGGTCATACTATACTATGTCGCTCAAAATAGGTCTTAAAATTGTATGTTGCTCAAAACAGGTCATACTATACTATGTCACCCAAAACAGGTTTTAAAATTGTATGGCGCTCAAAAAAGGTCATACTATACTATGTCGCTCAAAATAGGTCTTAAAATTGTATGTTGCTCAAAACAGGTCATACTATACTATGTCACCCAAAAAAGGTCCTACTATACTATGTCGCCCAAAAAAGGTCATATTATATTATGTCGCCCAAAAAAGGTCATACTATGTCGCTCAAAACAGGTTTTAAAATTGTATGGCGCTCAAAAAAGGTCATATTATACTATGTCACTCAAAACATGTCATACTGTACTATGTCGCCCAAAAAAGGTCATACTATAGTATGTCGCTCAAAAAAGGTCATACTATAGTATATAGTCAATAAAAGGTCATACTATAGTATGTCGCTCAAAACAGGTCTTAAAATTGTATGTCGCTCAAAAAAGGTCATACTATACTATGTTGCTCAAAAAAGGTCATACTATAGTATGTGGCTCAAAAAAGGTCATACTATAAAAAGGTCATACTATAGTATATAGTCAATAAAAGGTCATACTATAGTATATAGTCAATAAAAGGTCATACTATAGTATGTCGCTCAAAACAGGTCTTAAAATTGTATGTCGCTCAAAAAAGGTCATACTATACTATGTTGCTCAAAAAAGGTCATACTATAGTATGTGGCTCAAAAAAGGTCATACTATAGTATGTCGCTCAAAACAGGTCATATTATAGTATTTCGCTCAAAACAGGTCATATTATAGTATGTCGCTCAAAACAGGTCATATTATAGTATGTCGCTCAAAACAGGTCATATTATAGTATGTCGCTCAAAAAACGTCATACTATAGTATGTCGCTCAAAAAAGGTCATACTATAGTATGTCGCCCAAAAAAGGTCATACTATAGTATGTCGCTCAAAAAAGGTCATACTATAGTATGTCGCTCAAAAAAGGTCATACTATACCACGTCGCTCAAAAAAGGTCATACTATACTGTGTCGCTCAAAAGAGGTCATACTATACCACGTCGCCCAAAAAAGGTCATATTATAGTATGTCGCCCAAAAAAGGTCATACTATAGTATGTCGCCCAAAAAAGGTCATACTATAGTATGTCGCCCAAAAAAGGTCATACTATAGTATGTCGCCCAAAAAAGGTCATACTATAGTATGTCGCCCAAAAAAGGTCATACTATAGTATGTCGCTCAAAAAAGGTCATACTATAGTATATAGTCAATAAAAGGTCATACTATAGTATGTCGCTCAAAACAGGTCTTAAAATTGTATGTCGCTCAAAAAAGGTCATACTATACTATGTTGCTCAAAAAAGGTCATACTATAGTATGTGGCTCAAAAAAGGTCATACTATAGTATGTGGCTCAAAACAGGTCATATTATAGTATTTCGCTCAAAACAGGTCATATTATAGTATGTCGCTCAAAACAGGTCATATTATAGTATGTCGCTCAAAAAACGTCATACTATAGTATGTCGCTCAAAAAAGGTCATACTATAGTATGTCGCCCAAAAAAGGTCATACTATAGTATGTCGCTCAAAAAAGGTCATACTATAGTATGTCGCTCAAAAAAGGTCATACTATACCACGTCGCTCAAAAAAGGTCATACTATACCGTGTCGCTCAAAAGAGGTCATACTATACCACGTCGCCCAAAAAAGGTCATACTATAGTATGTCGCCCAAAAAAGGTCATACTATAGTATGTCGCCCAAAAAAGGTCATACTATAGTATGTCCCCCAAAAAAGGTCATACTATAGTATGTCGCCCAAAAAAGGTCATACTATAGTATGTCGCCCAAAAAAGGTCATACTATAGTATGTCGCCCAAAAAAGGTCATACTATAGTATGTCGCCCAAAAAAGGTCATACTATACTATGTCGCCCAAAAAAGGTCATACTATACTATGTCGCCCAAAAAAGGTCATACTATAGTATGTCGCCCAAAATAGGTCTTAAAATTGTATGTCGCTCAAAATAGGTCATACTATACTATGTCGCTCAAAAAAGGTCATACTATACTACGTCGCTCAAAACAGGTCATATTATAGTATATCGTCAATAAAAGGTCATACTATAGTATATCATCAATAAAAAGTCATACTATAGTATGTCGTCAATAAAAGGTCATACTATAGTATATCATCAATAAAAAGTCATACTATAGTATGTCGTCAATAAAAAGGTCATACTATACTATGTCGCCCAAAAAAGGTCATACTATAGTATGTCGCCCAAAAAAGGTCATACTATAGTATGTCGCTCAAAAAAGGTCATACTATACCACGTCGCTCAAAAAAGGTCATACTGTACTATGTCGCCCAAAAAAGGTCATACTATAGTATGTCGCCCAAAATAGGTCTTAAAATTGTATGTCGCCCAAAATAGGTCTTAAAATTGTATGTCGCCCAAAAAAGGTCATACTATACTATGTCGCTCAAAAAAGGTCATACTATACTACGTCGCTCAAAACAGGTCATATTATAGTATATCGTCAATAAAAGGTCATACTATAGTATATCATCAATAAAAAGTCATACTATAGTATGTCGTCAATAAAAGGTCATACTATAGTATATCATCAATAAAAAGTCATACTATAGTATGTCGTCAATAAAAAGGTCATACTATACTATGTCTTCAAAAAAAAGGTCATACTATAGTATGTCGCTCAAAACAGGTTTTAAAATTGTATGTCGCTCAAAAAAGGTCATACTATAGTATGTCGTCAATAAAATGTCATACTATAGTATGTTGTTAATAAAAGGTCATACTATACTATGTCGCTCAAAATAGGTCGTACTGTACTATGTTGCCCAAAAAAGGTCATACTATAGTATTTCGCCTAAAAAAGGTCATACTATAGTATGTCGCCCAAAAAAGGTCATACTATACTATGTCGCTCAAAATAGCTCATACTATACTATGTCGCCCAAAAAAGGTCATACTATAGTATGTCGCCCAAAAAAGGTCATACTATAGTATGTCGCCCAAAAAAGGTCATACTATAGTATGTCGCCCAAAAAAGGTCATACTATACTATGTCGCTCAAAATAGCTCATACTATACTATGTCGCCCAAAAAAGGTCGTACTATACTATGTCGCCCAAAAAAGGTCATACTATACTATGTCGCTCAAAATAGGTCTTAAAATTGTATGTTGCTCAAAACAGGTCATACTATACTATGTCGCTCAAAATAGGTCATACTATACTATGTCGCCCAAAAAAGGTCCTACTATACTATGTCGCCCAAAAAAGGTCATATTATATTATGTCGCCCAAAAAAGGTCAAAACAGGTTTTAAAATTGTATGGCGCTCAAAAAAGGTCATATTATATTATGTCACTCAAAAAAGGTCTTAAAATTGTATGTCGCTCAAAATAGGTCATACTATACTACGTCGCTCAAAACAGGTCATACTATAGTATATCGTCAATAAAAAGTCATACTATAGTATGTCGTCAATAAAAATATCATCATACTATACTATGTTTTCAAAAAAAAGGTCATACTATAGTATGTCAAAAAAGCTCTAGTGATCCTTCAGTATTAAACCCCCTGTTACCCCCCCTACGGTTCCTCCCTATCAACCACTTTTTCCTTCTGTGTTGTCTGGTGCAGCAGTCCAAGAAGAGCGTCAGAGGAACAGAGAGCGTGAAGGAGAGCTGGAGTTCAGTGTTGGAGTTAATGAGGAGATGCCAGTGGAAAAGATCTTGGAGGCAGAAACTGCTGTGGAGCAGAAGACTGAGCTCCACTCCTCTGATGGAGGCTCTGCAGGCAACTCTGTGAGTAACTGGAACACAGTTATCTATAGATGTAGTAAGATTCTGCCTGTTTGTGCTCTTCTTTCCTTTTAAAAACTTAATTTATTTGTGTACAAAGATGCTGTAATTGCTTTATGTATTTAGTTTGGAAGTAACGCTAGGTAATAAAGATGTTGTGTTATTTTAATTTCTAGCCCCATGATGCCGTTACCAACATCTGTCAGACTGCAGACAAACAGCTATTTGCCTTGGTGGAGTGGGCAAAGAGAATCCCTCACTTCTCTGAACTGCCCCTTGATGACCAGGTCATCCTTCTGCGTGCAGGTGACTACCAGTACATACAAGGCATACATGATTCATAAAAAACAGCGCCTTCAAAATCAACATGTAGAACAGTTATTTTTTTCTGGACCTGAGATTAGAATTTTATAGTTATGTTCTAATGCTAATAATGACAGTATTTTACTGCATATGATATGCCTTTTTCTACAAATGACTGTCTTTCACAAATCCAGATACATTTGAGTATTGGGGGTCATTTTACATGCTAATGCATGAGCTGCAGATGATAGTTTTCTATTGATTATTTATCGACGTCCAAATGACGTGGAAATGATCCACATGAGAAGCAACATGGAAATAAATGTTGCTCTCAGCTTGCATGTTGCAGCTTTGGTGAAACAGTTTTACGTCCACAGGAACTAATCGAACCACACTATGTTATACTGACATAGTTTTGTCCTTGTTGTTCTGTTAGTGTTGTCCATAGATGTGTATTCCCTACCCAGCATGTCCCAAGTAACAGCTGAGAGTAGTGACACTAGCGTCATATGGTGGCACACATTGGCAGAACCCAATGGAAATGAATCTCAAAGGGGATTCTAGTAGGCAAAGTGGATACAACAGAGTTATTTTGTATTGTTGATTTGGCTCAGATGCAAAATTTGGACAGAAAACGACAGACATTCATGTCGACTTTTATTACACTCTCAACATTGAAACCATGTTCAGTCTGTGCCATCATCACCTGCAAGAGTTGAACTCTCTTTCTTTACCAGGGTGGAATGAGCTCCTCATTGCCTCGTTCTCCCATCGCTCCATCGGCCTGAAGGATGGAGTTCTTCTGGCGTCTGAGCTGCAGCGTGACAATGCACACAGCGCTGGAGTTGGAGCCATTTTTGACAGGTATGTCATTAGTAGACAATTACATTCCTAGTTGGGATGCCTTTGCCATAGATTTGTGTAGATTCTGCATAATAACCAGTTCTATTTATTTCAGGGAGAGTGTGCAGAGTGCAGAAGTTGGTGCCATATTTGACAGGTAATTTTATTCTTTGTGATATTACTCAAAGTGTCTTCAAGTCATTATCTTTAATAATTAATAAAATCATTCACTATTTATCATCATTTAGGGTTCTTACTGAGCTTGTCAATAAAATGAGAGATATGCAAATGGACAAAACAGAGCTTGGCTGCCTCCGAGCCATCGTCCTCTTCAACCCAGGTGCCTGACTTTACTGATATCTAAACAAAGACTTTAAGTTTTTATAAGGTAGGATGTGAACTTGATCCAGATATTTCCTGTCTTTTCCTGCAGATGCTAAAGGGCTCTCCAACACCGGTGAGGTGGAGCTCCTTAGAGAAAAAGTCTATGCATCATTGGAAGCCTACTGCAAACAGAAATACCCCGAGCAGCAGGGAAGGTAAATCTCTCTGCTGTGATGCTTTTTTTTTTTTTTTTTTTTTTTAATTTCTCTAGTTGCTTTCATCTTACAATATACAACATCATTTTTTAACAAACCTCTTTCAATCCTGCTGAACTAAATGGTATCCTCTTTGCAGGTTTGCTAAGCTCCTCCTTCGACTGCCAGCACTGCGATCTATTGGCTTGAAATGTTTGGAGCATCTCTTCTTCTTCAAGTTGATCGGTGACACGCCTATTGACACTTTCCTCATGGAAATGCTTGAAGCTCCCCATCAGTTGTCTTAGATAGGAAACGCGTACTGTGGTTAGGTTTAGATAGCTGAAGTCTGGGATGCTGGAGTGGGACTGGAGTGGCACTTTAATTTCTTTGAAGATTTGTCAGTTTGTCTCACTGCTGTCTGGGTTACACTCTTAGTGCAGCACAGATTTGCTCTTTAGACCAAACCCAAGGCTTGGCATGATCTACGAGCTGGTGCTATATGTTGAAATAACTTCATGAGTAACTATGGTTTAAAAAAAAAAAAAAAAAAAAAAGTATTTTTAAAAATGTAAACATTTACATATTTCCCTCACAGAAGCTATAATTTGGGTATACATTTTTATATAAGCTTTTTAGACACCTCAAACATTAAGCTTCAGTTGTTTCTTCAACTGAGCGGATCCCTTACACCTATTTTTAAACGGAAAGTCAACCTGGATCATGAGCATGCATTTAGGACACAGTCTTCTATTATTTCTAATTCAAGTCAGATCTAAAAGTACTGTATATTAATTGAACCAAACATCCTCTGGGAACAGTGTCCAACAACAGCCTAGAGACAACTTGTATCCATTGCAGAAGATAAAATCTTAACGGTAACCTGGTTTAGAAGACGAGTCAGTGGGTGAAACTGTCAGATCTGACTTGTCTGTGTGGATGCAGGATCAGCTTTATGTGTCTGGTAGTATACAGTTAGGGTTGTTTACTTTGCCATTTTATAAATCGAATCACTTTGTGGATAACGATTAGGCTGCACTGCACACTTGCTACGTACTATTTCTAAAACCTACTTTTAACAAACGCGGGGCCACTGAACGGCCAGGTGTTTGTTGTTTGGTGCTATTTCAGAGATAATTTGAAGTTATTGGTGCAGACGCACACTAAATCACAAACCTAAGAAGATTTCGAGGGCTTAGAACCAAAGGGGCGTAAGTGACATTTCACCAACATCACAGGAGGACCAAAACAAAAATCACTCTAAGTTAATCTGATTTGTATACTGACTCCAGTTGTGTTTTTTGTACACATGGATGACGGTGTAATTAATGAACAATATTTGATCATTCACTCAAAAAAAGGTTTTTCTAAATTTTGAAATTTGGCACCAATGTTTCGGTCTTTTTTTTTTTTTTTTTTTAATCTAAAACAAAGGGCATATGAACAATATGAACAAAGATTTATATTAATGAGACAAAAAAGAAATAATGCATTGTGATAAAATATAAAACACCCTTACATCAAATTAGTTTACTTTTATCAATTTGGCTAGAATAGTAATCCCAGCAATTTAACCATGTACCAGATTGGTAATTAAGGAGAAATATTAACTGAATGACATTGAACCACTAATTACGTTTTGCAGGACATTAGGAATATGAGATTGGCTACTGAACATAGCAACATAGCCAAAACAATTATTTTGTAGAGAGCAGGAGATGGATTTGCAGTGAGATCGTAGCCTACTCAGACTGGATGACATAGGAGTGCCATCATGCACCGTGTGAGTCTTTTCCCCAGCTGTGACCCCACATAAAGATCTGTTCCACTAGGTTCCCTTTAACCAGAACCTGTGGCCTAATGTTTTCCAACTCCACGCATGCAGACATTTCATATTTGACCTTAACCTTTTTGGATTGTTTTTAGGGTAGCACAGCTATTTGAATTTCTTTCCAATAAACTGTTTATAAGTCCTGTTCTGCACCGCATGTCCAGTGTGTGAAAGAGAGGACATATACTAGAACATGCTGATCACTGATCGAATGGCCACTTGAGGCTGGGTTCCGAAAGCAAATTTATTACCCTTGACCCTGTGATAAAATGCCCTAATACTTTACAGCAGAAATAAACGTGATTACAGCCTGGTACAAAGAATTGTTTGGTCTCTATAGGTAACTTACCCATTCATGACAGCTGTACAGGAGGTGTTTTTTTTTTTTTTTAATCTAACTTGCTTGTTAAGATTGTATCACGTCATAAAGTTCTGCATAATTACGCAAGCGGCTGCTGCTAGCTGTCTGCTGGGCCCAGCCCTTCCTGTCATCTGAATATGGTCACTTCTGGCTCCTAAAAAAACAAAAAAAAAACAAGATGGCGAGGACAATTCGAACAGGATTCCACAAATCAACGAGTGACATCACAAGCTACGTCTGGCGATTCGCGGCTCCCCTTCACCTTCACGCCACACGTCGCGGTTTGCATCTTTGCTGCCTAACTCATAAGCTGTCGGGCTGTGATCGAGGCAGCTCACGTTACCTAATGGAGTAAATGCTTGTCTCTTATGTTCTTTATGTCCTCAGGCCTATGTCATTCTGTTTTGTCGGGCATTGTATTCTTCTTCATGGATTTAGTCACTAGCATTTAAACACTTGTACCACTCAGTACTTGCATGCATCTTTTGTGGGTTGGTGGAAGCCTAATTTAAAAATATGCCTGTAGAATCTTCAGTTTCTCAGAGTCCACCTTTTCTACTTCCTTGTTGCTTTACTGGCACATCAGAGGTCAGGAGGTCAAACATCTTTGTTACGTTCAGATTGCCCTCAAGGTTCTGCCTTGTGTGTGTCTCCTGCAGTAGTGCGAATCAACTGTTAAATTTGGTCTCTTACCCGATTTTTGTTGTCTTCTGAGATTCTTTTTCCTAGTGAATCCTTGTGGGAGGCGGTCCAAGATTATCTCGCTGACCAATGCCTGCAGACCATGCAAATTTCTCTGAAATATTAAGTGTTTAAAAAAAAAAGACCTCTTTGCATGTTTAAATTTGCTTACCTGTATGGTGAGATGGTACTTGTTGATGTTTTGCTGCTTTGACTCAGTATGAGTTGTCAATGTGTGGTTGATGACTAAGTCCCTCTGTCTTGCCCAGAACTGATCAAAACGATTTCCCTCTATGACTGAGGGAAATTGTTATTGCATTTGTAATGACAAGAAGCAGTCCTTCCCCCCCCCCCCCCCCCCCCCCCTCCCCTGACCTTTCAAGCTAGAACACGAATGTGTTTGGAATTCACACAGCTCTGCCCTGGGTCATGCAGCCTTTTTCATATATTTTTCTTCCAGTTATCAGTCTTTTTTAAAAAAAAAATATTTTTAAAACCTTCCTCTTCGCTGGATCTCACTCTCCCTGTGCCTTTCTGTATCTGCATTGTGTTCCCAGCCTGAGCCTCTATATTGTCTGTGTCTTGAACCTGGCTCACCACGTTTCCTGTATCTTTTCATCTCCGTAGTCTGCGGCTGTCTGTCCCTCCTCTGCGCTCTCTCTCTTGTGGCTGAGCAGTAACTTGAGTGCCTACATGATGAAACACATTAGAATTCAAGTTGTTGGTGACTACCCGATGGCTAGCTAAAGTGCTAGCTTTATTATTGAAACACGTTGAGTTGAGCTTACCTTTGCTACTCAATTTTTTTTTTTTTATGTCCTATCATCCAGCTGTTCTTCATTTTTGGAATATGCATAATAACATTTCCTCAACAACTGTTTTCCTATGTTGGTTGCTCTCCAGTCTTTATGCACAATACATTTATCAATGCCAAAAGGGCGTAAGTGCGCTTACTGGCCAACTGGTTCAGTGTTAAGTCCTTAGAGTTCTTCATTAATAGCTCTAAATTTATTTAATAATGAATGTTTGTCCTTTTTGGCAGTAGAAAGAGCTTTCATTTGATAGACATCGCTCTGCATTTCATTCAAAAATGTCACTTACGCCCCTCTGGTTCTCAGACCTCGATATGCAAAAATGAAAATCCCTTTGTTAGAAAAAATGTAGCAATATAAAATGTAAACTGCATAAGAGCTTTCTGTCTGTCAGTCATTCAGGGGTTTTACAAAGTAAATCGTGTCTGGTGGAAAGGGAATACAACATTTTGTAATTTATCTATACAATTCTAAGGTACTGTGCAAAAGCAATTGTTCAGGGAAAATGTATATTGATAAATTTGAATTATGATCAGGAAATACAAATTATATAATTCTTAATATGTGCCCTTGTTTTTAGTTTTCAGCTTGTATAAAGCAGAACGTGTCTTGGGTTGCACTGGATTTGCTGACAGTGTTTCAGCTGTTTTTTTTTTTTTTTTTTGTGCTTTTTTTATGCTCAGTTGTATTTCCTACCTTTCCTCCCTTTTTTTAGGTAGCTGTCTTGTTCATTGTAATGTCTCTGCAATTTATTAAAAGCAAATCATAATCACATTTAGATCCATAACACCTGTGGACATATAGGAATTTTAAACAAGACCAAATGAGGTCTGTATGACGGCCATGTGTGAACACCCGATGAGCTGCATCGACAAACCTGTCATCGACCTCCATATGCTCTTGAACATAAAGTGACTTGAAGCATGGGTTGTGTGGACTAAAAATAAACAAGGCTTACGTTTTTTTTGTTTGCTTTTTTCCTTTTCTAAAAGTGTTTGATGTGACATTTATTTGCCCTGGAGTGAAATTCAAAAGAAATATTATAAAAAAAAAAAATTAGTCTCACTTTTTTTTTTTTTTAATTTTATGAGCCTTTTTATTGTAGTTGTTACATAGTCTTTGCTGTGGGCTTAGACATATTAGAAGCCAGGGTTGTGTATATAGCACTTGTGTCCAAGTTCCACAGTGATATTATGGCACAGGCAGCAATGTGTGTGGTGGGCTAATATTAAATTAAAAAGAGAAAAAAAAAAGAGTGCAATGAAATCAAAAAAAGGCTTCTACGGAATTCCACAAGACTGGTAAAAACTTGATCACTGCGTGTTTCACTACATTTGTTCACTGAACAATACATGAAGTAAAAAGGTTTAATAACACGCGCACACAAAACCCTACAGCTCTGAGAATCAAAAGTGAACCTCCCGTTTGTATCTAGCAGAAGTGACACCTTTTTAAACCATGCATGGCTTGGTTTGCTTAAATTATATTTTTTAGAATAATACTGCTTTTAGTCTATAATACACTATTCTACACATGGAGCAAAAAAACTGAATAACATAAAAAGGACATTGTCATGACATGTACATCATTTTACAGCATTCTCCTATATTACTTTACACATCTACTCTGTCTTGTATTTGATCAAAACAGTACAATCTGGAAAACGAACCAATGAGCCCCTCCCCAAATATCTTCAGTTCTACTCCTCTTCAGCTAGAAGTTGCATGCTACACATTGAATCTAAGGTGCTGAATAGTTCTCAGTAAATTCTAAAACAAAAACAAAACACTACTACTGCTGCTGCTGGTGTTTTATGTAGCTTTATAGCTTTATCGTGATGTCGCGCTAGATTGTTTTTTTTAAATGGCTATGTTCCATCACAGTGAAAATTTGCGAGTGGATACATGCAATTACCTTGCAACTTGCGAGCCATGATGTAAACTTAAATTATGCGTTTTTATAAATTTAGCCTATTCAATTCTAAAATAATTGACAGCACAATGAGCTCAGAAATAGTCAAAAAGGACTAAGTAATCCAAAAAAAAAAAAAATCCTACTGCGGGCTCCTTCTCTTATTCACTGTATTACAAATGAACATGTTTAAAAATCGATAAATTGAGATTTTATGTGCGTCCATATTACTTATAATCATAATAACCTGATGTTCACATTCATAGTTAAAGAAAGAAGGTCTCCAGTGATACTCTTAATTTGGCCTGACCCATTTTCAAATATTTCACAAGATCTTGACTTTTAGCGGAACAATGCATGTCCATATTCTACAGTAAGGCAACAGGATACAGCGGATGTGCATAACCAATCCTT
Source organism: Eupleurogrammus muticus (assembly GCA_036785175.1). Taxonomy (NCBI): domain Eukaryota; kingdom Metazoa; phylum Chordata; class Actinopteri; order Scombriformes; family Trichiuridae; genus Eupleurogrammus; species Eupleurogrammus muticus. Next base: position 4,598,067 of record JAYKQN010000026.1, read on the forward strand.
AAGTCGTCATAAATACTTTAAAGCTATTTCTGTAACAAACTATTTGATCCGAGAAGTAACATGGAGAGAAAATAAACAGAAATTTTGTCAGGACAAGTTTTAAAAACACTGGTTAAAAAAAAAAAAATCAACAACTTGTGAATGATGCAATATCATCCTTGCCCCCTCACACATGTAGTAACATTTTCTTGATTATATGTCCCTGAAAACGTCTCAATAAATAACTGTCTCTGAAAGGCACTCTGAAATGTGCAGCTCATAATTCCTACGAAACAACTACCGAACTCAATGAAGATAGCTCCCCTGTAACATTTGCTTTTCTCTGTTCTGCCCACTCAGAGAGATCAGGTCACAAACGCACCGTATCTATATTGTGTTTAAAACACACGAGCGTAATGAATCTAGTGGTATCGCCAGTCTTCTACACAGTCCTGTGGTTAATAATCTCTCGTTATTTCATCCTTGTTCACTAAAACTCCAGAAGATTGATGAAGTTCCACATCTGGGATAAAACTCTTTGATTATACATGTGTGAAAAACAAACAAACTGTGCTACTGTGACCTGCTGGTTGGATTGGTAAAGTGTTCTTCCAGATTCAGATGTGAGTGGTTCATCAGTGTCAGGGATTTCACATTCCATTGATACCCAACTTTTACATCCAGTGCACTAGATCCTTAATTGAGCACCTTCTTGAGCAAAATGACTAGAAACACAAAACTACCACAGTAGTATATTACAGAAAAGAAAAAACGTCGCACACGGACATCTACTCAATAGATGAAAAGTCTTTTTTTTGAATATTTCACTAAAGCTGCAGGGCCGACACTAAACCCACGCGAACAGTTAGTGGAGAGTTTAGTGTCCGTATCAGGCTCCGTGCTGCATACTTTTCAGCCCTCTGGCTCCAGTCCATGGAGATTGAAGCATGCTGTGCACACCGCCAACTCTTTTCCTTCAGCCTTTTGTAATAAAAAAAAAAAACACACACTTGTGCAGGTTCAAAGGATGATTGTGATTCAGCCTCACGAGTGCAGATCATTGATGTTTATCCATTAGCAACAAAGCTTAGTGGTTTGAATGCAGCGCCCTGCCCATGAACAAACTCCCGTTTAGTCTTCTATCCACTCCAAGGAAGCGCGTGTGTCAAACCTGTGAAAACCAAACGCGTAAAGATGAGATCAACTCATCGAAGCCGGAGGAGGGGATTTCAGCGCCAAGCGAGAGCGGTGCGTTCCCAGGATGGGTGAAGGCGGCGGGAGGGGCAGTGAAAGGGCTTCGAGACGACGTCCGAGGGGATCCGGGTCCAGCTCACACCTGCATCTCTGAACCGCTGGACAAGCCGAGGGCATTGGCCTCCTCTGTCGTCAAACCGGTCTTCAGTGTCCTCCTCACTTCGCAGCAAGAATAGAAAAAAAGAACAGTTAATATATTAATATATAGTTTTCACATTAACCGATGAGAGTGAATTCCTTCCTCTGCTCACGTCACTCACATGATTTCCGGTTGGCTCGGGAGCGCCTCCTTTCCCGAGGTTGCGTCCGCTGGCTGGGGCCCTGAGTGGCTGACCTGACTATTCTCTCCATGATCTCGTCAGCCGTGTCGTCCGTGCAGTTCACCGGGTCGTCGCTGGCCGTGCACCACGGCGGGACGCGCACTAATAAAATAAAAAGATAGAATAGATTATGGTGGGATATGATTGAATGCATCACCACGGCTGCTGAATCGAGCTTGAGGTGGTGCAGAAGCTGACCCCTGGTGCTGCCGGCTCTGGTGCGAGTGCGGAGGCCCGGCACCGTGGACGCCCCGCTCTCCCCGCCCTGCAGGCTGCTCTTCAGCACGGCCTTCATGTTCTCGTGTTCGGCTGCATCTTCGGCGTACTGGATACCCTGAGGCTGGCTCTCCTGTGCGTCCGACGGGCCAAATTTACCACTCTGTCGGGAGAGAGGTGGAGGTCACTACATCTGCCGGTTTTATTCCCAGCAGCCTGATATGAGAAGAGTTAGTCATTTCAGAGTTACACTGGTTCCACATACACCATTTTTGGGATCGTGACTTTAGTAGTTTAGTAGTTTCACAACTTTACATTTTGCTTTTGTTTAGTTGACATGAATTATATGTGAACAATATTAGTGTTAAAAACAGTTAAAATACGATTCATTTAATCAAATGAGACAAAGTGAATAGTAAAGATAAAATAAAAACGGTAAACATGCACTTTGTGTTAGAATCACGTTACTGTATGTATAATGCATGTTTAGGATTAATGAGCAATAAGGTATTCTGATAAAGTATATTTTACTGTGTATTTTTAACTCGTTTATTGTGTAATTTTTTATTGCATTGCAGATTATATGTTAATTTGCTAAAAACTTTTTTTCCCAAGTAACTTTATTTAACCAAATATTCCTGAGGGCAGCTCATCTTCCTCCAGTGTGAAGCCATCACGCCTGTAAAACTGCTTTCAGAGCAGCTTCCCCAACACTGCACGTGAGGCATTGTTCATTCTGTAAATGCACCACGAGGCAACAACCCCGCCCCCTTTTCCTCCATGGCTGTGGCGTCCAACAACACAGACATGCGAGCGCGAGCTACGCATGTTCGACACATGTGCGCCTCGTTCAGGTTCAGAAGTCAGAACTGCGAGTCCTCCTGAGCTCCATTAATCTCTAGCAGGAAGGAGCTTTGACTGTTACTAGTGAGATTCATTCATGTGAGGTCACACCCACACTGCACCCATCAATCAATGACACTTCCTTTGTTAATCCACATACTGTACACGCACTGGCTATTGTTCAAAAAGGTACAACAACAAGGTCTGTTTGAATGTTAGTCACTAAAGAAGGGTTACATGCACTTTACTGCGCACACAGTCACCTCCTACCTCGCTTTCATCGTCATCCTCACTCTACAGAGAGCAGGGAAATGAGGGGAAAAAAAAATGCTGTGAAGTGTTGTAAGATGAAAATATGTTCAAAATTTAACCAAGGAGTTTGGTAAAGCCAGATGTTGTCGCATTTTCTCAAGAAGATTAATAAAAATCTTATGTTTATCGCCTACAACTAAAGGCAATGAAAGCATGATCAACCTTCTTATCAGCAAGGAAGCAAACCAAAACATATGTATATCAATAAATATATGTACAATAGACAATAGATACAATAATTATGTGATATATAACAGTAAAAAACTGCAAATGGATGTAAGCTGTGGATAGAGAGAGCACTTTAGACTTGACATCTTTCTCAGCACGGCTCAGATGTGGGCCTTGTTATTTCTCCTTTAGGAACATCCAAAGGTTTGAATTTTCACACAGTGATTGAATTAGTGTCCCTTTGAAGAGCGGGGGGCCCCCGCCAAGGCTCGCTGCGGAGTCCGCTCTGAGCAGCCCGCTCCTCGCCGTTGGAGCGATTTTAATCACGCAGGGAGGTGTTTGCTCTGGCCCTTTTTTTTTTTTTTGTAAGCCCGCTGCTGCTACAGAACGGGATACACTCAAAACAACTAATTGATTGTTGTTACAGTAACCTACACGTATGAAGACAGAGGAACCACGCTGATGTCATTACAAATATATGCCCCATCTGTCAGAATCGGCCACATTCTGTGCTTTAACCAGATTATAGATATCTGCGGCATCTGGGGGGACTATTCATATTGTTTTATAGAATTGAGAAAGTACAAACCAAACAAAGACGCAGCTCGGGAATCGGAGAAAGTGTACGTGTGACCCTTTGGTTGTGGTGAAGGCCACTTACATCTGTTATCATTTTTCCCCTGGTCTTGTTCCTCTCCCGGTGGTTGGCCCTCTTCTGTTTCTGCTGCAGCACGCGCTCTCGTGTTGTGCGATACTCCAGGGCAAATTCGCTCAGGATCTTGCTAAAGCGATGAATGCTGACCTCACGCACCGCGTATATCGGATGGCCCAGGAACAGCAGAAAGGCGTGAAACCTGCAGATGTGTAATGAAAACTCACATCTCGGTTATCATGAACAAAACCGAAATAGAGTGACAATGTGTCTACGCCTGTGTCTATGTCTATACCTGTTGAGTATTCTCCTGTGTACAATCTTCAGAATAATAATCCTCTCTGCACAGTCTTTCAAGAAGTCGGACATTTTTTGTTTCAACGCTGGCTTCATCTCGTGTTTCGCTATGACCTTGAGGTGATCCCACGACGCTTTGCACCTTCGCTCCATCTGGGCCAGATTGTCCTGAAGCTGGTCGAAGTCCACCTGACAAGACCACCACAGACAGGACTCACTACAGACGCAGCTCCTGCTGCTAAAAACACACACAAACTGATACCGTGCATAAGTTGAATGAGTTTTTTAAAAAAGGGGATAAACGAACTTTGGTCAAGCGGGTGACGGCTCCGATCTCCGAGTAGAGGTCAGTGCTGTCTGGAAACTTCTCCACCACGATGGCGCAGGCGTGGTGCAGCAGGGACTGCTTGTGAACCGTGTCCTTCACCTCCGGGACTTTCTCCAAGTAACTCAGCTCAAAGCCTTTAGCCTGCAGATGCAAACACACAGAAACACACTTCAGAAAGAGGGGGCAGAAACAACTGTCTGAAATTAACAATCAAGAGCACGACTCTGGGACCAAATTGCAGTGAATTTCCTTTCTGGCACAGTCAGGGAAAAAAAAGGGACTCAATGGAGTGCGCCGAGTAGATATGGAGATTCATTAGGCTGTGATTATCAGAAACCGCAATCCACTTCAGAACCGACCGATTGTTCTGCTCACCGCAGAGCAGCTAAAAAAGCCAGAACATATCATGAAAGACATAATCCTAACAGGATCTCCCTTGTTCTTCTGCCAGTTTTAAATGGCTTACTGCAAAATATAAATGCAACCATTATTTACGGGAACCGCTTGTTTTGATGTCGATGACTTATGTTTTCCTTGTGCATGTTTGGCTCTCGCAGGGTTCAAACACACAGAGCTGCAGACACACTCGTTCACAGACGAACACATGGATGCATGCACAAGCAAGCACAGGCAAGGCCACAGAATCCCAATCACAAAGCAAGTAAAAAAAAAAGAAAAGCAGTCTGAGACACAGATGCAAGCTCCACACAACCCAACACAAACTTCCAGAAATCACAATCGCATAATCTCCCTCCCCTTTTGTTCTCAGACAGACAGAGCCAGGTTCAGCAGAGGTTTTTTTTTTTTTTTTACTGTAGAAGGACAGTCTGGTGCAGACACTCAGGCAGCACACAGCACATTCTTTTACACACAGAGAGTCCACTGTTATCCTTGCCAAATAAATATGTTGTCAGGGGAGTTGGGGGGAGGAGGAGAAGCATGGGAGGAAACAGAGGAAGTGAGTTAAAGCCATAGAGAAGGGGGGAAAGTGGAAAAAAAAAAGAAGAAGAGAGGAACCTCCAAGCCGCTCATGTCTGGGGGGGGGGGGGTACTCACGGTGGTGCCGTTGAGGAAGTTGCCGATAGTCAGCAACGTGGTCAAGATGTAGCGCAGGGTTTTGTTTTTCTCCAACTGGTCCATCCCTTCCTTGAGATCCTGGAGCGGCTCTGCCACCTCCTAATAGAGCATGAATGTACAGTGAAGACGCGTCATTTATATTTTCTAGTTCATATATTTCCAAGGAATTCGGCTTTTACACTTTCTACAGATGTCAGACGGACAACCTTGACTTCTAATGCTAAGCCAGGCAGCGAATAAGCGTATTTCCCAAAAATATTGAACTAATACTTTATTATATGACGGCATGAGAGGTAATATTAAAAAAAATGTCCAATTCTAATTTTTGTATTTATCGACTTACCCAACGTGTGATGTCTCTACAGGGGTGGATGTATTAAATTACCTTTACTGAGTACCAAAATACAATTTAAAGGTATTTTTTTACTTACTTACTCATACTATATTTCAGATGGAAACACAGTACTTTTTACTCCAATACATATAATTGACAATTATAGTAACTGTTCACATAAGATAATAAATTTAATCATTTACTCTTGTGTCCAAAGAGTGTGATATAAAGAAAAGTAAATTTATATTATGAATATAATAAGTATTAATCTAACACACACAAAAAAAATGCTTTCACATAAGTGTTAGTCATAGTAAAAACAAATTATATATTACACTACACTAAAATAATAGCCTAAAAGGAGCTGTATTACTAACACTTATTTTTTATACTCTACACACATTTTGCTGCAAATACTTTGGTACTTTTCCTAAAGAAACACTTTTTAATTAAGGGCTTTTATCTTTAATCTACATCTCAGCTTTTACTTAAAGGATCTGAATGCTGCTTCCACCACCGTGGATCTGAACAGGCCTTACTTTCTCTATAAGCTCATAGTCCATCTTGAACGCCCACAGCTGCAGGCGAGCAGACAGCTCTGTGATGGAGGAGAGGGTGAGAAGGAACTGCTCAGCGCTGCCCAGGGGGACGTCAGGGTTGACCAGCTGAGCCTCCTGGATCCTCTGCTTCTCCTCCTCCGTGGGGATCATGGTCAGGATTTTCTAGGGGAGGAAGAGGGGAAGGGAAAGTTTTACCGGCTCCTTCATCAAGTCAACATATCAGAAGTGTTTTAATACGTCAAGGGGGTAAATCATGGAGAGTTATGGGGAAACAAATTGATGGCGTTTGCAGCTCCGTTTATCTGAGACGCTTCCAGCTTTCCCACACACTTGTGTGACATCTGAACTTACAACCTTCCGTTTGTCGTCTGGCTGAAAATACTTCCAGAGACAAAAAGGTGGAGAGGAATCCTCCTCTCCCCTGAGTCGGAGCTCAAGACGAAGCTCTGAAAACGACAGGTCATATAATGCCAAAAGGGACGCGTCGTTAATCACCATCCGCCGATGTGCGAAGCTTCAAAGGCCGACGGGAAATGTGCACGTGGAGCTAACCTTTAATCATCACTGTGATTGATTACATGAACAACAGGCAGGAAATCACACGATGTGTCAACATTATGGTTGACCCATCTATGAGCTAAATGACTCATTTGGGGAAATCCTCCATGTTCTTTGGTGTGCTGGGTAAATATCATTCAAGAAAACCATGTTTGCTTTTGCGCCTGTGATCTACACATCTAGATGTACTGTATATATAAAAAAATCCTTACCTCAATGCCCTCTTTGTTCAGTGCATACTCATCGAAGTTGAGGATAGCCGTTTTGATGGTGCGAGGAGGGGGTAGAACGGTCAGGCCGATGTTTATGGCGTTACTTCGTTTGGAATCCAGGACGATGATTTCCTGTCGTTTGCCATCAACTGCTGCTTTCTATAAAGTGATCAAGGATGGCTCGGTCAGAAGGCTCATACAGGTGCGCACATATTACGAAACGACTGAGATGTGATGAGGAAAAAACCTGTTTCCTGTTTTGCTTGTAGACAGATTTGTACTGAACATACACAGAGTTTTAAACATTTGACCCCAGTAGTTTATCCAAACTAAACTTGCAAAATGATCATTTAAAATACATTCCCTGGTAGTGAGGAAGTGAAAACTACATTAATACTTCATGTTTCTACTGTGGGAGCAGGATGACATCGAGTTACCTTTGTAACAGGCAGCTCCTTGGATTTGGACTCAAACAGCTGCTCCAGCTTGGATGTGTCCAGTTTAATCGGCTCCAGTTTGGACCACAGGGACTCCTTACAGAGTTTATGGCTCTTGCACTGCCAGTCCATGGGACGCACCTCGTTCCAGAAGAGACGAATGGTCTTCTTCTTCTTCTGGAAGAGTGGCGGCTCTCCTCGACTCAACTGGGGCGTGGGCGGCGGCACGGGGGCCATGAACGGTGGAGGTGGGGGCATCATTTTGCCAAGGATGGGTGGAGGCGGGGGGCAGCCGAACAGGGGCGGGGGGTGGCGGTAGGGCCGCGTTGCACGGGGGAGGGGGAGGAGGCGGCGGTAAGAGATCACTGGATCCCATCACGCTGTCCATGTCTAGAATGTCCATGTCATCCTCGTCCCTCAGGTCCGTGAAGTCCATTTCTTTGATCCGTAGCTCCCTGGGTTTGGCCATCAGCTGATCCCAGATATAGTCTGACTCTTTCTTCGGGGGTAAAGCTGAGGAGACAGCGGTTGATGATTTGTCAGTTTGCTGCTGCTGCTGTTGTTGCTGCTGCTGTGGCGGCGGCTGCTGCTGCTCTTTCGAGGCCTCCACCTCAGGAGGAGACGTCAGGCCTTTGACCAAATCGCCAAACTTCTCTGCCACTGCTCGGACGCTGCCCTGGTTGTCCAGATGCCCCACCTCCAGTTTTTTCACATTTTCTTCCCTGGCCTGTCTGTGAGCCTCCAGTGTGGAGATCCTGCTGGCCAGGCTCGCCACAGAAGAGTCACTGACCTCCGTCTCCTTCTCACATTGACATTTCTCCTTCTCTGTCTCGACTACATTCTCTTCATCCTTGCCGGTCGCCTTCTGAGCGTAGAGCATGTCCAGCATGAAGCGCTTGCTATTGAGTATTTTGTTGCACTGGTCATTCACATCTGCGTCTTTAATGCACTGGTTCCATTGGCCTGTTGATGTGGAAACAGTTTGACAGACAGTAGCAGTCAAAAAATTTGTCACACATCCCTTTGATAGAGATAAACATCCAAGAATGGAACGGTTCGACTGTCTTAGTTTGGTTTACATGTGTTCTGTTTGCTCCTTTTTCTCATTCTGCTTTTACTCATAGGCAGGTGCTGCAACTAAAACCACCCACCCTAAGTAAGCAAAAAAGAAGATGGGAATCAGTATAGCCTGGTGTAACAGATAGTAGATGGACAGACAGCAGATAGTTGGCTGTTGTGGAGACTTGTGTGGATATAGTGAGTGGGAAAGAGTTGGGAGTTAAAAGATGCTCCAGCAGCACTTTTATAGGTCTACAGTGTGCACTTAGTGACCTACGATGACAGCGGTAAAAAATTGCATCTCCATGAATAAACACTGGAGCCATGGTGTAACATCCTTTCCTGCAAACACTTCAGCAGCATAACTCCTGCACTGTATTAAGGGACATCATTTTAGACATAGGGATCTAAGTCTAGTGCTGAGAAATTTGTTTGCCAAATGAATGATGCACATTTTGGAATGATCAATGCCAGAATCGCATCTACTTTTAACCTCAGACTGTCACAAAATTCTGAAGACATGATTGAGTTTCCCAACGATCAATCCCGAACCGAACTAAAAACCGTAAACCGAAGCAGACCATCGATTTTGTGAACCGTCCCACCCCTAATATACATGGATGACCATTAAATAAGGTCAAAGTCAGCAGCAACTCATACCTGCTTCAATGGTGAGCTTCTCCTCCCGCTCCTCCCTCTCCAGAGTGCTGCTCGTGGAAGAGATGCTGGATGCAGAGCAGTTGTCCTTCTCGTTTACTTCCTCGTTCTGCCTCTCCTTCTCGCTCAGCAGTACACCGTCTTCTACGTCCCTTTCCATCGGCTGCTCCTTCTCAGACTCCTCCCCTAACTCAACGTCCACGTCCGTCTCCTGCACCTCCGCCACCTCTGCTTCCTCCACCTGCTCTTCCACCACTCCCTCGTTCACACAGTCCTCCAACTTCCCCTGTTCATCTGCTGCTGGCTCCGCAGCTACAGTCTGGTCCGACTGACTCTCATCAACATGCTTCGACTCTGCAGGCGACTCAGGCTCAGTCTGCTGCTCGTCTGGCTCGGGGGGAAGTGTGGCGGAAGGTCCTGATACTGTTACCTCTGGCTCTGGACCTTTGGTTCTGGTCTGTGGCTCTGAGGTGTATTCTGTTCCTGGAAGAGAAATCCAAACAGTGGGGAAGAAAAAAAAAACTTTTACTACTTTAAGCACTTCAGTTATGTGTACATTATCTGATAGTCCTCAGAAACATTCTTTGTTTATAATAAAGCAGCTTTAAATTGCTTCCCGACATGTCCTTAATTGCAGCGAATTGCAGTTCCAGACTTTAAAAGTAATTCACAATGCAATCGTCAAATCCTATTACCATGGCTGAAGACCATATGATATCACTGGAACTCACAGCGTGAGAGCTTAGAAAGTAGTTTTATTTAAATATTAGTTTTAGTAGTCATCAAATAAGCATTTTAATGAAACTAAACAATTGTATTTGAAAAGGTAAAAAGAGGAATCTTTTTTTTTCTTCCCGCAAAACGTCCAGAATTACACAAGAAACAAACCTTCATTGCAGTCTTGACAAATTATTATTAAAAGGTCCCCTTTCATAGAAGACTTTAATTGCTTTTTGATTGCAAGGTTTAGGTGTTCCATAAATAGTCTCTCTATAGTAGATATGTTTAAACATGTTTCAGAAGTCATGAGAAAGCTCTCAGTGAAGTTGTGATGTCAAAACTGTACATCACCACCCAACTTCCATTCACAGCCACACAAACGAGTCAAAGGCTCAGTTTTCACAAAGCAACATGTTTTTTTCTAAAGCTCCAGACAGTAAAATAATAATAATGAGATGATTTTAGTAGTTAAAACCACAAGTATATCCATATATAGGGATATCACAACTTCAAATAAAAACCCAGAAGTGTAAAACTTATTTTATTAGGCTCCTATTAACGCCATTTCAAATGTGGTAAATGTAGATATTTGGGTATGTGTCTTTGGACCCAACTACACATGAAAAATCTCTGGATCCATTCTCTGACAATAACCCTGTTTCACATTTGATATGTATTTCTAGAGTCAGTCACTTTTTTTTTTCCTTCTCAATAACGAGAAGTGCAGCTGAATCATATTTCAACAAAATAATCACCCTTCGAGTGTTAATGCCAAGCCCTGTGTGTGTGACAGCTGCACCGACAGTCTGCATCGCCTCTGCCAGCTCTGTGAGCCAACGCTACAGTCCACGCTCATATCTCACGAGCGCTAATGACGAATAAATGGTCGGCAAAGACCGTTTACCCGATGTCCGCTGCGCGCCGGCGACCGCGTCTTCCTGTGCGATTGAGGAGGGGGGCGTGGCGCAGCGAGATGCCGAACGGCTCGCCGGGTTGGAGCTCAGACACAAGGTGATCTCTGTCCGTCCTCTTGTTGGCACCCTGGGCCGCTCCCGCTCCAACTCCTCTGCAGCGAGCCTCTCCACAGCCTTGTACCTGCAACAGCAAAGAGCAGCTTCCAGATGTTTGCACGCCGATAGCTGTGGCATAATTCACCATAAACTACTGACTGTCATATATATGAATATATATAAATTCTAGATGAAGCTATGTTCACGTTGTCTTTTCATGATAGCATTTGCTTATCCGAGTACATTCAGCCAGAGCAATGTGCCAATTCACATGGCTGCATACAGATACAGTGACTGGAAGACAACTGGACCAGATCCATGCCAAAACACAATTACACACTTGTCCTGTTAACTTTAGGATATCTTAATGGTGAGCAGGCCCAGAGGGGCCCTGACACCTATAATTCAGTCCTAGGCTGAGTGTAACACATCTGCTCTCAATTTTAAGAGAGGATCTCGAGGCATTTACAAATCCTCCTTTGTTTTTTTGTTTTGACGTATCCTCACAACTGGAGCATTATTGTGAATCCATGAGAACTCATGACATATAGTAAGTTAACTTACCTTTCCTCTCTGACTTGTCTTGCTTCTTCTCTCTTGTCCACAGACTCCCGACTGAGACAAAAATGTAGAAATAAATAAATAAATAAATAAATAGCCAGAATGAAAGTGATAAAGGCCAAATTTAGAACTTTTATTTATGATATAAATTCATATGTTATAGATGTTTGCTTTTTTATGTGGCCATAAAATGTGATGACTGCAAACTGAAAATTAGATTTTAGCTGCACAGAAATACGAGAAAGCAATATAATGCGTTACTGCTGCTGGTGTCATCTCGTCATGGTTCGGTATATCTACATATGAGCCTTAAAAAGCGAAACTACCCAGCTCTCTTGAGTTTGATTCAAGAGTGGAGCCACATGTTTCTAAAAATTTCAAAGGCCGAATTGAATGTCTTCGTTGGCACTACAACTTCCTATGGTCATACAGTGCTCTGACAGTAGCTGTGTCTGATTTGTAAGTTGAGACTGACTTGAAGCGGTTCCTCTCATCCCGTTCGATTCTCTGCAGACGCTCCTCTCTCTCCAAGCGTCTCCTGTCTCTCTCTGCAGCCAGAGACTCCTGATGCTGCCGGTATGATGAAGTTAGCAAGCCTCCTAAAGCGGGTCTGCATGCCACAGAGGGAAAAAACAGTGAAAACAATGAATAAATGAGTGATGAGTGTTGCTTTAGTCTCTGTGTTTTGATTTAAATATGTGCAATCTTTTTTCATAGGGAATTTAACAGACGGGTTGAGTAACGTTTTATCAGCCATGTCCAAAAACTGTTCTGCCTTAGCTGTGGGATAGTTGACATGCCAACCTGTCAGGTTTGGAATCCGGCGTGGAGGTTGCTGAACTATTGAAGCGATGAATGGGTGATGTAGGAGCCTGGTGCCTGCCAGGGTACGGAGTGCCATTGGCGCTTATTCTGTGAAAAGAGGGGGAAATAAATGCTTTGTTCTCTCCTAATGCATTTTCCAAGACAGAGAAGTGGGCTGGACGCCACGTCAATGATCTGCGATGTGCAATGAGAACTCTGATGCCATACTGCTGGGCAGTTAACACTGAGATATGACTGTTGGATAAAAGAACAATGCCACTCAGCACTCTACCTTTGGAATTTTAAAAACAAGAAATCCATGCCAAAAATGCCAAATGGCACCTGCAGGCATGTTGCTAATCCATGTTTTATGTATGAGGGCAATAATTTATAAATTCATCTCTTCACCAGACTCAGACCTTTTCCTCAACGGTCTTGTAATTGTTCTGTTGAATCTGACTCATGCGCATTTTTGTCAAGGAACAGCTGCGCAACATAGAATGTGTGAATAAAGACAATGAAGATTACAAAGATGCAAACAAACAGGAATAGAATCAATTGAGAACAGAAACCGGTGGTCTAGCTTTCTAGGTCGAATTGCACATCACCCAGAAACTACTAATGTACATAAAAAAAATCTGTTCAGACAGCCAATATATGTTGAATAGAGCGTCGTACAAATGTAGAACAAGTACAGCGTTAATGTTAACGTTTGGCATCCAGGGTTGGACCTCCTCCCACAAGGAAATGCCAAGCTCAGGGTAGCAGGGAGTGGCACGACCACACTAACTCCCCTCTTGGGTAAAGTAGGAGGTTGCAAGATGTCTGGGCTTTGGAAGAGAGGTATCTCCTGTCTGAAGTAATTCACAGGCCTCACTTCATAAATGACGCGACCCTTGTCCCTGCTTACTCAGAACTGTTGACCTCTGTCCTTACCTTTCGGCCCAGCAGGGCTTTCTAGCAGTGAAAGGTGTAGGGGAGCTGTTTGTGTCTGTCAGACTGAAGATGGAAGGCGCAGCAAGGAAAAAAAACAAAACAAAAAAGAGAGTAACAGTCAGATCAGACACTCCAAAGATAAAAAGAATAAGGGGTTAGTCACACAGACAAGATAGCAAGGCAATAGTTGAAGTTAAGAGGGCTGCAAGACCACACGACAACAGAGAAGTGAGCAAGAAGACGTTATCTCTGTTAGTCTTTTTGATTATGCTATTTGGAAGGTAAGGAAACTACTGTGAATCCTATTTAATAACACTGCTTCAGACGTCCCTAGATCGGCGTTGATTGCATTTCATTTTCTCCTAGATCACATCATCGATAGATGCAGGCGGAAGTGCTGTGTCTGCGTAGCTGTGGCTGTCCGTGCTGCTCCTTCTGCAAAAAAAAAAAAAAAAAAAACTCTGCAGGGCTGCGAGCAACTAACTGTGACTCATGCTAATACTTAAAATTCCTTGATGCTTAGAATTAATTTATTGACTTGTCTTGGATTAAGCGTGGTGCAGGGCCACAATGAAAGACAGATGAGTAGTTAATATCCGTTTCCAGCAACGGAGAAAAGGAAGTAATTATTACTTTCCTTTGGTCTGAGACCTTACGTCTTTGGAGATGACAGATGCCGCAATAAATCACTTTTGGTGGGTAGTAGAGGTTGTCTGCTCACTATGATGAAGGAAGCATTTCTTAAGGACGAAGGAGGTAGAAAGGGACTAAGCTTCAGTGTGTTCACCACAAATAACTTGTATGCAAGAGTGTCATTTTGAAATAAATAAACAATAACACGTGATCAGATTTAGCGTTTCTGCTTTTAATCGGTTGATGCTGGTGGGTTTCTCCGCTGGGTGTACAGTGAACTACATAGAGACACGGACATCAGTGATGGGGACGACAATGTGTTTTGACATTGAAAGGTATAATGGGAGGCCGTGTGCAACACATGTAGATGAACTGTAGCTCCTACGCTCTACCTGAAGTGCCTTTCTTTTTTCGAGCCCGTCTCACTCTCCATGGCCGCAACAGGCGCCTGGCTCTGGTTCAAGTCAGGGGGCGGAGAGGGAGGATAGGGGGGCGTGGTCGGGGTAGACTGACACTGACTCTGGCTCAGACGCTGAGCCGAGCCTGGCACTTTACTGACAGGAAAGACACTGTCTCCTGGCTGGGGAGGCGCACACCAAGAACTAAAGGTCCTCTGTTTAGGTGCAACGGACACAGGAGTCCTGGTCCTGGTCTTGAAGCCGCGATATTCTCTCTGCCCTTCAGGGTCACTGGCCTTAGGGAGGATGCTGGCCATACACTTTAAGTTCAAACACATGTTAGGGGTGTCTGCTACAGCTGGCGCCCCACTAGGATGACAAAATACAAGAGAGCAGGAGTCCAAATGGGTAGAAGCCAAGGAAAGAATAATACTTTGAAACTAAGGCAGAGAAACTATGGAAATACAAGGGGAATGAGGGGGGGTTGTATGACACCTAGCAAACTAGTCGGCCTGAAATACCTGTGAGCGCCCTGACTAGAGGATTCAGTGACTGGATGACTTTCATCATCTGCCTCTTCCTCCTCATCATCATCCTCCTCCTCCTCTCCCTCCTCCTCATCCTCCTCCTCCTCTCCTTCTTCCTCTTCTCTGCGATGAGGGTTGAAAGGAGGAAAGGGAAGATGTAGGCAGGCAAGAGGGGGGGGGAGACAACATGACAACACACAGCGGCAAATGAGACAACACATGGATGACAAACACAAGAGGTTATTAGTGCGAAAGATTGAGAATGTCAGTAGGTTTTTACAAGAATCTACCCCAAAAACTTGACATGTTAAAAATGGACAAGCACGGGCAACAGTTAAAACTACATATGAATAACATTCATGCAGCAGAATTAATACAAAGAACTTTATTCTAACTGGGAAAAAAGATTAATTTCAAAAATCTGTGTTAGGGCTTTAGGAACTATCTTTTGTGTTTGAACTGATAGCCTGGGATACACCATCATACATGAGTCTGTGGTTTGAGTTTGCTACTTGGATCCATCCCGCTTTGCTGTCTGGATTTCATTAACAATATGGAAAATGGTGATCTTCAAAGGCGGCTTGAATTTCCTGTGGTGGGCTGGAAGAAGCTAGTCCGGTATCATATGACCTGCTGGATTGAATTTAAGTACACCTGAAGACCTGAGCATTACCAGAAATTTTAGTAGGTATGCCACATAAAAAAGCGGTTTGTTATTAATTATAGGGGATTGGAAAATGCGGTGCTAGGAAAGTGATTGGTGATTTGGAAGACGAAAAGCAAGACTTTTAGTAATCCCCCTGTTTAGAATTCAAACCAAATGTTGTCTGATGACTTATGACCTATAATCAAAAGTGGAATGACAGGTTTATATAATTTCCATGAATAGGGACTCTCTGACTAAGTTTTCCTGCTGCTTTTATAGGGCAAAGTCCAAACTACTGTATAATTAAACAAGATTGCAATTTGCCCCGAATCACCAGTTGTGGTTTGCCTTGAGTTTGTTTAGTCACAAAAGGTTTGTCGTATATAAAACAGACGGGACTCTACGCTGAAGGAAGCATATCTGAGACAGATAGCAGATAACGCATATCGTGTGTTTACAGAAGCTTCCTATTTCCATCACTGGCAGAAGAATGTCCTTGACAGTGGGAAAATTAATTTAAATGTCACTTTTCAACAGTGGTTTCTTCTTTGCCTTTCTTTAAATGACTATATGATTAAATCTTCTTTGGCTCTGGATAGAGTAGAAGCATCTCTCCAAGACTGTAATATAATGCAACACTTGCACTCAAGCTGTCCCTAGCGACAGAACGAAATACTCCACGGAAACATGGATACAGTAGTCTGTGATACTTTTTTTTTTATTATTGCAGTTATCGCTCAGAGTTTAAAGCTGTAGTGCTAAACTTTATATATGAATGAAGACGTGTTCCATAGACATCCATGCCAAATGTGTAATAGAACACTGATTAAGCCTTTCACCACAAAGTAAATCTTTCAGTGTTCCACAGTATATATTTTTTTAATCTTGTGCCTGTGGCTTATGAGCACCAGAGACTTCCTGGTTACTTCCAGGAAGCCCTCTGCTAACTTGAATGTGGATAAAATAATGAATGTTTTTAGACCCAACGGATCAAATTCAGAGTTGAACGGGTAATTTGCGGAGTGTGTGTGTACTTCCGAACAATTAAACCAACACAACTTTTTTTTCTATTTTAATTTACTTGCCTTTAAGGGAAAACAAAACTCCTGCACTTCAGCTTTAAAATATACAGCATTAAATCTTCTTGCCTATTTTATTTAAACTCATCATCAAACATTCAGGCTAAAATTGAAACACGGACATAGTGTTTCAAATATTTCCACCTCACCTTTCGCTGATGTCTTCAACACGCTGGCCTCCGAAGGGCAGGAAGCTGCTCGCGTGAGGGCTGCTGGGTGATGCTGGGGCCGAGGCGTGACCTCTGCTATTCTGGAGGGAATGTCTCCGACTGCGTCTCCTCTCCAGGCCGCGCCTCTCATTAATGCCGCCAACGCTAGCCCGTCGGCGCTCCTTCCGGACATTCGGGGGCAACTGGGTTTCTTCATCCCCATCCTCATGGCGGAGAGTCATCTGGGACAGTGAGTTGCAACATAAAAACATCACCTTTTTGGGTGCATGACTTTCAGAAGCCATGTTGCCTGCGCTATGTTATGACCCAAACACGTTAAACTTGGTCGATATATATATGATGAGTTGGCTTCCTGACCTCATAGATATTGAACTGCTCCACGAGGTCCAGGTCCGTGCCCTTCCTGTTCAGGTGTCTCTGGGCCATGGCTTCAATGCCCTGCTCCTCCAGACAGTCTACCATGTCATAGTAGGAGTCCTGGTCTGGGAGGCCTGCCAGAGTCTGAAGCACAAGAGCACATACGTTCTTACACTCCCGTGTTTCTTTCATGCTTCAGATTAACTGGTAAAAAAAAAAAAAGGGAAAAGTTGGAAGACGGATCACCTGAGAGGCAGTATAGAGTAAAAAAAAAAACACTGACTGTTTTCTAACCCTTGTATTAAAATGTGCTATCTAAATAAAATTAATTCAGTAGTATTTAAATGGATATGTAATGTGTAATCAGCTGAGATTGTGGTATGAAAATATGGCATTATTATTGTTAATGAGGGTCACTTTAGGATTCTTTTGTTGCTGCTGCAGTAAACAGCAAGTCTGTCATAAGGTAAATGGATAGAAAACTTTTTGTTTCAAATGCGATCACCACTAAGATTGAGTTTACATTCAATTCCAATCTTTTTTGTATTGAATCAGACATGCAGCTGTCAATCTAATTTAAATGTGTACATTGCGTCTTAAAGACAAAGCATGAAATAGAAAAAAAAAAACTTTCAGCATAGAGCTTGTTAATACTGTAGTAATGGAAAGAAAGCTGCAAAGGAGTGACTGACCTTATTGACAAGTGTCATTGCATACACCAGCAGCTCTGTATCCACGCCGTCCTTCTCATCCAAGATCTCCATGACATTTGACCACAGTTTTGTGCCTGCACCAGCAAAACGTATGCAACACATTGTAAATCAACAAAATCGCACTTATAGACACAGCTAACTGTAGCTCACGATTTAAAGACACTGCACAATCCATATTATGCATTAACAAAATCTCCACCAACAGAACTGTCCAGAATCAAAGAAACTTTTATGTCATCTTATGGCTCCGGCAGAAGAAATGCAGTCATAGCAGCCTTCCTTTAGTGGATATGGAAAAAAGCTTTATCTTTAAAAAGAAAGAAGCTGCTCTACGTATTAGCCACAAGGGTCAAGTCCATCGTCTTTTCACCAGGAGACTGGGGATCAGGTTTAGTCTTCTTATGCAACAGCAGAAGTGACGGAATAAGACAAGAGCTGAGACAGCGTGATACCCGACCCCTACAAACTGATGCTCAACCCCCTGTTGTACGCCACAGCACATAATGGAGCTCCGTGAGCGGCAGGTAACAGAACCCTGTGCAGGCAAGAGTTGCTGTCTATCTCCTATAGCCTTGTCTGGTGCATGGCAAACTGATCTGACTAACGCGTAATATAAGACTGCCTGTGATTAGTCGAACACCATTAATGGCTAGAAGGAAGGAACTGAATGGGAAATTTTGACATCTTCTTCCCAACATATCTTACTGCTTCTGTTTAACTGGTGAGTTTAACAAATCTCTGTATGAACAGATTATTGAAACTGGTCAGATTATTGAAACTGATTTGTCTGTGTATCCTTATGATAGGATACATAGACAAATCCTGGACCTTTTCAGGTCAATGTGAGGTCCAACATTCATATAAAACCTAATTTGGGCATAATACCCCACACCCTCAATAGAGTCTAAATGACCAAAATGTTTCACGTGATTACATTATCAATTCATAGTCTTGAAGGTATATCTCCGGCTGCAGATAAAGACCTATGTCTGAGTCATTTTTTAATCATGGATCAGCTCGGTCTCGGTCTGGTGAACCAGTTTGTATATCCGCTCACTGAATTGAGTAGTGTGGTTTGCCCGGGTGTTCCTTTACCTCTTTTGGCATCGACGACATTCACAGCCTTTATGAGCAGGATGGCATTAGACTCCGTGTACTCCACAAATACCAGAAGAAGCTTCAGCGCCGTCTTCACCACCAGACGGAACTACACATGCATACAAAAATAACAGTAATAAAAAAAAAACACTGTTAAACCAGTGTCTAAACTCTTTAATTACTGTATTCACACAATTATTGTAAAACTTTTGTTTCGTTCACACCCATGGACCTGAATATTTCTAACGAAATGATATCATTTTGCCTTATAAAAGCTTTTCCTGTCTGAACACTGTCTGGAGTGGATTGATAAGAGCCTTGTGTGACGTAGAGGTAATACTAAAAAGATATTTTACAGCTTGTGGGAACATAATAGTTTTCTCAATATCTTTTACTCAACACTGAAATCAGAATACACTAAATGCATGGCAGTGATGATTACCAAACACAGATGCTGCAGTTATTGCACACAAATGTGAAAAGAAGAGAGAAAGACTATTAGCATGAGAGTAATGGTCTTCATACAAAGTAAAGTTGTCAATGTTAATTTACCTAAGAGAGAATATCAACATCATGTCAGAGGCAATAAAACCATGCAAAGTAATTTAATGCTTCTGAGCAGCTGCCACATCAACACGATGGCTGGACAAACAGCACCTAATGATCATGACCAAAATGACTGTTAACGATGGAGCTTTGCCATATACAATGATTGGGAAGACAGGGGCTTGATTAAAAAAAACAAAGATTATGCCAAATATTATATCACAATGTACACAGGAAGGCAGACAATTAATTATTAGGAACAAAAAACAAAATAGACTGTCAGTGGGAAGGAACTGGAGAGCAATTTCCTCATCTGCAAACTTACTGCACATGACACAATTTGGCCACTAGAGGGCTGAGTTCACCACAGTCACATGGGCTCAAAGCAGTGATCTTCTATATATGATTATGTCAGATTTGTCAATGAACAGATGGTGTTGCTGAGATTATTTTACAGTACATCTATTGTACTGGATGGGCTGTGGCAGGATGTGATAATGAATGTTCATATTCTTTACCTTGGACCCGACCAGGCTATAAAGCCACTGGACCGTTTCGTTGTGCGATATGAGGCCATTCATCCCATCCACATATAGCATTATTTGTCCAAGAGCTGAAGGAAAAAGAAAAAAAAAAGAGAAATTGTGTTTGGTTAAACATCAAATGTTCCTGTTGTGTTATATTCTTTATATCTATAAAAAATGACCACATTTGGCTCAACAACCAAAATAAACAGAGGAGTCTCTTCATCTTAAGTTGATATCAAAATGAAGAATGATGTAGAAAGAGAGAAAATTAACACATACAGTTTTTGGAGGGAGAAAAAAAGTAGTCAATTACATTTTATTTGTATAGCCCAAAATCACAAATCAGAGACTCACTCTAATGGCCTTTTCAGTTTGTACAAACGCAACACAACATGCCCTTTCCTTAGACCAACACATTGTACAAAGTAAAACTCCTTAAAAAATAATTAACAGGTAAAAAAAGGAAGAACCCAGAGAAGACTAAGAAAGGAGGGATCTCCTTTAGAGGATGTGTGCAAATGGAAACAATACATTCACACAGGAAAAGTTGAATATGACATAAAACAGAATAACAGAAATACATTGAATTGTGATGTATGTGGAGGCTGAGGTAACAATATCTATTGCAACTTCCAGGTGAACCAGGACAGCAACAGACCCTTCCAAAAACAGAAGATCCCTCAGTGGCTGCACTGCAGCATGTTCTGAGAAAGAAAACACAGGGTAGGACTCCAGGAACACAACATTTTAAGAGTACATCAGTAGGTCAAGAGTATTACAGATGGAAAAATGAAAAAAAGGTCCCGGCAACCTGTAGCAGCATAACAATGTTCTAGGCCAACCTAGGCCAGACAACTATAATCTTCTTCAAAAAGCAAAGTTTTTAACCTGTTCTCAAATATAGGAAGGGTGTCTGTCCCCCTGAGCCAAATTACAACATAAACTGGAGTTGAAAATAGCTGCAACTCAACCACTTTCTCAGGGAATATGAGTATTAATATGACCAGGAGGAGTGGATTCATTCAGGCTAACATATTTTCATGATGCAGCCAGGTTTAAGTAAGACAGAGCAAGTTAATATTGTAATCTGATATGATATTGTTTATTAATACAGCTTTGGATGACAGGTCTAATGTTAAAAAGTCCACATTTCAATTTAATCCTGCTACTTTTTAGGTGAATGAGCACTAATATAAATTAAATTACTATGTGTAACACGTCTTCTGTTCAATATAGAGAAGATAAATAAATCTCACTTCTGTATAGTCAAGGTTTTCAGGTGATGAAGTCCAACATGTTCCTGGATAAGAAATGAATGGGATGGGGTGTACGCTGTCTCTTGCCATCAGACCAGGTTTCCCCCAGAACTTCGAACAATTGTCTATAAAACACACATTATCTGGGCACCAACTCAACAACCAGCAGTAGCAACACATCATGCAACAAAACAACAAATCACAAGTCAAGTTCAGCAGGAAGGCAGAGAAAATTACATTAGTGTCCAACATGGTTATTACATAGGTACATACCGACTCCACGTTAATCTCAGTGACCTCCAACTGGTGAACACATGCGTCGTTGCCGCCAACGTGGATAGTGATTTCATCTTATTTAGGCTTAGTTTTAACTAACAACTTCAAATTTAGTTAAACGTCGCCTGCTCTGGTTCCGTTAACTATGCAGCCTGGTGTCGCTAGCTTCACGTATCAGACTAGGTTTGTTTTTCAGCGTGTGTTTCCCTGTGTGAGAGAAATGCGTTCAATACATATGAGGGCTTCAATTTACGACGTATATTCCCCCTTCGAACAGTCAGACAGTCGCGCTGTTTTTCTGGCTGCTGGAAATTGCCGGAAGCTAGCGGCTAAACTAGGTGCTAAGCTAGCGGCGGTTATGCTAGCGGTTACCTGCTACACTAGCCTGCGACTGGCTGTATGATAGCTTTTACCTCACAAAGGCTCGCATCCAAGCATAACACAACATTACATTTAATAGTCGTACTTTTATCAAACGAATGCAGAGGGGTAACTAAACATTCGACACCTTGAGCAGGAGAAATCTGAGAGAAGCTATTGCTAGCTAGCTAGATAGCTATCTTAGCCGAGCTAAATAATTAACGACCAGGAGCGAAGCAAAGACTGAAAGAAAGATACAGTAGGGCGGTTCTTAAAAATATATATTACGATTAACGTACATTAGATATATTATCCTAATAAATTGGCTATAGAAATGAGACAAACGCGGACACGCAGCACCACACGACAACGCAGAAAATTTGAATTCCCGGAAATGACGCAATACGCTTGCCGTAGGGAGGGGAGGGGGGGGAGGAGGAGGAAGAGGAAATGCATATTCTAATCTGTCTATCTCCAGTATTATGAAAATGAATTATAAGATATACAATATATAGAATATTCATTCATATCATCAGAAACACCTTGTCACCAAAAATACAAAAAGATACCAGTGATTGTTGAAGGTGTTATAAATAGTCCTCTGCCCACAATGATTAAAAATACATAGAAACTGGAGCTGATGTGGAGATGCATATTTAAAAAAAAAAAACCTTTAGGGCAAAGACCTAAAAAGAAAAACAGCTCATGTCCACTCATCCCTCAAGTCAATAGAGATGACTGGAGGGAAAATCTCAGAGCAGACGACCTCACTGGATGCTGACATGACTTCCATTCGTAACAGGATCCATAAATAAGAACAAAATAAGAGCCAAGGGATCTTAGTGGGGGGCAGTAAAAGTGTAGGGCTCCTGTTAAAATAGGAGCTGGGGGCTGGGGGGAGGGAGAGGAACACTGCTGGGCAGACAAAAGCCCCTTTAAATATGTCTTTTTTTTTTTTTACAGTCAGTGCTTAACAGCATTGCAGTGGCCATTCACACATAAAGTTACAGTAAGACTTTCACACAGCACACAACGCTAACAGGATGAGGCCAGCTTGACCAAAGACTTTCTACACTTTTTAGTTGTGGTATTCCTGTCTTTTCATAACCATGACAAAAGTGTTGTTTGTTTTGTACTGTTTTAATACATGTAAGATTCATGGGCTATAAAAGGTTAAAAAACGCCAGCTACTCTGAACTGTTAAAAATACAGGAAAAAAATAGAACAATAGGCGGAGTTTGATCTCTGACAACTGCTCAATAAAACACTGAAACAGCCTCAATGAGAGCTCCTTACATGCCTACCGGATAAAATTCTTTCTTGCTGCGTTCCTATGATGAGAGGCTGCAACTTGTGTCATATATTTTTCCTTTTTCTCTTCTCTAGAGCGGCATGAAAATCGTGAATACGCTGTCGATAAGCCAAAATTCCCAGGTGCAGCTGCTGTGTGTGCATGATGCGTGAGAGTGTGTGTGGGTGGATGCATGAGTGCATGTGTGTATGTGTATGTGTGTGTGTGTGTGTGCATGCTGACGGCCCGCTGCTGCAGCCGCAGCGGCGGCGGCGGTTCATCTTTTATCAATCAGGGTTAATTACTCACAACATGTCAGGCCGGAGCATTCCTAACAGTCCTCTCCCGCTGCGAGCTCTGAGGCGGGTGTCACAGAGATTCGGCGGCGTGGACCACATCAGAGTGCGTTTATGAAAACATGATTAACCCCCTCAGTCAGCACGGGCTGGAGTGTCACCCTTTCAGGTAACCCCCCCCCACCACCACCACCACCCTGCTTTGTACAGGACCGCTGATGACGGATGAGCGACAGCAGTAATGGCATGAAGTACAGCTGCACCGAATCCACAGTGGATACCTACAGTTAACTGTTTGCAAAAAAAAACCTGACTAACATGTAATAAAGTGGTTAAAGTGAGCGTTACAGGACTCAGAACAGTAATGGTGACACTAACATCTGTGACATTTGCCAGAAGAGTAATGAGCTACATGCTTTTGTTCTTTTTGTTGAACTGGTAGCCACTGTCTGACCTGCAATATCATCATCATCACAAACTTTTATCTCCCGGCTGCACCTGTGTACAGTTTCTGTCCCGGTGCACCGAGGTTTTGAAGGAATGTCCACAGAAAACACGGGTGAGAAAAGATAGGTGGCCTTAATGAGGCTTTTAAATGTGTCATTATGCACTGAGAATGTTCAGCCGCTGACAGATAAGATATTAGCGATTGTTTCCCAAAGTCAACCGCATAATGAAACGACTTTTAGATCATTCTGACATATTATCATAAGATGTTATTAAAAGATATTACAGCCAGGCTATGGAGTTCTCTTTTACTTTTTGCGGCCAAGTAAAATAAAGTCTGAATGAATGTCTATATCATATGTGATTTTAATTTAGTGACCAGCTGAGATACCGAAAAGATATGATACGCAAACACGCCAAAAACCGCACAATCATCAGTTTTTTCCCCCTCCTACGATTCATTAAAACTGCTGCTTCATGTAATTATTCAATGTCAGCTGCCATTTATGTACATTTCAACTTTAAGTAGCAGAAACCACATTGGACTGCAGTTACCCTGTGAACATTTAAGTAAAACGATACCGTAACTGTTTCAAAAAAAATAAAATTACCTTCCATTATGGGAAACTGCAACCAGTCTGGACAGAAACAGTTGAAAGGAAACATCTAATTACTCTCAAAACAATCACCTTTCTGAACTGCAAATGGAACTTATTTCCACACACTTGTGATTAAATTAGTCATGAAAGTGCTCTGGAAAATGAAAAGTTACCTGGGTGTTGCAATTCAGGCTCTGAAATGTGTGATCATATCTTAATACCACGGTGAACTTCCCTTTTCCTCATACCTACAGTACGTGGGTAACGTCAAAAATAGTCGAGACTGTGGCTCCAGAACCTGGGATTTGTTTTAGAACTCAACAACAGACAGTCATCAATAACTTTTGGAAGACGGGTAATAAGAAGAGCATGTGAGAGCGGAGTCTGTACAGGACACCCTCCACTTCAAGCACTGATCTGGGGCCAAAAATGTGGGCCTCCATTCAAGTAATCATGAGCAGCTCTAAAATACCTCACACAAAGTACAACAATAACATCGCTCAGTCCCTCTGCATGTATGTCACGTAACAAGATGTTGGCAGACAATGAGCTGCCTTCAAAGCGCAGTGATTAGAATTTAAATGTGAGCCATTATGGGTAAGGATAGCGGAAGATTTTGCTTAAAAGAAACTTGGAGATATCCAGTGAGCAGCACTCTCACACTCCATTTCTCTCAATGCGTAACATGCATTGCCTAAGGAGTTGCACATACTACTGCAGGAGACAACCCATTGACTGGAGGAGACAGACCCGCTTCCTGTGTCTGAACCAGAGAGTCCATGAGAAGTGAAAACCCATACAACTGAGTGGAAGTGTTTCTTAAGAGCCTCTCCCTCTCATAAACCACAGCAATTATCTTCCACAGCCCCAGGAATGTGCAGGAAGGGCTGCTCCCTGACCACTGCTGAGGTGAGAAGCAGCCTGAGGTCTGGGTGGCAGCGCCAGCATGAGCCAGCCCGAACTCTAAAAGATAAGGACAAGAATAAAGACTTTATATGTGAAGAAGCTAGAAGTCGAGCCGGCGGCTTTCTCCCGTCCACCAAGGCATCTGCCAGAATTTGGAATTCCCGAAAAAACTGGGTCAGCCAAACTGCCAATCACGCTACAAGCATTTATTTTACCAGGGCTTTGGGAAAGGGGGTCAAATCTCCATCCAGCACGGGGCAACTCAGAGCTCCTCATCCTGTTATGCTCTGCGTTCGCTGGGAGCTGCGACCACAGCTGCGTTTTACTGCAAGGTCTGGCGAAGATGTTTTATTTGGAATATTCATGTCACTGCAAAAGTGGATTCTAGTGCCCTCACTAGATTCTGGGAATGCACAGGAGGCGACATGGGTGATCACACAACACATCAACCTGGACTGAACCACAGGGTAAATGGTCAGGAAAGTTAAAGCTATTGTGCGGAGCTACAATAGTTACACGACAAAAACCCTGTTCATAGGCTCTGTTTTATTTGCCGTTGTTTCCTTAAAAACAATGTCACAATTATCACTTCATAAATTGTTATGGCTACCATGACAACAAAACAGATGCCTAATTATACACCCCAGCAGACACTGTGCAAATTAGGATTTATTTACTGCTGTGATTTTAGCCGAACACTGAAAGTGAGTTCATACTCACTTTTTCGATTTTTTTGGCCTCCATTAACTCTTGAGGGGAATAACTGAGAGTTTAGTGGCTAAACTTTCTGTTATGTTCACCTGCCAGTCAAAAACTGAAATTTTATCAGAGCTTTTTTCTCTGAAGACAAGAGGTTAAACAGTAGAGCCGTGAGCTGCAAAACCAAAACAAGCTGAAGGACACTAAATGGCCCGTGAACCGAGGGGAGCTGCAGACGTTTTTCTCCGTGGCTTCATCACCGAGAGCAACGCGTTTTCCCGCTACACACAGTAATTCAATGAACTGTTAGTACATAAATATTGATTACAGCAGCTTTAAATAAACCCAGAGACTGTGTTTAATGGCACTTGATTATGTTAAAAGTGGAAAATTCCTCCTGGCGCTGGCATTCATCATCGCTCCATCCATGCCGCGAGCGAGATCGTGATTTAGTCGGTCTAACCATAAAAAGACAAGTTTAATACTCAGGCCAATTAAACAGCTCTTATTGTATATGAACTGGATAAGACATTCATGGGTTACGTCCCATTTGTTGCTCAGCTAATCACCCAGGCCATTAGCGCCAGACAGGACGGCCTCTGCCAAACCTATTCCAGTCACCAAGCCGATTGCCAGACTTACATTGAGCTACATATAATAAAACAACGGGGGGATGCTTCCCTTTCAGACACCAACGCTGCAGCTGCCAGCATTTGACACAATTTACCGTGGGCCGAGGCCCAAACTGATTCCCTGCAGACAAACAAACAAACCGAATGGAACAATCGCATGAAGTGAGGCAGGGGAGGCCTTTCCTTATTTTGCTGAGCTGGCTCACAGGCTCTGCAGACCTGATGAACTACTGCGCTGCTCGAGCAGGATGCAGCAACTTGTGTTTGCTTTTATGCAACAGTAAAACAATATGTCTGTATCAAAAGAAACACGCAGCTAATAGCTTAAAGGGCTGCAACAGACATTTAAGAAAATCGACTCTGGACAATGTCAAACTGGGAAAAGCCGATTCATGTGCAGACGACTTTGGAGAAAACGTGCCACATGACATCCACCCACCTGTAGAGTGAACCGAAAGGGTTCTAGCCATATGCAGAAATAAGCTGGAGCATGCCGATAGCTGAATGGTTAATGCGGATGCCACATTACCACAACGTGGTTTGATTCCAGCCTTTGTTACACGTCAGGAATCACAGGATTCACAGGAATCAGCCATGAATGTGGATAATTTCAGTTTTCCCAAGTAAAAGATTTTTCCTCCCCAAAATTATATGTACATTATGCATTTCAGACTGCAATGTCAGAGATGATAAAATAAGAGCCGGAGAAATGAACCAAATGTAACAGCTCTTATAAAATAATTGGCTTGTATGCTGAATTATGTTACAACATAACAGGCTCCGTTGCAGGGCTGTAATTCCATTTGCTAAGGCTGAAAACTTCTGCAGATGGAGAAGAAAAAAAAAGGAGGGGGGGGGAGGGGGAGGCAGAATATAGGTCAGGCAGGTGGGGTTGAATTGGGTTCATATGCATGCTGTCTGCTCATGTGAGGGGGGATCTGTAGGGGTCAGTGGGGGACTGACACGGGGGGGGGGCAGGGTGGACCGTATACGGTAGGAACACGGCTGTGAGCTTAACCAAAAACATGACGACAGGTTATGTTTTCCATTCAGGTTGAAGGTTGCTCTGTCAAAAGTGTTTGTCCTTTTTAATTGTTGACCTGTATAGAAGGTAAAAGATTTTAAAATCACAGACTATTTGATTTTTTTTCAGTCAAAAAAAAAAACGCCTGGACGGGAGCAGGTTATTTCATTGAAGAGAAAGAGGCCATGCCGGAGGCAAAGACGCAACGAGAAGACGCAGGCTGAAACCATGTGTAAAGCTCATTTCCTACATTTACTACTGACTAAATGAAGTCATTCCTGTTAACCAGAAGTCTCAGACAGGTACAGGAGGCTGGATTATGTATGAAGTGATCCTTAGATCTAAACCTGTACCTGCAAATGTAAGCAAAAGAACATTTTAAAAACTTAATAGTGGTAAGCGTAAATGATTTTCATATTGATGAGCTTTGCACAAAAGTGCTTCAAAAAGTTGCAGGAGATTGGATGCAATACCAGTTATCTTTTTCTCACTCTGAACACAGAGCTTGTCCTCATACCTGTCAGTAGTCCACTTTTAAATCTCACATTTCCTCCATCCAAGAAAGTTCCCCAGAGACTCTTCTCGTCTTTTCCTGTGTATCGTTCTTGCATGATCAGGAAAAAAAAAAGAAAAACATAGATTGCACCTATAGTAACCTGTTTTGTGCAAAGCTGCTCATTCCATTGACAGAATGGAAATGTTTATCCAGACGATGGGCCATAGTAAAGGTCTCCCCCCGCTAGAACAGGCGACCTATAACACAGCCAGACAACACAATACACACTGTTTCCAATAAGCGCTTCCAACAGCACCGTTAACCCAACCATGCCTGGGCTTTCACTTAATGCTGTGCAGAACGCTCCGACCAGCCAGGACAGAACCCGGCTACAGTACGCTCTGTTAAACGCACACAGAACTTATGTCAGGGGATTGCACAAAAACATTGATCCTGATTTCAAATTACGACCATTGAAGCGCCCCGTCTTGCATTTAGCAGCTTTTTGGCAACACCGACACCGTTTTGAAGTTGAAAGTCAACTCTTGACCTTGGAAACAGTAGTCTAAAAAAAAAAAAAAAAAGGTTTAATGCTGCATTCCAGCTCTGGATCGTATCGCACAATTTTCCTGCAGCAGATGGAGTTTGTTGTCATAGAACTGTGGATGCTCAAATTTCCATTTCTTCCTGATAACTTCAGGGATTTCTCATCCGTGTTGACACAAAAAGTTCACTCTTGACCCATTTAAAGAAAAAAATGAGTCGCAGTAACATTAGCTAGATGAGATTCATTCCTAAGAATGCAATATTACCTCAACACATGCACATGCAATTTTTTTTTATTTAAATTAAAGAAGTTATTCACTGCTTCCAACAATACTTCCACAGCTTCTGGAACACTGATTTGTCACTGGATATTCTGCTTCGCTGACCGGCCACATGTCATAAAACATTTTATGCCACTACACCGAGAAACGCTATAAAGACCGACCATTACTCCGACAAAAGGTTCTTGTGTTTCAGGTGCACTTGTAGCTGCCCACTAAAGTTACTGCTGTGTGATGCTAAAAGCTGGAAAGCACGGTTCCAGGTCCCAGACAGTTTAAGAGGCAATGAAACACTTGACTAGAGCACATCTCCCTTTCCCCGCTCAAGTCCTCCGAGCGGCTCCCTCCGGAAAACCAGGAAGTCAAGGTGCTTTAACTTATGGCAACGTAACGACCGTGTCATTAAAAACAGGAGACCTCTAAATGGTAGCAGGAGAGAGAGCGAGAGATACCCGGATAGAGAGAGTGAGGAAGAAAGGACGAGATAAAAGCCCAACGTGAAATATGGGCATGACTTATTTGATACAGTAATGCTTTTGGACTGTTCACAACATGACTCCCATTTCTGTGGAAGCTATAAATTCATGAGTTAAAGTTATAGCATGTAAGCCTGTGTATATACAATATAATATAGCATGCAATGAGCTATGGCCTTCTGGGTATGAGAGTAATTCATGTAATGTTTGAGAATGTGAAAAAAATGTACCCAAGACTTATTGACTGTAGATAAAAAACTTCACTTTTCATCGTTTATCCGCCGAGGCTTAAGAGACGGTGAGTGTTTTGTAAACCGTGTAGACAGAAATGGCACGTCCTTTAAAAGGTGCAAACAGAGAAAGCCGAGCTAAAAACATAGCTTATGGTGCGGAATGTCAACAGTGAACATTTCAAGTCGGGAATAATTGCTCCGAGTCGACTGTAATTGGCTCGTGTTTAATCTGCCCTCCCTGCCGCTCCCATGTTTTACACTCGCCAATTAAACACATTTGTTACTTGTGTTAGTGCAATTTCTGTAAATCCTAAGAAACGGAATGTTGATCCAGTAAAAACTTCGTTAGCATGATTTTTTTTTTGCACTGGTGTTGCAGATGATGATTTATTTTTCTTGCCACATTGCGACTTTTTGAGCTTATTTCGCATTTCACCACCTTATGTATATATATATGTATATTGTGTGGAATCATGGGTCATCATGATTGATGATGTCTAATGTATTTTCAATTCGACCCCTTTTTTATTACTTAATTATCAACATTTATTGGTTGACCTCAAACCTGTTTTTCTCTGCCATATGTAATCCTGTACACCCATAAACATACATACAGTATTTAAAAAACAAAATAAATAAACACTAAAAACACCTAAAGTTACCCATCTCTGCTTTATAAAGTTGTCCTGGTCCCGTTCACACATCCAGGAGACATGCAGCAACATTACGCATTCATATGGAGTCGTATTTCTGGCAACTCGAAACATGTAAATTCAATATCCAGCCCCCCATTCCTGATCTGGTTCGGTCAGTAAAAAAAAAAAAAAAAAAGAATAGAAAAAAAAACATGTCTCTAGGTGCAGGATGTTCCCCTCTCACCACCAGGTGGTTGCTGACTTTGCCTTTCGGTGCCGGGCGTGTAGCGTACCGCGGGTTTATCAGAGATTTATCTCCGAAACATCTGCCTGCTGCCACTGGAAATGAAATAAATGGGTGTAGAGAGCGAACAAACAGATATACTACAGGATGTAAAGTCTAAATAATAAACAGAGGGATGAACTATTCCTGCAGGGTCTGGTGACTCATGGCGTCGCTGTCACACTACATTTATTCCATGCTTGAAATTAGATTATATATATATTTTTTATGTCATTTATATTTTAAAAAGCTCCAAGTGATGGCATTTCGCCAACAACCTGGATGTCAAAAGGAGGCAGATAAGGAGCCTGAGTGAAGTTTAAGCCCCACCAACGATAATTCAGAGATAATCTGCAATAAATAAAAATGTCCAAAAACAAACCTTTCACAAGAGCTTTCAGTTTGACAAATTAATATGCAACTCAAACATCGATAGTTCTAGTGAAACTAGAAAGTTTAGAAATGTCCATAGATGTACTGTATGGAAGGAAACTCCTCTAATGTTTAAAAGCAACTTGCAAAATGCAGCTTTTCTAAAGGTTCTAAGGTTCTGCGTGTGCAGGGCTTTCAGGAGGACCAGACGGCACAGGCACCTCCGCACAGTTTTGACCCCACACCCGCTCCTACTGATGGGGTGATAAAGGCATACAAGGCCCAGAAACGCGGGCCCTCCAGGGGTCTGGAAGCCCTCCGGGCCAGGTGTGAGGGGCCCGGAGAGGGACCAGACCCAGAAAATACCCACATCACTAACTGGCCACAGACACCTCTGGGGGGCTTTGGAAAAAAGGGGGGAAAGATGGTGTAGATTGGCCAGAGAGTGGCAGGAACCACCGTTTACAATGACGGCAATGTTCCAAAATAGCCGAGGAGGCTGGGAACCTGTTCTTAAAAAAAGAAAAATGCACGCAGACTGGAGCGCGAAAACACCCGTAAGATTGACTTTTATTCATGAAAGAGAGCGAAATTGTTTTGTCGGGAGTTTTTTTTTTTTTTAATGCGCTCCAGACAGATGGGTTCAAGGCTGCATTCCTACTTCTTCTTCTTCTTCTTTTGTTTTACTGGCCTCAACTTGAAAGACATTAGAGCCAAAACAACAACAACAAAAAAAGAGAGAAGTGATCAATGTTTGATACCGAAACAATTACTGCGGTGGTGTTTTTAGCTCTTTCCTCCGTCTCTCTCTCCATGTGCACGTGTGAAAATTTCAGACGTCTAATTTACTCCCCTCCTGGGAATTCCCATGACATAGCTCCGCTTGGAAGTCGTCAACAGTGAAGCAGCCAGATCTATATACATTTCTGACTCGTGCATCTGCGTTCCAGCACATGCTCCACTTGTGTTCCCCAACACATGGCCCGCGAGGGAGGGTGATGTACGGCTGCTCCACGTTTCCTCAGCCGGTCAGGAGAAATTAGGTCAGGAGTTGAAACAGGTTAAAGGGGCCTTTGGGGAAGTGGTAGTTTGGTTTCGTTTCTCATGGTGATGTAAAAACACACAAGTAGAAACCGCGGAGTCTGCAGAGATGCGGCGATAAATTAACACATAAAAAGAATAAAGCGAGTCCCACAGAAACGCGCTGACAGATGTTTTATCAGGGTTTTTCAGGGAAGCGAGAGGGAAAGAAAAAACAAGAAAAAAGAAAAGGAAAAAAAAGGGGGACAATAAGGAGGAGGAGTGAAAAGATATGAGAAGTGGCCCCATCACTCACAGCACAATGACACTAACAACTCTTGCATGTGGTAAACTCTGAAGTTTCCAAAAAGTCGGCCTTGCTTGGCCATTTAACCCGTGTGATTTATCTGTCTGAGGCAGGAACCAGGCCGGGTTCATAACGGGCTTTTTTTTTTTTTCTTCCTATCTTTATTCTAGAGCACAGTCTTTCAATTTGAGAGCATGATTTACTGATTTCATGTTCAAATTTTATAATTCTCTCCCCCAACAGCCTGCCCTCGCGCTGGAAGGGCTTGTGCTCGCGCTCGGATTTGCTGCAGGAACCCGTTTGCTTGCACGGATTTCCTGCTCCAGTCTCGTCGCACTCGGGGCTTCTCCTGAAAACGTCTGCTCTCAGATTTCTGGGATTTTTTTTTTGCAACAACCCTGAATATAGAATGCTAGGTGTAGTGTCACACACCGGCCTTCTGCAGAGGAGAAAACATCACCTTCAAGAGCCTCGCTAACATGGAGCACCAAAGCAACCTCAAGTAAGTTTTTTTTTTATTCTAATGGCACTGTTACGTCTTTCAAAGGGATTTGTAATGTTGCACCATCATGTAGCCCAGAACAGACAAACCAAACAATGCTTCTAGAGACCCCCTTTTGCTCTTTTTTTATGGCCACTGGAGGTTCTCCACATGTTTTCTCTCTACACATCTGGTGAAATCAGTCGGCTGCGATCTTCACCATCACCACTGGAGGCAGCCAGAAACTACATATCGCACCTTTAAGGTTAAACAGTACAGGGAGGAAGTAACTGCGATTTAAAATAAGTAAAACTGAAACCTGAAAAAAAATGTTTTTTTTGTCTCCTTGTTCCAGTTTTACATTTTAAAAGTTTTATCCACTCACACATAGACAGATTTATAGACAGATTTCTGTCTATTACAGTATTCACGTCATCTAGTGAAACACACCTGGCAGAAATAAAATATATTATTTGTAAGTGGGTTTTACTGACAGCAGTGTATAAATCAATCAAAAAAACGATTGTGTGTTTTAAATACCTAGCTTGAGTTTTTTTTTTTAATATATGTGGTGTGGATCGCCCGAAGTTGAAACCACCTATGTTGCATCATCATATTTCTATGGTGGAGTGGAGGGGGTCTTTAAAGATCAGCTTCTCCAAACTGGGGTCAAGGTCATGTCCACAACCTGTTCAGAGGGCAACAGGCCTCGGTGCTTTGTCACGGATGTCCGCCCTTTGCTCTTTTGAAAGGTCAACGATAAGCAGGGTTGGAAAATTAGACCGAAATTGAAATGATTTAAACACGCGGAGGTGAAATCTGATTACAATATTCAACTCACAAAGGTTAACGACGATTTACTGTGTTATAAAAGCTGCTGTGTGCAGGTTTAATCGGGTTAATCGACACATTTTCCTGACAAAAAAGCGTGTTGATTAACACATGAGGAGAACAGGAGAAATTAGTTTTATGGTCTGCAATATCCTGACACAACTTTTATTAGCTTCTTTAGCATGCGTGACCCCCTCGCAGCAGCCTCTTAAATGGTCCTCTCCATCCGTCCTCTCCATCCTTCACGCCGCTGATCTTTCACCTCGTCCGACATGGGAGATATAAATCCACCAGCTGCTCAACTTGGCCTAACGTCCCCATTATCTGTGGCACACATTGGAGTTTTGTTTATGTGCCTGGAAGTGTGTGAGTGTGAAAAGGCCGTCCGGGCAGATCATCAATTTACATGGTGTGTGTAAGCACATGTGGTTCTGGATAGGTTTATGGAAAGGAACGTGTTACGGGGCTGATTGATAACATCCTCAATTAGGCAGCGCTATAAATTGACGTGTGAGAAAGTAGAAGAAATGATGTCGCTCTGCGTTCGAGGGCCGCTTTTTTTTCTTCCCTGACGGAGGACGTACCCCTGAGGATGTAGTTCTGGTAGTTCTGGTCGGCCTCAGCTCCCACTTTTATCAAACACGTCAGCCCCTCGGCCACCACGAACTCGTGCACCAGGTCCTTGTCATCCTGGAAAAGTGGAGGAGGTGGAAGCAAGAGAAAAGTATTCAGCGTGCATCAGACACCACAGACAGAGCCAAAGACAACACTCCTTTTTTTTTTATATAACTAACATCAATTTGATTTTTGGATTTAATTTGGCCTTCGAGTTTCTGACTGTCCAAAAGAGCTAAGAAAACACGTCTTTGTGTTTGTGAACATCGGGCCGCAAATCAGAGGCTGAGAACTTAAAGAGCCGTGGAAAGAAATAACAATCTGAAACACGTCGTTTTTTTTTTTTTTTTTTACGCAACGCTCGAGTTTTTAACTTGAACAACAGTTAGATCGGTCCAAGCTCCGGGAACCAGTGAGATGATTTATGCCAAATCCAATGGGAGTGAATTATACATACGTCTCGATTGCAGACACGGGATGAACACATGCACACTCACACTGAACAAATCTCTTACATAACTCTTTCTACTTCTTTAACACCTGTTTCACCGTTATCACATATTAGTACTTTATAACTCAGTACTTACTGACTGTAGTCACTTTTCCCCCACTGGTCACTTTTCTCTTCACACACACCCTGCACCTTAAGTGTGCATTAGCTATGTATGTGTACATGTGTGTATGTGCGTGGATATGTATGTCCGTATATATAAGTAAATATGTGTGTATATGCATGTATGTATGCATATATGCTTTGCTTATGCATACTTTTTTCTTGCTATTTATTAGTATTTTTTCTCCATTCTTATGTCCATAATGCATACTGTGTATGCGGATCAACAAATTCTACGAATTTTGTACATAGTGTTGTGTATTTTTATTTTTTATAGTTTTTTATCCTCTTTAGCTTTTATTTTATTTTCTTTATTCTGTACGCTGCAGTAACAGACAGATTTCCCCGTTGTGGGATCAATAAAGTCTTATCTTATCTTATCTTAGTAAGAAATAAGAATAATTCGAAATCCCAGGTAGGTACAAAAACTTCTTAAACGTGATGCAGTATTTGCCCATTACACAATCCTCAGCTGGATAAATGTCATGTTGCTCTAATGTCGCCATTAACCGACACGTTTCGGCCCTTGATGACAAAACCACCTGCGTCTCTCACACCTGCTGATGACAAGCGGCGGCTTTTTGTTTGTTCTCCTGCAGGATTTTTTTCTGATACGCTCCGCTGTTTTTCGGGACAGGACGGAGAGGAGGAAGACGGTAATAAACGCAGCGGGGGGGGGGAGGATGTTTAAAGCGCTTCCAGAACAGCTTCACCATGGATCTGTGATGGAGACTGCAGTCGTTTGGCAAACTGTCTAAAACATACAGGAGTGCGTTGCAGAAACAACAGTGCTGAGGGGAAGAGGGGGAGATGCAGACGTCATATTGACATCAGGTCAGATGAGTATTTCATTACACAACAAGAACCATCCTCTCCAGCCCACAAAGCTACTCGTGGCGTAGTAAGTGAGGTTTTCTGGTCTATTCTGGGTCTGCATCCGCGTCTGTTGCTCTCTTTTCCGTCCAAGCTGTCAGTCGTCCCTCCCCCTGGCCTCTACGGCCCATCCAGGCCCGGCGCAGTGTGTGAAGTCTGACCAGACCTGAAACACTCAGCTGCAGCTGCCACGAATGCAGAGTCTCGGCAGCGCAGCTATGCCTCGGGAAAACAATGCCGCGCGTGCACGTGTGCCGTCTAGATGTCGGACGCGTTTAAACCGCACGCGCACGCCCGGAGCCTGTGAACACAAGCGAGCGCTGTGGATTCTTTTTTCGCCTGCTGCCAGTTTTGAGATCATGACGAACATAAAAGCAAATGGAATGCATTGGATCTTGTGAGCTGCAGATATTCTTGGGCCGAGGAAGAGCTAAAATAAGAGAGGAATAATTACCTGAAATATTTGCTTGAGGGAGAAGAGGGCTCTCCGTAGCTCCCGTCCAGTCGAGTTGTACAGTTTTTCTGTATAGAGAAAGAAAAAGGGGAGTTTAGGAATCATAACATGTAGTATACTTCTACGGCGTTATCATCATATAAAAAGCTAATAAAATAAATGGAAAAGATTTTTTTTATTTTTAGTTTATCACTTGCTTTACACATGATGCAACGCCACATTTCCTCCGTCAAAATACTTTTCCTCGTAATGTACATATAATTGTCAACAATTATCCTAAATGGCTAAATGTGAAAAATATGCTTTGAGAGGGAAAAAAAAAAAAAAAAGTGAGCACAAAAACAGTAGGAGCAACATCTGTGCAGCGTTAGTGAACAGTGGACGTTTCCTGCTGACAAAGCCGTGTCTGTAGCTCACCATAACACAAAGGCATGGCAGAGACTTGAGCCAGAATGGCCGCCACAATGCTCACGGAACAACACGTCTGATAAACAGCTATGGGGACTAGAAGGAGCGATGTGACAGACGACAGATCCCTGTGACGCAGGCGAACGGTTCAGAGTCACAGTGCTGTGACCCTGACGTGCAGGCCGCCTCCTCCGCCAGGGAGTGGCGGCATTGAGCGAGGCGGCGGCGTCCCGCTGGTCGCTGCTGCTGCTGCTGCTGCTGCTGCTGTTGCTGCGTGAGCTCCCTCTGACTCAGCAGATCCTGCCTGCGACTGCTGCAGATGCAGCAACACGCTGCCCTGTCCGGTGCAGAGCAGAACGGCTCTCTGCCTCTTTCTCTTCACATATTGATCTTTCATGGTGATGCACAATGCACACGCAATTTCACTTGAAGACATGGTGATGTGTCTTAGTCGGCAATAATTTGATAGGTATGTAGCACACACACAGACACACACACACACACACATCACTTTGCAGTGTCACTCCAGTCTGTCTGTTTGCAGCACTGCAGCTGTCGAGTGCTGAACATTCAGCGCATGAGCGCGTTTCAGCTCAGACTCACACACCCAAAAAAAGCACAGAAACAACAAAAAAAAAAATGCTGACGCAGCTTACGGCCCCATATGTTGCCCTCTTACGCCCTTCGCGCACGCAAACATCGCTTTGCGCCCGACAAGCTTCTCGTCTTTGCAGGCATCTGCCGCTGATTCTATTAAAAAAAGTGTGAGAAACGCACGCCATACGCTTGGGAATCAGCGCAACAGGCTTCTATTCATTATTGTTGTTGGCCTCCTCAGCCGTGGAGTAAATCCCTTCAGCTGATGAACTGAGAGCATGAGAGAGAGACAGAAAGAGAGAGAGGGAGACGGGGTGTATTGTTGGCTGCCAGCTCTGCGGGCACACACAGGCTACTTCTAGACACCGGACCAGACAGACGGAGCGCTCGTGGTCTGATGTCTTCTGGGTGCCTTTCCTGTGACACACAACGTTTTCACAACACATAAAACTTCACAGGCAGTAACTGCCAGTATATAGGAGCCCACTGAGACAGCGATCACGCAACATCATAAACTCCAACCCGTGCAACAGAGGAGGTAAACAAGTCAACAAAATGTCTAACAGTTTATCTTAACGCTCACCTCAAATTGTCCTAATAATGTTTATTTTGAGTCAAAGTGGCGGCGTGTACGGAAAAACAACTTTCTGGCACGGCGTAGGTTGCTGCAGGATACAGTGGTGCATAGTATCGGTGTAATCCAACCTGTGCCAGACAGACAAGAGGCTGGGGATGCATGTGTAACGCAGACGCTTCCACATGTGGTCCGGGGGGGCCTCGCATTTGATGAGGCTGCACACTGAAATCAAACACCTCGCGATCCGGGTTCCAGCGGAGTTTACGTACTTCAGAAGACGCCTCGCTTCTGATTTACGACCGCGGTGGTATTTGTCAGAAGGCGGGTCAGGGCCGTTAAATGTTTCGCGCGTCCGGGTGCCGTACGCGGCGGCTGACGACTACATGACTGTTGGTCTTTTACGGAAAGTGTCCCGGCGAGTCACTGGCAACATCCAGGAGGAATAAATCTCGGCGAGTCCAGAGGTATTATGAGCTGGAAGCTGTGCGGCGTGGCTGATTTATGTGTTTATAAATAACAGGAAGGAACAGTGACGGGGGCCTTTTTGGTTCAGGCCCCCCCAGCTGTGGAACATCCTGTCTGAGCATCTCCAGGGTTGCCAAGTCGGCATCATTATTATTTTTTTGATTTAAACAAACTTCTGTCTTTTTTTCCCCCCATTCTTTTTCGTCTCGCATATCTTGTGGATACAGTAAAGGCTCAGGGTGTTGCGGTCAGTCCTTCACGATAGA
Organism: Eupleurogrammus muticus; assembly: GCA_036785175.1. Taxonomy (NCBI): domain Eukaryota; kingdom Metazoa; phylum Chordata; class Actinopteri; order Scombriformes; family Trichiuridae; genus Eupleurogrammus; species Eupleurogrammus muticus. Next base: position 4,636,670 of record JAYKQN010000026.1, read on the forward strand.
AAAATGAAGCGAGGCTTTGTGACGACTGCAGCCTCCCCTGCAGTACAAGGTAGGGCCTGTATCCATTGCACTTTACCTCAGGAAGATGACTCAGGGTTCAGATTAAGGATCTCTAAACAGATGAGCTCTCTGTTCACTGGAGTGGAAAGACAGTGGAAGATACTCATCACACATTCCCTATCACCCAAAAAAAAAGGAAAGCTTGATTTTTGGTGCAGTTTCAGTTTAAAACTATCTTAAGTCTAAAGTGAACACGTGTGCACTTTTCCTTCTTAAAGTCTTAGCTGCCCTGCCTCACATGTTAATTGCTCGACAGATAATTTAAACCCAACACTGCTGAACCACCAGCGGTGATTGTGCCCAGATCACGGCACGGCGGCTCAGAGATGATGCATCAGCACCTGGCCTGCCATTGATTGGGTTTCCGTAAATCCCCCCAGGAGCATGTTTTGTGTTTTGCGTGCGCTCGCGCGAGCATCAATCAGCAGCCCGCATTGCAGCGAAATTCTCCCACGCGCTGGGGCCCCAGCGCCCGTCTACCTGGACCTGTGGGTTGGGCCCGCAATAAAACTGTCAGAAAGTTATTCCTGCCCAACACTAAATGAAGCCCATCTGCAGCAGCAGACAGCTCCCTCCCTGTCCGCGGTCCGCACACCGACCAACCTCCCGGAGGCCCGTCTCTAATGAGAAATAGCTCAGCGAGATTAGTTCCATACCATTTGGCACAGATATGCACCCGACAGTATGGAGAGCGTCTGCATTTCCACGATCAGGAGAGGGACCGAGGCTCTCACGTTCATCGCCCGAAAAACAGCCGGAGATCCAGACCCATTAGCTCGTGACATTTGTCACGACCGAGCTCCGTTTCGCCGTTACGATGATCCCCGGTGTGGCGTGATATAAAACTTTATAGAGAAGCAGCGTTCAGTTTATGGGATTCACATATCTGGAACAGACTCCCAGAAACCTGCAGGCCTGTAGCATCCTCTGTAAAGTTGAAGCATGAAGTATTACAATACAATTACTGGACTCACAAGTCAGTTTTAAACACTTTTGCCCAACTAGAGACTGAAAACATACCCAGGATTCTTGCTAAATTGAGCAAACAGTGATCATACACTATATGTGACTTTTAATCTTAACAATTAAACCTTTTTGCATGTGGTACTGCAGTATTGTAGTAATGCATTTATCATCACAGCCCTGGTGGAAACATGGAGAACATAGCCCAGCCCCAACATGCTGTCCATGCAACTAACTAACACTTAGAAATCTTAGAAATACAGTTTCTTTTAGGCCCTACCCCACAATTTCATATATTGTGAAATATGATATATATGCAATCATATCATATATCACAATATGGAGCCAGATAATTAAGCAATATAACATTTTGAATATCGGCCTGAACTGAGATAAGACATATTTGAGACCATTTCACATGTATGTGTCTTTATGTTTCGACTGTGAGCCACAATGCAGCTGCAACACAAACCTGCAGCAGCCAAGTAGCTCCCCACAGTTAATTCAATGCACCTCTTTAATGTCAATGAGAGTTTGCGTCGGATCCTTCCACTCGGTACATTTCAATGCTGCAAAACACGGCACGCTGAAAGCACACGCGAGTTCAGCTGAGGACACGTCTGTTCTTTCATCTTTACATACACCTTAGGCTTTTACTGTCCAGAACTTGACTGACTCAACTAAGTGTTTCTTTGATGCCTCGTACTGATGCACCATAGGAAGCAGCTGTTTTCTCCTCTTAAACTGCAACACACACACACACACACACACACACACACACACACGTTTTCTCAGCTGCAACAGCTACCGGGAGGTAATGGTCTCATAATTATAACAATCATAAAAAAGTAGCACCGGTATTTCTATAATCATCAGGAATGTGCTTGGCTTCTTGCTTTTTTTTGACTTTCGCAGGGCCAGGGCTTCATGAGTCGATATCGCCGGCGATGAGAAGATTTTCATCAGTAGATTTTGTCCAGCGATGCTTCAGACATCTGATGCTCCGTGTGAGCGCCAGCACATTCCAGCAATGCTGCCTCATATGAGTCATGGGTCACTTTTTTATTTATCTCCGTGTGCCAATCTCAACTTAAGAACAATCGGCACCACTCAATGCTCGATATCCAACAAATCATCAACATTCCTATGCCAATTTAGCCAATAACCGTGTTCTTTTCCCATCTACAAACACATCCAACGTGCTCAGTTACTCATCCCTTTCAGTGTCTTTATTAAAATAGAGTGCCCTAAAATGAGAAGGATGACTACCGCCTCTCATGCTTTGCACAGCAGATGGAACACATAAACAACAGGCACGGCACGGCTTAGCGAGCCACAAAGAGCCAATGAGCCGCACAATCATCCACACACACACACACACACACACACACACACACACACACACACACACGGGTGTAAAATAAAGTGTTTTCAGGAGTGGAGGTGTCAGACAAGAAACTGAGGAGGATTTTTTATTGTATAGTGTGTACTTTAAAGCTTTCACAATTCACAATTGTGGACATGCTACCATTGAATACAACATGTAGATAAAGAATTATACAGTAGACGTGTTAACTAATGCAGGTCATTAGCAGCTAAGAACATGTACTTAAGTACAATTTCGAGATACAGTACTTGTACTTTAGTTGGGTTTTTCCATTTCATGCTACTTCATGCTTCTACTCAACTATATTTCAGAGGATTTTACCTTCTACTCCACCATCTTCACGTGATAGATTTAGTTAGATTTTGAGATTATAACAAGCATTTTAAATGCAGCAAAATGTAGTGTGTAGTCAGGGTGCATCACTTATTAATAGCTCCACCATATAGTGAAAACAGATTCGTTTTTTCGTTTTTACTTTCCCATAATTCCTCTCACAACCCCCTCAGATCTATCTGCTTACCCTTTAGCGGGCCTTGACCTCCTAGTAGTAGCTCAGAATACAAACAAATGGTATTTTTCATACAAGTTTTACTCATAATTGAGTATTTTTTATTGCTGTATTAGTACTTATACTCCTGAGGAACTGAGTCCTTCTCCTTCCACTGGTCATTCTAATGCAGGCTCATCAGTCTGAGCTGGTCCACACATCAAATACACAGTCTGAATGTTTCACTCGATGATGGAGGCAGGATAGAGGCTAATGTGCATCAGATAATATCCGTTCAGATTAGGCCTGAGCCGCTTCCCTTACGAAAATTAACCATGGTTTTACCATGGGAAATACCGTGGTTTTACCATGGTTTTTTGGGTCATGGTTTACCATGGTTTTTTTGTGGTAACCATGGTTATACTATGGTTTTTATGTAGTAACCATGGTTCTACCATGGTTTTTGGAAGTACCATGAACCAACCATAGTAATACTATGGTATCCAAAAACCATGGTAGAACCATGGTTACTACATAAAAACCATAGTATAACCATGGTTACCACAAAAAAACCATGGTTAACCATGGTTACCCAAAAAACCATGGTAAAACCACGGTATTTCCCATGGTAAAGCCATGGTTAATTTTCGTAAGGGTTAGAGCTCCGGGAGAACACCACCAATAAACATCTATTCCCTGACCTCCGTATTCCCAGCGAGCAGAGGTGAAGCTTGGCACGAAGAGGAGCGACAAATTTCCCTCCTCTACAGGTGGATTCTGGCGTTTCGACGTCTGGGGGGGCTTATTAAATCCTAAATGAGCTGCGACAGCAGAGCAAAGAGAACAAGAAAACGGGGCATTGTTCTATTTACTGATCGGTATTTACACTTCAGGCTGATCACACTACGTGTGAGCGTCAGAGCAATGCACAGAGACAATATCTTTTTTTTGTCTGGTGCAAAATGGACATTAGTGGACATCTTTCTCAACATCAGGTGTTGTTTTTAGAATCAACCTGCAACTAGAGGCACCAAACTTTTCGTTTTCAAAGAAAACTGCCATAAGAGGAAATATTGGGATTCTTCAGTTGCTGTCATCCTCCATTATAATTCTAAAGTCATATTCCACTTTTCGTGTCCTAAATGTATTGTTTCCATCATCTATTGCACGCCTGTACGTCCGATCCCTCCTCTGTTTCTCTTCCATTATTTTTTCCCTCTTTAAGGGTTTTTTTAAGGGAGTTTTACCTCATACGATGCTGTGCTGCTTCTGTACAAACTGTAAGACTGAATTGAATGATCTGCTCACGTCCCAGAGGATCCTCTGGTCAGCAGAGCCTCCCAGAGGTGGCGGTGGTCAGTGTGAGGTCAGGCCAGCTGCAGCCACATCGCTGCCCTCCACGCGTAAAGGCCAGAGCAGCCCATCTTTCATTTTCAGGCCCCGGGTATTTTCATGAGAAAAGCTTGAGTTTACAGTACGCGTAACGGCCCTCTGCAGTCACGAAACATCGCCGCACAACAACATAACCAGAGCTTCCTCCTCATTCCCCCCCCCCCCCCCCTCCTCCTTTTCTCTGTAAAGGAAACCTCCTGTTCCAAAATTTATGAAGAGAAAACACAAGTAATTAAGGTGGAAGACCTCCCAACATGTGCGTCGGCTTGTAACACGCTACTCCGCCGACCGGGGTTCCTCCTGCTCCCTTTTTTTTTTTCTTTTTTTTTTATCCGATTCTCCCTGAACGAAAACATAAGGTGAATGATGGGTCAATAAAAGCACATTATAGCGCTCGGGTGGAAATCATTAAGCAGGAATGCAGGTAAGAGTGAGATCACTTATGTGTTTGGGTTTCGAGTGCAACCGAAAAGAATTATATGGGGGGGAAAAAAAAAAAACAAAGTGCACAGAGGAATAAAGGCATTAATTAATTTATTCCTGTTGCCTGGAGTTAATTCAAATGCTTTAGAAGTTGTGATAGAAGACATATGGAGGGATGATTGGTTTAGATTAGGGAACCTGGCCACACAGACTGAAGAAGCCTCCGTCACTGGGAGCCGGCCTCACAGGGAGGCCGCCTTTGTGCATGAAGAACAGAACAGCTGATCAATATCAGGTGCTGCAGAGAAGCCCTAGCATGACTCACAACAGTCCAGACACATGTTTGAGTGACAGCGCTGGGAACAGGGGGCTCACAAACCGCACTAATCCGTTCCGATTTCGGCGTCTCCGCGCGCGGGGAAAGTTGTACCTCGGACTTCCGCTCGCGCGTTTGTGCAGAAGGCGCGGCGTCCAAAACCCAGGCGGGGAGAGCAGGGGAGGGATTAGATTTCTGTGCTGTGACACTCTATCCTGGCAGACCCACTCGATACTGAGACATACCACAGCCAAGTTCCAATAAACACAGAACCGGGCCCGCGGAGCTCAACGGCATTCATTGTCCCTCGATGGAAACGGGGAAATTGGATTGTTGTGTTTATTGATGTGTTTACATGAGGCTTTCAGTGAACGTTTATGTTTTTGTCAGTCACGATAATTCTCCTGGAAGGCCGCAGTGGCATTTGTCTTTTTTAGCATTGAGCAGTTAAGTGGCCCGGGCCCGGGGAAAAAAATCCTACCGTCGAGGTTTCATGCGCTCTCTCATTACAGAGCATGTTCTGCAGAGCACTTAAAGGGCATCGCGGGCTAATTATGTCCTGGTAAGTCTCCTCTGTAAACTGTACGCTAACCACACGTCAAGATGCTATCTGATACTGTCAAAGAGAAACAGCGGAGGAAAAGAGAGGGTGGAATCCACAGAATTCCACAGAGAGACATGACAGCAAGGCCAACGTGAGGACAGACAGAACTTTCATTAGAGCGCGCCCGTCTAATGAGTCATTCCTTAGCTACCAGGTGGGGTGACCCTCACTACACCCCCCCCCCACCACCACCACCACCACCACCCTCTATTCTTCCCTTGTCTGCTTTTTTTTTGTTTTTTTCCCCCTCCGTAGCCCACTGCCCCCTTTCACCTCCTCAGCAGGGTTTCCACCGCTGACACAGAGCCGAGAGCAGGGCGGAGGCGTGGACGCATTCAGCACACCAGACAAAAGCCTGACACAGATATAAACCGGAGGAGCAACAATTGAAGTGGGTCTGGTGGTGGGGGGGTTTAACGCACACGTGTGTTAAACTTAAATTTAATCAGCTTCAAATCCATCACTCGGCTAATGCGCAGCTGTCAAAGCTGTTGATACCGCAACTGTGTATTCGACCTTATAAACTAATGACGAGGAAATATTTCTTTTCAATCTATTTGGAGAATCCTGTAAATTACCATATAACAGCCTGGAAGTTTATTTGCTCCAATCACTTAACAGATTGGGTGTTTATTTGAGAGCTGGTGGCAATTTGGGACAAAGAATCCAGCTCAGCAAAGCCGGAAAAATGTGGTAATTCACTCATGGATAACTTCTGCATAACTTTTCTCTTGCATATTTTACGACAGAAAATCTGAATTTCACGTCATACTTTTTAAAAAAAAATTTTTTGGCTGCAATGGAGTCATGATCATCAGCTATTAAACAGCATTACACGAGAGCGTGTTCTTTAACGTCATTACAACACGACGATGCGTTCAGGCGCCGAAGAAAAATGTGCAGAGTCAGCGGTCACGTCTTCTTCCTTGCTTTTTTTTTTTTTTTTTTTTTTTTAATAAATTAGATTCAGCGTTTATTTGGAACTGGCGGTTACTTGTCGAAATATACACCTGCAGCCGGCGTTTAAAGAGGACCTGGCGGCTAAATGAAACCCAGCTAGCATTTTGGTAATTTACGGGACGCCGTTTTTGAAGAATGGGACATGGTGGAAAAAAAAAGAAACGGAAAAGTAATAAATAAGAAGAAGAAGATTAAAGATAGCGAGAGGCTATGTCTCTTTCTTAACTTTTTCGCTAATATCTATGAAATAGCACTAAACTTAGGTTTATTTTACAGTGTTTTTCAGTGGTAAATTGAAGCCAAAGGCTGTCCTTTGATTAATCCAGGTATTAGCCAGAGCCCTTGGGTGTTACCAGAGTGAAAAAGTAAAGATTTTGACTGTAAAAAAGAATGAAGGCATAAATGAGAAGGTCATGTTTTGCTCCTTTGGCAAACGACCATTAACAGGTCAATTAATCTTTTAATGTTCTGCATCCAAATACAAACGTTGTGGATTAACCTTTACAGCTGAAGGCGGCGAGGCTGTTTTTCAGCATTATTTCTGTAACCGTGCAGGTGAATGCTCTGATAATAACCTCTACATATAAGGGTTGGAAGCAGGCAGGATCAAGGCCATTCAACATGTGTTACTTGGCAGCTGCTGCAGCCAAACAGCTTTTCCTGCAGCAGTAAAAACCAGCCATGTGCACTATAAGATGCCGGAGCAGATGCTTTAAGAGTAAGATTTAACATCTCGGTCTATGTATTCCACTGCTATCACATATGCTGTACTTTGTGATTTTTATCTTTTAATCCATAAAAGACAGCTCCACAAAGCCAAGTGCATTTCTCAATTTAGACTTTATGATCCTTAGAATCAAAAACGTTTCATTTCATGTTAGTCTTTTTTTTTTTTTTTCTTTCTCCTCTGTGCTGGAAAATTTTTCTGAACAATGACCTCAGTGACTCTCTGCTAACCCACTTCACTCCCCTCGTACTCTCTCACTCCTCCTGGCTGTCTCGCCGCCTCTGACTTTCTCCGTGCTCCTTCCTATCCTCAACAACCTGACACGTGGGGGGAAATGCGCTGCCGCAAACTCCGTCCAATAAACACAGTTGTGCTGAGACCACATCTATTTCAGACTCGGCTCTAGGAATAGGAAGCGGGCCGATGCGGAGGCGCACGCAGCTGTGACAGTACACCTTCTCATTTCCATACTGGCCACACGGAGACCCTTCTTAATGGAAAAAGCGCTCACATTTCATATAGCCTTTCTGTCAAAACACTTGGTTTGTGCATGAGTACGTCGCTCTCTCCAAATCCTCTCCTTTTTTTAAAAATTTTTTTCCCTGGGTAAAAATGGTTTTCTCCAGTTTTATGAGCAAAAAGAAGATGCACATTTGGCCCCTGTCTGTCAGCAAATTAAGTGGACCACAATTTACTTAACCTAGCATCTAGTCTTTTAACAAATCCCATAATGACCCTGGGTCCACCAGTCATAGACACACTTAAAAACACATTTGCGTGGAAAAGTAGAAAGATCTGATCTTTTAGAAGTTACAGCAATGCTCAAACCATAGAGATAAAACAAGCCAATGGGACTCCATCCCCAAACACATATTCATATATCTGCTTCAAATTACTCAAAATGTCTTCTGTTGGGATAAAGGTAGGTCTGTAGTTTTTTTTTTCTCAACTAATCCTTTCATTCAGTATTTGGGCACCACTTATAAATCATAAACATCCCCCCTACACCTTTTGCCCTCATACAGCCTCATATTGGTTAGTCAGCACTGTATAAATGCAGGGTGTGCATTAAATTACACAAAGTGCTTTAATTACATGATGATGTTCACCCGTTCGTGTACATGTTTAATGCTGCTGAACAAGGACACTTCTACATGTGGCCTGGAGGAGGCATCAGTCAAATCTCCATTCTTCTAATTGGTGGATGACCCACTAAAACAATAAACTATAAGGGCCTGACAGGAGATAAAATCTGTTTCACTTTGCATAAAGACCCAAACCTTACAAAGGAAACGTGCAGATTATCATGGAACCAAATGGAAGCTAACACAGCTTAACATGACTGGCCTTTGCTGGTGCACCTGAGAGCAGATGTTTTCCAGAAGGATTCTACTGCATGTATGGGTATGCTGCACAATCCAATTATGGACAATCCTCGCGGAGTCATACATGCAGACCGTAACAACAGCTCTATTTTTTTTTTTTTTAATGTATGCTGTAAAACCCTCCAAACACTCCGTTCTTGGCTGTGCGGAGTTTATGCCGTTATGTTTGATCCACATCCACAATCTAACTGGCACAGATGTTACCTACAATACAATCATCAAACCCAGCAAGCCTATTAGTCTAAGAATCTTTCTCCTTTGGATCAGGCCCTCAAAGTCTTCACAGCAAAAGGATTTGTATTTAACCCATGAGGGACGTACGACGAGTAATTTGCTTTAACAAAACGCGGCCTTGCTTTCATCACGATTAATGTGTTATCATGCATATCCATTACCGCGCATAAGTGCCCTGTCATGTCAGATTATTGGCTGTGCTGTGCCAGTCCGGGTGTGAAGTGTGATGTGACTGCTGGCAGGTGGCAGAGTCTGGGTCAAGTCAGCAGCTATTATTGACGATCGCAGGGGCCAGATACAGACGGCGTGAGACTGCTGCACACGGTCGGGTTAGATCCAACATTGCAGATAATAAAAGACGGAATATCAGTCCAATCGCCGTTTCTCACTAAAATGGTAATTATTGTGTTGTGTGTCCGGGAGGTGTTTTGTTTGGACAGACGCTGCTTTATTCAGAGGTGTGACTGAAATGAATATAATCCACGCTTGGCATGGACAGCCGCAGGACTGAAAGACCTGTTTTGTCCTCCGGGGCCAACCTGTTTGCCCGACTGGAACAAATTCACAATCAACATGACCGACGGCTTTCACTTGGAAATCCTGCCCAACAATGCCGAATGACTGATGTTGTTCACCTCATATCAGAACTTTCTCACTCGTGTTGGCGCTGATAAGGATTAAATATTTGCCTCATAAGCCAAATAAGTCAACAGCTGCCTGTGTGCATAATAATAACATTACCTTTTTCTTTCTTCTTTGGGCGCCTTGTACAAACTGATGGTGTTGCTCAACATGTACTTTAACTCCTGGCGTGATTTGTACAGCAGTTTTCTCCAGCTACAGCTACATCCTCGGGGTCAACTCTTATTTTTCTTCTGTGTCACTGGGCCTCACGGCACCTCTTGACTATTTTGACTGGTGTGAATAAATATGGTGATGCAGTACCCTGGATCACTGTACCACACCGGGCCTGTCTCTGAGAGGAAACGCAACTGCAGAAGAAATCCGTCAAACGCTTACACACAAAGCGGACATTAATCCATATTATGAGGTAACTACGAGGGCAAAAAAACGCCTCTCTGATAGATTTGAGTGCCCTATGAGATCTCATGTTACACGAGATAATCAACACGAGCTGCTGCTTTTTTTTTTTCTTTTTTTTAACCAATACGCTGGGCCTCTCGCTCATCATTCATGTGTCACGCGTATGCATTTTTTTTTCCCCCCCAAAAAAACTGCTGTTCCTTTCGAAACTGCTGCCTACTCGGAAGAAACTGAAGCGGGGTCATTTCTACCGTGCCAAATCCTTAACGGTGTAATGTATGTAAGCGTGACCTACATTGTTGAGACGGGGGCTCAGTGTGCAATAACGTTGATGGAAAAAACAGCTTGGAGTAAATGTTTCCTAAACCGACGCGACTATGAGTCACGGAATATTTAGTGGACATTCTAAACAATTAGTAAATCTAATATCTCCTATTTAGACGTGGAAAACTTGACCTCAGAAAGAACTGCATGAAGTGAATCCTGGCTACAGTTACAGTAAACCAGGAGAGAGTTCACGATGCCTTATTTATTAGTGTTTTATAGTTTGACAACCCAACCGGTGTCTTCCCAGACTGACTGTTTTGAAAAAATATGCATGCTTCTGAGATGAAACACACCCTGTATCTCCAAAGCAAAACAATGGGGGGGGGGTGGCTCAATGAAAAGTGAAATGAGGGAAGGTCCGCCTTAGCAGCAACCGCTGCCCGTTTTGTGGAGACACACCTGGCTTTCAACAAACCAGTAAATCACTCTAAGAGATTTTTGAAAACCACCATTAGGAGCCAGTCATGCATCCCCGCAGCATGACAGTGTCAAGGTGGAAAGGGATTGGCTGGCACACCCAACGCACCCTCAATTTCTGATCGGATAAAAAAAAAAAAAAAAAAAAAAAAAGGCGTTCTGGCTCGCAGCACTACAGAGGATCAGACGTCCTTTTTGGCAAGAAAGAATGCAAAGTGTTCCCTTTCCTTATTTAGCCAGAGCCAGCCATCATATCACGCAGCATGCAATGGAAAAAAGGGAGCGATATAGCCAAGATTATGGGCTTGAAGCTATGAAAAACAATGTGGACCAAACATACCTCAGAGTAATGAGAGATATTCCTGGTATGAGGATGGCAAGAGGTGTGCACGGCACAGCACTCCAATTACTCAGGGAGGCCAAGAGAGCCACCATGTTGTTATCACTATGTCGGAATGTCACAATACATCAATGTTCATTTACACACAAGGATTGTAACTGATGTTATTTATGTTATCTATGTAGCATCTCACTTAATTTATGTTCCTATATATATCCTTGCACTTTAATGTCTATATGTCCTATGTCTTTTCTAAGTATGTCTGCATGGGGGAAAAGCAAGAAAAGGTAATTTCTAATTCTTTGTATTGACCAGTTCATTTAAAGAAAATTGATCATAAAGCCGACTTGACTTGATATTTATTTTAAAAGAGTGACCTAGGGTAATGATAGTAACTTTTTACTTCAATAAACAGATTATTTAATAATATAATGAATCCTGCTTTATTAAATATGACAGAATGACTAATGTAGCTTAGCTCACACTACTGACACAAACTTTTAATTAGCTTATTGCTATCTCTTTCTCTTATCTCTCTTGTGTCTTGATATTTTTTTTAACAAAACCTCTGCAGAACCATCACTCTTGAATGCGTGCATGCTTGCATTTTTTTTATGTTCAGATCAGGTGTTTGTGTGTCTCCTAGGATGATAGAGATAAGAGATTCCTGGCATTCTTTAAAAGTAAAAGTACTCACATATGGGGCTGGGAACTACACTAAATACAGCAAAAGACGAACTTATTCTTTAAAAAAACTCATTTTAAAAGATATTAATGAAATATATTTTTCCCTTTAAAACATAAAATACTTAGATATACTGTAGTTGTAGTTCACAGCTGATGTGTTTTTATCAACCTAGCCCCTAGAGGTCTCTGTCTGGTGATTTTTTTTTTCTAAGCTAATACTGTGTAGAGCAGAGTTAACAGGATTAAACATCCCAACAAGAAGGCAGGCCGGTGTAATAAAACCAGAGGGTAAAAAAAAAATGAGTAGGACCTTGCTCTTTGCTTAGCAGGGGGTAGAGATTCACGCACGGCTGCGCTCTTGCATAATTATGGTGGTATTTGATGTTGGTAATTTCATTCAAGGCAGGGGGGGAAAGAGCATAGTCCAGCCAGAATAATGTCTGGCTGAAATGTCTTATCACAACCATTATAAAAAGTTATAAATAAGTGTTTCCTAGACTGCTTCAACCCTTATTTTTTCCATTTATAATTTATGTTGCAGATAAACGCAGTTTTAGTAGTACATTCAATGGAGGGATCGCTGTTGCTGTTAATTAGGTTCATATATTTTAAGATGCATGACCTTCCTTTCATTCCAAATTGGCTGTATTTTGCTGTTCTTCATATAGCATGAATAGGAAAAAAAAATCACTGACCAGCAATAGTTAAACAGAAAAATATCAATCAGCCAAAGTGAGTGGGTTCACTGTTAATAGCCACGCATACCATCGCAGTATGGTGAGCATGAGGCTGTGGCCGTTCTGTTGGGCGTAGCTCTGATGATGTCTGTTAAAACAGAAGACCTCATGGTGGTGGTGGTGGGGGGGGGACGTGATGGATTGCAAATCGTAAAACTCACCTCATTTGCCATTAATCTTGATTGACCATCGCCTACCCATGAAAATACGCCAGATTTACGAGGCGAATTTCGAAAATAATATATAACCTAACACGACCCATATATATGCTTGTTCCTTCGTTCGGCCCCCCCGAAAGGCAAAGAAAAAAATGCAATATTTTTTTTGGTGGGGGGGTGTGGGGGAGGGGAGGGTCTGCGTGAGACGCGGCAACAGGCAACAGCCCTGCACGATCACACCATAACAAGTTCAGACACCTTGATAGCACCAGATTCAGGCTGTTTGATGTTTGCACATTAAGCGGCTCCATTCCTCCGCTGCTCACCCCCTCCCACTTCCATCCTGTCTTGACCCGGTGCCAGTTTCACCAAAACCTTCCCCGAGCACACCTGGTAGTGGTTACACTCAATCACAGCATGAAAAATCATGAGCACGGCTGCAGAAGACAAGAACGATTTGGAAGAAAACGAAAAATAAAAAGGTGTTCTCATCAACACATCCACACCTTACGCTGAAAGTGAATGCAATGCATCTAACATCTTTTTATCCTGTTACTTTACGTTTATGTGGAGACTACTGGATGAAAAGCAGCTGCAGTTAAGTTTAGAAAGTCTAATAAATGTCACTAAGTGTAAAAGTGTCATGTATTGTTTTTTTTTACAGCCCCTCTTTGAGAAATAATGGTCCACAAAAAAGAAGATTGGTAATTATAGGACAGGGGCAAGGTTCATGTAAGATTTTGCCACACCTGCTGAGGTGTGTGTGTGTGTGTGTGTGTGTGTGTGTGTGTGTGTGTGTGTGTGTGTGTGTGTTAGTATTCGCCAGCTGCCGATTCACAGGCCAAAAAAGACGGTGTAATTTCACAGGTCCGGATCAAATTTCACATTTAAAAGCAAGCGCGGCTGCAGACTCTTAGTAGCAGCAGGTACAGCAGATACGATCCCTGTGTTTAATCTGTACACATGTGATCGTGTTCTCCGAAAGCCCTCCGCCGTCCTCGCGGCCGCACGGAGTGTTTGACTGGACTACGCTGGGCTCTGATCTGGTTCAGATAAATGCGAAAACTTTTTTTTTTTGGAAATGTTGGATCAGGCCAGCTGGATTCCATAAAGGCCTCAAAGCAGCCATCGCGCTCTCTCTGTAAAAACCGCGGGATTTAACCAGCGGACAACGTAACCTCTATATATTCTAAATATTACATGATTAGAAAGAGGGGAGGTTAGATAAGCAGCGCCGAATATACCACACAATTACAGACTCACAAACACAAGCTGTGTTTGGATGGAGAACAATGGCGGCCTGTGAATGGATGCTGTGATTTGCATACTATTGAAGTATGAAGAGGAAGAAAGAACACATCTCGCTCAATGACTAAAACAAACATTGAAACTTTCCTAATGGGATCCAGAGGGTTCGAAACAGACATGTTTGTTTACGTGTCAGGGTAATGGCTGCGCTATTTTATTTGGTCTCATTCAAGTGGACTGTTGTTGATACGTTTGATCACGGGGGGGGAAAAGAGAGGAGTCGATTTTTCATTTGTTCATTTGTATTATTGCTAAATTTTCCATAATTAGACAATAGGGGGCCGTTTGATAACCGTGGTACAACTAGTACAACTTTATTACCTTCATAGTGATCTTGTAAGATGTTGTTTTTCAAAAAAGATAAAGTGGAAAAAATAAAAAGGCTGATGATATATTTAGCAGCGAGGAGTCACTGCGGTGGTGCTGAACCTCCCAGAGATCATTCTGTAATCAAACAGCGTTGTTTTCATTTCTGTAGCACGCTCCTGGTCTTCTCATGTCTTCCCTTTGTTGGCCATGTCGGCAATCTTTTTTTTTTTTTTTTTCTCCTGTTTGGCAGACTTTTAGAATATATCAATGCCTGTGCACCGAGGATGAAATTCAGAAAACACATCCACACAATCCACTGTATTGTTGTATTTAAATGAAATTACACAAGTGTTTTAAATGTAAAGGTTTTGCATGCAAAACCAGTATTTTTTTTTTTTTATCCAAAAGTGAAATGCCGTGTCTGTACAACCTGATAGTATAGTTTCAGGACAAATTAGTAACTTTAACATAACATTTTAGTTTGTTAAATATAATATAAGGTATAAAGTGTAAATGCATTAAATGCAAAGCCGTCTGAGCACATACAGCGTTGCATGTTAACTCTAACGTCAGCATGGTAACACGCTCACAATCACAACGTTATAATGTTTACCATTCACCCGTTGGACTCGAGAATTCTGCAAAACATAAAAGTCACCAAAGTTAATGCAATTCATCTTGAAGGAGGAGGAGTGGGGGTGGGGGGGCATAAATGTCATGGAAATCCAACAAACGGCTTCAAGTGAAGAAACCACAAGTAAAAACCTCTTCGTGGCGCTAGATGACAAGTCGCAGGATCAGTAAAGTCATTAGGAGCTTGGCACCGTTGAGCGTCTGCATTAAAACGTCAAGACACGCCGTCCGTTGGCTGTCGGGATATTTTATAGAAAAACAAAAAAGTCAACCTCAAGTTGGTCGGAGGGTTGCCAAATATTCATTGTCTGGAAACTTTGAACGTCGGTGCAAAACTTAATGGGAATCCATCTAATCGTTTATGAAACAGCTCGATCCGGATTAAAGTGGTGGATCGATCTGACGATGAAAATGTCACAGCGGATGACGGACAATTTTTAACTTCGAATAATAAACATTGGCTGATTAACAGCTAATTATTTTCTCAAATGCTCATGTAAAAAGTCAATACCCTTAACCACAAACCAGAGAATCATTAGAAGACAAACTTCCACTGAATTTAAAACATTATGACCAAAAAAGTCAAACATCATTGTTGAATATGACATATTCTTTGCATATTTATGGAGAAATAACAAATACGAAAAAATAATTGGGGATGAACAAAAGCAAAAATAATCTCGCTTTGAACTTCGACATAAATGTGTCACCAATATATTAACAATTATCAACTTTTCAGCAGCTGGTACCAATTAAATAGACTCAGAATAGAAAAAAAAAAGCCTGGTAATGTTTTCCCATTGGAGCAGCAGGTCCACGCCACTGGCTTTTCCCTTTACAAAAAGTGACCTTTGACCCCCCTGACATCAACAGCTCCTGGAACCTGACTGTCTCATCAAGAGCTAATTGTCTCCTTTAGGAAAATAGAGTTTGTTTGAGGAATCAGCAGGGGGAGGACCCCCCCACCCCCAAACCCAGGGCTACAGTCATTCGTTATTAATCATGGCCGCATCTTATTCTCAGCACTGTAAAGGTTTGATTCAAACAGCCTGATCGAGCTTCGTAGTGAAACAGCCGACCCATTTCCCCCCCAAAGTGTGTTCGGATCCGTCCGTGCCAAATGACTGCGGTCTCTGATTTAGAAACAATTCAGGTGTTTAAGAATAGCTCTGTTTACAAAGGTCACAGACTTTAAATGTGATCTGAAACCAGAGCCGGGTGAGGAGCATTCCTAAGACCGCCGGGTTTGAATTCGAGAGGCCGTCTTGCACGTGTCCCCGTCGTTCCGTGCTGCCTTGAATGCAATCAACTGGAAGATGGGAGGCCGCGTTGCCCTATCGAAACTCGATTTCCGCAGTGACGCGCTCGCCTCCCATAATCCCCATGGTTAACCATTGACCTTGATAATCTGTTTGTTTGTTTTTTTTGCACCCGTCTCTTTCTTCACGTCGACACACCAACTCCACAAGCCGCAAAACGTCTCTATATCTTATGACTTTTTTCCGCGTTTGCATGGATATAAAGCGAGCCGCCCCCCCCCTCCCCCGCTGTTCATGTCAAAATGTTTTTTAATTGCGGCGGGGCGGGCGCTTTGTGTCTGCGTTGCGGGAGGGCACGTCTGTACTTAGCATGTTGTTTTTAGCTTATCTTAATGTCTTCCATGTCTGGGCCCATTTGTCCCTGGGCAGGCTGGGCCCACATCAGTGGGGGAACGAGGAGTGTGTGTGTGTGTGTGTGTGTGTGTGTGTGTGTGTGTGTGACAGCTGCAAGGCACAGTTCACAGAGCCACTGTGACCCATTCTGTCACATCAGCCAACAAACCCTCAACTGTAATTAGCAGATTTTTATTTGAACTGCTTTTTTTATTTCTTTTTTTTTGCGCCTATGCAGTTAGCTGGCGTAAAAAAAAAAGAGGCCACTGTGCATGAGCAAGTAGCAGAAAACGATAATTTGGTGCTGTGTAGTATTGGGGAAAATTAAATCATCATTATTTGATTTGAGAAAGACACACTGGAGTTTGGAAAGAGTTTGTGGCGGGGGGGGGGTTGGTGGTGGTGGTGGTGACACCGTAGGCTGGAAGTGCTCAGCCGGAGTTTGATGGAATCCATATTCGGTGTGTTTGACAGTGAGGTCAGACCGAACCCCGTGTGTTTATCCGAACGGTCAGGCGGAGATCTGGTTCAGGTGAGCGGCTGATTCCTGCAGCCTCCCTCTCCGCTGTTTACCGCCACCCCTTCATGGACTGTGTAGTTCATGTGGATGTATTGTACTTTATAGAGTTTATAATGTATTTTTAGTGTCCATTTATTTCCATCTATACCTGTTTATCAGATTTAGGGTCAGAAATCAGATTGAACATTTGAAGTTTTTGGCTCTTCATTCAGGCCTTTCAAGCGGTTTTCACAATTTTATTATTATTAGAATAACTCATTTATTATTACTAATTACTAGTAGCATAAGTAGTAGTAATAGACGTCATAGTAGCCTCAGAGTGACCTTTTCTTTTTTTTTTCTTAAGTTCTTCATTAGCTTCAAGAGGAAAATATAACCCTAACCCTGGAATTTTGTTTCAATTGAGCAAGGTATTAGGTAATAATTAGTTTTATGTCTTTGCCATAGTTTCCGGGGACAAAGATGCATAATATGGGATTATCAGTAAATTAGTATAGTAGTATATATACTGGTATGACAAATATGTATCTTGAACACATTTACTGCATTATCTCTCATTTGAAAAATGGCAAAAAACAATTTTAAAATGCCTGAAGCGAGTGTAAAAACTTTTTTCTGTGATTTATTTCCCAAATTCTGCCATTTCCTTCAACCTTTCCTAATGCAAAACTTAAAATAAGTTGACGCAACATTCAGATTCACACTAGTTTTTATCACTCAGAGTTCAATAAATGGATGGAAATGACTCCTTCATTGAAATAAGGCCAATAATCCACTGTGCCGCTCCACAAAAAGTCAGAACAGAATAAAAATACTGTTTTGCTGCTACCTGTAAATGAAATAAAATAGGAGAAAGATAAAAAAAAATCGATTAAATTCCCTATCCAATCACATGGATGTGAAAGCCCAGTGCAGCAGAACATTGGAAAATTAGAAAATGACAGGGAAAATATGAATGTATTCGTTATAGAATAATTTGTTTGACAATATTATACTATTTATATGTATAACTAACAGAGATCAAGAGAAAATAACTCATTTGTATATTCTTCAGTGGATGGAAGAACACCAAATATGTCCACCCCAGCAATTTGTGACCACAACAGTATAGCAAACAAACAATAAAAATGAGTAAAAAATACTAACATCATATTCATTACATCTAACTGACATGTTCAAAAACCCCAAACAACAGCAATAAACTCCCAGAGAGCTGAGCAAATGGACATGTGAATTCACTTTGTGTGGATAGAAAAGGCTGGAACCCGCGATCGGTGCCAAAAAAACTCTGAAAGCAGAGAACTGTGGAAATGTTTGACACTCAGATCTCAGTTGTTTGCATTTCTGATTGTTATCTTTCATCCTGTAATCAGTCACCTATATTAGCCTAAGTGATTATTTTTTAGGATGAGTCCAAGAAGCAGCACTTGGGTGTGGAGTTTAAGTTCGTGTCACATCATTTCCCCACCGGACACAAACTTTTCCAAACAGCTGCATTAGTTCATATGACCCAAGCAATATAAAGGCCTCTTATAACCTTGTGAACCACGGGACATAATCATCTCATTCTCCTGACCTATATTTTTTTTGTGTGTGTTTTTACATTGTCTTGTCCCTAAAGTGAAATGCAAGGGCGGGAGCGGATTTAACGCTATTTCCATCTGTTCATTTGTTCAAATCTACTGTAGCAACACATTTATGAGCAGCTACAGCTTCACCGCACGAAAAAAGAATGCTACCTTTTCAAGTAACCGAATCACAGTTATTAAGGTTGCTCACATACCGATAGCAAGCGTCAGCCCGAGGTTTGACAATGTGGGTTTTCAGAGTGAATTCACCAATGAGCTGTGCCTGCAAATATGTACGAGCTGCATCAGCCATGAAGGGGTATAGACAAGACATTTAAAGGTGAGGCTGCTCTGCAGGGACATCACACTCACAGGGATGATGTCTACAGCTTGTGCTGCCACTTGGAAACCACTGGGGTCCATATCCACGGTTAACACACAACCTGGCACTGCAGAATACTGGAGATAGTAATGCAGTATCCACCCGTCTTTATCATGCAGTCAAGCATGGTGGATCTGTCCAGCATCAGGTCTGATGCGCGCTCTGCACTCTATGAAGGGGTTCTTGCAGCACCAGGTGCAGCTTTTGATGCATTGTCCCCCCCCTATACAAACAGCTAAACAAATTCAAGAGCACTTTCATGAACACTCGGGTCAATTCCTAACACCTTCACGGCCCAATCTCCTCATGCACTGGGCTCAGTACTTGTATTACAGCATTCCTTGGAGAATATAAGTTTTTTATAATGACGTCAATGCTCTGATTTGAACCCTTCTTCAGCCAATCCAATTCAGAGCCTGTGTATGCTGAACAACTCCAGTACTTCATTGTGCATTTGATATTAGTGTTTTATTTGGTTTACTTGTATTTGCACACAAACCTTTTCTGAACAGAGCAAAAAGTAAAGCAGGTGGGAAGGGTTTAAACTAAGCAAATACATGATTCTGCACACACACACACACACACACACACACACACACAGTTGCCATACTGTACGTAGACATTAGCAAAATTAAAGACAGGTCTCACCCACCTTCCCCCTGCTCCCCGCTTTTTTCTGAGCTTTTTACCGAGCATGACCGAAATTCCTCGGACATCCTGTAAAGCCATCAACCCGGTTTCCCCCCCCCCCCCGCGTGTCACAAGTTAATGGGTGGAATACTGTAGCCGAGCGGCGGAGCAGCAGTGCAAAATTACCCCTGCAATGAGAAAACACAGCAGCGTCAGCAACTTTTTATGCTACACCTCTGGCAAAGGTGAAGAGTGGAGACAGACGTTTGTTACGTAATACTGAAAATAACAGAAAAAGGAGATTTTTATTTTACTCCAGTGGTAATATAAAGTCAAACTTTTAACAGGTAGCGAGTCCAGTGGACAGGATCACACTTGTCCGTGAACTAGTAATAGCTGATATACTTTGCTTTACATAGAGCGTGTTTCTAAATTGATCATTTGGAGAGAGCTGATACAGCTGGCGCATGCTGCGCGTATGTCAGAGGGAAAGTGAGACCTGTCTACACCCGGAAATATGTGCGTTAGATCAAAAAATAAATTAGCGCTATTGCAAAAACTCTTAATGAGTCACCAGTTGAAGGAAGTTGAGGGGGGGGGTGTTATGCTAAATATAAATATATAAATATAAGCACATGTAGAACCGTGGGATAAAAACCCAGTGTCACATTACACGTATGAGGCATATGGCACGCGGTGAAATCTCCAAAACACAATCTAGACCTGCTGATGCTCAGCTCTTCCCTAAAAAGGCAAAGTGACAAAGCCTCTCTGTTGATATCCAGGTCAGTCTTTCATTATCACTCTTTATCTAGCTGGGAATATCTGCTGTTTTTTTTTTTGAGCACAGCTGATGTAATAATTTTAGTCACGAAAGCAGATCAAGTGACACGGAGATCTTGCCCGGCCCGGTGATGATGGGAGTGAAAGTCCCTTTAATTTGCCACCATCAAACAAATGATAGTTCTTAATCAATTTAACGTTAAATATCACACTTAGCAAATCTGTGCTGATTAATTAAACCAAACTTTGGCTCATCCAACTTGTAAAGAACTACTATTTTATACATGTGTATGAGATGTATCATGCATATTCCCAAATCTATATTTACATATTTTCTAGAAATATCTTTGCATGATTTAAGGTCTAAAAAAACTCTCGTTCATTCATTAATCTCAAGTTTTTGACCTTTGACCATGTTAACATATCCAGCATCATAACAGTGTAAAAAAGCATCGTATGTATATTTTTTCCGTATATGGATAGACGAGCGACATATTTGGTGTCAAAGTATGCATGGCTTTATATCTTGCATGTCTTTGGTCATATATGACAGGAAAAGATATTTAGTTTCTTGAATTTACAGTAAAGCAATACATGATACCAAAAATAATGAGATTAAGTTCAGACCTCAATGAAAATATTCAGGTATGTAGTGCATATGCCTGGGGTAGGAACTGATACCAGACACTTGAGAGTTAAACATAGAATACAGCTTATTATACAGTGTACTTTGGTTTACTTAAGTATACAGTGCACTTTCATCTGGGACCAAATGGGATGCACAGCCAACCACGTTAAAAAAGTATGAAATTGTATTAAAACAATGAAATAAACTCTTCCATCAAAAGAAAACAGTGGATCCGATGAGAAACCGTCCCCGCCTGAAAGCCTCGTGAATGTTCCATTATACCAGAACCTTCTGTTTGCCAAGCCAGGAAATGGTCATGCTGTTTTGATGAGACAAACATCCATAGAAATTCAGCATTTCTGCAGGGTGCTAATTTGTCATGCCTCGCCACAACATGCAGAATGCATGGAGAGGCCATCCAATCTCCTGCTGGCTCTTGGGGGTCATTATGAAGGGGAAAAAAATCACAGCAATATAGACAGACAGAATGAGATGGATTCCTGCATTAAGTGGCTGAGGCCCTCCTCACTACAGGACTTGGGTTACACTACAGTGTTCTACACATATGGAGCTCTTTGTCCCACATTCCCTGCAGATTCATGACAAAAAAGTGTGTCAAGGAATGCCAAATCTTGGAGCATCTTGTTGAACCCCAATGTCAGAGTCATTATGTTCCCTCATGTGGTCTTTTTCAAACATGTCTGTGGCCTTTTGTTGTTTGTGTAGGATGAGAAAGTGTTCAGTAAACAACACTAATCAGTTTTCCTCAGTGCAAGCATTAATTATTGGATATACAGACGCACAACCGTGCAAGAATACTAAAGAGCTCTTCAACTCTCCCTATTCTGCTGCAGCACTATGTCTCCATCTTTCCTTTAGCATTAGGGAGGCCTGGGATGTCTAGCTGACACTGGACTCCGTGCTCCCGGGTTTCTGTGGACTCGACACTTTCCAAAGATAACACGGGCCAATGATTTCCACTCACGGGCAGGCTGAGGCCCTGCTGAGGCAGCCCGCCTGATGGGGAACAGACCGAAATGAGCTGGCTCGAGACATCTCCTCGGATCCATAGCGCTGTAATACGTGATATCCCTTCAAGGTCTATAGTTAGTTACTATAGATGAGAGAAACAGGGGCCGACAGTGGAAGTAAAAGAGGCAGATCGGCGTGATTAGGGAGATCCAAGTTCTTTAAATACTTGCCGCGGGGTAAAAAAAATGGTCACAGGATGCTCAGCTGGGTTGATAACATGATACCAAAGGGTAAAATGAAAAGGGATGTCTACTATGATGACTATGAGAAAGGCAAAGAAACCAGCTACTTTTGCAAAGGTCTAGCCCCCATTCACATATATCTGTGATATATTGTCCCTTTTCTATTATTCAGAGGTAAATTGAGATCACCAGGAAAGGCTTGTCCCTCCAAGAGTCCCCCGAGAGGCGGGCCTGGCGGCGTCCAGTCATACACCACATGACGTATTGGTAGGGGAACATTCCTCCATGCCTTTTCCTCTCCCTCCAAAACCATCTTTCTCAATTTAGAAATAGCCAGGAGAGTGGGGTGGGGAGGGGGGGGGGGCACAAAAAGTGGTTTAGCACAAAAATATGGGGCAGCAGATTAATGCTAAATTAAGCCATAAAAAACTGACATATGTAAAAGGTCCCAGACAGGGAATGAAATATAATTTCTTCTATTCAGGAACTTTCCACAGGAAGAAATACATGAGACTGAATTCCACTTAACCTATTTTTTTTTCTGCATGCCAATGTAAAAAAAATTCAGGAGGGAGCAGGTATCTACAGTATGTCAGAAAGGTAACGACTTGGAAGGAAGTCAATGAAGCTCATGCCAAACTCTATTTATAATAAAAAAAATGCCCGTTAAACAGAACAGAGGCGGGGGACTGAAATGATGCCGTGGCTTCAGTGTTCAATGTAGCTTTACAGGAGTTGGGATTGTGTCTCTTTTCCATAAATCACTTCACGTTGACAGGAGGTGGTCCCCCAAGTCACGCAGTCCACCCCCCGCCGGGCTTTGACCCCGGGGGCGACAGCTTCCCCTCAAGCGTCAAACCCCAAACAAAAAAAAAAAAAAAAAAGTGGTGCAGCCAGCTCCTAAAAGCCGAAACTATAGAGGTCAGGCGGGCCCTTTCATCCTATAGCATTTACAGGATCAGCATCCTAGAACAGAGGCATCAAAGTCAGAGGGAAGGAGAGGGAGTGTGTGTGTGTGTGTGTGTGTGTGTGTGAGACAGAGACAGAAATGACCCCCATGACCCTGGATATGTGTGCAGCCCATGTGTAGGAGGGTGTGGGATAATCCTGGCGGGCTGTGCAGTGGGGGTCTCCAGGTGGCCCGGAGGGTTAGACGGGGTTAACCCCAGTTGACCCCGGCTCTCGGCTGTCAGGAGCAGGAGATCTACCCTCTGCTTGTCAAGGAAACCAGAACAATGTGGCATGTCCATAATGTAACTGAGGCACGGGCGGTTTCCCCCCTTCTATTGGAGGCTTGGGACAATTTCCGATATATCAAAATATTGTGATATTTCTGCCACATGCATATTTTTCACAGTACTGAAATACCATTTTGCTTTATTTATTTTTTATTCCCTTGCCCTTGCTGCGACTCCAAGCTTCATTTCAGGGTTCTGCTTACTCTACAATGTACACTCTTGTGTGGTGATATAAATTTTATGGAGGAGCAGAATTCAGTTTTTATGCTCCATATATCCTGACCAAACTCCCTGAAAACTGCAACACTCATTTTATATCAAGGCTGCGGAGAAATTAATCGCAATATGAAGGGAAAATTGTCAAAATTGTCAAATTTAAATTATGTTTACATTTAATATATGCATATAAATGTTTCCCCCCACAAAAATCACACCCAAACAAAACAAATTTAATATAACTCCCATGTGTGCGTGCCAGGTTTAAAGAAAATACCAGAAGCATTTGTTCCAGTAAAGTGAAATAATAGCAGCTCCTTTAGTGTCACTATTGGTAGTTTTAAGGGTTTCTGCCACCTGAAACATCTGACTGTCGGGAGGTGGAGGTCACAACACACAAATCTAATTTTACAGATCGGCATGAAGCGAGGAAACATTCTTGAGTTAATTTAAGATGTGCTCAGACACCCCCGGTGTCCATAAAACACAAGTGTGAGTTATGCTGAGTTGTGCATGTTGTCTAGGAAAATTTTTTCTTGAAATAGAAAACCTATTGCGGTTCATTTCGTACCCGGGGAGTGTGACAGAAAAGCAGATTATGAACACAAACTAGCAAAAAGGTGTCTCATGGCTGTGAATCACAAACTCCAATGTGAAATTACACAACACATGCAAGCACACTATCATGGAAGAATCTCTTAGAAGTGCAACCTGTAGGTAACATACAGTGAGCTTACTAGATTGCATGCATAGTTAACAACTCCTTAACTTCAAAAACCAGACAACCATTGTCCTGCAGAAGGTGTGTGCACAGATCAATGTTTTACATGGAAGCCCACATGCCAAATAATGTCTGCATGACTGAACAATAAATAATATCAATTATCAATTTAGAGCTAATGCGAATGCACCCACAGGCGGCAACATTTCCCTCATGTGATATTTTTCTCAATATTGAAATGTATCTGTCACATGTATTTGTTATCATTAATTATTATTAAAATATTTTTTATCACCCCATTTCTGCATTAAGAGCATATATCGCATATGCGTTTAAATCCCTGTTCAACAACTACTGAATGAAAGCAATTTTGAGGTAAGCAGTCAACCCCGAGCTCCGTAGCTGTTCAGAAAATACTGATGAATGAAGAAACCATACTCTTTTCCTTCGTGACACTATTCCAACACAGCTGCTCCTGTTGCCTGCCACCGTCGGCTGTGCTCAGCTGCAGGAATGGAAAGTTAGGAGGGAGTCTGACTTGTATGTGGTTCACGATGACACATAAGATAGAACAAAATGTGCACTTATTGCATTCTTTGCATGAAGCATCCAAACTAAACTCAAGTTTTTTGGAATCACGACGTGCACTGTAAATGACTTCCCATCATTGCCAAATAAGGTCATCAGTGGTCTACGCGAAGTTGAGGATAGGTTCTGTATTTCCAACAGAAGCTGCTGTCGATGCAGTCTGAACACTCCAAACCTTCTTAGAATTATTGTGCAATATGGATTTGGGACACGGCTCCTGCCTGTCAGCAGCACGAATATATGGACAAAAGAGACTTAGAGACTTAAGCTACTTTCAGGCTGCAGGGCTTAATGCTCAACTCGGATTTTTAAATGAAATCTGATTTATTCCCGAGGTTGTTCACGTTTCCGTTTTCCCCCCAAAAAGGTCCTGACATGCATTGTCCCACATGTGCATGATGATGTCACACACAGCGAGCATGCTGGGTAAGTATTGAGTTGCTATCTCACTGGCACATGTTTAACATACTTGTTATAAGGAGGAGAATAAGGAAAGAAAAAAGCAAACTTTTTGGTCATAGTTGTTGCCTTTCGACCATTTCTGCCTATTTTATTGCAGAATAGTGACCTTCGTCGCTTTTTGATGACATGAAGGTCAGATTAGCGCGACCTGGCTGTTCAGACAGAAGTCGTATGTCAAAAGAGCAGATATCCATCAGTTTTAGGGCAAATCCAAGTGGCCTGGGTCAAGTAAAAAAAAATGGACATCTTTCTTTCAGACTGATCAGATAGAGGTTGTGTAGGAGAGGAAAAAAATTAGATTTGGGTCATTTTATGCTGCAGTCTGAACGCACACAATAGGTAACAATAGGCCTCTCCCGTGGGATCATGGGAGTTGTTGTCTTCTCCTGGTAAGGATTGTTTTACTAGGAGCCGAGTTTTCCTCCTCTTGTCTCCAAAAAAAAAATATATATATATAGGCTCAGCCATTAAACCCAGTAATAACACTGCAGTTTCAAATTAAAAATATGTTTTCCTCGCTCGTTGTTTGGCGATGGTGCGGCGGGCTGCGATGTTGCATCACCGCAGGAAGGTCGCGGGTTCAAGGATTTGGGCTGGGTTCTTTCTGCGGTGGGTTTACAGGTCCTCCTTGTGGTTTTCTCCGGGTTCTCCGGCTTCCTCCCGCAGTCCAAAAACACGCTTAGGTTAATTGGAGACTCTAAATTTCCCCGTGAGCGCAGACCGGCGACCTGTCTGGGGTGTATCCCTGCCTCTCGCCCAAAGAATTCACGGATTGGCTGCAGCAGGAACAGGGAACGAGGCGTCTGGATGGGCCCGAGCTGCTGCAAACATTACTGCAGCTCTACTTGTTTCTCTGATAGTTTAGGATCCAGATGTCCGAGATGACAAAAAAAAAAAAAGTGTGCCATAAAAGTGACTTAAAACTCGATAAAAAAACGAATTTACGACAGCTTGACAACCACAACACTGATGCGTGCACGCATGCACAAAAGTGACATTGAGAGGCAGCCATGGACCATTGAAAATATGAATTTCTCTGGGTTTAAAAATTGTTGGATGATGAAAAAAAAAAAATGCAAAATATTTACCACAGCTCTAGTCATTTCCAGATAATCAATCTCTCTCACGTCTTGTCAGTTCCTTATTCCTTAATATGCTACTCAAACTACTAGTGACTAATAATTCATACGAAATAGAAAAATCTGTTAAATTAAAAGAAATAATAGCTCAAGTGTTCACATGGTAGAAATATGTTAAATACTGTATATATGGCCCAACATGTGGTGGTTATGTTATCTATGTTATTCAACGGTTGGTATATTAGGTCCATCTGTATTTTCCACCTCAGTTTGATTATACCTCTATAGCTGCGTGCTGAATGTCACTGATACCAAACGGCAATCATCACAGAACAAGCAGAAAGAACAGCCACTGATGTCATTGGATTCTGAGGTCCAGACACTGGGAGAGATTTTTTTTTTTTTTTTTCACATTTCCAAACACCGAGATTAAAGGCTTATATACAGGCTTTTATCTTATAAACAAGAGGTCTAAGCAAAACATCTTAGTGCTCCGTGTGTTCAATGATTCTTAAGTGACCGCCGAGGGAAAACCGCCGCGGAGCGCAGCACATAGGAACGGATCCGGATGGATCACGACAGCGTCTGACATGTTCGCTGAAAGACGAGACTCGGCTTTACACAGCGAGAACCACAACAATGATGTAAACATGGCTCGCTGTCCTACCCACTCCACGAATCACTTATGGTTTATACCAATAGATATTTTCACCCCTTTTTTTTTATAACCCAGACTAAGCAAAAGCCGATCACAATTTAGTTCCATTCAAGCTCTGCTACAAGTAATAAAAACCTCCTTTTATGCACGTGCCCATATGATTTGCATATGAATGTTGTGCATCTGTTAAACACGTACTACATGTGCAGTAGCTATACATTTCAGACAAACTGCCCAACATGCCTGAACCAATTAAACAAGCTCTTGGCTGATTTTCACACGAGCCATTGGGGCCTCTTTGTCCTTTATCTGCTCCCTTATCTATGGCTCTTTTCACTCTCTTTGAAACACGCTAACAAAGGTTGTCCAATCTTCTCCCGCTAAGGCCGCGCTGAGTGGTCCCCTTCAGAGCCGCGACAAGAGCAGATTCCCCTGGTGCTCGACGAACCTCCGGAATGGAGGCGTCGCTCACCCGATTGCATAACTTCCAATTTAAGGAAAACGCACTTAAGCTTTCGCCTCTTGTGATTCTTTTATATGTCTTACATTTGTGAAATATTTCTTCTTAACTTGATGTCCCTGTTTTTTTTTTTACCAGTATTGGATTATTGCTGCATCGGCATCACATGCTTTAGTTTTTTTTTTTCTCTCCCCCTCACCCTTCAATGTTTCATATATAAACCAAATAGAAAACACTAATGCGGTGTTGTGTGATTAATGGCGAAAAGGAGATTATGTTAAATTATCGGCCCTGCAATCTAAACATTACTTATCCCACTTCTGGCGAGCGCTTATAGTGGTTCCTTAAATGTGTTTGTAGTTGATAAAGTGGCCCGATATTTACAATGGATCACAATGTGGTCTACGGCAAACAAAAAATCATTTCAAACCTGCGGATCACGCTTCTTTATGCTGAGGCTCAGGTCGTTAACGCTTCACCAACAGAATGTCACATATACTTTATACCTTTGCCAAATGGCTCACGTTAAATACGCCTGAAATCCCGGCTGGATCCCAGCCAGCAACCACAAACAGAACAATGGACCATGGGAAACCACAGGTGTTCCAGTGCTACGGCACGGTGAGAAGGGAAAAAAAAAAGACTATTTAATCCGGTTTATGCCTCGAAATGAACTAGCATGAATCCTACACGGTCCCTCCACCTGTGTCATGTGATGTCGTGTGACGGTAACCCCATCGCATTCTACACTATACTATACTCCATTCTACGCTTATTTCTTCACACGGGTCGCGTCGATCTTTTATTTTTCCAGCTGATGTCAGCCCTAAAGACTAAATCAATCTCCCCGCGCATGAATGTGACAAAAAAAATCCAATAAATCCTCCTTCAAAGCGAAACGGCGACGGCAAACGATTCAAAGCTCGCCAGCTGTGGCAACACGGCCCGATCCAAGGTGAGAGGAGGAATAACAACGGCGTTTCATAGAACACTGGGTGAGTGACAGCACTGTAACGACAAACAGGGAAAATATGCGTTTTAAGCGTTTCTCATATTCTCCCGATAGACGCCGTTTCCTTACGGAGACATTGACATCAAAGCGGAGGGGGAAGAAAAGGAGCCAGCGTGACGTGTGAGGGAGGATGTGAGATGGAATTCCGTGGCACACTGGGATTTGGCTGAAGGCCAGCGGGGTACGGGGTTAAAGGTCAGGGGTGTTTCAGTCGATACTGGTATCCAAACCTGTCTTATCCTTATAGCGTCAGCATCCATCCATGACGCCGAAAACCCAAATCTCAGATCAAACAAAGATAAACATGTAGTTTAAGCAGCGTTCGTGGGCGTTAAACGTGGAATATACATGTTCAGAGACAGGTGATATGAGAAGGCTGTGATATAAAAAGCTAGTGTGATTCATTTTAAAGTCACATTACCATCTTTTTAAAGCACGTAACACGGCTCAGTTTAATCATCCACTGATGCCAGCAACGTAATAATAGCTGGTATTGAATTCATTAACACTACGAAGTGTGACACTTGAACACATTTATTGTTAATTATCCTTAATATAATTGTATGGATTTTATTGAAAATCTGCAATTCAGGAGAGAATTCTTATTAGAGAAGTATTATTAGAAGCATTTTAAATCAAACACATGCACAGTGAATAACATTTTCCTCTGTATTTGCTGGAAATCCCTCATCCCATAACCACTTCATTCAAACATGCAGTTAAATAAATCAGGCATTTACATAATAAAAACACGCCTTTGTCTTCTCCTAATTCTCCGTCCATTGAGGAATAACAGGCAGAGGGTTGTTTTTACCTTCAACTGGCACTAGAACACATTTATTGTTAATTATCGTCGGTATATAATATGGATTTTATTGAAAATCTTCAGTTCACAGGAGATTTATCTTATTAGAAATGTATTATTATTAAGAAGAAGAATAGCAGTTAATGTCGATCAATTGAATGTGTATAAAAACACATGCAGGGTAAATCATGTTTTCCAGTGATTTGCTCAGTATTGTGAGGGGAAAAACAATATTTGCTGGAAATCCCTGATCTCATAACCGCTGCGATCGAACACGTAGGCCGGTAAATCTGTGTTATGTCGAATAAATCGGCCTTTTGTCTCCTGCTGATCCTCCCTCCGCTGGGGAACACGGGGAGTGGGCAAACACGGGTGGCGCGGGGGCACCTCAAACCTCAGCCCCTAACCATCACAGACCCCTTGTGTAAATACACAATAAACAGTCCTACAGACATCACACGGACGTCGGTCAGGGCAAAGCAAACTCAGATTCCGTCCAAAGAAATGTTCCTTTCTGCCTAAGGATTCGGCTGTTTAAAAGTCTGTGGCCGCTGAGGTTACACACCTGTCCACTTCAACGGGGGCCGCTGCGGCCTGGCGGCGGCGGTTCAGCCCCGGAGCGGTCGGGGCCGCATGGCATCCACTGCTAGCGGCTCATATCTCATCATGTGCCACTTTGAAAAACTATATTTTGTTATGAGCCGACTCCAAAATATAGTTAAAGCAATTACCCGATCATGTGATTCCCGTCAAGCGTTTGGCTGATGGTCAGAGGGGAATGAACCAGGGTTAAAATAGTGAAGCGTACAGGATTTTCCCTGAGTGTTCACCCCTTTTCCCTCCGCCTTGTAAACAGAGAAAGGTAAAATACAATAAAATAAAATAAAAATACTTCCCCTCTTGGATGAGAAGGCAGACAGCTTCTTCCTTTTGGACGGGTGAGGGGACGCACAACTGGAACCAGATGGGTTCTTGGTGTCCTTTGCATGAATACGTGCGCTCAGATAAATAACGCTGTAGTGGTCCGCAGCTTTGTACAGTACTTAGCCGTAATTCCCTTTCAGATAAATAGAAACGATTGGTTCTATTTGCAGAAGCATGGGGACAAAAGGAGAGGGGGGAAACCGGAATTATTCTCAGCTTCTGCTTTAATTGCTTGATTGTAATATATTAATATTATTATATATTGCAGTATTTGACACTGTAACTAACCCTTTACTCTACACACACACCCTGCACCTTAAGTATGCATTAGCTATGTATGTGTACATGTGTGTATATGCATGGATATATATGCAAATATGTAAATATGTGTGTACGTGCATGTATGTATGTATATATGCTTTGCTTATGCATACTTTTTTCTTGCTATTTATTAGTATTTTTTCTCCATTCTTATGTCCATAATGCATACTGTGTATGCGGATCAACAAATTCTACGAATTTTGTACATAGTGTTGTGTATTCTTATTTTTCATAGCTTTTATTTTCTTTTCTTTACTCTGTACGCTGCAGTAACAAGCAAATTTTTCCCGTTGTGGGATCAATAAAGTCTTATCTTATCTTAAGGTGCATTGGGAGAGAACTATAATATGACAAATTCCATGGTTAAGAAACATGGATGTGACCTTGGGTACAACTAGCTGGAGCTTCCATAGCTAACAGCTGATCTTTCTCTTCTCTTACAGGCAGCGTGACAACTGGGATTGTATTTTTTTGGGAAAACGGAAGTGCAGATGGCTTTGCACAGATCTGGCAGAGTGTGTGGAAAAAGACAGGGCCTGTGTGGTTGGGAGCTTCCCAGATAACCCGCAGGTGATCTTATCGTCTTAAGTCAACTTGATGACACCCCCCATGGTTAGCAGAGGAATAATCACAGAAGATTCACCGTTCAGCGTCTTCCGCTTCGACAACCACGGGAGTTTTTCGGTTGTCAAACCTGAAGGATCAAAACTACCAATTTTGACGAAATTACAGCCGGAAAGAGCAACACAAGTCCGCGGCGGTCGCAGTGAATCATGAGCGCGGATTATAAGACAAGGCAGATAATCCGCTAAGAATGTGTCGCCTCTGATTACGGCTGTCACTCCTCGGACGAGTTCAGCGTGTGGACAGACGAACCTGCTGCTTAAAGGGGAACACCAGCGTGTTTTAGCTTTTTGTGACTAATAAGAAATGCAATTTTTGCACCACCCCCCACTTATCTGTGATGTTGGGTTGAATGTCCAGCTGGAGGGATGACTGTACAACTTGAATTAAGATGAAAATCTGGATTTCAGTTGAATCATATGTTGATTAACCATATCAAGCTGTGATGCCTAAACACTATTATTTGCCAGAGGAGCTTCTGACTGAAAACTGTCAAACCTTAACTTCTCTCGGAGTTTCTGGCTCTCTCACATCACGACAACTCAGGCGGCGTCGGGAATAAAAGTCGGATCTAATCGGGCCCTCGCCGCCACATCCAGTCCACCAGCGACAACAAAAGCCCAATCATCGCAAACAGTCTGTGGCCGCGCTGACACGCACAGGGACCGGTTCCAGCTTATTTCCTGAATCCATATAAGCAAAGATCAAACTGGAAAAAAAGCCTATTTTTAAAAACGAATAATGGTTTCATCCCTAATACTGATACATGCATGTTATATATCTATGATGCCATGCAAATAAATTTCTGCATTTGCATGCGATTTGAATCACAGACACACGTTACATCTATATTCATCTATATTGATTACTGTCCCAGATGAGGCCACCCTTGACACCAGAACACATACATGTTAATGTGAGTCTTTCTTTACTAAAGATTAGTGCCCATAAAGCATGTGGAGCAGACACTTTTAGAACACCAAGAGTCTGGACTGTCTCACTGAGCGATTATGACGAGTCCCGGTGCCAGGAGAGGGTTGGGGAAACGCCGTTTAATAAACCATTAGCTCCTTGGGTGAGCACTTTCCTTCCTTCCACAGACTCTGCTGCATAGATTTTCTGCCTGGTCCACGTAGAGCCATATGTATGTGAGCGCTAATGACTATGATTAGGGGAGCCTGGATTAGGTCTTGCTGTGGTTTATGAAACACACTGGCACCCAGATACACACACACACACACACACACACACAAAAAATGAAAACCAGCAGTTTGATGTGTAAATTTGGAGAAAACCAGAAAAACCAGATAACATAAACAAAGCTGATGTACGTCTTAATTACAACGTGCAACACACATTCGGTTTTCCACAAAACAAGTGACACAGATCACATACATGATTTTAACCTGTGGTCAAAAATATCTAAACAACTCGCGTGTCCATTAACTGAGAGCACATTCAACATGTGAGATTTTATTTGACGCTAAAATGAGCATTTCAGCATCAATAACATTTATTACGAGTATCATTTGACCTAAAGCGAACTCGGGAAGGGGTGCCCCGGAGTTCATGCATGTCAGACTTAAACAAAAGCAGCGTTTCCAAAGGATTTCCAGAGATTCTGAAAATCACAGTTGTTAAAAAGCTCTGATGCCTCCATACATTTTTGCGCTGGCTATTCTCCAAAAGCACTTTATTATAACGCAGCTCAGCTTCTTTCACCGGCGGAACGGCTCGCGTTATAGAAAAGACAGGAGAGGAAAACGCTGACGATATGGGGGCTCCTCTTTGGGGACATTTGGGCCTTTATGAACCGACAGCAGGCAAACACTTAATCCCTTAATACAAGCAAGTGCGCGGCCTAAAGCATAGCTTGCCATTTGTCTGCGGAAGACTAACGAATTATCTCCTGCGCGGAGCAGGAAAATCACCTAGTAATTCTGCACTCATGGGGCTACAGGGTAAGCCCTCCAGTCAGATAAAATTAGGCTCAAATGTTCGGAGAAGTTACAGTAACGGCGATCAACTCGCCAAGAAGGAATAAATCAGCTGGCCACGCGGGCAGCCACCGAGGGAGACTAAGGGCAACAGGTGGCTGTCAACTTAAAGAGGAATAGGGTCATCATCCACTTAGAGAGGAGTGGAAAGTCTGTCTGCCACTCCGCAGGCTGCGCCGAGCTAAGCCAAGCGGCAGCAGCAGGAAAGAATAAGGTGAAGCCAGTTCAGAGTCGAGTGGACTGTGGACAAGGCGAAAGAGAAGCAGCCAAATACTCGCAGCATGCGGCCTGTTTCATCAGGTGAAGTCTGGAAATGTGTTTGACTGTAGGTATCCAGTTCTGGAAAATCAAAAAAGAGGCTTATGCAACAGTGTCTGCTAATATAATACATGATAAGTTTACTGTATCAATTACATAATCATAGTATCAAAAGCATCTAAGAGAGATCCTTTCTGTTATCAACAAGCACAAACCAGACCTTTGTCTCAACCCGAGAGATTTACGAGCTGTCGTGGCAAAACAATCGTTTCCAAACCTTCTCCCCCTTTTACACGTCGCGCGTTAACAAATAAGCAGAGACAGGACTCTCTCACATCAGAGTGACTTCATTCCAAGGAGAAATAGAACTGTGCCTTTTTTGGGTTTGCTTCATGCTAATCCACTACAGAAAGACCAGCGAATTTAAAAAATCTTTAAAAATTTACGGCCTAATAGCTTTTGCAGACTTTGGGTTATTTTTGCACTTGCAGCCTGTGGAGGAGGTTTTGTGTGATCATGCGTGCTTCTCCATGTTATGATTTTGACAGAGTGCACTGCTATTGTGCTCATTTCTGACAAAACTTCTGTGCGGCTAATTTCTTTTTTTTGTATTTATTTCTTAAAGCAAGGCACCAGAATGAATAAGACCTATTAATCAGTTACATCAGATTAGCCCTTACCACGCGTGTGTGTGTGTGTGTGTGTTTGTGTGTGTGTGTGTGTGTGTAAGCGTTCTCACGCAGTTCACGTGCGTGCATGTTTGCACATGTTTTCACTCAGCTCTTTGCGCTAGTTGCCTCACATTACTCAAAGACACCACGAGGCCCAATAAAACAAAGTGACAGAACACAGTAACTCTGAAAAACATAAATGTTTTAAGTCCTCGCTCAATGCCAGCGCTGTTTTTTTTTTTTTTTTTTTTTTCCCCCGGTGCCGTTAATTCCAGTTCAAATTAAGACCCCGAGCGGTTTTCCCCAAAGCTGCCACTGTGCAAGATCAACAAGCGCCTCGATAAAATAATCTGCTGGTAATCATGGTCATTAGGGCTCACATTAACTACAGTATCATAAAGCGAGACATGAGAAATGTGAGGTTTAGAGTGGTGGTTCTCAAAGTGGGGTCCGAGGACCCCCACGAATGCTTGAGAAGGTTCCTGGGGGTCCATTTATTCTCACTGTAACTCCATCCAAAAGTTAGAAAATTACATAATGGGTAATAGGTTTCATACACTTTCTGTAATAAAACATCTGAAAAAGCCAAACTCTTATCAGATGTGGTGGTTTGACGAGCACTGGTTTAGAGAACAGGACAGTTTATTACTCACCGATGCAGGCATGAACTCTGACTGACAGCTGTGTGCGGAGAATGATGCTGTGTTTCTTGCCTCTCCTGTGGGAGAAAAAAAAAAGCAAGACAAGAGAGAAATGTTACAGGGACATAAGCACCACTTGGATTGTTTCAATTTGTGCATGTGCTTTGTTGCATCTGTATCAAGATAAAAAAAAAAAAATGTCTTCCTGAATCTAAGGGAGCCATCAATATGCCAGACACAGACAAGTCGAGACAAGAAAATATATCTGCGAAAAGATGCGAAATGATCTTCAAACTAAATTCTTTTCGACAAATCATTTATTTTTTTCAGGAGGAACAGAACAGGGAAAGGGTCTCCATAGGTCAACTCCACCCCCCCTCTGTGTTAATGGAGATATGCAAAGACCCGATCGCCGTCCTGTCAACAGCGTACAATGTCTGAGTGACAATCCAAAACAAAGGCAGCGACAATGCGGCCCAGTGCTATTCAGCTCTGAAGCTGAATAGGGGAGCAGTGCAGTTTGTTACCCTGCAAAGGGTCATTTTCCTACTCACTTACCGCTCTGTGATAAGTGTATGAAGTTGTTTTATATAAATGAAAACACAAAATCCCTCCAATTTTTCTAGTCTCTTCTGCTGCGGTTTAAAAAATGCCAATAACCTGCTGCTTATGCACTGATGTATCTAAATATATCTAATCGATTTACAGCCTGATTTTTCTGCAAATCTGCAAGTAAATTTACCTGGTAATACTTTTGTACTTCTACTTAACATTTAGACTTAAAATGTTTAACTGCAGAACTTTAAGTAAAGGATCTGAGTAGGTCATTCCAACCACTGCATATGCTTGTGTATGCATACCCAATTCCAATAATCCAACTCAGATTTAGTTGCGTCTTAACTAACTCGACGGTGCGAGCGTGTTCTAATGCGTTTTGGGTTTTTTCGGTCTTTTTGTTCACATTCGGATCACGGATTGTGCTTTTAACCCCTGAAAAAGCATATAAACAAACCCTAGCAGACAAGAGCACAGCAGGTAGCCCTGCCCCCCCCCCCCCCCCCACCCCCCCACCTCCCATCTAATTTGTCTCTCTGACAAATGGGCTTTTATGTCGCCTGCACAAAGGCTGCACAATTCTTTCCGACTGGCACGGTGCCAAAATCTGACTTTCACCGCTTATAGTGACAATCAGGCAGCAATGGGTCTGACAGAGGGAGGGGGGGTAAAAATCCATAGTAACGTGCATTGCTGCGTAAATGCCGGACGCATCCTGACAGACGGACGCACTGACGTCTCCCCTGCCTGCGCTGACAGGCGCACGAGCAGATTACACGGCAGAGGGGGGCCTGTGTAGGCTCACTGTTTATCAAATGTAATATCCAGCAACAAGCGGCAGTGACACAGGAGCAACATCTGTCAACATGGACCTCGGCTGGTGAGATGAGACGGCGCGCAGGAACCTAATCCCGCCGCGATGCCGTCGAGGCGGACGGGTAACCGGAGCCGTTTTGTCACGAACGTCTGCTTTCTCTCCGCCTGGCTGCAACAGTATCCCTGTACTTAACCCAGACCTGAGGCTACGCAGGCCAACGTGCTCATTATCAAATTAAACAAACGTGCATGGAATATAAGTGAGGTTTTCAGACCCCCCCCTCAACAATTAAACAAGGAGGGATCGGCGCTGCAGGCCTGTAAAAAAGGTGGAGCCCCGAAAAGTTACAGAAACAATCCTAACTGTAAAGAATGTTACCCAAACAACAAATTGACGACATATTTGGATATAATACCTACTAAAACCTCTCTTTGTGAGTCCTATCCCTCTGCGCCAGAAAGCTCTGTTTTCTGTTCTCGTGGTGGTATTGTATAATCAAGCCAAGCCAGGCTCCCATTAAATCTGATTGTTGTTCCTGAGAGTTTGTGTGCAACATCATGCTTCCGAAATACCATTGTTGAAACCATTTGAATAGCCGTGACAGTTTTTTTTTTTTTTGATAATCCTGTGAAAAAGAGCTCGACCGATCCTTCTTGTTAAAAACTAGACGGCTTCCAAACAATTAAACAAGTGTATTTTCATTTTGTCTGCAAACTGTAAATCTCTTCCTTAATGGGATAAATCTGATGTTCAACATCATCTCTTCGCTACAAACAGGATGCAGCTGGGGAAACTGAGCGATCACACCTGCCATGCATATACCCCACGTTACCGTCCCCGTCATGAAGCTCCGTCTCAGGCCTTCATACCGGGAGGAGCCGCGCTCTCTGGCTTTATCTCAGGGAGCGTTACTGGCCCTGTTTATAAAACAACACAAAATGTGTACCCGCAGAAAAGCGAACACACATACTTGGAATACATTAAAGCCAGTACTTCCCCCTCAAAGGCCAATTAATGCCAGACAAGAAGGCCCCACAGAGATCCACTGACTCAGCGCTTCCCGGCCTGAGAGACTCCTGCATCAGCGTCTGTGGACGGACCCACACTGCCCAGGAACGCCAAGGACGTATGGGAGGCTGCAGAACCGGGGCGGGGGGGGGGGGGGACTAACCATCTGACCAGGTCTCGCATCCACGTAACCACATATCCACACGCACGCCAAACAATCGCCAAGCTGCTCCATTCTGTTAATGATACCCCTTAGCTGCTCTGCAAACGCGGGAGGAGACAACTGGTGTTTTATTTCCCCACTTGAAGTTTAAGCTGCACCGTGTTTGACAAGTCCTCTGGTTCTTTTCATATGTGCTTTTTTTTTCTTTCTTCAAATGAAAATCTTGTGTGCTGCGAGTGTCTGCGAAACAATGTCCAAGTGGGTCAGAAAAAAATGAAAATAATGAAAGCGGAGCCGTCCTAAGAGAGATGAAAGGACGCGATGAGAAACTCCGAAAACAGCCGAAGACTCAGCGAGAGGAACAGTCGGATTTTAATATGCTTGACTTGTAATTGGTTGTCGAACACATCGGGAACACTCAGTAAATCCAAGAAGGGGCATACTGAGGCAGGATTGTTGGCTTTCATATGTGTTTTATGTGCACCGGGGCAGAGGAAAGCTCAAACGTGTCTCCTTCAATCCTATATGTCAGCTGGACGTTTCACATGCTGAATCAATTATGCAGTCAATAACAGCACCTCATATTATCTTCTAAAGACAAGCCAGGGAATATGTCCTTGACTTAAAACTTCACTAATCAACTGTCAATCACTGTCAAGTAACTGAGCAGAAACAACACGGAGCCGGGCGCATAACTGAACACGTAAGTTCAATACAGCGTTTTTCCTACAACATCAGACCTGACTCCCCCCCCCCCCCCCCCCCCCGAAACACCGAAATGGGCTCCCACCCTCACAATCCATGTAATCCACAAAAATATCCAAAGACTATAAATGTTTCTGAACACATGTCGGGCCGTCTGATCCTAACTACGTCCCCCATACTCCACCTCGGCTCCGGGGCTACGAACGCAGGAAATTGCGTGTGCGCGCGGGTTCAATCAATCCATCATACTGACTGGCTGAAACTACGCAGATATGTCTGGGCGACGGTATATAAACGCGCAGTGAGACTCTATCAGAGATGGGACAGGGGATTTATGAGTCACAATCTCCCATAGCTGAGCTTCATAACACGGTGTGGAAGTGATTATGGCCCTTAAGCTCCCGTGACATGGATATCTCCTGGCTCTGCGGCGTTCTGTCAGAGGATCATACTTTAATCTGATTGTAAAGACACTAGGTATGACACAGGCGCCTCAGGAATGTAACCTGTCATTAATATCAATTACAGATGGATCCGATGGCCAATGATCAGGATTGTGCAGGAACTCAGGCGGCGTATGAATATCGTCTTTCGCTGGGATGGTGGTGGCCGGGCTTAGAGCGAAAATAATGAGAGCGCCGATTTGCTTGTTAAAGATCCCATATTATACATTTCCTGGGTTTTATGTGAAGTTAAAGACGCCATTGATATACAGTCGCTATCCCTAAAAAGACGTGTATGATTCTTTTGAACTTTTCACTGAAAGACACCCTTTCTTTCTCACACACCACAGCTGTTTCCATAGAAACATCTGGAAGGCGATGCCTCTCGAGCGATAAAGTTTAAAAGTTCTACGGCGAGCGGCAGAACAGAAAGTCCAGTCTGGAGGTAAACGGTAAATGGAGTGCATTCACAGCGTCTTCTCTCCACTATAAATATACATTGGCCCCGTTCGCACATTCATGCACTGATGCCGTACAAGGTGCCAACAGCTCATCAGGAGCAGCTAATCATTCACGCACCGACAGGCATACGGAGCAATTTGGGGTTACGTACCCTGCCCAAAAAACACATTGATGTGCAGACTGGAGGATTCGCAACTGTTTAACCTGCTGGTTCATCATCTCAACAGGTTTCACATCTCCACTCTGAAGCTCGTCTTTGTATTCTTTGAAACATGGGTCGTTTTGTCTCATTATTATAATCGAGCCTCTGCTCTGATTGGCTGATTTCAATGATTTGCAGTGACTGTATTGTCACTTCGTGCAAGTTCTGACAGCTCGTTTTTAATTCACGGTTTCTGCATTTCTTATAGACCTTCTTATAAACCAAAAAAAAAAACAATTAAAATCTCACTTTCTACCATGGGACCTTTTAACTAGAGTTAGAGCGGGGGTGTTTCATTGAGATAAACTTGTAATTGTTTTCTGTTGTTTAAACATTTTTGAGCTCATGAGTGAAAACAATAAATGGAAACAAAAAAGTAAAACGCCTCATCGGACGTTTTATTAGCTTAATAATCATCCCGGGCACATCATCGCTATAAAAGGCCCTGTTTTTACTAAATAATTGGCAAACCACCTTCACCTTCAGTCTGCTCAGACAACACTGTGTGGGTTTAATGACACACATCCATACGGGCCGGTGCCAGCTGGCACCACGCGGGCTCTGGCAGCCGCGATCTGTGACGAGAGAAGAAGTGGACCACTTTAACCTCACAGCTCTCAATAGCCTCCCGTAAGCTCCCAACAATTTCAGATGGAACTGGGAAAGGACAGCGCTCTCGACGTCCAATAGAAACACCGAGCCAGAGAGCGGCTTATGAATTCCAAGTTAGACAAATAAATCCATACATGTTTGTGGTCCAGCCGACCAGGAACTCTCATGCCAACCTTTGGTTTGTGATCATCTAAAGTGGGCGGCACATGAATGATACATCAACATCCTCCACAGTACATGAAAAAACATATGGAGTCAATAAAGCGACTGGCCAACGAGAGTGTATGAAACAAGAATGAAACTAGCACAATTTTAAATCTTTCTCTTCTCCATCCAGGTCTAGGAGTTACGTCCAGACGAAGCCTGACTTAACTACATATTGCAGGGGAAACAATACAGTTAAATGAGAAGCAGGAGTTTTTATGGTGGAGGGGGTACAATTGGAATTTGGCCACCTCTAATGAGCGCACTGATGTAACGTCCAATCGAGACGCGGGCGATTACTCATGATACGTTTCGGGACCTCATAAGGGGTTTAGATGACAACACTTTGCCAGGGAGGCCAGGTATTTTAAGAGACGAATTGGACGCACGCCACGAGAACTCAATGACATCTCGTCTTAAGAGAGCGAGGGCACACGCCGGCTCTTGAGACGGGCACCATAATTTCTCCTACACACTCGGTGGTGTTGGTTGCAATCTGCGACCTCAGGACTGCACGCTGCACCTTTAAATACAATGAGAACTTGGGTAGAACTTCGTCTGTTGAGACGTTTGGTGACAGATTTACATATGTGTTAGAAAATCTAACAGTGCTGATATTCATTTTTTTCCCCATGAGTCCAAACATGCTGAAAGACTTCTGAACCTGAGAGCCCCCCCCCCCATAGAGCATAGGAGGGGGCATGAGAGCTCAATCAGCCGAGGCCCGGAAAAAGGGATTATTTCAATAATTCATCCTGGAACGAAATGGGTATCATTATGATTCAAATCGCTGTAATAGAATCAAATTAGGCAAACGGAATATAGCAAGCAGGTTATTAGTACATATCCCCATGGCCAGGGATATCTTTTCCCTCTTATCTGCATTTTTTTTTTTGTGTCTCCCGCTAAAAACAGTAATCACATTGTACAGATCTGATAAATATTTTGGAGTCTCTCTCTACTCGGGGTGTTTTTTTTTTTTTTTTGAAAAACCCACATTGATGTAATGAAATACTTTCAAGTCACTCACGCTTGAATAGTATATTTTTTATCTCTGGTTCATAGCAGCTAATTTGATCACAACCACATGAACGATCCCAGACAATCATCGCCTGGCAAGTAGCATACGTTATCCACCCGGTAGGCATTGCCAGTGCCTCTTCTGGTTTCAATCTGAGCGCTTGGCACGAGTCCTAGCTGCACCTTTTGAAGTACAGGGTATATATGACCAACTTTTTATGGAGTTACCTAGAAGCATTTTCAACTTTCGAGCGGTAACAGAGAATGTTTTTTTTTCATGCATGTTGTGTATATGAAAGTTTGATAGTGAAGGACAACCCAAAATGGTTACAGAACGAGACGGAGGCGATTGTTATCTTACCCTCCTTCCTCCTGAAATCCCTCCAGTTCATCTCTCTGTTCTGCCAGGGTAGACTCCAAGTCCAGATAGCTTCCATTATGGGACAGCTGAAGGGCGCAGTCGTCGGCCTGCAACGGGAGAGAGAGAGACGGGTTGAACGCTGGTTTGTCTGCGGCGCTCAGACCCGGGTCAAGCTAAAGGTCAGTTTGGAGGTCAGTGCTACAAACATGGTCACGTCTGATATCAAACTTGCACAAAAATCAACCTCATCCAAGCTGCAAGCACGACAATCTAGGAGTTCAGGAAAATAGATGAAGCGAAATATGCTGTATGTTTGCAACCACATGCAGATGAATCACATTGTGTTGAGAATTGAAATCTCTTTGGATTCCATTAGAGACGGAACATCTTAGAGAAGACAGTGGAAAGAGCAGGTTATGTGTATGTGTATTCACATAGGAGCCAGGGTAGACTATACATTATCTTATATCACATCATTTTCACCTGTAATTGTGTCATTAGGTCATTAACAGGTAAAAACACAATTGTTAACAAAAAATGCAAAAAAG
Organism: Eupleurogrammus muticus; assembly: GCA_036785175.1. Classification (NCBI taxonomy): domain Eukaryota; kingdom Metazoa; phylum Chordata; class Actinopteri; order Scombriformes; family Trichiuridae; genus Eupleurogrammus; species Eupleurogrammus muticus. The sequence goes on from JAYKQN010000026.1 coordinate 4,678,720, forward strand.
TGGTAAAAACTTCATTATCACCACTACGTGCTTCAGTTTGCTGCTTTAAAATCACATTTCATTTTTAGCCACAGTTGTTATTCTGAGTCAACAGCCAAATATACGATGTATTTTAGGTTTACGTCTAGCCTGCAGTAGACCGTGGAGTGTAGAATCGTTTTATCAGCTCCCGTCAGCGCTGTACAATGACGATCTGGCGCGTCTTATCTCGCCTCTCGCTCCGCTGTTTGATAAACTATCATCACGCGAGATGATGCTGCAGGGGAGGAGGTACGATCTGTCTGGCCTGGACTGCTTGTTCACGTGTCCCCTTGACCTCCAGAATTGGAGACATTAACCTATTTATATTTTTAGCGTCCGTCAGCTCCGCGGGACGGCCGCTCCAACAGTGAGGCAGAAGGGAGAGGAAAACAAACCCCATTACAGAGGTGGTGAGAGCGGCGCTGCAGCGATCCATCAGCAGTCAGGGCGTCTAAACCAACAGCGACCGTGCAGCCCACAACACACAATGAACCTGGGAAATTTGCCTTTTCTCACGTTGAGGCCTTCCTATGGTAGCCGCCGAGACACTCGATACACTCGAATAAATGACTATTTACACATAAGCAGGCTGAAAGGACTCGCTGAAAGAGCAACACATGTGAACATGCAAAAGCGTGTGTTTTTTAAATCAGAGCCGTTATTGGTCCGATGGCATTGATCTGTTTGTATTACTGCAGTACAACAGTCAAAGGCTGCATACATACATACTGGGAGAGCTGAAACGGAATATGTGGCTGGTTAGGATAACTCTGACTCTTTCTCATTGGTTTTCAATGCGTTGTGAACCATGAGATTATTGGTAATATAAGAGTTCTAATGATTTTAGGCTGAACATAAGGGGACAAGAGAGAAGAGGTGATGATGTTAACTTATAATAACCAGTGGCATGTCGCATTTAGATTTGCTGTTGATGATCTTTTTACAGCGGCAGTAAGAGACAGAGATGTACACAGATGAAGGAGGGAAACGCTTCTCCAGATTACAGGACAGATTTTGGACTGGAAATCCAGGCACAAGGACCAGAGTTAGACTCGCTATTTATATATTTATATGCACTGGCTTGGGTGTGATAGTGATATGAAATGCAGCGTGAAGGCGAAGACACACTAAATCATGTATATGTTGACCAGTGGCTTGGGAGGAAAACCGTTTCCATATAGAAAAGCTTGTTATTTTCTCATCAGGGGTCTCAGTAAATAAACAGGGATCACAGAATATTTACTTGATTACCAGGAGGTTTTTATTTTGGATCTATCTTTAGTTGTCTTTCATTGAGCAGTATTTGTTGTTGTGTACAATTCCAATGCCATTTTTATTTTTCATATGAAGAAGTCTAGTCACCATTCTCCACTTTATCCGTTTAAATAAATGCAATGATTGAAAGCAAGTTGTGAAACACAATTACCTTTTAAGTTGATCTGCCAACTCAAAACTTGATGGAAAACAGTCGATTCGTTTTACAGTTGCATTTACGTTACATCATCATTCATTTAAAGTCGTGTTTTTTTCGGTCACTTGATGAGTTTAGGTCCGAAAACAGATTTTCTTTTAACTGTGTTTGTACTTGTTGGTGCAGAGCAGGTAGTGCATTTCGTTTTCTTTGGGGCGTCTATGCTGAAAACAGCTGCGCGCTGCAGCCAAAAACAACGCTGTGAGAGCAGGGAGACAGTAACAGACGCCACGAGCTGAAACTCACTACAAAGCACTGTAAAGCTGAGATGAGCTGCTCAGCCTGGCGATATTTCTCTGTTGGTTTATTCATTATTCACTACAAACGACACCTCTCACGTTACACGCCGTCACTTGACACGTTGTTATAATGAAAATCCTGATTATAGCTAGGGCTTAGAATTACCAGTCGCCATCGCGAGGCGTATTCCTCTATGGTAGGACAGATTTTTTAGTTTTTCAATACTGTTGTGCCATTTCTAAATCAAACTTGAGATTCCAAATACGGCAGTGCTATTTCTAAATAAAGTATTTTGTTTAAAATATACTTTAAGTTTTGTATGGACTGCATAACAACAACAAAAAGTGTATGTTCTCTTCAAGCTTTACGCTCTGCATCAGGACCTGAAATAGACAAAACATTGGCCTGAAATTGCAGCTGTAACCGGTAATTAGCCAACTGTGGAACCAAGAAATGCATGTCCCCACTTAAGGTTTTTTGACTCACAGACCAAAGGCGTATAAAACAGAAAAAAATCCACACAAACTGTGAATCAATCCCGCTCCCTGCAGCACATTAATCCCCTGATCTGCTCTTTGACGTCTCCACTTCCATCCTCCAACCTGTGTCACTTTGGGCTTTCATTAAATAATCGACCTGGATTACTGATTACAGGTCTACCCATGGCCTCTAATCCAGGAACAGAACAACCAGATTATCGGTAGCAAAGACTTCCTGACTGGAGATGTCCCCCACCCAGAACTTGAACCCATGGTGGCCCTGTAATGGCCAAGTCCAGAGATGTAACCACAAGTGCTCTGCTCACACACTGAGGTCTGGCCTCTCCCTTCAACCACCATACTGTGGTCCGCTGACCAGGGAGGCAGTTAAGGCTGCAGGGACTAAAAATAAACACCATGCAATTTCCAATTTGAAACTGCTATCTCACTCCAAAAATTTCGTTGTACTCCACGGAGACGCCTGGGATGAGATAGCATACAGTAACGAAACTTCCACACCTTTCCACATCCACACACTCTAAATAACTTCTAAAATCTTAAATGTTTGCTTCGTAAAGGTGACCGTGGCATCTCTGAAGGCGAGTGATTAAGAACACATTTAGACACATGATGTTTGAAGGAGAAACCACAACAATCATGTTAAATTCCCGTCGAGCATGCAGAGGATGCGTCGGTCCGACATTCTTCTGAAAGGAGCCCTCTACTGAGACAACCCTCCAGAATGCAGGGACCAGCAAAACCTCAACTCTGCATAACAATGTGTAAAAGAATTCAAAGAGCTCTGACAGGCATGGAGAAGGAACCTGTATTTTACAGCATTTAACATAACTTCTCATTATGGGACTCTGTAATTTCTGAAAGGGGGGAAAAAAATGCAGGAAAACAACCAGGCCCAAAAATTGAAATTGGTAAAGTGAGAGTCCATTCTCCAAGACCTAGCCACATTTTCCCTTACTTGCAAACTGATGCAAGGCCTCAAGGCCACCGAGCCATAGACTACAAAGAACTGACAGAGGAGAAAGCGTATGAAGGATGGATGTGTTCACACAAACAGCCGATCTGGAATAACTCCAGCAGATTTTGAACAGCGTGCGCACTTCACCGTCTGACAAGGACGATGCATTATTCATCACAAAAGTCTAATGGTTGAGTTAGATAGTGACTAGTCATATTTTCCATCTGCAGACACAACAGAAAAGCTTGTCTGAAGATGAGCCGTTATGTTATATGGATGCATATACATGTCCCGATCACAAATGGTCTCTTTCAACTGAGAAATCTTTGGGAATCTGCAACATTACTGCATTAGCACCAACTCTTATATACTGCATTGCACTAGTTGGTGTGGCATTTAACAAAAGGCTGCAGGATAAAAAAATACCTCAATGCTGCTGCTGCTACACAATGAGCATTTATAGCTTGGGTCTGTGTTTCAATAAAGTAAAAATTGTGGTCATAACATTTGATATTTAATCCTTAGAGTTACTTCTAATTGATGTTTGACTCCGTACTGCAGCAAAGTACAATCCAATCATCCAATCATAAATACACACGAAACAATGACACACGCATTTCTCCCTCCCTTAAACTGACAGGAACAGCCTAGAGACAGCATGTGCGAGCTGTTTTGACTCCCTCAGCACCATGTGTTGGCAGCGTGCTATTTATACCGAGCTGACCTGCACATCCACGGAGACAACACGTTTGTCACCTCTGAATCTGAGTCGGTTCACCCTTTCAGAACGCGGCGGCACGCTCTCGTCATCCACCTGAGCGTTCTTGTTACGAAAAGCCATTTCTAACCACTAATGCCCATGTGACCGGGGCCCACTAACCAAGCGGTTGCAGATCCCACCACCAGCGCTCCCGCTCTGCCTGGTTTGTGGTCCAGCTGGCCTGCTGCTAAACTGAGACCAGTCGCCTGTGCAAAGTACATCGGCTCTTTGTTTGTGTTTTTAATTCCGCCTGCTTCCCTCCCCGCTCTCTCTCTCTCTCTCTCTCAAAAGAGTGGAAAGTGTTCCCATCCCGTCCTGCTGGTCAGACCGAGTGGGCTGCAGAATGAGAGCCAGGCTTGTGGTGATCCACAGCATCCCGAAGGCTTCTGTGACCTATCTTAGCAGCTCCACTCACATACATGGAGTTTCAATACGTGTGACAGAATGAAGAAAGACCCAAATTATCTCTATTTACACAACTTCCCCACCACACCAAGGTGAATGCTCAATAAAGCCACAACCTCAGATGCAGTGGCCCCTGTACCTCAGATGCAGTGGCCCCTGCCCCTGTACCTTTAAACAAAGCAGAAGCTTTGTTTAAAGGTACAGGTCAGTAGGTGAGGCCTTCTGAAATGAGTGTGGATGTTTGAAACTGGCTATGAAGGTGGAGATTTTAGAGGAGGCAATGTTGAGATACAGCCTAAGGAAATAACAGAAAAAGCCATAAAAGGTAACATGTCGAAATATAATTTCACGAAAAAAAAGTGTATTAGGGATTCCATTCATCCAATCCATCCAAATATCCATATTTGGAGAGATTTGATGGAGAAGTTTAGTGATTTTTAAATGTGACACAAACTTGTACAGGACTTGCATCCCTCATCAACCTGGGCACTTGACCCCACTGACTAATTGAAGCTTTGCAGTGACTTCAAGCTTCAGTCATGCATTCACGGAATATAAAGTTTGCTGCTTAAAACATCTGTGGTATCTTGGTAGCATCCTGCTAAGCAAAGACCTTCAGTGTTTTAGGTGAAGTCATATAAATACATGGTGTGTAGCAGCTTTGCATTGCTCGTTATCTTGTGTGTTTGTTTCCTATAGCCTTAAGCAAATACCCTGCAGATATTCAACAGAAAATCTGAAAGGGACTTTAAATTGCAGTTAACAAAAACAAAACAGGGTAAAATTGAAAAGGGGATAGTCTTCCGGATAAAGAATAAAAGTTCCCTTTCTCCTCCTTCCCCTCAAGAATGTGAGCCCACCTTCAAGATCATCTACAGCCACTATATTCCATTATAACAACATCAGTAATAATGCATCTTATTTCAGGGCATGTTTCAAAACACCCAAGGTCACTTTACAGAGTATAAAAGCCTTCATGGCACACTACAGGCCTGTCTGTGCACATAATATCTGTTTGAATGCATGTCAGTGCTCCATCAGCATCCTGCATAAGCAAAACTACTTCCAGCCACTGGCTTAATGGTCCATTAGTTTGTGTTGGTAGCAACCCTATCAACATGGATAATTATTAATTTGGAGAGCTGTCTTGTTAACCAGGTTTCGAGGTGAAATGCAGCAGACAATGTGTACAAATTATTAAATAAATAAGGCAGTTAGATGAGAAAAAAGTGCAGTGCATACCTTCTGCGGGGCTTTGAGCAGCCTGTGGACTCCAGCAATCTGATTTATCAGGGGAATATCCTCCCTGAAAGTGTACAGAGGTGGCCTGGTGGGCTCGGGGAAATTGGTGCTGTTAAATGGATCAGTATCATCTAAGAACTGCACCCTGCATACAAACGTAGCCATGATGTATCCATGCAAGGCGAGTTTAGATGATCAGAAATAGTGGATGCGACGAGGGGGGGGGGGGGGGGAAGCCTCTGACAGACGCAGCCCCCTCAGGCCCGGAGCAGAGAACCGGCGGCAGGTCTTCTGCAGTAGCAAAAAAAACAAAACAAAAAAAAAACCCTGCACCCTCTGTTATCCTTGGAGCGTCTCCATTCGCCGGATGACTCAGGCACAGAGGACGCAGCAGCCTCCAGAAGTACAGATCCAGGTGCGGCGACTCAGCGCGGCGCGGCGGCCAAGGGCATTGCGGGCGGCCAGCGGAGCCGAGGCGGACTGCGGAGCCCGGGTCTGCGAGAGCCACTCGGAATCGGCTCCCTCCTCAACCTCAGGCGCAAACTCTTTCCAGAGAGGGGGGGGGGTGGACGCGAGCGGCCAGACCTCAGCCGGCCCGGGCTGAGCTCGGATTACAGGCGCAAGGGCGACCGTCAGCGGCGCGTAAGGGAAGTGCGCCGGGGGGGTGGGTGCGGGATGGGGATGGGGGGTGGGGGGGGGGGGGGGCATCAGGTTCTGCGCTGATGCTGGCAGGGACCGAGGCTGAAAATATGCGGATATACACTAGCTGTCCAAAATCCACCCATCCAATGCACAAAGCAGACGGATGACAGAGTCTGGTGTGGATGAACTTGACCTTTAACCTCATAGGACCCCTCTGGGATGGATTAAAGTGCAGACTGAGAGCCAGGCCTTCTCCTCCAACAGCAGTGTCTGGAAGAATGGGCTAAAACACAGCCCTAAACCTTGCAGACAGCCTCCCCAGACGAGCTGATGTCAATTCACTAAAGTGCTGCAGGCTACTGGAGCACCGTTTTGTGTTTTCAGAATAGTTCTTAAAATTTCTTAAAATCCTCACTGTAAAGAGAAAAAAACAAAACAGTGGATTCAAACTTTTTTGGCCCTGATGACTGACAAAAAGCAACATGCAGCCACACTCACATTCCACTGTGTTGTTTTCCCTTTAATTTATTTAACAACTGTCTGGCTTATTTAAATGAATGTTTAAATGATCCCACACATCACCAATATCAGTGATTACAGAATAACTTCAAAAAATTAAACATGTTTTATTTTTTAGTCCTCACCCATTACTCATCTTACGACCCCTCAGATTTATCTGGTGACCTTTTGGAGGGGCCTGACCCCTAAGTTTAAAACCATTCTACTCAATTAGTTAACTATACTTCACCCCCAGGCAGCTGCAACAGTAACATGCAGCTTACACAATTTATCAAATAGGAGTTGAAAAATGAATCGAAAATATAGTTAAGACATTTACATGGTGAGATATAAAGACTGCTCCATCTTACCAGCTGAACTGTTTTCAGCTGTGCTAACATATTTGCACCAGGGTTTTTTAATCATCCATTAGCTTCTAATGCAATTAGAAAAAAACACAATGTACCAGTAGAACACTGGAGTGATGCTTGCTGGGAATGAGCCTCTATACACCTATAAGGACAAGCTATATATATATATATATATATATATATATATATATATATATATATATTACAGACAGACAGAGAGAGAGAGAGAGAGAGGTGTAGGGTCAAGGGTCAAGGGTCAACTGACCATGGAAGTGGGAGCACTCAGGTCAATGACCCTCAAACTGGCAGAGAGGCTTCAGCAGAATCCCGGAACAACATCTGAAGCCTCAGTGCAGACAAACAGGTCCTAGGAACAGCTATGATATTCTGCAGGGCCTTCAAGCTACCGCGCCTCCACTAGGAGGCCAGAATTTGAGGATGACACTAAAGTATTTTCTACACACTGTGGACTTCAATCCCATGACTTACATTTAAAGGACATTAGGAGGTTATCTTCTAACATCCAATATTAAACGGAGACTCTATCAGCATCTGTCATTTCAGATAAGATAATGACTGCTATAAAAAATAAATTATGACAAAAACGTATGTCCATTGACCCTTCCCCATAAGATAAGACGCCGTTTAACTGTCCTGTTTGTTCGTAATCTGCTGCAGCTTCAAAGGTTGCACAGCTGATGCTTCCTGGCACCGCAGCCTGGTCAGTCTATTACAGGCGTGGAGTACATAGGAGCTCACAGATGTGAGCCATCACCGTATAGTGTGCAATCGTGTCGGTGTTTAACAGACCATGAAGCTGCAACTACCAAATCCGGGCCTGGAGGACAGGATACTGTCCCACCAGCAGCTGGACAAGCTGGAGGAGGAGGAGGCCGGGGACAGACCCAAATGGGACAACAAGGCCCAGTACATGCTGACCTGCGTGGGCTTTTGTGTGGGACTCGGAAACGTCTGGCGTTTCCCCTATCTGTGTCAGAGTCATGGAGGAGGCAAGTGATCCTTTTACGGTTTACAGCACGTATTTCACGTTTTTAATAACGTTGCTTGAGCAGAGTGGAAACAAGGAAACAGGAAACAAATAAAATTGCATTCTTCTTTTTTTTCTATTAATATATTTTATAGTTTTATATTGCATTTATGTGTGAATGCTATTATGATTAGTTAATGTTTTACTTTTGCAATCCAACTTTCTTTAAATTGCCCACTATAGCATTAATAAAGTATTTTGAACTTAGCCAAATAGTACTATATTGCCCATGATAGGCTGGGATTGGCTCCAGCACGAAAGGATAGGAAATGACCCACTGAACCGAGAACTGAATTGCAGGTACTGATCGCTGGATGTGATAAGGCCGTCTGTATAATTATTAACTCTTCTCCAAGTTAATGACCAACATCGCGTGGCAGCTGATGTAGTAGTAGTGACATCTTCAGAAAATCTCTCAAATGGTTGAGCTAAGAAAACACATTCACCTGTGTCAAGTTCAATGATAATACAAATATGAGCCTTACACTTTACAAGAAGCTTTGATAAAGCAGTGATCAACTCAAAGGACTCACACATTTCATTATAAGAATTATATATTCATATATATATATACACATATATACATACATACATACATACATATATATATAGGCATAAGATGCCTATATATATATCTATATATAAATATATATAGGTATAAGATGCATGATTTATCTCTATTTAATATTATTATTAAGTTATTATGACTGTGTTTTTGTATTTATTTGTAAGTTTTTAGAATCCTGTATAATGTATTCTTTTTAACAGTTTTGTTGGTTTTTCTTTTAGGTGCATTTATGATTCCATTTCTGATCCTACTGGTCCTTGAGGGGATTCCACTTCTGCATCTTGAGTTTGCTATTGGTCAACGTTTAAGAAAAGGCAGTTTGGGAGTGTGGGCTACAGTTCATCCGTATTTGACGGGGATTGGTGAGCAACACGTTGCCTAATGTGTGCTATCATTACTGGAGAGCACTGTTGTTAACGCGTGTTTTTGCAGGTATCGCATCCATGTGTGTGTCTCTGACAATCAGCCTCTACTACAACACCATCATAGCCTGGATCCTTTGGTACTTTTTCAACTCATTTCAAGAGCCTCTGCCTTGGAGCCATTGTCCTCTGAATGCCAATTCCACAGGTAGCATTACTTGTACCCGTGTAGGATGGAAACTCAGCCTTAAAAGCTCTCGATTTTTGGCTAATTCACAAATCACTGTTGAATTCTGTCAGGCTTTGTGTCAGAGTGTGAGAGAAGCTCCCCGGTGGATTATTTCTGGTACAGGGAGACGCTGAACACGACTCCAAGGATCGAGGAGGATGGTGGGATGCAGTGGTGGATAGTGTTGTGTCATGTCTCTGCGTGGTCTATCCTGTATATCTGCATCATTCGTGGCATTGAGACCACTGGGAAGGTGCAGCATTTTCTCTGCAATATTAGAGAAAATGTCAATATACCTAAGCAATAATCATGTTAACTAATAAAATATGTTTCCCCCACCCCCAGGCTGTATATGTGACTTCAACCCTTCCCTATGTGGTGCTGACAATCTTTCTGATCAGAGGCTTGACCCTGAAGGGCTCTTTGAATGGAGTGAAGTTTCTCTTTACGCCAAATGTGAGTTGCATTATTTTAAAAGAATTTGAGCAAAACATAAATCCGAATGTGTGAAATAAAACATTAGTTGTTGAATTTTTTTTTTAAATAATATTCATTAATAGAGTGGAACCTGCTCCCTATGTTGATAATAATAATAATAATAATATCTCAGGCTAAAATAATAAAAACACACCACTTCTTATTTTGATTGAATTATGTCCTAATTAAAACATAACTGTGAATATTAAATTCCATTTCTGATAATCCTGTTCTGCTAGATTCCTCTTGAGAGTAACATGATTTTCATAATATATCATTTTTCTTTATAATAACTGTCTAAAATACACAGGTATCAGAGCTGGCAGAGCCGACCACATGGCTGGATGCGGGTGCTCAGGTTTTCTATTCCTTCTCTCTGGCGTTTGGTGGTCTCATTTCCTTCTCCAGCTACAACTCGGTGCAGTAAGTTTGTCAGTTTTGCTCAGTCCAGCACCATTAAAATATAAAATATACATATAAAGGACTTCCAACATGTTTTTTTTCTTTTTCAGCAACAACTGTGAACAGGATGCGGTGATCATCTCCATCATCAACGGTCTCACCTCCATCTTTGCTGCTACTGTCATTTACACGATCATTGGCTTCAGAGCAACGGAAAGATTTGACAACTGTCTCGCCGGGTACGGCTTAGCTTTTAATGCCTAATAGACCTTTTCATGGCAACCATATTGACATCAAATAGTAGGGTTCAGTTCCATTTAACGTGGCAGAGATAACATGCACACCCTCTTCTTTTGAACCTTTTTTTGGGGGGTTGTAGGAACATCATGGCATTACTAAACGTGTTCGACCTGTCCGAGGGCGACATCACTGACAGCAACTACGATCAGGTTTTACAACACCTTAATGAAACTCATCCTGGAGTCATTCAAGGGATGGATCTGAAGACCTGTGACATGAATAAGTTTCTCAGCGAGGTAAGATTCCATCAGCTCTGCGAGGGCCAGTTTAGCCGCTACAGCAGCAGCTACATTCACATGGAGTGTTTAAATTCTGCGTTCTGTGCTTCGCTGTGCTGTCAGGGAGTGGAAGGAACTGGTTTGGCCTTCATCGTGTTCACTGAGGCCATCACGAAGATGCCTCTCTCTCCGGTGTGGTCCGTGCTTTTCTTCATAATGCTCTTCTGCCTCGGCCTGTCCTCGATGTTCGGTAACATTGAAGGAGTCCTCGTACCGCTGCAGGACCTCAAGGTTTTCCCTAAGACGTGGCCAAAGGAAGCCATCACGGGTAACTGTTCTCTGATTTAAAATTAATACAGATATTACGTATATTTTTCTGAATGACAGTATTCTCCTGCAGGTATAACATCCTTGGTCTGCTGTCTGGTGGGTCTGATATTCCTCCAAGGCTCGGGGAACTACTGGCTGTCACTCTTTGACACCTATGGAGGATCCATCCCTCTGCTGGTTGTTGCATTCTGCGAGATGTTCTCCGTGGTATACATATACGGAATAGACAGGTGATATTAATGCAAATGTTAGCAGATGAGCTCTAAAGTGTGTTGTAGCTGGATTTTTGTCCTTTTAAAGTCCCATATACATTTTCCCTGCATATGTAGGCATTGATATATTGATATCCTTAATATATATATATATATATTTGTGGTTTTAAGCACAAAAAGCTTATATTTAGAGCTTTAGAAAGAACTGGTTGTTTTGTGTCTGTCTCAATATCTATGAGCCTTTCTTCTGATTAGTGGATGAGGCATTTTCAAACATGGGACAGTAGTTATAGTAAATACTAGAATATAGTATTTAGACTAAAATAAAAGTTTCTTATTATTCAGATTTTCTACAACATGAGACATTTAGATCTTGTGTTTGTTTCTTCCTGATATCTGTCTGCATTAATTGTACAACACAGATAGTTATATAAGATCATCACAGCATCACAATATTAACTGATGGGGTTTGCTTTGTTTGTCTCTTAGGTTCAATGATGATATTAATTTCATGATTGGACACAAGCCCAACATATTCTGGCAGGCAACATGGAGATTCATCAGCCCACTCATCATGCTTTTCATCTTGATCTTTTACTTCATCACTAAAGTTTCGGAAAAGGTCCTTTACAAAACCTGGGATCCTGAATCGGTAAATATTAGAATTACCTTCCAAGAATTGTAGATATTGATCGTTTAAAACATACTGTGAGGTACTGTCTATTAAAATCTTTGAATAATTGTTTTTTTTTGCAGGAGAAATTCCCAACACTGGTAGAAAAGCAGTATCCAGCCTGGATCTATGTGATCATCTTCATATTAGCAGGAATTCCAAGTATCGCCATCCCTTTAGTCGCTCTATGGAAATGTTTAAGGACAAAGAGGAGCAATAAGTGACATTTCCACATGTCTGACCAGATTCAAATGAGACAACAATGAGCCCATAAAATTATCAGTCAACAGTAATACTTATAAGATAACTCTATGAATGGCAGGAGGCTGACAAACTAACTATTATCTAACCATGTTGTAATCGGCTTGCTGTTAACAACAGTGTCTATCATTGGTCCCAATACCAACACTAATCAGAACCTGATAGAACCTTTATCATGTGTTACGCTTTATAATCTATTCTTGTCTAACTGTCCTGTGCTGTACTTTGTATAAGTCTGCTTTTTAAGCCCTGAGACAAAAACCTGCAATTCAGATCTCTACAACTATAATTAACGAACGTGAATTAATTACCATGAGGAAAAAACTTAGGGTCTTGGTATGAACCTGTATCACATTTTTAATGCTTGTGGGTTAATCTTTGATCAGGTGTTCACACACAAACACATGGTTTAAGAGCTAAATATACAACCCGGTCTCACGGCTTTACGTGTTAAGGTCACGAAAATTAATCTTTTATTTCGTGGTCGGGTTACGAGTTGGGCTCTATTTTCGTGACTGGACAACGATTCCTCACCCTGTGTATTTTAATGGGCAGTGCGTACACCACCGCAATGGTAATTTGTGCGCGTCAGCTCCAAAGAGCTTTCGCCGTGTTTGACCCATTTCATTTCAAATTTAGTTATTATAAAATCTAGCACTGTTCGCGAGAACCACACGTGAGAGAATTTGTCTTTTAATAACATGTCATTGTCTGTGTTTTTCTTTGGAACAAAATTACAAACTGGCTCTTTTCATGTGTTTTTTTTCTAGTATTCAAATTCTATAGCATTATATTCTTCTAATTACAGCTATAATGACATTTTTGTACAGTTGAAACGCATAAACTTTGCCTGAATTTAATGTCAATATAATGCTTGTGATACGTGATTAAAGGAAGACAACACTTCATTTCCTGTGTTGATGTTTTGAATGGGAACAGAATGATGGATCACATCAATGAACCGTTCGCGATAAGCACATTATTCATTTGGAAGAAAAATATCTGACTCAATATTCAGTACAAATGCATACAAGCACTGTGCTGTTTTCATGTTCTGTTAACACCACGTCTCATTCCTTAATATCATGCACGAACCTGTAACTCACACTCATATTCACCTAATGAACACATTTGGTTAAAGTCATGTAGCACAGTTATGTTTTCCTTTTTTTTTTTGCATGTCAACACTGCATGTGGGTGTACAAGAGAGAGCGTTAGGCCTGTGCTTGTGTGCGTGATGGTGCATGCATGTGCTCACTGACCGTGCGCATGTGCGTACTTTGAGTCATACAAGTTACACAGTTGTGCTTTTTGTGGTGTGGGTGGACAGTGATATTGTCCTCCCCGTGTCACGTGCTTTGGAATATGCTGGCTGCCTTTGTTGTCCCGCTGCCTGTTCTGCTTTTCTGGCACTTTCATTCAATGGTGCACTTGAACAGTGTGATGTTATTAAGCCTTTCAAACTACTACAGCTTGAATTCCAGCTCTCAGGAAAGACAAGCGGCCCAAATGTAGGATACATGGCACAAGATACATCATCAAGGAACATCAGCAAGGATTGAGCGTAACACCAGAACAAAGGTGACTGACCCTGCTTTGATTTCAATTATTGTCAGTTTAATACTGCATTTATAGAGCTATGCAAAGTGTCATGCTAATGCTATTTACACAACGACTATTCTGTTTATGTTGATTCTAAAAACTTGTTTGCAGAAAAGTTCCTAGGAAAATAAATTGTTAATTTGATTAGTTACCACTGCCACTTGTTGCTTTTTTTTGTGCTGTTCTAGAATTGCTTCTACATATGTTGTAAAACCAAAACTCATAAGTGGTCTGAACATTTCTGTCGTCATCAGCAACTGAGCTGCCTTAGTAGGAAAAACTAAAACTGTCTAACAACATATCACAAGTGACGCTGTGGCCTACAGTAAAGAAGTGCAGTATAAACAGTGCATGAAGGTGAACAATTCTTGAACCTGCGATCCTGATCTAGGCAATGTCCCAGCGAGCAAATGCCTCCCAGTGTGGTGGAGTTGTGGTCGAGTTTGAGTCTGACGACATCAGGGGGGCAAGAGCCAAAAAAGCTAGGAGCATACCAGGTGAACTCAACTTTGATCATAAACAGAATCTGTGCAAAGTGTTTGCAGCATATATGACATGCCCTTATTCAATTTCCATGCATTTCCCTGTCAAGGTTCAGCTCTTATCTACCTCAAGGGTCCCAAGTTTCTCATCTATCTCAGTGGAGCATTGTCAATGTGGGTAAGAATCATTTCCTGAAGAAACAGATTCCTGGAGCAATAGATAAGACATCGAAAGTTATATAACTGCAAGGTAGACTACTTACTGTTAACTGTGTCAGCATCCAAAAAGCACCTTGTGAAGCCAAACGTAACGGTGACCTTCCGTGCTGTGTTACACAGGGTGACCGCATGTGGCACTTTGCAATCTCTGTGTTCCTGATTGAGCTGTACGGCCGTAACCTGCTGCTGACTGCGGTGTTTGGATTGGTGGTGGCTGGGTCTGTGCTCCTGCTCGGAGCTTTGATTGGAGACTGGGTTGATCGCAACCCCAGGAATAAAGGTATGCAGGACCGTTTTTTTTCCCCCTCCAGCGTGCAGTCTGTTTATCATAGATATAGATCAGTGGATCTCAATCTTGGGCCCTGAACTCTGCTGGTTTCATATCCCGCCGTGTGGTGAATTGCAATCGCTCGATGTCTCAAGTGTTAATCAGTTGCTGATTTGATAGCAAGACGCAAAACCAGCAGCACCCAAGGCACAAGGTTCTCAGCCACTGATTCATATCTGTGAAAGCTAATATTCTGAATATGTTCTGAGGGACTGAAATTGTTTTTTTTGTCCCCTATTTCAGTTGCACATGCATCTCTTTTCATTCAGAACATCTCAGTGACAGTATGTAGCATTGTGCTCATGTTGGTCTTCTCATATAAGCAAAGGATTGAACAGATCTGGGGTGGATGGCTTACTGTGAGTAGACTCTACGTATTTGGCTAATAATTACATTTCATCACCTGATACCATGTTGATTTGCATGTAGGATATTCACCATGATACTAAACAGGGGAGTTACTGCTGCTGTTGTTCCCTCTGTCCTTGTGTCCCTGTTGTCTCTGCTTCTGAGCTTGTGGCTACTCTGTGCTGTCATAGTAACATGTTGCATCACAAAACTTACACAAGGTGGTTTGTTATACGGTGGTGATCGTCCTGGCAGATGTGGCAAACCTTGCAAGCACAGCGCTGACCATTGCCATTCAGAGGGACTGGATTGTTGTTATCACCGGCTACAACCGGGGTCACCTGGCCGGTGAGGGCATTGGTTTTTTTTCCCCGTTATTTTAGATGCATTCCATGTTTGTTAACGGGTTCCAGTCAGGCATTGGCCTCGTTTTCTGCTCTCGCTGAAAGTCCTCTAGTGGAAGAACATTAACCTCTGTGTCTTTGATCCTGACAAAAGGGATGAATGCGACCATGAGGCGGATAGATCAGGTGACTAACATCCTGGCCCCACTCGCGGTGGGACAGGTCATGACCCTGGCCTCCAATGTAGTCGGCTGCGGCTTCATCCTGGGATGGAACCTCGTGTCTCTCATAGTGGAGTTCTTCTTCTTGTCACGGGTGTACCGCATCGTCCCCGCTCTTTCAGTCAAACCGCCGGTGGAGGACGCAGATGAGGTGTATCTGCAAAGGATGGAGAGGAGAGCGTCGCGAGGTATGGACTGATCTGCGTGTGCTTTTGACTCATCTTTTCATCCTAGAGTTTAACATTAGAATGCTATGCCATGAAGTCTAAAGCCTCAACCATTGCCGTTTTTCAGGAAGTGAGTATGAAGGAATCAACTGTACGTTCCATGCTTGCTTGTACTATCTGTTGGCAATATAAAAACATACAGCTACCCCTTTTAACAGAAGGTGATTATGCAATGTTGGCTGGAATCAAATAAGCTATTAAATATGCTGAGATTGGTTTTATAGGATTTATAGGATTGATATTGAGAGGAGAAAGCCTAGCATTCACAGATGCCCCTTGATAGCAGCAAACCTCATTAAAGACAATCCTCAGTTAGTGTATAGTAAACTTAGTGCCACATGATTTGAATTACAATTGTGACCCTAGAAATTGAGTATAATGGTTCAGGATAATCTAAACTTAACCATGACAGGGGATCAGGCCTTTGGAAACCAATGGCTCGAGGTGACTAAAAAACATCCTCTTTCTCACCAGGGGAAGGTCATGCTGCACAACCTCAACCTCTGACAGAAGGCAACTGCAACACAAGCCTCCACCTAAAAGAAATCACGGACCTGCCCCTGTGCTTCCAGAGGTTTCGCTGGCTGGTAAGCACCTGCAAGGACGGTTGGAGAGCCTACTACCGCCAGCCCGTTTTCCTGGCAGGCATGGGTCTGGCTTTCCTCTACACCACAGTCCTGGGCTTCGACTGCATCACCACCGGCTACGCCTACACTCAGGGAATAAGCGGCTCGCTCCTTAGTCTACTGATGGGCGTGTCGGCCATCACGGGGCTGTTGGGCACGGTGATGTTCACCAGACTGAGGAAGACGTATGGTCTGATCAACACAGGCATCATCTCCAGCTGCCTCCACCTGGGCTGCCTGCTGCTGTGCGTGTGCTCCGTGTTTGCCCCCGGCAGCCCCATGGATCTTAGCCTGCTGATGCCCTACATCACTTCCAATTCCTCCACCGAGCTCGGAGGGATGGCGAGCCAAAGGCAGAAACACACTTACCCGCTGAGGGGGGGCAGCAATCAGCCGCTGCTGCCCGACCGCTCCTCCATCCACTGGACCAACAACACTCTGCTTTTCGACAACGTGCCCTCTGACACGGCGCCCGAGTCTTACATCTCTATTATCCTGCTGTTCCTGGGTGTCATCACAGCACGCATCGGTGAGTAGAAACAGGCACAAAAATGAAAGAGGAACCCACATATTGATGCTTATGCTGCATGGGAACTGTTGACTCTGACCAATAAATTATTATTAATCACATTAATATGTTGGCATTATTTATGTAAAATAACAAAAAAAAATTATAATTATATTTTGAGGTAATCAATAAAATGTTGCAATTGCATAGTTTGTCCACCAGAGAGCACTATCATTTTTACAACTGTAAAGTGCCTATATTTAACATTATTGATATTTGACAGTGGAATTTGAATTTTAGAGCAGCTACACATTTATAAAAAAAAACACTTGACCATAAAAATTGTATTTTATGATGATAATTAATTGATCCTGTGTTTTTAAAACTCAAAAATCAAGGCCAGTCTCAAAAATCCAGTATTGGAGTATTGTGTTTCAGCAGCTGAATGTGGCTAAGGGACTATTGAATATCGCCAATTTTAATTATATCATTATGTTAATGCTCGACCATGAAACCCAAATGACATCTGTGTTTTAGGTCTCTGGTCCTTCGACCTGACAGTGACTCAGCTCCTGCAGGAGAACATCTGCGAGTCAGAAAGAGGGGTGGTGAACGGCGTGCAGAGCTCCATGAATTACCTGATGGACCTGCTCCACTTCATCATGGTCATCTCCGCTCCGCAGCCGCAGCACTTCGGCATCCTAGTTATCATTTCCGTACTATTCATCACCACCGGGCACATCATGTACTTCCTGTACGCGCACAAAGCCAAGAGAAAACGCCGCCTCGACACATAAGGGAGCGGGCCTGACCCCACGCATCCAGGCACGAGATGCCAGCACTGACTCCAGTCTGCACATGTGAAATGAATGTCTCCCTCCTGTTCCTTCAGCAATCTTATTGCGTCACTCCACTCCCGACTTAGCCATTCATTTCAGCACAACACAGCAAGAGTCTGTCCCACCTCGGCTGCTTTCCTCCTGCGGGGAGAACTCAGGTGAAGTAGAGTGGGAGACACGCTCTGTTTCATGTACATAAAGTTGAGGTGGACACCATAAACGCAGCGACGGTACCTCCAGGGGAGACGTCCTAACCTAACATACAACAGGACTCTAGGGCAACCAGCACATGCCTTTCGCGAACCCTGTGGGGGGTCACCGCAAGACTTTCATCAAACTAGCCTGTTTCCTTACACAGCTTTTTGGATGGAAGGCTGGACGGATGGAGAGATTTTTCTAACCTTCACACAGTAAAGAACTGGTGTTGTGAGAAAAACAGTGATACATTAAAAAAATAAATAAATGAATAAAAAACATGACGAGACAGTACTTTTACAAGTGGCATAGATGTTACTGATCCGTCCACTTGGAAATATTCCAGGATGTCCAAAAAGGAACATAAAGGGAACTTGACGTGAGATTGTCTACTCAAAAACAACCAAAAAAAAAAAAAATCAATGAATAAATCAGAAAGGCAGCCTCCCCTTTTTAATGGACAGCAGTTCCCCTGGTTTGTTTCTCTGTGGATGAATCAAGCAAACATATGCCTTTCGTTTATGCATGTAAATCTGCATTATGGATTACAGCAATAAAAACATTTTTTTTTCTAGAGCGCAGAACTGCCAGCTTTTATCACATCCCGCCATTCACTTCTAGACACGATTCAGTACAAACAACTCTATTCTAATTGCTTGTGTATTTATATAAATGAAAAACTATTTCCAAACTTTCTTTACTTCCCATATAAAGAGTGATATTAAGAGTTTTATAGAAATCCAAAAGGAAAAGTAATCTTCATTTTGTGACATGTTTGAAATCAATGATAGCTGTATGTTGACAGCAAATGTCTATCACTGCAATTGGCAGTATCACTAGTAATACTTTGCTTCCTACTTTCGTAGTTCTGATGAACTTACCATTATCTTACCTCAACAAAGAACAAGAACACTGTTGGGAATATGACACGAGAACTACTCTCAGCTACTGTATGTTTTCATATTTCCTTCATGTACAGTGGAAATAGAATCAGAGTTGAACCTTTTGTCATACAACCAGCACCACATCTCAATATATTTGTATAATTTTACTGTGAAGTTGATGTAATGTGTGTTGTCATGACTTGTTTTAGACTGATAACTATGATAATAAAGAGGAATGAAGATGATGTTTGACCTCAAATCTTATGACAAGAATACTCACCAAATAAATATGTGATTTAAAACTAAGCCTTACAAATCCAGGATTAATTTTTACTCAGTATAAATATGCTGCAAAATGCCATTTATGACATAGTGATAGTAAACGCACTGACTCTATTCTGCCACATTCTGAGACTGTGCATAAAGGTGCTTTAAGCTAAATGCTACTACCAGCATGCTAACAAAAATGCTTATATTTAGCAGGTAAATTCTTATTTACCATGTTCACCATCTCATTTCACCATGCGAACATTCACGACTTGGCACCACAAAGAAAATAAAGCTGAGGCTGATGGGAACATTAGTTTCACAGATATTTGTCCGTAAACCAAACTAGTGAAAAATTATACTTTTGACCTTTTACCGGCACTAGATAGAAAAGTGAGGGAATCGTCAAATGCATGAAAATTAATCTTACATCCATATCCAATAATTGCCAAGCATTTTAACTCAAAACCGCATGGTGGCACTCTGGGAAAGGTCAGAGGTCACTACAGTCATTAGGCTTCATAAATGGCCAATGCAAAATTTTATGGCGGTCTATCTAATGATTATTCAGCTATTTAAGGCTGTAAAAGTGGTGGATCTTAACAAAGCCTCACCAATTAAACCTTTATAAATTAATGTTAGAACTAGAATTATTACCTATAATAACCACTGATCTCGCAATCTAACCACTAGAAAGCATTGAACATATTTAGTTCACTATTTACTGTTTACTCCTAAAAGACCAACATTCAAGTCCAAAGTGCATGTTAAATGTTTTGTTTGACCCAAATATTTTCAGTTTTCTACCAAAGAATTGCAAAAAAACACATTTTCATATTTCTTCATTATAGCATAGCACAAATACAGAGGTAAAGCAGCATCAAGAAGATGTAATACACTTACAGTGTGTAGCACATAAACATATCACAGCCAGAATATGCTGTGGCATTATGCAAATGAATGCAAATGCACTGCCTGTCTGTGGACAGCAGAGGTCAATGTCACCTTTAACAATCAACACCCTGCCAATATAAGAAAAGCTTTGGATCATTGTATGTTATCAATACAAAAAATGCGAAGGTATCTGTGATTATAAGCCACAGAATAACAGGACATGAAGCTGGGAAGCATAATGGTCATTTTTTTTAAGGTGGTGCAAATCCAGTCGGCCATCCAGATACCACCAGCATGTGCCAAGTCATATTTCCACTGAACAGATGCACCAGTGTTGCACAGTCACTATACATTACTCATGGGAATCACAGAAATTAGTAGCATCTGCAATATCAAGTTCCAAATTTCTGGTTTTCAATGATACTGAAAAGTGTGAGGAGTTGTCTTGTTATAAATTTCTATGTGATTGATAATGTTGACTACCAGCGTTTGCCACTACTGATGTATAAATCCCAAACCAACTGCTGCTCTCGTAAACACACAGTGTGCATTTATTGTGTTGTGCAGAAGCTCTGAGAAGGCTGGTAAAGCATCAGTGGGTGAAAGCAAATAGCCAAGTGCTGTTGCGGAATTATACATGATGTTTTTTAGTTTTTTCCAAAATTTGGAAAGTGCAGGCGATTCAACCATTTATTTTTGCTTTGTCTGTGTTGTGTGTGGGACAGGGTACGGACTGCATTGCGAGAGAAATAAAATGCATGTTACATCAAGACTTTTATCGCCTTTTTTAGTGTGTGCACTACAAGTTTATAGATATCAATGAAATCAATCAATAAAAACACAGATTTTTTATTCTGGTGGGGCGTACTTTTCTTGTGTGTCAGGACTTGTGTTCATCCAAATTACATCAGAAAAAGGTTCCATGATTTAAACTACAGCCTTTGAATTACAGTTTCTTTGGGGCAATACGATGGTTTCCAGTTGGAAGTAAAAATGTGTTCCCAGTTGCACACCAGTTAAACTCAGCTTCTGTCTATGCTGAGCTCAGAGGACCAGAGGCTACGACTGGAGGCGTCTCTTCCCCGGTGCAGCCGCACTAGGAAAGCAACGCTCCACATTAACTCGTTTCCAAGAATCGCTTTAATGAGGCTACTGTGCATTGTGGTATTAATTGTACATTCCATGTATTATCATTAGATTTAAACCAGCATGATAATGGGGTCAACGCACTTGTGCTGCATTCATGCTGTTTCAAATACATAAAATATATATATATTTTCATGTGAAAAACCATGTGAAAGGCAACTCTCATGTCAAAACTTAGCAAATTTTTGTTTGGTAAAAAAATTGCACCTTAGCAATTTACCAAGAAGTACAAGTAAAAACTCATTTGTATTGTATGTATGTACCCTCTGTGTGTTCCTCTTCATACAGTTAAATTAATTATTATTAATTCACATATTGCAATTGAATTAATATCTAGTTTGCAAAGTGGTGTTAGGTTGTAACTGTTATGAGGATAGTAAGTTATTAGCTGATAACAAGTTGGTGAAGCAACATTTGAATGGTTTTAAGAAAGTGTAGAAAGTGTACTGGTGCAACAGCAATACACTAATCTAAAACAAAGTTTGCTCAAATATTATTATTACACAACTCGGATCATCCTGGCATGCGAGGAGCACTTGAACGCAGCATGAAGCATTAATATAGCGTTAATAGATCCGTAACTAACCCTCTGTGCTCAATGACGCCACCCTATGGTAGAAATAAACTCACTATGTGAAAACAACAGACAAATTTCATCCCAAATTGTAAATTCATACAACTGTTCAGACAATAAATTGAATTGCTTTATCTAGGTGAAGGTCTAATTAGGAAAATGTAGTAACTTCTGATATAAGCATTCTTATACATCTTTATCAGAGCATATGGAATATATTTCTTGCCAGATTAAATAATAATAATAATACAGATTGGCAAAAGGATTGTAGATCTATTTTTTCTCAATTTACTGTATGTTAAAGTTTGTTATTATCTTTTTCGATTGCTTCTCCATGGACAGAATCCTGATGCTATGCTCCATTAATTTCCTTTTGAAGGCATGACTTCACTGCACGCTGCACCGTCTCCTCAAATTAGCCTGTTTCTGAAAAAAAAAGCAGAAAAATCACGTCATTTTGATTCGTGCATGAAAAACACACTAAGTAATAATTGTGAAAAACAACAACAACATCCACCAGCGGTGATGTCATCATTTCTCCAGTCTGTTATCTTTATTTTAACGGCGTGAAATACCGCGTTAGCGCGGAAAATGGAAAACTGTAACCGGCTACGTGGAGTTTCATCACTCGTCTGAGTCGCTGCAGGGCCTGGTGTACCGGTGTGCACCCGATGGTTGTCATGGCGCTGCCTGATTGAAGACAGCACTTTTAAAGCAGGCGCTCGCATCTGACTTCAGGCGCTCATACTTTGCAATTCATTTACTTGAGAATCTGGGTCAGTGGTAGCACATTAAAGCGAGAGTCGTCCTCCTGGCTTTTCTTCACTGAAGCCATGTTCGCTGGGAACGAGGCTGTTTAGACATTCAAGGCCTCTCATTTCCTTTTTTTTTATCTTTTCCCAGACAGATAGTAGTAGCATACAGTGACTCCTTCTACTTCCATAAAAGGATGATGTTAAATAGGTTTTTCCTCAATTTCTCAGTCTAAAAAAAGCCAATTAAGCAACTCTAATTTAATAGCACTTTTAGTTTCGTTATGACTGAACATCAGTCCGTGAAGTTGACTTGATAAGTAATGCTTAATCAGCCTGAGTCCATTTGCTGTAATGAATTACCAAAGAGTTAATTAGCTGGGGTTGAGCAGTCTATTAAAAGCGTCGTGCCGTACGTGAGGTCGCTGGGCATTCTACCAAACAGTCACTTCCAAACAGTGGAATGACGGGCCTCGACCTCGGAGCACCTAGAGACGGGGACCTTTTCTCATTCAGCGGTTTTGCTGTGTCGGCACTACGGAACGGCAGCACCATCGACTGGATTAACAAGGAGCCAGTCAAGCATCGCGCTGCTGACAGAAGGGGAAAAGATATAACGATAAAAGAGGAGGCGTTCATACGAGGAATTGATGTCCTCGGTCAATTCCGATATCTGGACGTTCTGTTACGACTCCGCAAACGACTGACAATTTTTATTAAATTAGATCAGAAAAGTGTCCGACAAATTCATTGAACCTGGATCAGCTGAACAAAACACTGGGATCACCTCTAATGGTCAAAAAGGCATCAGGGCTGCTACAAGGACAGTTTACTAGTATTTAGTAAGGCAATTATTCAATTCATCAATTAGCTCAGCAACAGAAAATCAATTAATTGCTAAGTGATTTCTTTAGGCAAAAAGATAATACTCTTTAGGTGTGGAGATTTGCTTCTTTTTCTTTGTGCAATGAAATCTTCAGGTTTTGATGCAGATTGAAATCATTACCGTGGGTGTGGTAAACTCTGAGTTGTATTGAATTGACATTTTACAGGCTGCATGGAGAAAGTAATGTGCAGATTCATCTATTAATGGTGCATAAAAGAAAAAAATATCTCCAAAAAAATGTATGCCCTCGCCTTGTTCAACCAACAGTCCAAAGATACAGTGGGGAAAATAAGTATTTGAACACGCTGCTATTTTGCTATTTCTCCCACTTAGAAATCATGGAGGGGTCTGAAATTTTCATCGTAGGTGCATGTCCACTGTGAGAGAGATAAACTAAAAAGAAAAATCCAGAAATCACAATGCATGATTTTTTAATGATTTATTTGTGTGATATAGCGGCAAATAAGTATTTGAACACCTGTGTGTCATCTAGAATTCTGACCCTGAAGGACCTGTTAGTCCACCCATTAGAAGTCCACCTGCACTCCATGTATCATCCTTAATCAGATGCACCTGTTTGAAGTGGTTAGCTGCATAAAGACACCTGTCCACCCCATACAATCAGCAAGACTGTAACTTGTAACATGGCGAAGACCAAAGAGCTGTCCAACGACACAAGAGAGAAAATTGTACACCTCCACAAGGCTGGAAAGGGCTACGGAGCAATTGCCAAGCAGCTTGGTGAAAAAAGGTCCACTGTTGGAGCAATCATTAGAAAATGGAAGAAGCTAAACATGACGGTCAATCTCAATCGGAGTGGAGCCCCATGCAAGATATCACCTCGTGGGGTCTCAATGATTCTAAGAAAGGTGAGAAATACTTATTTTCCCCACTGTATGTTATTATATTGAAGAGAAAAAACAGCAAATGATTGTGTTTGAGAAGCCGGGACCAGTAAATGTTTGGTATGTTTTCGTAAGTGATTATCAAACTTGATGAAGACATGTTGAGAGTTCTAATTTCCTGCTAGCTCCTAAAAATATGTGACAAGTGAGGACACACTGTTCTCTGTTCTCACAAAATGTTCCACATAACACAGTCAAATATGTGCCTGCATTAATATTTGGTCTTTTCCTCTCCAGCCGTTTCTGTTGCGTGTTGAATATATTAACTCATAGTCAGGTCTGCAACATTTATTTAAGAATCCACTTACAGGTGACATTCAGTTGTTTCACCACAGCTTGTATAATTCTAGCGCTCGTGCCCAAATGACCTTAAACCTAGAACACGTCTCCCGCCCATCATGTGTTTGACCTTCCAGTGTAACGTACCCGACACTCTCTCCCGCTTTCGGGAGAATTTGAAACTTCCTTTTTGGGGCAGTCCGGCTCTCCAGATGTTTCCTGAAAACCACCGTGTTCCTAACTCACTCCCCTCCCCGGTGGGAGGAAGGAGCGAGGGGTCTGTCATCCACTCCCTGTAAAAGCCCAACACACAGGTATCAGGAGCACAACCCATGGACGTTTTCCAGAGTCTCTCTCGCTACCACGGCGCTGACAGTGATTAGGTTTTACTTTGCTGCAGTGACAGAGGAATCTGGAGCGCACCTGGACCCTAGAAACACAGCACATTTTTCTTTTTTCTCGCACCACCTACCCTCATCTTGCTGTTTTCTGTGAGATAAGTGGGAGCTCAACCCGCGGGGAGTCGCGTCAGAAGTTTGAGGCGGCGATGTCGTGGGACTGTGGCCTCAGGTACATGTTCTCGGTGCCCCCCGTGCTGCAGCCGGGGGGCATGTGCATCCTGCATGACAAGGAGGACCTGTCCAGACTGGAGATGGTCCAGAGACTGGCCAAGGACGGCTGCCGCTTCCTGCAGAATCACAGCAAAGGGCCAGAAAGGACAAGTGAGGTGAGATATGTCAATATTATATCAATGGATTTAGATTATGGATATCATGTAATATTGTAAAGTTGCACAAGTTTTGTGGTTTTAAAGGCTGCATTACAATTAAATTATGTATCGATTCTACACTTACTCTGTTCTAGCATTCTTTCTTTTTCAACACTCAGTTGGAGCACATTGGATAGTCCATTTTACTCCGTCCTACCATATAACATTTTATGCTGTGAGATTTGTGCCTGAACATCCTTCCCCACACTCTCTGCAGAGTTCCATTCATCAAATCGATGTTAATGTGTTGTCTGCTTTTTATGGCCCTCTGTGCATTTTATAATGCCTCTGCTTCCTCTGGAGATGAATGTTGTCATTTAGATTCATATCAAAATGATCTCTAGGCCAGCGGTTCTCAACGTGGGGGGTCTAGGGTGAGGTGGTTTCGGTTGATCCACAGCAAAAAGAGGAATAATTCAGGTCCATCCATTACAAGTCCATCATTGTTTTGACATGGGTTTCATGCACTTTCCTTAATATCTAAAAGCAGAGATCGTATTAGATGCATGGGACAAAAAAAGTCAGTTTAGGGGACTTTGGCATGAAAAGGTTTGAGAACTCTATAGCACTGCAAACAGTTTGCTGTATAGTGACTTGTATTTTTTGCTTCCACTGACATGTTTCCTGTGTCATCACCAACAGAAACATACATAGAATGCAGTCAGGCTCTATCAGCGTTCAGTTCAACCTACATACGCGTTTTGAAACATTACATCATCAGCCGCCTCGCCAACGTCAGATTGGCTGACCTCACGCTGGGCTCCGCTTCTCCCTTCCTGCCAGCTGTATCTCCGCGCAGAACTCGACAACAATGGCAGGAAAGAGAGGACGCAGGCGGCCCCGGGGCCAGGACCGCCACGCCAAGACATTGTGTGGTTTCAGGGTGGATTCCAGTGCATCTGGAGTCTGACCTTTTTCTCCCAAACGCCAGGCTCCGCGCCCCTTATCCGTATTGTAATTCAATATGGTGACATTTAGTTTGCACCGCAGCGTCGGCTAATCGCACGTTAGTGTTGCATAATACGACAAGATGTGGTAACTTTGCGCGTTGTGCCAAGTTTCTTATTGAATATTGGGAAAAAAAAAGAAAAAAACTGGAATATTAAGTGCAGCGTTTGTGTCATTTGAGTAATCCCAACAGCCAGATATGATGACCTTGCATTTAATACTTCACATTATCTGGAAAAAATGTAAGAATATGTGAGATTATCAAGCAGTTTGTCCAGATTATAACATGGTTTACAGTAATCCAATGATGCTACAATGGATATATTACATGTGACTCATATAACTATGTAAGCCCAGACAGCAGAGATTAGAAATCCCAGCTGGTGGAAAACAGGGATGTTTAATATACAGTCAACTGCACTCAGGGAGACAATGTTTAGGTGTTTCTGTGGTTGAAAGACCACCTGGTTCAAATGAAATATTTCAGAGTTTGGACAAAATCCTTTTTTTTGTATTCTCTTTTAGTAAATCCCTCTCTATATGTTCAGCATTGTAGAGATTCATAGCTATTTGTGTGTATTTTGTTGCTTTCTGTGCTTCATACATCCAATTAGAACAGAACATGAAACACAGCACGGATTCACAATACCAGCGTTCTTATCAAAGCCTGACTACGTGAAACTAATAGACTTTTCGGTAGGTTCCTTCTGAGAATAATAAAGCACCATAGCATCAAAGGCTCCTTTGAAAACAACACGGACATAAAAAGCAGGAACGCTTGCTCTTCTTCTTTCTATTCTTCCCATTCTGTACGATCTGTATTTGAACCAAATGTGCCCCCCCCCTGTCAGTACTGACACCTTCCAGGTCCCTCGAAGTGTTCCATACCATTCGTGCCTGACCTGCTTGTAGCGGAGAGACACGCAGACAGTGGAATGCAATCTGGAACCCTGAAAGAGACAGTAAACCCTGACGGGACATGGCTGTGAGCAGAGGCCTGATAAGTGGTGTTTACTCTCTTGCCTGACGTTATGTCCATGTTAGGACTTCGGGGGGGGGAAGCTGCGAGCCGAGGTCACCTCCAGGCAACAGCTGGAACTTTCTGTTACATTGCAAGCATCCTCTCTGGAGGCCTGATTGTGTTTTTTTTTTTGTATAGAGACTTTGGTAAAAAAAAAAAAAACACACACACACACACAAAGCCCAGTTCAGGCCGAGTAGTGGCCTGCAGCAGCAGAGGCGATCAATAATTCATCGTGAGGAAAGGTTTATTTGCTGTCTGACCCGTTAGCGGTACACAGAGATACTCTGTTAATTATAGTCAAGAATTCAACTTGCTTTGGTGTCACAGTCAGTGGGACAAAAACTGCATAAATTGATGACTTTCATGAAGCTACGAGCACACAATGTACGTCATGTCTTGATAAAAATAGAACCACCAAGAAGCAGGAAGCTAATCAGTGCAGCCTTTCCTTTCCTTTCTGGGAATTTTCTAGTTCTTTGCTTTTCGCCCGTCTAACGCGTCATACTGTAGGTCCTGTGACAGGATAATACAGTATGTTATTACAAAGTACATGAAAGCATGTTTTTTACATGTCCGTGTGTGCGTATGATCATGCATCTGTGTTTGTATTGAAATAAAGGAGTAAAGTCACGAGTTGTCACTTTAACGGACATCTAATCTTCCCACAACATTGAAGGAACGGTCAGCAAACATTTCCATTAATTGTGCTGAATATCTCTGATGTTTATTGATGCAACTGCTCGGCTGCGTAATGTTAATTCTAAAATCCTTCCCCGCCATAACATGCAGTTATGTGTTTCTGTCTTGTTATATAATAGCATGTGTGTGTTTGTGTGTTATTTTAAATGCACACGCATCCACGTGGTGTGTTGTGCACTCACATCTGTTTGTGTGTACAGTGTTAACATTAATGTGCCGGGGAAGTCACGCTTAACCAAAGAGCCCTGAATGCTTCTGTGCAGAAGGCAATTAGGGCAGAAAACCGCAACCACGTCCAGCCTGTCTGCACGGCTAATTGCATGCACAGAGGCTTGTATTGCATTGACTGATGGCTGAGGATGGAGTGGTGGGGGAGTGGGGGGGGTTGAAGTGTGCGTGCACCATACAGTGAACTCCTCATTAAGACCAATATCTCTGATCCAGACCCTCCATTGTCGAGCAGCCGCCACAATCTGTGTGCAGAAGATAGGCTGCTGAAAGTCACCGTGGTAAAAGGTCACAAAAGTTCAGCTCAGGGATTCGTGTTGAATATATCCTGAAACGCCGGTTCTGTATAAGAGCACATTTATGGTGCAATTTATTTAGCTACTGCTCTGGATCCTATTTTGCTCCCCAAACTGGAAATTGTTTACCAGTACTCTAATTTAAAGGGGAAAGAAGTGGATCTTAATCTACAATCTAGTTGGATCACACTTTTGTGCTTCCTGCTATTTTATATCAGTGTTACTTGAATATTTAGAGGTTTTGGACTGTTAGTCTTTAAGAAATAGTAATAGTGGGCACGTTTTACCATTTTTTTTTTTTAACTTTTGTGCATATTTGTTTTCATTTCAATCCATAAAGCAACAACTTACAGATATTTATGGGATAAATGATTTGAAGAGAGGTGGCCATGCATTAAAAGAGAAGCCTCGGTTTATTGACTTTCACCGTCGTCCTGCAAGATTGATAACACAGTGATCAGCTGACATTGTGCGTCCGCATGACTAGGACCAGGAAGACGGACAAAGAGAACAGACAGAAACAGAGAGGCAGGAAAAGCAGCTCAGGCATGAGGCGAAAACCCATCATGCACAGCACCCCATGGTGGTCATAAGACAAGGACCGAGCATGTGAGTTAAACTCTGAAACCCAACTGCAAACCACTAAACAATTCTACAGTTGAACCATGTGGCAGCTTGGAAAAATAGATTGACTCAATACGCCGGCCATAATTTAATATGCTCAACAGGACTACGGTAATTAAAATATGTATGAGTCTTTTGTGTTAATCCCTGAATGGGCTCCGCTGATAAGGGCTGAATAATGATATATGGAAATTCTCTTTCATTTACAGTGCAGGCTTTTGACAGAGTATTATGATGGAAATCAGCAGTGATTTGTGCGAGCGGTGGGGGGAAAAATACAGGGGGAATCTCCTTGGTGATAACACAATCCCTCCCTCCCATTCTCTCCCCCCCCCCCACCCTTCCACAGCCCTTGAGTGACGAGGGAGTCCGCGTGTGTCTGAGGGAGAGGGGCCACGATGTGCTCGTTCTCCAGAGGATGTCGTCAGAGCAGCCAGCCCTCTCCGCATCCGCGAGGGGAGGAGGGAGGGAGGAGGCGAGGAGCGGGAGGTAAGCCAGCCCCCCCTCCCTCTCTCTCTCTCTCTCTCTCTCTCTCTCTCTCTCTCTATCTATTCCTCTCCCACAGCACTCTCCCATCCCATCATTCTCCTCCTCTTGTCTCCACGGATCACACGCTCACTCGGGCATGCTTGCATCACAACTCCCTGCACATAAACGGCTACATTAAATACGTATAAGAAGTGAGCAGCATGGGACTGTGAGGCAGAGCTCCGCTGGCTGCCTCCCCATTCAAGTCATACAGAAGCCCCCCCCTCCCGCCGTTTTTTTTTTTTTTTTTATTCTAAGCCGAGAATATTCCGGGGATACCTCAGTGAGGGACTCCGGGCTGTGGCAGCTGCAGGTGGACGGATGCGAGGACGGACGGATGGGTAGAGGGGGTCGAGCAGCAGTAACCACGGCAACGCTGCCGGTGTGAGGGCAGAGGATGGGCTCTCGGCAGCGGCCCCCGGACCCTCGGCGGGAGGAGGAGGACGGCAGGCTGCCGCCCGCCGCCCTGGTGGAGCAGGAGGAGGACGAGGACGACAGGGAGGGCTCGGACAGCAGCAGCCGGGCCGAGGCGCCCACCGTGCCCACCTTCGACGTCCCCTACTTCCGCTACATAGACGACGAGGGCACAGACGGGGAGGAGGAGTGGAGCAGCAGCCGCTCGCTGTCCTCCATCGAGGAGGACTCGTCCACTGACTCTGTTGTGTCCGACAGGTACGTGGTGGTGTCGGGGACCCCGGAGAAGATCCTGGAGCACCTGCTGAATGACCTGACCCTGGACGAGGACCAGGGGACAGCACAGGGCAAGGAGTCAGGTGAGCGTTCATATCTTGATGTCATGCAACTCCCTTCTCGCCCACCTTTTGCATCACTGTGAAAATACTAATAATATGTTGAAAAAGAGTTGGTGTACTTTATAGCTAAATGGGTTTCCTCATGTTTATGAAAGACAAATAGATAAAGTAGCTCACTCTCCCTTTTACTTTCTCCTTTCCCTTCCTCTCTCTCACAGAGGAGCTGGGATCCCCCCCACACATACACACACACACACACACACACACACACACACACCCTTCCTTGGCAACCACTGGGCTAATCATGTGCCATCATTCCCAGACCTCCACTAAGTTCGAGCCTGTTCGTTTTAAAGCGAGATAAGCGACTCGTCTCTCTCAAAGCGAGGCTGTGACGGCCGTGCGGTCCAGCCTCACGGTGACAACAAACCGACGCATTTTTTCCCCCTCATCGCAGCAGGTACATGATAATGTGACACTGTTGCCAAGGCAGAGGAGAGTCTCCGTTGCTGGCTCGCTGAGGAATGATGCTCGCAGACAGAAGCAGAGTCATACAAGGAGAGAAAAGGATGAACGCTGTAAAGATGGAATATTGAGATAATCTCTCACTGGGCTGGAGGCAGGCTTACCTCATACAGATCATAACTAATTCTGCTGTGGAAGTGGGTGAATATATCTAAATGCCCATGCCTGCAGCTGAAGACAGTACATTTTGCATGCATAGTTGCATTTTATCATACATCCTATTGCTATAGTTGAGTATGTAATGACATGAAGTTTAACATAGAGCTGAATCATTTGGGTCAGACATCCTTCTATTTTTAAAGTTCGTGCAAACCCATCTGTCCTCTACCTTTTAGCTAATTTCCTATGTGGTCAGTAGGCAGTGGTTTGTTGATGAATCATTCACCATTAGCTCATCCTGCAACGCGCGTATTGAAGGAAAGTCTCCACGGGGAGCAGTGGACCACAGCGTGATGGCGAGGGATGTCCCGGGGTCAAAGAGCCGGGGAGACCTGAGCAGGAGGAACCGAAAGAATCCTGAGCGCTCAGCGATGTTTAACAGTCGGACTCCCGTTGGCCCTGACTGCTGATTAGCGTGCCCTTGGACGCGCGGCTCACCAGATGCATTGATGGCATCAGGAGATTTATCTGAGCGTTCAACCAAGCTGCCAGGCTCAGGCTGCCTCTGAAGGATGGCTCAGGATCGCAGCTAAATGACTGCAGATTATTGACGTAGCCTTTATGAATTACATGCAGCGCAGCACATCAGAAATACAATGCCACAGCATTAGGAATGCAGAGGAGCTTTATGTCTTTCTGCAGGAGATTGCACTTTTCTACAAAGGCACTACAGGCATGTTTGAGGAAAAGCACATGTAAAACACTGCAGGAGTGTGTGCTGTGCAGATCTCTGATATGCTGGGATGTCAAGCATTCACAGCTGTTCAGCGTTGCCTCTGTGCCTGTGTCCATCTCTGAGTGCATCTATTCATTCCTCAGATTCATGCTGGACACTGCCAGCTCTGAAAACCATGTAATGGAACATTTGTATTCTTAATGAGAGCATGTTCCATCAATAGCTCCAAAATAAGTGTAAGTGCTGCAAGCGATGCATCATTTCAAATCGTTTCTCTTAGATACAGGCGATCATAAGGCTTTCACGCCAAGAGGATGACATCTGGTGACGGCTGCAGCCAATAAGTGACACATTAATATGCTCGTTGTTGAGGGCTGCATTAGTCAATTTTACGAGCATCAATTGAAATGCAAAAAAGCAATTGGCAGGTTGTTTGACAGGCTGATTGATTTCTGCGGTGTGGACAAGATAGATCAATTAATCCATTCTGAGTTTCTTTTGAGAAGGAAACTAAAATTGTTTTGGTTTAATTCCCTTAAGGTACAGCTTTGTCAGATGGAGTAGTACAGAACAGCAGGGTAATACTTGGTGCACCAGCTACATTCTACAATTAAATCCCTGATCCAGACAAACTGTAAAAATAAACTAATATCTCAGTCACAAAAACAATCAGAAAGACTATTGAACTTGATTCATACGGCACAGTTCATATATGAAGGCTATTTGGGTCACAATGAATTAAACAGGTCCTCTGCTAAATTGCGTGGATTACATCTTTACCCTGCAGTACAGTTTCTGCTCCTTTTTTTTTTTTGCTGTGTTACCACAAAAGAAAATGGAGAATGTGACTTTAGGTTGTAAAATTAAATATTCATTCAGTTTTTCCTGACTTCAAAAAAAAAAAAAAATCCTGTAGAGGGTTCCGCTTGGGGAGTGTGTGTAAGCTGATGCTCATAAGAAAGTGTTTCACCGCTAAAGGAAACTAGTGGATAATGCACACATATCAGTGGTGGGTGAGTGGGTGAGTGTGTGTGTGTGTGTGTGTGTGGAGGTAGTAGATGTTACTGCATCATTTATGGGGGCTACACGTGTGTCTGTGTGTAGCCTCATCATCAGCGTACACAGCTGCTCTGCGTGGATTAACATAATGATGTCAGGGAGTCCCGTGGACCAGAACGGACACAAAGGCCCCGGGACGCCGGTGTGAAATTTAAAGGGAGAATTTACAATTCCGGGTGTGGGGCGGTTTGGGACGAGCTTCCCTCTAATGGGATTTGCGAAGCTTTGGGCTCGTGGCCCGGTGTCAAGTCTGGGAGTTGCATGTCTTTCTCTGTCTGCCTTAGAAATGTATTTCAGTGACCTTTCTGTCCGTTTACGACGTCACCCATCCACAGCTTGTTTCATATCCATCAATAGTAAACTGTGAAATTGCCAAATGAGAAATTAATTAATCTACATTAATAGCAGATTCCAACTGGAAGCGTTCTGCTATGGGAGTTAAAAGTGCTGCTTAATTAAAGGCAGTCAGGCACAGGCCGTGTTGCCGTAATGCTTTGACTTGCCCTTGTTGGCGTTTGCCATGGGGGGGGGGGATCCCTGCTGCTGTAATAATTCCATTTGTCTGAAAAACTGAAGTGAACATGATGAGATCAACGGCCGGAGGGCTGAGGGAGAGCGAGCGAACAGCGAGGGTCGCTCCAGAGGTGCATATCGCCAACGCGGCATTGCAGTTACGCACTTGTGCTGCAGGAACAGCTCGCTGACGTATTGCAATTACTGTACTTCTGATGATTGGCACAAAGCAACTAAACTGTATGGTTAATCCATGATCATTTAGATTCAAAATATACAAAGGCAAGCACGTTCCATTCATCTCCTCTCCTCCTTTCCTTTACGTGACGTATGTTGCTATGAGGGCTGAAGGGAGGTTAACAAGGGGAAACGACAGCGAATAAAACGCTGCTTTACTCTTTGTGATCGAGGTAAGGAATGATAAAAAAAAAGTGCTGGACTGTGTAAATGTGGCTTTATTTTGTCATATGTAAGCTTTCAGTAAATCCAGCTTTGATTTAATCAATGTACAGAGACACTACCCATGTGCAGCCTTGAGGGGGGGGGGGTCTTATAATAATAGAGTGGCAGAGAATTCTGCCTGTGAACACATCAGGATGGCGGCTACGCAGTATCAGATAGCTTCTCTGTGAGCGAGACAATAACACTGAAAACACAAACTTCCATCAGAGGTCGGAGAGAGTCAACTTACACATTAACATTATTGGCTTTTCGTCACCGACGCGGCGATGGAGATTGTGCGAGATTGAAGATAAAGCCTGGCGAAGGCCTGTTTGAACATGTTTGAGCAAAAACAGCAGCGAAGAGTCCTCTCTGCTTTTTATTTCATTATCAAACTGATCATAAAGAATTATGTGCTATTGAAAGGTCTCGCACGTGATGCCCCCTTATTGTTTGTTATCTGGGATTTGATGGCAAAGAATGGGCTCTCCCCCCTGAATCATTAAGATGGAATAGGAAATATTGAAGCCAAGTCTCTGAGCTGCCATCTTCATGTCAGTACAGGTCAGTAAACATTAATCATGCAGTTGTCAAGCTACCTGCCCCCAAGCGCTCTGTAATGCAGCATGAACCCGATGAGGCCGTGCGTCGCAGATTCATGACGAGTTGCACAGAATTTTAAAAGCAAGTTTCTCGTTCCAGTGAGATCCATATAGCGTGTTCATTTTATAAATTCGAGGAAGTTGTTGTAATTGTTGAAAAATCAGTTTATATGTATGCCATGCTGTATTTTGACTGTATTTCTTTGCCTTTCGTTACAGATACACTCCTGGATGACTTTCTCTTGACTTACCCAGTGTTCATGTCCACAAGTGATTTATGTCAGGCTCTGCTGGGACAATATCCTTCAACTCTAGTGTTTATTATAACAACATCTTCACCTGTAATGGATGCTGCAGAGAGAACCAAATGAATAGAAAAAGTCACTGAATTCTGAATGCACTCCTTAAAGGTCCCAAATCATAACCACTTTCAAGTTTTGTTTTTCTCTAGATAAGGTCTGGGGGATATAGGAAAACTGCCCCATGCACCAAAAACAGATAGCCTGGGTTTAGAATCTTTGCCTTTTCAAAGCTCTTTTTTTACTTCCTTGATTGAACAAACCCAACAAATGACATGCACGTTCTGCAGCTCCAGAAAGGTGCTTGAGAGAAGCTGTAAAACTGCGACAAATTGAATTTTTTGTGCTTCAAATTGCATATTTCAAGTATATCAAGTTATATTAGCGGTATCAAAACTCACCCATAGAAGTGCATGATATGGGACCTTGAAATAAGCATCAACACATCACACGTTGACTCCCTTCCTCTATTGTGTAATGCGTTTGTTCT
Organism: Eupleurogrammus muticus; assembly: GCA_036785175.1. Lineage (NCBI taxonomy): Eukaryota > Metazoa > Chordata > Actinopteri > Scombriformes > Trichiuridae > Eupleurogrammus > Eupleurogrammus muticus. Next base: position 4,714,063 of record JAYKQN010000026.1, read on the forward strand.
CACGCTCCATCTGTGGCGACGCCTTAACCGAATCCCACCTATTGCGCCAAGCGATACAGGGGCAAGGAGGACAGGAAGGAGGCTCTGGAGAGGAAACAGAAAGTCCTGCATCTGGTGACAGAGTGGGTGGCTCTCTGCAAAGATTTCCTGAGGGAAGACGAGCACGTCAAACTGTTCATGAAGGTAGGAAACGCGGGGAGGAAGAAGAAGGCCAGGCAAAACGGGTGTGACGGAGGGGGATGAAAAATTTGACATTTCCTTCCAGACTTTGTGCCGCTACGTGTTGGATGATCTTTATGAGCACCCAGCCCTGGAGAAGGATGTGAGGGAACTGCAGAAAATCTACATGCTGCATCGCAGACAGTGAGTGACCACACTTAACAATTTAATATATACACAGAAAAAATACTGAGTGCATATACTGTAAAATGATGTTCATCTGTTGGGAATCTGAGAAGAAGCAGAGCGACTGGCTGGGCTGTTTCTCTGCAAAGAAAGAGCCTCTTCTCTGCCTGTAGCTTTTATTTAGTTTCTCATCAATGACTCCTTTGAGACACTGAAGAGTAATCGCAGTGTTCTGGGGTTGTTATGCAAGGAAATGTGAAGGTCACGGAGCCAGCCAGCATCCCCCCCCAAAAAATTGAGGAAATGCAGACATTTTGAGAATTAATGACAGGTTGTCAGCAGGGGGGGGGGCGTTTATTTTTCGCCTAGACAAAAAAAAAAAGAACAAGCATCAAAGCTGCTGCTGCTTCTTCAATATCACACAGTCATGTGTCAATTATCACTTCAGACTAGTTATGCAATACGATATCTAATTTAGTCTGAAGTTTAAATAGAAAATACATACTGTAAACATGCATATGTAGACACAGTGCAAAACTCTACATGAATAAATATACTGGTTATTATTATATTTAGGGACATTGTATAGATAGTGAGGCAGATGATCACTTTGAGCCAATGCTGTTTGCTTTAAACAAAGCTGTAATAAATTATGATAAAAGCTGTGCTTTTATATCTATTAGATGTATAAAATATATAAAGCTGCACACTCCAGAAAATGAGTATATAGCATATAAGCAATGCATTATACCAACAGAACTATAGCTCATGTACACATCTTCAGTGATTTATTGCTAAATGCCACTTATGACTCTTGGCTCCTATTTCCAGCATTAGCACTGGACTCTCAGCCTCTAAAACTAATGATTTATATCTATTTTAAGTAGTGTATATGCAAAATTGGTTTAGGGTAAACATTCCAAACTGAATACGAACACACACATCCTGAGAAATCCAAAGAGCGGCCTGATTAGGAGTGACGTGCAACTGTTGCTTGGCTGCGATTGCCGGGTTTTTAATAAGAATAAGTGACAAATGGCGCCGCTGTGATACAGTAAACAACCCCCCAGTCACCAGACACGCTGCCACACCCATGTCTCCCCTTCCCCTCCCTCTGCCCCCCTATCAGAGCCTCTCCCTGGGGGGGGGGGGTAATTCTCCGCTTCCGTCTAATATCCGTGTTTATATCCAGGGAGGGGGACCCACTACACCCACTCATTTAAAGCGGTGGACTTTGTGTGGGTGTGACTCGCTGACATGCTCCTACTATTTATGAGCTTTTCACAATCAGGCCGTCCCCGGGGGAGGACATGCTTGACTGCTTTGTGGCAATCTGCTGCCGAGTGAGAAGCTAAAAGGTGTCACTTTTTATAGAAAGAAGCCTCTTTATGTTCCCCCGCGCCCATTAACTTCCATCTGGCCTCTGCACAAAAGAAAGTCATATGTTTGTGAACGCTCGGGAAGCAAACACCACTCGTTCCCTATCTCTCTCTCTCTTTCTGTTTCTCCTCCAATAGCATTGTTATGTTCCCTGACACTGAGCTCATTGACATCCGCAGCGACTCTGTGTTTTCCGAAGCAGCGGGGGATCACAAGGCCCGCTTTTCGAGATGACAGCGGGAATCAGGTTTTTCATTAGCGCGGGACCTGCTGCCGGCCGGCGAGAGGGGATCCCTCAGGGCAGGCTTTGTGCCAACATGCCCATTGTGATGCAGAGCTCAGTAAAAAAAAGAAAAAAAAAAAAGCTGAGGGATGAGGACGGACACGGGTCCATCCATCACGGCCTGGCCCCGGCCTAACTGATGAGAATAGGGGTGATTAAATGAAGGGATCAGATTGGAAGGTCTGAAATCTACGAACCACTCTCATCTCGGCCTGACACCGATCTTAAATAATGGCGTGAAAGTAGCAGAGGGATATATATGTGCGTCCACTTTACCTTGATTGTGCACCACGTGGACGGGGATGCTGTTTTCGTACTAAACATAGCTGCAGCCGGAGGAAAATCACCAGACCAGGTTTTTAGGACAAAATCTTTTTGTGCCTGTGTGGCCACATGACGGTGAACTTTACTGATTTATCCTCCTTTTTTTTCCTTCCCCCCAGTATGTCGGATGGATATTCCCCTCTAAGAAAGGTAAGCATGCTCACTCTCTGCTGTCCTCGACTTATCGGTTTGGGTGTTGAGGCTATTGTCCTCACGTTTCCTGCCAGAGACATTGTTCTGTAGCTCAACCGAGAAACGCTCGGTGTTCTCAGGCAATATGAATGTGTGTCAAAATCAACGCATTTCCCCTCTTTTAGAGCAAAGCACTTTTCCACCAATTGAGCCTGAGGGAGAATGGGCTCCAGTCCAGGGGCACACAGAGAAAGACCAAGGAAGGTAAGTCGTAAAACACAAAAACGGCTTTCTTCACACATTCCTCCCGTCATACGTTGTTCCCAAAGTTGTTGGAACGAGACGTTAAGTCTGAACCCTGGAACAATGGGAATCTTTCCAGGGAATGAATGAGAAGGTTTGGAAATGCAAATTCCTACCCTGTGAGTTATGAATTCCTATTGTCTTATTGATGCCTTATCGGATCAGGTTTTTTCCTTTTAAAGGTCTGTTGCATCTATATCAAAAAGGCCCATTATATATATATATATATATGTCATATATATGTAGTCAGTGATTCTCATCAGAAATATCTCCTCACTCTCTGCTATATCAGTTTTGTGCATTTAACAACTGGTGTTTATACACAGAAAATGAAATTCCACTCTAGCAGCCAATCAGCATCGGGGAGAGTTTGCGGAGCTTTTTGAAGGAGATCTCGAAGGGAGGGCTGTGTTTGTTTGGTTGTTGAGCTCAAATATTGACAATCCCTCCCCCACTGTAAGGGGGGCGGGTCGTCATACTGTCTTGGTCTTATCTTGCAAAAGGGTTTTGGGATATCCGTCTCCCACTGTTCTTAATTTGAGCAGCTTTCATGGAACTGCTCGCCATGGAAGACACCGACCGTTTAACCTTCATCAGGAGATCCGTTGATTATGGACTCGTCTGTTGAACCGAGTGGCCACTGGAGCGATGGAGGCTCAGCGGCTCTGCTCAAGGTCCCCTTATCAATCAGGGCAGACATTTGAAACCCTTTCCTTCCTGCTGTTTCCCAAATTAGCCCGAATCTGCCATTCTCACCACTGAATCACGGGGGTTCCACCACATACCACGATGCACATTTGTATTTCAACCATAGACATGTTAGATAATGTGAACCTCAATCGCTGAACCCGAATCAGAACTCACACAGTAGCCTGCAAACCATGAGTCAGCAGTTAGGTTTCAACAGGATATTTCTTTAGGCGGCCGTTAACTAATGCAGCGGGAATGCAGGCCTATAAGTAAGATTTATACCAGCGTTAAGGGCTGCATCTGAGGGCATAAACACACCAACTTCTCATTCGATTGCCAACCACTTTTATTTGCAGAGAACAAATCCGTTAGGGTTGCATAGCTTAAAGTTGTCCAATTTAAAGAGAGTTTAGACATTAAACTTTAATGTTAGCATTTCATGCATATATGCGGGGGTGTAGCAACAAATTCTGGGACCTGTACGATGCCAGTTGGCCTCTATCTGTGCCATTGCACAAAGTAAGTGAGCAAAAAGCATGATTTAACGATAATAGTCTGGATTATATTGCCCCTCCACAATGTGCAAAAATGCCTGATTTATTACTACGGCACAAAGTTCAACCATATTCATATTAAAACACTAATCACACAAAAAATGCATTTTAAACCTTCTCCTGGTGACACACTGCTATAACAAGGTTATATTGCAGCAAGTGTGATTTATAGGATCTTATCAAATTTATCTTTATCTAAGCTTTCATGACGCACCGTGCATTCTGTGTTGCACCACACTAAAACAACGTCCCTGTTGCAGAACTGTGCCACGTGTACATCACCATGGACTCATACCTAAGCATGAGGGCCCATTCCGGAGTGGTGGCCCAGGAGCTGCTGCAGGCAGTGGCAGAAAGGATGGATGTCCCCCAGGGGGAACTGGTCCTGGTGGCCATCACTTATCCTGGAGGTAAACATCATTCTAACTGACCGCCCGCAGTACACCCACCACCACCGCTGCCATTACAGTGCTGCAGGATCGTCCTGTAAACAGTGAAAGTCAGAATTTACCTGCAGGCTGTTGCACATTTCATTCTGTTTAACAGCAAACAAAATGATGTTTGATGCTGTAGATCATTTAATATGAGAAACACCGAACAATATTGTTCCTACTATTTATATTCATTAAAAATTATGTCTTCCTCTTAAGAAAAATAGAATCTTTCTTTTTGTAAAACTCATTGTTTAGTGGTTTTCTGATAATACATGCATACATTTTTTACCATATTCAGACCATACATTAATGTGTGAGATTATCATTTCCCCAGTGACAATGGTTACAAACGAGGATCATTTACAAACATAAAGTCAGTCTATTATCAGTGAGCGTGGAGCCTGGCACAGCAACTCCTATCTCTAGCTGCTGATAGCTGCCTGACAGATTTTTTTTAATGGTATTCTGCTCTATTCTGTTCCCTCCCGTGCAGGAAGGCTCCTCCTGCAGCCTCAGGACAGAGTCTTCTCAGACTCTCTGCGGCCTGTGGGGAGGCTGCACGTTTGCAGGAAGGACCTGGGCGAAGTCCTGGTAGGGACATTGTAATGTAGCATTGTAATCGCTCGCTTCAACCACAATACTGTTATTTTTATATCTGCACAAAGGTGTCTTTGAATGTCAATACATCCGCCTAAAGAAAAAAATTAAATATCGTGTGTGTGTGTGTGTTTTTTTTTGCCTTCCCTCTACAGAACCCATTCACAGACAACTCTGAGCTACAACAGAGGACGGCTCGCATGCTCAGTCTGAACACGTGGGACGTGGCTGTTGCTCTCACCAACTTCGACTGGACAATTTTTGATGCAATACATGAGGTTTGTCCTGCAGCCTTTGCAATGTGCCATGTTGGGGTCCACTCCGCTCAACTCACCAGAAGGTGTCGTTTTTCTTTTTTTTTTCCCCCTCGCAGCAAGAGCTGGTCTATTTCATCTTCAACCGCCATGCCAGCAGCAGCCACACTGTGGCGCTGGAGCTGCTGCTGCAGCGCTGCAATGAAGTCCAGCTCTGGGTGATGACCGAGGTGCTGCTGTGCCCGATGCTCTGCAAAAGAGTGCAACTCATCAAGAAGTTCATCAAGATCGCCGCCCAGTAATTTAAAGCTCTATTGATCTGAATTGTGTGCACACTGCCGGCCAAATCCTTGGGGTGAATGGCGAGATTTGCATGGGAACGCTGCCCCCTCCAGTGGCGAGTTAATTAACTGCATCTCCTGTTGTGTGGCAGAGCCATGTCCGCGGAGGTCACTGACCTCTGTGCTAATTTTATCTCCCACAGCTGTAAAGCACAGAGGAACCTCCACTGTTTCTTCGCCATCATAATGGGCCTGAACACCCCCGCCGTCAGCCGCCTCAGTCACACGTGGGAGGTAAAAACACGTCTTTTCTCACATTATTCCTCTGCGCCACGTTCATGTCTGCATTTGAAGCACATAAGACGCTAACAAAACAATCAACTCTGTGTGCAGAAAATTCCTGGGAAATTCAAAAAGCTATTTTCAGAGCTGGAGACAATTACAGTAAGTGTGATTCCCGCCTGGCGTGTACAACACATGGTATAGTTGTTCTCTTTTTAAAAAGGAAAAATCATTGACATGAATACACACAGTAACAGGAACAGTGCATATGTAGTGAAACAAACAGATGTTTTTAAATTTCCAAACATAAGGCACAACATCAGGTGTTTTAGACGCTCATTAGTCTCTAATTATGGCACATTTCTGCTCTAATAATGCGTGCATGTACGGACACACACATTCCTCCCCGGAGGATTGCACTCATTCGTTCTGAAAACGTCTTCACAGGATCCCTCGCTGAACCACAAGGCCTACAGGGACTCCTTCAAGAAGATGAAGGCGCCAAAGATCCCCTTTCTTCCTCTGCTACTGAAAGGTGTGCTCATTATTGTCGGCGAGATGCGAGGGTTACCCGTTGCTGAATACCAACACAATGTTTTTTTTTCTCTTTTAGATATTACATTCATCCACGAAGGCAACAAGACGTTTCATGACAACCTGGTCAATTTTGAAAAGCTGGTGAGTCCCAGGAAGACTTTTTTTTTTTTTTTTTTTTTTTGCACTAGTTTCTCCGCGCGAACCGCTGTGCTGAATTTGAAACGTCATGTTTAATGAAAGTCCGACTTGTTTTCCCAGCACATGATAGCGGAGACGGTCCGGCTCATCAGGCAGAGTCAGAAGGATCACATGGGTGAGTGTTTAGTTCACAGAACACAGTGCTTACTTTATGATGTGGCATGACCTATTTCTTCATGAACTTAATTTCTGCTAATTTGAATGTTTTCCTTTAAAAATATATACTAATATTAAAATAAACTTTATGAAGGAACAATCAGTTTGGCTGAGATTAGCATCCACAATCACTGTGTGCACCTTAACTTACTCAAATTTATATAATAATAAATTTAATAACAGATGTGATGGTCAACAGAAGCTCATTTGAATCAGTGTTTAAATATATAAGCACATATATATTTTCTTTCCAGGAAATGGCATCACCCAGAAGGGCAGCTCAGAGGTGCGGACCTACATCGATCACCTTCACATCATCGACAATCAGCAGACTCTGTTTGAACTGTCACACAGGCTGGAGCCTCGTGCTTAGACGTCAGCTCGTACTGCACTTCCCGCTCTGTCGGATCTGCCAAGGAAGCGGCCGTCTGTCTCAGGTCAGCAATCAAGAGGACGCCGCGTGACCCTGGCCCCACCACAGGAGGGAGCCAGTCCACCAGGAATAGAGCATCTGGGAATGAACCGCAGAAATGTTTCACTGATCCAAAGCACCTGAAACAGAGCCTGGCCAATATCGCGTCGCTGCATTGCCGCTAGTAGTTTCAATCCAACTTAAGCTGCCCACTGGCAAGAAAAGTAACATCAAGGGTAGGATGTTCATCAGTGTGTCTACATTGTGCAGGTCCCCAACTTGCTGCTGTTGCTTGGATTTCCTACAGGTGGCAGAGGTTGGCATATGAAGAGTTGCTCTGATGATGACACAACAGCTCCCCCCTGTGGAGGATTAGAGGCCTGCACAACCACTTAGAGAGTTCCACATAGGGAAATGGCTAAATGCAGACACGAAAGTTCAGTCTTAAAGTTCCTAAGCCTCTTATGAGTTATCAAAGACGCACATCCTGAGATGCAGATTAAATCCTCTTTCAGCAACAGAGAGTCGTTCAGTCAGATTTAACCAAAGAGCTTCTCTGCCAGACATGTAGGACACGCATCCCTGCAGAATCAGCGCCGCGTGTGCACAAGCTGATGTCGTTCTGAGCTGCACAAGACTACAGAAATAATGGAAATGATTGTTAAACTGAGGTTTAAATATTCAAACATTTTCATATATTACGGTCATTATCTATTTTTCACATTGCAGAATACTCTGACTATACAGTATTTACATTATTTAACTTAACTTGCAGTGTATGAGGCTTTACACAGTTCACATGGTGTTAATGCAAGCAGTTAGAAAAGAATGTACAGTGTTCTGTATTTCTCTGGTGTGTTGGTGAAATCATTGGTGAGTTTTAATCGCGTACGTTAGTGCCAAAAACCATGAAGCCCGTTTAATTGAACGCTGTGGACAATCAGGAAAATGAAGCAGCAGACTCCTCATGTTACGTCTCTGTGTCAGCCTCGACCTGAAGTCTGATGCAATGCATTTTTCCTCTGGATGAAATCAAAAGCCCCAAAAGCAATGACACGGTGACTCATTACAACCTTTCTAATTAAGCCAAATGCTTCTGAGCCACATTTTGGGCCTGAGCAACAGATAATCTCTTTAATTCTCAGTACATGTTTGAATAGACATCGTTGTACTTTGTGGTGTCTTTGGATGAGCTGCCGCCGTAAAGAGGAAAAGCAATAGCAAACTCAAGTACTGCAGCACCTTCTGGACAAATAGAATAAAATAGAAGCCATTTGCTTACTCTATGTATAGTGTAGTCATAGAAAATACTGTATTTATTCTCTAAATTGGTCAACTGAGAATTCTCACCTTTTGCCCTAAAGTTAGGCCGAATCGAGTAGGCGCTGCCGAATGAGCTTTTTGTTTTTGTATATTTTGGAATTAAAAGCCCAGAGTGCACAGGGAGAGGCCATGCTTCAGCATAATCTATCATATTTTAATTTTAATTTGTATCACCACAATGTAGAGTCTATTCTATTTATACTGTGTATATTCATATAAATATATATATTGAGACTCTGGATAAGGATATTTATTTATTTGTTTCTATAGACATTACTTATAATACTTCTGTTAAATTCCATGCTGTTTGTATGCACTGTTCTGGCTGGTCTGCGTGATATGGTGAACCATGGATTGACCACTCGTATCAACTGTGCATGCAATAAAATATTTTTCATCAACATGAACTGGTTATTGTAAAGTCACGTCATTTCAATCACGCAAATGGTACTTTCTAATTCTAGGTCTAAAGTCAAATCTATACAGTAATCTAGCAGATCTGTGCATTTACAATAGTGTCATTTTAAAACTGGCACAAGCTTAAACACAAACTGGCACACATGGTGATTTATCTCTGATTATTATACTTCTAAGACATTATTGAAAACTGATTCTTAGTAGGGTCATTATAGAAATATATATATATATATATTTTTAGGAATCCACCACAAAAACAGATATGAAAAAAAAACATGGAGATTAATTTAAACTGTAAAGCATTTAGCATTTAGTGCAAAGCACATCCACCAGATTCAATTATTTAAATTTCCAGCACTCCCCCTCCTTTTTCTTCATGCAAAATGTGGTTTTAGGTTTAAAAGCGTTCACCTACCTTATACATCAGTATCATATCAGCCAACAATGGAGTGTCACTGCCTCTCTGTGGCTGTAAAAGAGTACTCTACAATCAGTTCTTCAAAACTGTGAGAGATCATAGGTATATTTATAACATCACAGGTGAATATGGTAGACCATGACATTTTCCGAGAGCTTATAAAATCAGTTTGGTACCTATACTTGAAAGTCAAATATCGCTAGATTAAAATCTGCCTCTGAAAACGTGGGATTTTGTTAAATTTGTTTAGATTAAAAAAAAAAAAAAAAAACATTAGTACACAATGTCTTTCTTGGGTTTCGTGAGGCGTAGGTGGGTCACACCTGCCTTCTGCTGACTTTAACCAGGTGTTCCGCTTGGCCTTTAACATGACTATCTGTGGCAGGGCCCCCGCTGCGCTGCCGCCCTCTACCCTGCCATTTCCTCCCAAACACTGCGGGCACGGTATCATTTCCCTGTCACCAAATGACTGGCTAGCCGCTGTGGCGTGCTAATGAGAGGAAGAGAGGGCAGATGAAGAGAAGCTACAGGAAGACTGGTTCTTCATTTCCCCCCGTGCGATACAATACATGGAATCAATCCTCCCGTCCTCCACGTGTCTGTCTGCAGCCACTTTGGCTGCAGGAAGAAATTAAGAGCAGCACAGCGGTTATTAGCGTTGGAGAAAATCTCATTTGAGAGGATAAGAGTGACGATTTCCAGTGAAAGAAAACAAAAAGAAATCAGTGTGGCCCGGAGGCTGTAATTTGTACATCATAATGTCACTTGTTTGTCTCTTCCCGAGTAAATTATTTTTGCTTATATTGAGTTATTTGTTTGACATTCGCTAAGAATAATGAACATTTAAAAAATAAATGCAGCCTATAATGTGTTCGACTATGTCTCATTTTTCCTAATTGCAGTTCTTACCAAACACCACTTCTTTGTGTTGATTACAAATATGTTTTGTCTTGTAGTGCTGCAGCTGTATCTCAACGTTGACCCTGGAACTCCTGTATTATTTGACTGTATCTTTGACACACAAACACCTTTCGAATGCATGTGAATCCTCCTGTGCACTTCAGTGAGAATGCATGATCATAGGCAAACTATAATCTGCACATCTCAGGTTTTCAATTAACCTCAGTCAAATCAATTTTCAAAGATACCATTTTAGATATGACGATTGTGCCGCTTTAGATTTGTTAGAAGTTAAAGGTTTCATTTGGTTGCTATGAAGTCAATCAGATGCTAACAGAGAGCGCAGACAGATAAAGGATGGGTAATCTAATGTGTCGCTTTCTCATAGAAAGCTATCAGTGTCTTTGAATAGGTTTCTCCAACAGGCCGGGCTGAATGAATTACACTAGTCTGTTAGTATTCTGCCTCCGCCGTACAAAAGGTCAATGTCAAATGCACCTCATTTAAAAGTCAATAGCAACCATGCACATCATCTCCTGGGAATTCTGTCCGGGAACCCTCCAGACGGCATTGTGTATCATTCAGTTAGTAGAGGGCAGCCAGAGAGCTTTTTTAATCTTGACCTTCCAATAAAATATGCTCCCTATCCAGAATTACATGGTCTAAAATGGAGACATAAGCTCCCAACAAATCATGGCCAGACTGGAACATCTCAAGGGAGCGGTTCAACAGTGTCAGACACAACAGGTTCAGCACAGCCTAAACATGTATCTCCCCCTTCTTTATTTGCTTTATCTTTAAATCTATAACACATTCACACACTGCGACATCAGCGTTGACACTTACAAAGCAGCTACGACACAATATTAAAAATGAAATCTTACCTGTGTAATGGTTTTCGTCTCGAGTATATTAATAATAATAATTCTAACAAATGGTAAGAATCAAAATGATAATACTTTAAAGAAGACTCTGGACATTAAGACACATACAAATACTCTGCCTGGAATGGTAATTTATGTTTTACATGGTTTTTCTATATTAGAAAAGTCTAATTAAATTATATCTATTTAAAAATTCAAGAATATATGATCATGTTTTAATGATAATATCTTTCATTTCAAAAGTGTCTCCTACTTCACTGGAATGTCCACTCTCCTTGTTTGTGCACTTCAAGTTTCCACATCACATTTTTTTTCCCCATGTGGAATGTACCTCCCATGATTGGCTCCAGACTAGTTGTGACATCAGAAATCACGCTCATAGGCCTGCCCCCTAAAACCAGGTTTTCAACGAAAACAAGAGAAATTTCCCCTTCAGGAGATGAAAGTGATTAAAGTGAATGTACAGGAGGAGAGGTGGACTTTTAACACTGTCTCAATTAACTAAGAAATAATTAATCCTAATACTATTCATGTAACAGAGTTACAAATTACTGTTGTTAGACATAATAAAAACCTCTCTCTCACACAGAAAGCAGTAATGCTACTCCAGCTACGATCCACTTGGCACGGGGCTGTTTGTTTCTGAGGTGGAAGGTCCAAACGTATGTGTGTCCACGCCGTTTCGTACGGTACACCGGACACTCGTAAGTGTTCTTGAGCTCCTGCTCCTCCGCTGGCACGGCTCTGACGTACAGCACCGGCATGGCCGGGTTCAGGTCCCTCAAAACCGCCTCGGAGATGAGTCCAGACTGAGTGTCCCATCGTGCTCCTGGGAGGACACGAGCCTTATTAATACCGACAGATGGGCTGTTTTACATACACATATATGTTGTTAACATTCTAATTGCATTTCATTCATAAATCCCGACCTTCCATGAAGAGGCCGTGGATGTAGGCCCCCTCCCGCGGTGGATGTCCAAAGTCGTCCTTCGTCTTCTTTGTTACATCTACAGTCAGAGTCATTTTATCCAGGGGCCACTGATTCTTGCGAGCGATGCTCTGCAGGACAGCTGGAGGCAGAGGGTGGACGGGTAACAAAAGAAAAATGAATACATTTATGGATCACACATCATCTGAATCATCTTCCTTGCTGATTTTAAGACTGCAACCTCACCGGTGAGGAAAGACTGCGGATTGAAAAGCCCAGAGAGCCAAACTACTGCGGGCAGGACAAAGTCCTGAGTCCAGCTGTCCAGCTCCCGACAGCTACACGTTAGATCAATAAACCTGGGAAATAAATAATCAACCAATTACATCATTCATTAGAGGACAAATACTAGGATCACACTAGAAATCTCATGCAAGGAAACATGTTGAGTAAAAACAGACTATCATCAGGAACCAGCAGTTACCATTGTGCGAGTGTTTTGGTGGAAGGGTAAGCGAGTCTGGCCCAGGAATCTGGAACAGAGTCGTTGAACAGAGCCGACTGCAGAGCCTCCATACTGGAAGAGATGGTGAGCTCTCCCTGTGAACAGATAAGTCCTTATTAATGATACAGAATATGGCTGTTGATCTGTATATGTGTGTTAGCGGTGTGTGTCCACTGAACCTTCAGGCCAAGATCCAGCTCATCGAGGGACCTCCTTATTTCCGCCAGCAGAAGATTCATGCGTTCGCACTCCTGCAAACAGACGGAAACGTACGGGCTCCGCTCTGTCGTCTTCGCCAGCATCTCTGCAACGTTGTACTCGTCGGGAAGCCTGTCGAGGAGATCCTCGATGACCGCCTTGACCTGGCAAACGCCGGGAAACGAGGGGTCAGGTGAATTCAGGTAAAAACAGCACGCACTCGCGTCTCATTTTCGTCTGCGCACACCTTCTCCTCCGTGCTCTGAGCCGCCCCCTCTCCCCTGGAGGAATCCTGCGGCTGCAGCTCCAGCAGAGTTCTCAAGAGGTTGTCCGAGGTGACGGTGAGGCATTCGAGCTCGGCGTTGGGATGGAGGCCGTACAGAGTGGGGTTCTCAGACGGAAGGTGTTTGTCGGCGTAGCTGTGGTACCCGTTGTAGTCCATGAAGGGAGGGGCCAGGAACCCGGGACACAGAAAGAGCTCCCCTTCAAACTATGGATTGAAAATGTGATCACAAAACATACAACAGAACAAGAGACAGTGCCACCTCCTGCAGATTGATGCCTGGGGCTGAGGAAGATAAACTCCAATCTATCAGGCAAACACTTAAAGTGCCACATCATCGCCTGTTAATGCCTGCGGTGTGTGTTGTGTTTCGTACAGCTGGCGGCCAAATCTAGCGGCGCACATTTACCAAAGTGTGAGAGAGGTAATTAAAACAATGAAAAAGACACAAAGAGCAATATTGCAGTTTAGCTTCACATCCCAAGAGGGCACCCTTTACCTTAACACCACCTTCGATGAATTCAAAACAGCTTTGTAGATTTTATTTACTATTATCGCTGTCAATTTGTCCATACTTTAGACATGCATACATAAATTACACGATTAAACTAGTAAACATTTACTTAAAAGGAAAGAGGAAGAAAAAACATATATATTCTTCACTGGCGTACCATCTTTGGATTCATGAATTCTTCCAGATAAGTCTTACACAGTCGTCTGTCCCAGTCATCAGTGATGTGTCCTCCATACATGATCTCCCCAAAAAGATAACACAAGTCCTCCCAGGGCACCTGCATAGACTGAAGAACAGAAATGAATAGACGAGAATGAAATGCACTTTTTAATTAAAATGAGAATCTGAAACGTGTATAAAAACATTTGCTTCATCATCTCGCGTTACCGTCGTCTTTTTTAATTTAATTTTCTACGTCATAATATTCCTTCTTCCAGTAACTTCATGATCTCTTCCCAAATGAGCTCTTCCAGTAATGATAGCGATAGGCAAAATTATGTTTCTTTAAATACACTGATCTAATGCACGGTCTTTTCCTCAGCGGGAGATTATGATCCGTGAGGGTGAAGGAGGAAGAAAAGAACCTGTGATTCATAACAAATTACAAAAGCTGGAGGTTCACAATCATTTGTACCTGTATTGTTTTGCAAATTGCTTCCTTCATCAGCTCTAATTGCAGTGATCACTTATGGAGCGTTGTGAACTGTCACATTGGCTGCATGTAATTACATTTAGGATAACGCTTCATTGCCCTCCTAATGAATTCTCTGTATACGCACATACAGGTTACTGTTTGGTTAACATAATGAAGGACATTCGTTTTTGGAGGGCAGAATAGCTAGTAGACATAATTGGTTGTGACCAGAGTAATAGGAGTTCTAAGAGAAATACATTAGGAGTTGGGAGGGGTGCAGCAACCCAAGATGGATTTTTTTTGTCTTCCCGAAATAAAGCTAAATTATAGGTTGTATGTTCATAGTTATCAGAAGAAAATGTGGGAAAAAAAGCACATTTTTCGCTTGAACACTTGAACAAAAGATTTCAATAAGTAATTGGAGATACAGTAATTCAACATTCCTGTCTGACAATAATGCCACAGCAAACACTATTATCATTATAAATCGGCAAAGGTGAGGAGAGAAGAGGTAAAAAGATAAAAGAAATTAAAAGTTTTATGAATAAAAATTAAATTACTTTGGTGTTAGTCTCTAAGTAGTTGTACAAGACGTTGGCTGAAATGGTGAGGTCCCCTGTGCTGAAGGGATAGTTGTGGTTCCAGCCCTGGGGACCGAACTTCCTGCGTTCCGTGACACACGCATGGAAGAAGCAGAGGGAGAAGAACATCAAGTTGAATTCCTGTTCTCTGGAACACATATCCAGAGTGTCCTGAAGAGGGGAGAGAGAGAGAAAAAGCAGATTCAATATAATTTATGAAAAGAAAAAGGAAATTATGGAAATTCCGTTTTCAACACACTTGACTGAAGTTGTTCAAGGACGCGTGCAGGCTGGCGTTCATGCCAGTGGGGGGCTCGTTCGTGATCTTGATGGCGTTCTCCAGTATCCCTCTGGGGATAACGTGTTGCTCGGGACTCGGTGCCGGTTCCCCGGTGATGAACACTCGGTATTTGGCGTGGCTGTCCACGGCTGCTGTTTCCAGAAGAACATCCAGGGAGGGCAGCCAGCGAGCCACCAGGTGTACATTCTGACCCACCAAAAGGTTGAACAAATAAATATGTACAGCTTTATTTGTGTTAATTTATGAGAGATTTATTTAAAAAAATGCATTGTTCCACCAAACCTCCGAGGACACATTTAGCTGCAGGCTTTTCCCTTTAGAGGAGCCATTTATGGAGCTTATCCAGCCAATTATGTTTTCTATTGAACCAAATTGAGTTTATTTCCCTTACGCAGAGGGGGAGATAATATAATTAGGTGCATTACAGGCTGGCTGCAAGATCAGCCCGATATTACTACAGTAGCCTAGCCACTAAATGGTGATGCTCCCTTACCTGTAGAATGACCCAGTGCCCGAGTTTAGAGGCACTCATCAGGACTCTTTCAGCTACTTCCTCCTGTCCCTGTCCCAGGGAAACATTGTGCAAATTTCCCTGGTCAATGGAAAATCCCAGCTTCAATCCTGCACAGAAAAAAAAAGAATTTACAATCAAGTGATGCAAGATGTGTAAAAAAAAACTAAAAAAAAAAATATGTCCTGTACCTAGTTTTTCAACATCTTTGAGTGGATCCACTCCAGGTGAGAGGATAAAAAACACTGGAGTGGAGGGGCCACTATCCTCATACAACTTGTCAAATTCCAGCCCAGGCACCTCCACGTATTTAGTTCCCATGCTCTCCTCAACTAAGTTCCTGCCAGGAAACATCATCAAAATCAACCTGACATATAGCACTTGTGAATAGAGATGTACTTTGGTCATTTGCTTGATTTACTTCAGAGTGTAGGTCATCCTGTCGGGGCGGAGGGCCCTCAGGATGATGAGCTTCTGAAGAGAACTCTTATTCTTCCAGTCCTGAGGAAGCCTTTCCTTTTCAGGACAACTGGATTCAACGATCTTCTTCCAGCGTTTGGGTGAGCTCTCTATGTCCCTGTCCAGTCCACTGAAATCCTCCATTATAGAAATGGTCTGTGTCACAGCAGTGGAGTAGAGAAGACAATGATGATCTGATAGCTAACAATGTGAAAATGTGACTTTTTAAAAAAAAAAGAGCCTGCAGTATACTGTACCTTAATTGCTCCCCAGGCGTGTGGGGAGAGGAAGGACACAGGGCTAATTTTGCCAGCTTCCACTGGGAAATGCAGAAGGAATTCAAATTCCAGAGCATCAATCAAGCCCTGCTTGAGCAGTATCTGAGGGGAAGGAACCAAGAGAAGTTTGCATTGATCTACGTCGCATTGATCCACCTTCAATTCAAACCTGCGCTGAAACTGTTTTGCAAAAGGACTGGGTAACCTCACCCAGCTGAACAAGCGCTTCAGAATGCGAAAATACCGACATGAAGGACAGCCGTCAGGGCCGCGAAATTTTCTAAGATGAAAACAGTTGCCGCAATGACAGATAATTGCATTATGCCACCAGAACCAGCCCCCTTGTCAGAACCAACTGTGTGAACAGCAGCCATAGAGCAAGGTGTGAGAGGTAATCAATAGCAGCGTATGGTCCTGCTGACTGCTTTTAATTGAAGTTAATGTGGGGGCAGAAAAATACTTTGATTGATGAGGATGACAGGAGGCCCCACCTTTGAGGCGGCCCTGAGTGCCTCACCTGGAAGGCAGTGTGTGACAAGAAGGTTAACTTGTCTCTCTCAAACAGGCCCTGGCTGGTGTACAGGAATACAGAATAGGTGATGGCCTCAGAGAGAGTGTGTACTCTGGTCCTCGCATCCTCGTCCCACTCTGCGCACTCCATTGCTTTTCTAAACACGGAGTTAAAAGTCTGGAAAACAACCAAAGGAAGGACAGTGCATTGCCTTGCATTTAGCTTTGCATGGACAACAACAGCTTGCAGAATTGTTGGAAGTTAAATCAGTACACATTTAAGCTAACTTGCACAGACAGGATTGTGCTCTAATTTAAAACAAAAAAAAGGAAATACACATTGCGTTTGAATTTTACTACACAAAATGATGTGTGTCCTCTGAGAGCCCTTCAGGGGTGAAGGTTTCACCTTGAGAGAAAACTGGTACATGGGGTTAATCTTGCTGAGGTCATTGATGATGAAGAAGAGGAGTGACGCTCTCTCAGCTGCTGGGCGGTATATTTCTCGAGCCTCGTTGATCTTTGTCTCGTTCTCTCTGGCCTCCACCACCTGTGTGTTTCAATTGCACAAAATGAGCTATTAGGCTCTCAGTCATGCTCCAGAACCCTCTCATCACATATTCCAAACTACACATCATTTGCAGCTAATGCAGCAAAATGAGGCGCTTGCTGCTGCGTGACATTCAAAAACACTTGAGTGACAATAAATAAATAAATAAAACCACAATGCAGTCAAATACAAGGGGACAACAGAAAGGACCCGGGAGGTGTTATAGCCTCACCTTGTACTGAATGTGAGCGGCGGTGGCTTTGGTGTTCTCGAGTTGCTCCACCAGAGAAATATCACCCAGAAAATTACCATGGGCGGCAGAGAGGCGACTCAACAGGTCATCCTCCAGCCTCTTTAGCTCGATCTTAAAGTGGTTCTGCTGCGTGGTCAGCTCCATCTTTGGCAGAAAAACACAAAACGAATGATTTTTCAGTTGAGTTCATGGATTAAGGACTTGCACGTTATCGCTCATAGCTTCTACCTTCAGGGCCTCCAGGTCCGGCCGTTCCCGGGACACCACCTGTCCCAGCAGCTGCTCCTCCAGACCGACGGGAGTCACGGTGAAGTTGATGAGGGTGGTCTGGGCCTGGAGCTCAGGAGGGAAGTGGGGATTGGCGAGCTTGGTGTGGATGATGAGTTGGAAGTTACTGTTGTATTCACACTCCTTGCCCCCAATTCGAATGTACCTAGATCACAAAGAAATATATATATATATATTTTATCAAATCAGCAACTGGCTAATAAGAGAAGTTGTGTTTGTTTTATCAGCACATTGAGAGACAGAAAAATATATATTCTAAACATGTGGCACAAAACCCAGCTTTCTTGAGATTTTCAGTTGAAGCTGAAGTTTTAGAGATATTTGATAAAAATCACATATCAAGTTCCACTTACTAGCCTGTCTGTTTGGTACCATATAATCTTTATCTTTCAGTTTTTTTATAAATGAAAAGTCCTTAAAGTGATTCGGATTCATTCATAACGCCTACTCCGCCCACGTTACAGATCCATCTCCAGGACCACTGAGAAAAATCTGTAAATAAAAATTGTGTAATAGCTCCACAAAAAGCTATAAATGTTAGGATTTATTTTCTCAAATTACTACATCAAGGGTCAAGAGTGAAGTGTCATGTTTAGAGCTATTATTCACAAATCAAGTACTAATTTGACAAAACAATATTAAGAACAAAAAAGGTAATTACGACAGCAGCAGAGGTAAATCTGCTCTAATTAGTTTTTATTTCCAACAGTAAGTTACAAGATCTTTCAAAGTGAGGAACTGAGTTAAGGAAGTAGTTCATGACCATCCCCAAGGAAGCTAAGAGCTGCTGCAGTGCACGGCTTCATATCATCAAACCTACGGTATTTTTTCTCTGTGTGTATCTGAGCCCATTGACTCTCACTCATCAAGCATCGCGACTCCAACTTCACTTTGGCTCCAAATGCCACTTATACTCTAGACGAATAATCTTGAATAAATATGAAAGATTATCAGCACAGCAGCCAATATTTATCTGTTCCTGCATTTCAATTAAATTAGCACTGGCTTGACGAACCCGGTGGCTTTTCATTTTTCTCTAATTACCCCTTGGATGTCAGGCAAGGCCCCAATTTTACAGCACAGGTTCCTCATGGCCTGGGTCTAGTTCAACTCTATATCTTCACAAGCCAGAATTAATGTACTATTGATAGAACCATTACTCCACCAAATTAAAGTCCTTGCTGATGGATTGGCTTGTAGTCTTCCGTCAGCCATGAAAGGAATAATTAGTATTCATTACTTCACACTCTACAACATTCCAATTATTAATGAACTTCAGCTGTGGAGCTGTACCAGATCCATCATGGCAGCCCCAGCAGGCTGTATTAATCATCGACAGAAACAAGTGTGTGGGTCATCTACAAGGGATAAACTTATAATCAGATTTAGTATGATGAATTGTTACGTCTGGACAGACAGGACTTCAGAAGCTCGATGAACATGCAGCGAGATGTTCAATATTCATAGTCATGCATAGATCAGAACAAGAAAGATGTAAACAGTTTTGAGGGGAAAGTCAAAGCAGAATGTCAATATGTAGTATTTTCAATTTCCTACTTATTCTACTATTAGTATCCAATTTGTAAAATTCGCTGGATTTTGCCTGTTGAAGGTAATTGGTAACTGAACAAAGGTAATTATAGAGCAGCTCTGTTGGTGGCACTGTTATATTGGCCAAGTGCTTTAGACTGAGCAGCAGTAGTTATGAGTGTTTGAGAATAAGGCTTGGAACCAGGATATTTTACTAAATACAGGGTGGCATTCATACCATTACAATATGTTATTTAAGTAAAGAACTATGAATGGTGACGTAATATCAAGATTTTAGACTTGTAGCATCCTCACACACACATTAGTGTATTTGTATTTTGTTTTACAATTTTTTTGACAGAATTTGTGCATATAGAGTAATAAAAGCCAAATTACTGCAATACCATTGCAGACCTCACTAAAGGGCTGAGCTCATCATCTCTATCTTCAATATCCAAGGGCTTTTAGAACTTTTTTGTGTAGGTTTCAGTTTTGCCACTTGTAATTTTTCATGCCTATGAAATAACTAAACAAGAATTCATGCGTATAGACATATATGCATATATAGATACATATATAGATATATTCGATATGCCATTTACTTGGCAACCCCCATACATCTGTATTTAGATTTATATTCTCATTCATATGGGACAGCAAATAAATAACAATACAAATTACTTTTTAAGTTTTTTTTCCACATGGATCAAATGTTGGTTTCAACAGAAGTCAATGGACACATAAATGTGCCAAGGAAGGAGAGTGAAATGCATCTATGTCAATGTCTTTGTGAATCCGTATTACGAGACTGT
Organism: Eupleurogrammus muticus; assembly: GCA_036785175.1. Taxonomy (NCBI): domain Eukaryota; kingdom Metazoa; phylum Chordata; class Actinopteri; order Scombriformes; family Trichiuridae; genus Eupleurogrammus; species Eupleurogrammus muticus. Next base: position 4,734,302 of record JAYKQN010000026.1, read on the forward strand.
AATAAACACTCCCAGAAAAATCTACTTTGGACTTTGTATTATTTTTTATCTATTTATTATGTGTTTTTTATTTCTTCATTAAAAAACTGTGACAATGGGTTAAAATCATGAAATTGATGATGGTAATGTTTTATGATTAATACTGATGTTAGGAAAAAATACATACATTTATATAGCATTCATATATATGTTTATCTGAAATAAACATAAATGTGTATGAAGGTACTAAATGGCAGTATTATAGGATAACCCATATACAACATCTTAGTCAGTGTAAAGCTGATTCAGTTATGCTGTTGATGAATGAAGACGAATGCTGGCAAATCACCTACACGCATTATAAAATTATTGAAGCTGAATTGAGTTTGCCATAATGATGGAGGACCACAGAATTTAGTGCTTTACATGCCGGCTTTTTGTGGGAGACAGGAGTCCTTATACATAACCATGACTGCCCTCAATTCAGCTTATACACTGAGGCTCAGCTGTTCAATATTCATCACACCTAAAGAATATGAACACACAAATATACATCTATCACCTGTCTTGATGGGCAAATCAATATGTTGGCCTCGGGGATTCAGAACACGAGCTGAAAATTCATTTATAATCTCAAGAGTGGGCGATAATAATGCATTCAGTCATGTCTTACTGGTGTTTCAATGCTCGCTGAGACTCAACCATCTGGTAAATCTGCAGCCATTGTCTCAAACCACAGAGGCATTGGGACAAGTTGTAGACGTATTGACTTGTGTATCAACAATATAAAACCCATGCATGATTTAAAATGTTTTCATGCATAACAGCCCCAATGCTCAATGTCTTGTGCAAAACAGCATTTACACAGCAGAGCTTCAGCCTCCAGGGATATGAGTTTGATGCTACTTGTACACCATAAATTACCAAATAACAGCTGGGGCGTTAATTTATTTCAATCAATTAACAAATCAGGCGTTTATTTGAGACCAGGTGGCAATTTGGGACAGGTTAATTCCTTTCAGACAAAAATCGTGCTGAGCAAATCTAGAAAAACATGGTACTTATTAATTACATTTCTTGAAAGCAAGATTACAGTACTGTAGTTAAACCAGAATTTCACGTTGTTCTTTATTTATTTTATTATTAGAATTTTATTCCGGCTACACTGGAGCAATGCCAATTGACAATTAAGCAATACTTTTAATATTTAAAAAGTATTATTATGAATACTTTTTAAATATTAAAAGTATTGATATTAATACTTTTAATATTACGGTTTAATAGTATGATTGTAATATTGCACTTTCAGTACTAACCTTCCTCTTTTGATAGTGTTTCTGCCCAGTAGAGGCTCCAAGACTGGGTCTATATGTTCCTGTAGATTTTCTATCAAAACCGTTTCACCACAGGCTAGGGCCTGTTCAATCACATCTAGGTATCTGCAGAACAAAGAAGGTAAAAACAAATGTGATCAGTAATGATTCATCATCCTGCATTATCATTAAACTGCCTGTAGACAAAGGTTTTGCTCTCCGAAATGCTGATAAATAATGACAGTAAGTAACATGAACTGACACATTAAAAAGGTGCCCCTCTCACCCTTTCTGCCCCAGCTGCACCACCTTCAGCTCTGACCCTAGCCGGTTTCGGATCCACTTGATGCCCTGCTGCTGCGGGTCAATGATGAGTGGCCAACGCTCACTGGTGGTCAGGATGGCAGCGTTTTCCGTGGACATCCTATCGTTTGGCAGGCCCTGGTTATGCCAGGCAGCCACAGTGGCATCATCTGTAAGCATGAGGATTGGATCCAAGCCGTCTGTCAGGGGTACTGAGACCTGGAACAGGAATCAAGGAATGATGTCACTGGAGTTGGAACACTGGCGATAGTAGGATGAGCTTCACAGACTCTGCTGTGGACGTTTGATGGAAGAAAGATTAACAAAAAGCAAAACTCACTACCTTTTGTGACTGAAGGAAAGGGATCCATTTGTTGTTGAAGAGCTCCACGCGATACTGCCTGGTAAAGTAACCCATGTAAGAGACGAACGCTGAGGTGAGGAGGACGTCGCCACACAGAGTTTTCTGTTGCTTCTCATACTGAACGACTGCCTGTGACCAGCGCTCCTTCTCTGACTGTAAGACATACAAAGACAAGGCTTTAATATTGTTCGGTTTCACACCACCTGAGCACAAAAAATCAACACTGTAAGGAAATGTACTGGGCAACATACACTACATTAAATGTGCAATCTAAGAAGATTAAAGTAGTAAAAAATACAAGTGCAATTCCCTTAAAATAGCTTTGGAAGTTTGGCTGTGGAATCACTCTGCATCAATTTACCATTCATTTAAACCTTCAATACAATGACTGTGACAGCCCTACAACAATAAATCATGCATGGCATTTTCTTACAAGGGGCCGTGGATCTAGAATATGTCACATAATAAATTCTCAGACAGTTAAAAATCACTATAATTTTACTCTAATGTATTATGGATTGCCTGTAATATCACTCAGTCTGGGGGTGAGACATTGTTAATTTCCAACAGCTGTTGAGGCTTTGAGGTAAGTTAATGATTAAATATAGACGGTCTGATTTATTAGTCTGAACACTATTGCTTCCAGGTCAATGCCATAAAGACAAAACATTTATCTTGATATGCTTAAAAGCCAAGCTGTTCCATGCAAACCGCATTTATTTTCTGGGATAAGAAAGTCGAACCAGCGAAATGGCCATATTTTATCTCATATTAGCATCCATAATAATAAAAAACAGGTACTGTAGCCCTGAAGATGTGAAGATAATACTACTCACTAACTATGCAACATATCATATTTCTATATTTTATTCAAATATTATTATTCCTTAACTTTCCCTCAATACTTAATGTGCACATGACCCATCCATCGCACAGACTGAGAGCAGTGTTGGAGTGGAGCGTTCTCTTCATCTCTCTTCCTTTCTCCATTTGGAAACAGTTCAGCCAGCCACTTGCCCAGTTCAGCCATGCGGTTTCTGTGGTCCGGCCCTCTCTACCTGTCTCACAAGTCCCCGGTATGCCGCTGAGCCAGGCTGTAAAAATCTCCCTTTGCCTGATCTACTCGCACAACTGTCAGTCCGTCGTGCCAAGACATAACAAGTTCTAGTCCAGATTACTGGTGCAATTCGATTACCAGCGCCTCTCCATGCATGCCTCTGACAAAATTCACGGTTTACTGTATGCCAGGTCGGCCCCATTGACACCACCAAACCCCTCTTCCTCTCCCTCTCGCTCCTTTTTACCTCTAAGCCCTTGACTAGTCTGTTGGCCAGCTCTATGGTCTGGTTAGTGTGGGTCACTTCTGCCTGGCAACTGAGTTTCTCGGCAGTAACTCTCTCAAACTGAGCCTTAAGATTCTGGAGGCTGGCGTCGAGGTCCTGCAGAAACAAGCCACACGAAAAGAGAGAAAAGACACCATTGAGAAAAGATAGCATATAAAAAAAAAAGAGTTTATTAATTGTAATAATATAATGTCACTCACCTCTAATTTCTTTTGAACTGCCAACAGTTTGGCTGTTGCTGTCTCAAGTTCTACGTTAGCATGTGACAACGCATGCCTTTTTGGAATGACCTCACAATAAATCTACAAAAAAAAGTCCACAATTAAAAATTAAAAAAAACAAATCTGCAATACAAATTAAAGCTTCTCATAGTGTATATAAGAAATGTCTAGTTGACCTCGTAATATCTGACAATGTTAATGGTCCAGGCACAGAGTCCAGCTGCAGCTGTAGACTTGGTCCGGACCAGATCAGGATGGAACTCCGGGTTTCTCAGATACTCTTGTTTCACCACATTCAAACAGGACTCATGAATGTGCTCCTTGTCACATGACACCAGGGCCTGCAGAAAATCATCCACCTGAAAGACATAACCAGGGGTTCAAAGGACACACCAATACCTGCATTGGAATTTCAAGGTGATATCAGTCTAAAACCGGTTGATGTTACAAATTATTTATGAATCAATCAGAAAGAGACGCCACCTTCTACTATAGGTAATACACTACTATGGATAAGTTCATCATATAAAACCCCACAGACTGTGCATTTACAGGATTTATTTATTTATCTTTCACCTGTTTCCCACCTACTCTTACCTCACATTCAGCATAAAAGGAGATTTTTTTTTAAAAAATGTTTTTTACGTATTTGTAAGAATACCTTTTTTTAAATTTTAATTTTAATTAGGCTTGAATGTACAGTATTTGTTAAAAAAACATATTCATTTCACCTGAATGTGAGGTAGGTGTTGGTGGGTACATAACTATAATATAATAGAAAAGTATGTTGACATTCAAATCTATTTTTTTCTTCCTGTGAAATAGATTTAAGTGTTTGATGATCTTACACTTATTGGTGTTTGCTTACTATCTTGTAGTCCATTTAAATGTGAGGATTTAATTTATATCGTTCTTGTAACTGTTCAAACCTCAAATTTGTACCCTATTTAGTGGAGCCTTTATAGCTAATTCTGAAATACTAAAGAATATGCTTTGGGAAAGCAGGACATGCCCCCCCCCCTCCATTTATTGCTCAAAATGACTGGCAAGAAAATGCACACTTTTATAGCATTAATAGAATCTAGAGGTTGACAAACGGGTCGACACACTCGTCCCCCTAGTGAGCGAGCATATTCATAGAGCCATCCGGCTGTAATGTGAGCATGGGAGAGACGGTGGGCAGGGCCAGGGTCAAGGTCCGCTCACAAATTAGATAGGCATTAATCAGGCAGATGTGATTGACATGCTGACAGCTTAACCTTGCCCATGAAGGCCCGCGCCGCCTTCCAGCTCCGATCCTTAGGCACTCGGCCGCGGGGGGCCAGCAGAACCATCACAGCTGCTGCTACATTGATCACCGCGGCAGGAGGGTTGGGAAAGGCCTTCAGCTCAGTTAGGTTCACCTGAAAAAGAATCGTAAACATTTCACTCTCTCAAAACGACTGCAGTTTCAATTGACTTTTGCCTGGTTAATAACGCTGAGCACCTTGTTGAGCGTGTCCAGCGCTGCTGTGGCAGCCGCCAGCGAGGGTTCCGCTTTAGCAAGGTCTTTCTCACAGTCCTTCTGTTTGACTGAGACCTCTGCCTGGATGGCGGTAACCTGTACAAATAACAAAAGCAGGACAAAGAGCTGCATAACAAAAAATGTGTGTATGAAGTGCAATGAGGGGGTGTGCAAGAGTGTGTGCGCACAGAACGATTACCAGTACGCAGAAGGATATTTTACCTTTTGTGCCTCGACGTCCGCAGCCTCTTTCTTCTTGCTAACCCTCTCGGTCTGTAGTCCAATCTTTGTAATTAAAGCCTCAATATTCTGGTTCTTAAAGGTCAGCTCGGCTTCTTGGGATGCCAATTTGGCTTTTAGATCCTCCACCTAGAACATAAAACACGCTCCAATGTCAGGAAAAAAACTACTCTGTTAAATACCTGTCCTCATTTGCATGCCACATGTTTTTAATTCTAACCTTAATATTAGGTCTACAGGTTTTAGCAGACCCCTACCTGGACAGCAGTGGTCTGGAGTTTTTGAAGGCCACTGTCAAGCCGGTTCATCTTGTGCTGGAGCTGAGCCCGGCTCTTCTCCAGAAGGTTCATGTACAGGGTGATTTGCTGGAGAAAGCTCTTGGGGGTGGTGTAATTGTACCTCTTCTCATTGCGCTGGTATTTTTCACTTGCCTGGTTGACACTGGTGTGAACGTAGGCCATGAAAAGACTGATGGATTCCTGGACAGCAGGCTGTAAAAATAAGCAGACAAGGAGGGGGGAGAGGGGAGAACGTGGCGAGCCGGATTGAGTGGAGTTTAACATCTCCAACCTGATGGGGGCTGAAATATTATCTTCATAAATTTTGAATTCATCTACAAGTTTTGCCATCTTACTTGGCTGGCCCTGACTTACTCAATCTGAAATTTAGGTGCAGCTAGCAGGACTGATTAGGCTTTGAAACCTCTGTGAAAATAATGTGTTTAGACCACTGACATGCAGTCCGTAAAACATGCAGACTGTTTACATTATCTCTGATGTCCTCCAACTTTCTAAACACTATCTACCGTGGCTGTTACATTCCAACTGGGTATTCATCACACGGTGCTCAATGACACACAGCCTCTATTAATCATACAGTTAGCGATCAATTAAGGCAAAAACAAATGAGCAGAGAATACAAGGATCAAACCAAACCATAACTCACAAAAAAGCCATTGTTAATGATCATGGAGCCAGTAGAGAAAAAATCATTATTAATTAAGACCTGACATAATGCTTTTTGACAAAGCATGTTCTGTTCAGTTGAGGGGCAAAAAAAAAAAGTTCTCATTGATTGTTGTACTTATTAGTCGGTTGTGCATTTGTAAACTTTAAATGGATTATTATTAAATTTCTTGCATTCCTGACACTTTAAATTGGAAAAAAAGGAAAATAGTGATATAATGTCTGAAATATAGTTCAGTTTCACAATGTTAAGTTAATTCCAGCAGTGGAATGTACTCTATTTTACTGTAATTGTTCTTTAATTAAATATGTTTTGAGCTACTTTAAACTTCTACTCCACTCTATTTTACAAAAGGTGTGTGGTTATATCTCTTTGGCATCTTTCAGATGTCAGATTTGTTCAGATACACCAAATACAATCTAAATCCTCTTTTACCTCATATGATTTTAAATATATTACTGTTTGAGGCCCAAATAGTAATAACTCTCCGATTTCTCTAAAAAGAAACATCGAAATTAAAGAAACTGTCTGAAAAACTAATCAAAATGTATCTAGCATAACTATGTTTTCTTCTTATTTCCTACCCAATCGATCATCTCAAGACTCCTCAGATTTATCATGTGGCTCCCATAAAGCAGTTCAAACTAGCTCGACCTGGACGAGCTACAATAACCAAAAAGCTGCTTTTAGATCAATTGTTAAATGTATTATAATAATATATCAGTGACAACCCAATAAAAACAAATCATTTTACTTTAGTACTTTTGAATATATTCACTTGGATATTCCTCTATACTTTTATTTAAGTAGGATAATGAATCCAGGGCTTTCAACTGTAATATTATATATTACATTCTGGTATTAACACTTTTACTTAGGTAAACTGGCTTTACTAATAACTCCGAGCTTGAATACAAGTCTACCACATCATTCCACATTTTAAAACTGATTTTATTAGTGTTTAAATCTCAGATATTACTACTACTTCAGTAATAATACTCGAATAATGACAATACTTTGATACTACAGTATAGGTGCAGCTACTATTACATTTCGACATACAGGCACGAACAGTGGAGACTAATATTCTGGCACATGTTCACATATGTGATGACGCTTCCTGGTTGTGACAGCTGTGCCTCCTTAGAGGGTCGTTATGTGCTTAATCACGATCCTTCATTAACATAAATGATCCTGGGTTGTGATCGTTCCACTGCTATGATGGAAAACAATGGTATGCCTGCACTCACTGTGAGTCTCCAGGCATGTGTTCGGCAATTTGTCAGCATCTCAGCAGAGGACTAATGATGAGGGATCTATGGAAAAGTTAATCCAGCTGCACTGTAGTAATTAAAAGGTGTTCATTAAAGTCTAACTCAGTTTGGAATATGGGCGACTTGGCTAACTCTGGGGAAAATATGTCACACGCAAATAGATGCATCTCTGACAGCGGATGCTGATATTTGCAGTGTAATTACATAGTACGTACAAGTATGGCTGAAAGAAAGGATCCACACAAACAATAGTTCAGAATTAGACGATCAGGTTGAGAGGAATGAGATTAAGTGCTTCGGATCTGACCTCAATGCCTTCAATCTCTTGGAGGAACCGGTGGCTGACCGACTGCAGAGCTTCTGAGGTCCAGGGATGGAACCAGTCGATGGTGGTGCACTGGACGAGGGCGGGGAATCGGCAGGCCCTGACACGGAGGGTGCTGCCCACCGGAGACAAGCACAGAACCACCTGCAAAGACGGAAGCAGCGGGAGTCTTCTTAAACAAATCTGCACTGAACCGAGTGCACATGGGTTCTTAACAAAGAATGATTGGCAAGATGAGAAAGTCAAAAACCTTTTTTCAAACAATACAAGAACTATGGTTCCCCCAGACTCTTCCGTATGAGGCTTTATGTCTGAAATTAACTCATTACGTGCCAAAGTGACATGTACTAAGCATCCTAATATGGAATATGTTTACCACTAATGTCAAATGTTACATATTATTATATCATTCTGATAAAAACGTGTGTGCTATGTGTTCTATGTGGCCCAATTGATCTATGGTATAACCCACATAATTTTCCTTTAAGATTAAACAGATCTCGGTTCTTATGGGTTAAAAATATTCGTCGAGTCTCTATAATTTGAAAGTCCGTTTTTTTTTTTTTTTTTTTTTACAAAAATCACTCAGAATGTGCAATTTAAATATTTAAAAAACCTAGAATGTAAATCTAGTTGATAGCCTGTTCTTTACTATTGTTTTAAAAACCTTTTTTTAGCAAGTTGAACTATCTGGTACCACGTTTTTAGAGCTGCGCCACATGACATTTTTTTAAATGACCCCACATAAGAAAATCAAAGCAGGTCACAGATATCGCGGATGCATCGTGAAGGGAAACCCATAACTGGCAGCCTCCTGTGCCCCCACTTCCATCACCTTGGCACGTGGACAGGCAGCCAGTTTAACCAGTTGGCTGAAGCAGACGGTGACGCTACCAGAGGCCTTGGCGCAAATATTAGCTGGACCTCATACATGTGTACTAAGACAAGAATTTCCTTCCTTTTTAACCCCCCCAGATTGTTTGGGTCTGTTAATTCGGCTTGTCAAACACGTTTAATAAGATTACACAGCAGCTGTGCCCTTCACTTTGTAGCTCAAACATGCTGGAGATGTATGATTTTCTTCCATTTCTTGTTGCTGTATTGCCACATTACGGTGCTATGAAAAATGTCAGCCATAGTGTTAGTTTGTGTCACAAGGAATTTTCAGCAGGTTTGTTTAGGAGGAAGGATTTTTTTTCAAAGAATAATAAAGAGAGACTGAAATATTGGTGGAAAGCATCAACCGAGACATCATCACAAAACAGTGATGACAAATAACTCAACATGGAGAGCGACTATAAATGACAGTAATTCTTCGGACCGATAAGTGAAGGAGCACAAGTGGATAGAACTGTCATTAGGAGGGAAATTTGCTGCAAAAATAGGAGACCGTCAGCTGTAGCCGGACTCGGTCGGTGAAGAATCTCCAGCAGTTCTCCCTGGTGTCGAGCAGTCCCAGTGCTCGGACCTCAGCCCTCACACTCGACACGATGGCTTCGATCTCCTCCTCGCTGAAGAGTTCAGGAATCTCTCCTGCGGGGAAAAGCAGAGTCATCACCAAAGACTGAAAGACTCGATCAATACTATGCATACAACACTCCAACTTCACACTGATTTGACAGACTTTTGAAAACAGACTATACACGCTGCATTCATGGACATTACTACAAAGAGCACGTTATTTATATTTATACTGCTTATATAAATACAATAATAGGCTGCTGCACACTTTTTTGAAGGCTAATGGAATGCTTTTAAGACCTTGACAGAGAATAATTAACAGCCTTTTCACAGCAGAACAAAAGCACGTTTGTGCTGAGCTCCATGTTTGAAATCAATTTTGACAGTATCAATGGGGGGATATTTTTATGGATATTTTTGTATCTCCATATAACATTTATAATGTAAAAATCACATAAAGTAACCACATATCTGGTAAATGCAATGTACAATGTCCCACTGTTAGTGTAATTGTTTAATTGTATATAATAATTGTATATAATATTATAATTTCTATTAAACAATAAGGATGTCAAAGACATTTTAGGACCTTAAATTCTGAATATTTAAGTAGATGATGACAATAGACAATACAACCACACAACCTCATGCTTTTTTTTATTACCTGATGCCAGTAAGTCATTAATAATGACCAGAAAGCGCTCGTTGGGTATCTGTGCGTCAGTCAGCAGCAGAGCCACACGCTGGTTCTTCACACCGGTCTTCAGGAACAAACCTGCCAGATCCGTCTTAACAAAACACGCATGGCATGAACGTACACCATCTTCAGCGTTCATGCTAAAAACTGCGAATTGCGCAGAAATAATCAATAGGACAAACCACATGATGACACCTTGCATTTTTAAACTGATTATTGAATGATTAACTTGACACAGCTTGTTTCATCAATGAGATATTATGTATTGAAATATTTTCCAGTGGCCATTAATAGTATCTGACAATGATTTCCCACAAAACCGAATCCTATCGATATCCTGCGTGCAAGCCAGAGGGATTATTGATCAGGGATTTATTAGGGAAACCTGCATTTCTGTTAAGCATTTACAGCCGTTTTGCATAAAAACAATGTCATTCAAGGCCCTATCTATGGATTGTAAGCACACATGTGTCTCCTAACGGTATTACGTTTTTAATGAAAGCATATTTTATGAGGTTAACCATTGCTTTGCGTTCTGCTTGTAACCTACCTTGAGGTCCTGGACGCTATAACCCTTACTCAGAGTGATCTGGAAGACTTCCACAGAGGATATGTAAGCAGCCAGACGGGTCAGGCTCTGCTTCCCACTGCCCCCGACCCCGACCAGTAAGCCGTGACCCCTCGGAGACTCCAGGATACGACTGATGCGACAGCTGGTAACAACACAAGCTGCGTTATGCCACCAGACATCTTTATCGCTCCACATTACATTAACTTTGCTTAATTTCTAGTGTCACTTTATTGAATTATGACGTTAATTATTAATAGAAAAAATCTATTATTTATTTCTGCTATTATCACATGGCAGTCAACTGTAACTGTACTTACACGTGTTGCATTGCATCTTCAAACAGCACTAGATTCATGGCTGCATTGAGCTCATTGTAGCTCTCCAGTGCATCCGTTAGGACGGACCTGAGCACAGACCAGTCCGTAACAGGAGTGTAGGAGGCTTCCTCACCCGTTTGGGCAAAGTGGCAATAAAGGAGGGGCTGCTTTGTCACCTTTTTGTCCTCCACTCCCTGGAAAAGGACAAACATAATAAATCATCTGAGCCTTCAGTCCAGTGTCGGTATCTGAAGGTGGAGAGCTATTAATCTGTGTGTAAGAATCAGTATTGCACCTCGAGGCATCCATGCACCGTCTCCATCTGGAGCTTCTGGAAGAGCTGCAGGTCCTTGACATCCACCAGCCTGTCCGAGTACACTCTGGAGGACTCGTGGAGCCACAGATGTGCTAGGTCAGTGCTGTCTGTCACACTCTCAGGCCCAGCAAAGAGAATGCCCTGAATCAAAGAATTCCGTTCATATTCAGCTTTCTCTCAAGATTCAAACAGCAAACCAACACACAGCATTACCTGAAAGATGTTAGACAAGTCTCGTAGATTGAACGTGTAGTGAAACTTGATGGCTGTGGGCAGGAAGCTGTGAACCATCTTGTGGTGAAGCGTTACGGCAGCCTGGACCACGGCTGCAGCGCTCCTCTGGACCTGCAGGCTGAAAGGCTGCTGGGTCAGGTGGCCACACAAGATCTGGCTGAAGATGGACGTCTGAGCCTCAGATGAAGGGAAGTTCACAGCAAACACTGAGAAATGTCTCTGTAGAAATCAAAGACAACAAACAAACAAGCAATGTATAATAGATAATAATAATAATAAATAATGATTCAAATACTGGCTCTGGTTTAGTAATAACAATCTACCTACAGAGGCTTTTTTGGTTAAGGTGATTGTGGAGAATTAGGATTTTCTATATAATTCAAATACATCCCTACGATGCTGCCACTTTTGCCATCAAATGTTAAGAGATTTAATTATGATCAGGTTTACCAATTGCATATGCAATATTATGCTTTATTTACATGATAATCTTTCTATTGTAAACATGTAACTGAGAATTTTGGAAAGTATGCACAGATGTATATTCTCATACTTTTGACTGGAGCCCCTTTGCAAAACTCTGACTGGATAAACTGTGCTTTTGTCAACCGGAGCTGTAAAAAAACAACCTTCTGTGCACTAATCTACACATGCTTTAATATATACTTTCTGATATTCTTATATTTATATCACCCTCTAAGTTACACCTAAATTATTTACAAAGTATTATTACCATCAGTTGCAACTTCACAATAACACTCACATAGATCCTTTACTAAGTAAAATAACTTTTAACTAACATTTAGGTAACTATCATCCATTAATTAATGACATACAAATAATTTTAATAGATGGTTTATAAAACAGTAATGTACCATTAACAAACGGGATAATATATATTAATTAAATATGAATAAACCATCTATACACCATTTAGAGAAGATAGTTATTATAAAGTGTTATTTCTATCTTCAGGGTTATTATATTAGCTGTTAAATACCTGTAGTCTGGGGTTGATGTTGAAGCTGCCAGCAGTTGGATTCATACAGGCAACATACTGGGTGTTGTGTATTTCTTTAAGGTTCCATTTCTGTCTGTCATACCTACAGAGATGGCAGAAAAAAAAAAAGCACAACATTTTTTTTTTGCGAAATGAGACCTGAGTTCATATGTGAAAAACTGGTACTCAGAGTTTAGGGTGTTCTCACCAGTGGCCATAATCCAAATGCTGGCGTATGAGTGTGTGAGGCTGCACTGTTCCATAGCTGTCTACAGCTGGCATGTTCATGTCGTCGATGAAGTAGACCAGCCTTTTGTTGCCTTCGGGGGAGTAGCTTCTGCCTGCTCTTTTCTCCAACGGCCGCTCCAGGACCGCTACATGAGACAGCAAAGTGATTCGTCACATAATAATCCACTAAAAGGGTTTAAGTTTTCTTCTTTGAATCTAAACATTACCAGCAGATGGTGCTACAGTTTTCCTGATCTGCACACTGTGCCACAGAACAACAGAAAAAAAAAACCTCACCCTGCAGCATGAGGGAGGTGGTGTAGTAGTTGAAGGGTACTTTTGTAGTCATGTAACTCTCTGGCAGACACTCCAACTTGTTCCTAACAAGTGCAGTCTTTCCCACTCCCGCGTTCCCCACGAGCATCACTGGCTGACTCCTCTCCAGCAACAAGTCCATGAAGTACCGAAGACGCACAGTCTCTGCTGTGTGCACCAGAACAGCCTGCAATCATAGAAACAGCGGGAAGACAGAGAGCAGAAACATACATGGTTATTATGGCTTTCTTTGAGTGTGATTTATTGACAGACATGTGTTCAGTGAATTGTATGTGATTTATAATTTCTTGTATTTCCCTAGTACACCACAACTATTCTGTCATAATAGCATCATTTGCTTAGAACAAAACCCCACTAATTATGGCTCAGCAAGAGCCTTTGGAGCATTCACAGCTGTACGCAGGAGCATAAAGAAAGACAAAAGAGCGTGGGTGATAGCTCAAGCCTTGTTGCTCATGCTTTCACCCCCACACAGTCTGGTATGGGGTGTAGTAGATGGTAATCAGACACAGTGGCAAGCCTATCATCCATTCTAGCACCCCTGCCATAACCTCATGATGTGACTTTACCCTCTCTTATTATGTTCAGTGAGGCATACAAACATTTTTAATATGAGTGCATTGTTCATTTTTGGTTATTTTCCTTTTTTTAAAAAAAAAAAAAAAAAAAAGGTTGCTTCTTTTGATTGTGAATGTGACCATTTGTCAAACCACTTTGAAAAGTTTTCTTGCGTTGCATGAAGGGTGCTACATTGCTATGTCGGCGGTGACCTACATTTTATTTTTCCGTGTTCTCACCTGTAACGGTCTGCAACTATCCATTTCAAAAGGAGGCACGGTATCACTCCAGGGCAGGAACCGTCTGCTTTGTGGGTCGAGGTAGTAGTCGAACACTGTCCCCTGCGCTGGAAGCTTCACCGTCTTCATTTCTTTGGTCCACCACTGACTGAATTCCACGCGGTAATCATAAAGCTAGACGAGCATTGTGGATATAATATTGTGCATTAATTCACATCATTTCAATGGACAGTAGTGCCATTATTCCAAATGACACACTGTTAAGCTTAATTTATTCTTGGTTGACACTGTCAACATATCTCTCAACAAAGGAGGCTGTCAAGATAGAAGCACAAAGACAAAGCAAAGAGGAATTGAAGTGATAACTAAGCTTCATTTCACCAGGAGTATTTATCTTTGTGAAAAACAACACTAAAGCCCACATTTTTCAATCAAAAATGCATCATTTTAATTGTTGTGAGTTTTGAGCACGCAAGCATAAAATGTATTTATTAGAACACATGTCAAGCTTCAAAAGTGTGTAAAAGTACAAATTCTATTACTACACTCAATTTATTTTAACTTGACTTCATTACCTGGTCTTGATGCAAGGCTCCACCAAAAGCCCAGATGCAGGCAAAGGTGAAGTACGTCTCATAAAGCTCACGCGGGGACTCAGAGGGAATATTTTCTGGTGTAAGAAGGCAGTCGAGCAAAGTGCAGAGTGTCTGATCAAGAAGAAAAATGGTTGAGGTTTGTGTTTTCTGATTGTACAAGAAGAAAAAAATATATAGCGCACATGTATATTGTGTACCTGCACCATAGAGTTCTCCGGGATGGGAGTGATTGTCTTGAACGTGTTTCTCATCCGTTTCAGACAACGAGGGACGTATTTCTCAAACAGTATGGTAAGGTGGGCTCTTTCTGTCTGCCGCTGTCGTTGGTCAATCCAACTCGTGACGCACCTAATCGATCAATTTTGGCACCTTCATACAACGAGCATGAGACGATGTGAATTTAGAAACCGTCAGTTAAACGTTAAATATGTCACTCACGGGTTCCAGCCCAGGTCCTGCTGGTTGACGTAGAGGATTCCTGCTCTGGACACGGTGGCAGGCGTAGCCGTTCTCAGGTGACTAATCTCAAACACCAGTCTCATGGATGAAGTGAGCGGCACGCGTTCATTACTGGCTAGAGTCAGGACCTGGAAGAGGTTATGAAGCATTGCGTTTTTCTAAATATCTGAACCTTTGAATGGTCAATGTGATGGACAAGACGAGCCGAAATGATGAGAAAAAACACCCTCATAGCTCATCAGGTTTGACAGTGTTGCTTTGGAATATTTCAAATGCTCAAGATCACTGTGACATGATTCATCCCTCTGGGAAAAAAAAGACCTCGGAGCACTCACACTCCAGGAAGTGATTGGTGAAGGAAAAGAAACATCTTTTTCTATCTATACCACCTCGGATGCTATGTGTTGTACAATAGTGTACGAGTGAACAGGAGGGAGGTACCTTGTTGTCATCCATCACTGTGTTGAGTGATTCAATCCACATCGGATCAATGTCTCCGTCCAACACAATCCACTTAGGTCCTAGGTGGGAGATGTTTGCCTGCTCTCGCATCAATGATGAGAGCAAACCTTAGGCAGAGATTAAAGAATGCAAAGCAACTGAGACTCCAAGGCAAAAATCTTCATTCACACTGTTCATTCTGTTAACTATAACGACTAGTATGAATTAGCCCTCTTTCTTGTGTTTTTTTGCAGCTCTGAACGTTTTCATTCTGATTCAAAATCATCTGTTTACCATCTTTCCACTCGCGGGTCGCAGGATGGATGAAGCCAAACAATTCATCTCTGTCCACTGCCTTCGGATTGAGGTCATTCCACACCGGCTTCCTCTTCAGGTTTAAATAGGTTCTGTGCAGAACTCTCAATATCTATCGAAAAATAAATATCTGACATTTAAAAGCGTCCTTGAAAAAAAAATAATAATCAAGAATTGACTATATTCAAGGCATTAAAATCTAACCTGGCTCTTCCCGGTTCCTGCATTTCCGATAACAAAAACAGAATGACGCACAGCCATGAGTTCCACCAGCTGCATCACCTGAGGAATTGATAATAATAAACTCTCTTTAAAAAGCACCTTTCATTACATTAAATGCAATTTTTTAAAACAAAAATACTCTTTAACAACAAGAAATAGCAATACAATTGCAAAAAGGCAATACAGGTTAAATTAATTAAAGCAACCAATAACTTTTCAGCTCTTTCTTGAAATTATCAACAAACTAGTTTAATATGTGGTAGAATTGTGTTTCATATCTATTCAGCATCGCTAAGATAGCTGTGTCACCATCTGTTTTGCAGTGTCTTTGTGGTACATTTATTAAAAGCAGTTTTGATAATTTGAGAAATGTTTCATTATTTTTTATTACTATCACTATCAATTTATTTGTACAGTTTATTGTGTAAAACCTTGAGGATGAATGTCTCCTCAGGCTGGAGGCGAAGCTCCACAGTGGTCTTGCGGACGGCCTTTTCAAAATCATGGTCTCTCTCCCTCTCCACATCCAGGCCAGGAAACAGATCCCCCAACAGTCCCAGGAAGATGCTCACGTCTTCAGTCACAATCTTTGGCATGTTGAAGTCCCTCAGAGCACGCATCAGAACCTGGGAAACAACATGACCTTTTAGATTCTATAAAACAATTCTTTTTCATGTGGTGACTGTACATATATGTCACCTGAACCTCTGGTCTCGTCTTGTCTCTTCTTCTCAGTGCTCCCGCCACGACCAGAACAGACTTGACAGCACGCAAACCCCAGTCATAGTGGTCCTAATAGACAAATGAAGATAGACAGTAGACAACTTAACAAGATATGTATTCCTGTGTTTATGCTCGCCATAAATCCTCTCAAACAAACCGTTAAGATTTATAGAATGGCTTCATACATCGCTGTGCTCCTGAGGTATAACTGAAAGGATTTATTGGCGATGCTCTCTGTAATTTAACATTATGAAATATAACAGCGTGACTAAGTGTGTTTCTCCTACCTGCTTGGAGAGCAGTTCTTTGCAGAGAGCGTACAGAGTGATGAACTTCCTGGCGAGGAGCCGAGCGCCGCGGAAGCCCTCTGCGACCAACATTATCTCACAAATAAGTTCAGTGTCAGGCACCACCATGGCACATGGTCTGCAACAGGACAAAGACAGAGTGGACAATGAACCTCATTGCTGAGCAAACGGATACTATATAGAAGGTTATCTTTCCCACCTAAACAGAGCCTTGAGGTTTTCTGGTAGCTCCGTCCTGCCTGCGTAGCCAGGATTCATTGTGATGAAAATCCCCACTGAGGGTTTCAAGGCAATGTCCGTGTCCTGGAACAGGAACCTGTGGAGGTTACACAGAGAATTGACCCGTGTTTTAACCATACACTGCTACAACATGAAGGAATCATGTATTCAGATGTGAGCGCTTACTTTTTCTTTTTAGAGCGAATGGCGTCCTGAATAGTTTTGACCTGCACGGCTACTACAGACAAAACATCCACAGGAATACGATTGAACTCATCAAAGCAGCCCCATGCTCCAGTCTGGGCCAGACCCTTGTAGATATTACCAATTGACTATAAAAAAAATGTACATTTCAGTGATACGTTTACTAAACAACAGATTATGAACTGAGATAGAGGAATTGTCTGACAGAATGTGAAACCTTGTAGTCCATCTGTTCAGAGCAGTTGAAGATGTACACCATGAGGCCCATCGCTCTGCCCAGATCCTTCGTGGTCTCAGTCTTCCCTGTCCCAGCGGGGCCTGCAGGAGCGCCACTCATGGTCAGGTGGAGTGATTGAGTCAAGGTGATGTAGCACCTAAATCCCCCTCATGGGCACAGCAAACACAGAGAAACACACAACGCTGGATTAGCAGATGCATTGAATAGTTAAAAATACACATGCTGCGCGCTGATCGGCAACGATCTTACCGGTCCGTGAGGGGGGTGATGACCAAACGTGGTGTGTTTCCGAGATACTCGTACAGGTAAAAGAACTGAGCATCGCAGATGTTGACGAAACAATGGCGCTGCTGCTCATTCCAGCTGTGTCGGAGCTGGGAAATCCACTGGAAGGCCTGTGAGGTGGTGACCTGTGAACGCAGGTGACTGCTGTCAAAATGTTAACATGACATATAGTAATATAGCAAAAAACATAATAAATAATATTATAAATATAATTATTCTCCTATATATTGCTTCTACGTATGTAATCCATAGTTGTATATATATACATGATTTGACCGTGTTTTACATGATTGCTTGTATACATACCTACATGAAAATGTTTCTATAATGTCAGAGTTAGTTCAATCAGACACAAATGAAATGCTGATTATGAGATGATTTATTTCTGTTAACCTTTTGGGCAATAAGGCTCGCCACAACATCTCTAGCATGGACATCGATAGTGCATATAGTCATGATCTTCTGTCGGTCGCCGGAGCTCAGCTCCCCCAACAGCATGCTGATCAACAGGTTCAGCTGAGAAATCTTGAAAAGATACGAAAAACGGTTATTCTGAAGCAAAAGAGTTAGGACTTCAGGCAATCGTGACAATTTAAATTCACATGAGATACAACATGAATGTGGACCCTGTGAAATTTAGTGATTTCACAGAAACTTCATCGCATACAAATCAGAGAATGGATTTAGAAACAATTCAAAGTAATCTTGTGCTCTTATTTTGACCAAAATGTCACCGGATATCTTGCATTTATCACGGGTCCTGTATGACAGCGGATCTAATCAGTGCAGCAGTGGGTTGAGGGGAGAGAGAGAGATTATTCAAACGGCAGCCAAGGACATGGTAACCTTAAATAGTGCTGATGAAAATGACAAGAGTAATAATACTATGTGAGCACAGACCACAACCAGGCTACAAAAACCCACTTCAGGTCATTGACTCGTGTGATGGCATTATGGGAAATTTGTCCATCCTCTTTACCAGATGCCATTTAAATTACAGATTACACACATATCCATGTAAATGTAGTACAATCTTATTGTTTAAATATACTTATATATGTATGTAATTACTTTTTGTCAATACAAACAAACTGTGTCATTGCCTATTATAATAACTGATATTCTTTACTCATAGGGAAGCTGGTTTATGTGTTTCTGGTTTGAGGGTGACACTCATATTTTGTACCTGTTTCTTGTTGTAGTCTTTTAGTGCAGACTCAAATCCCTCCTCCAGTCTTTTGAACACCAGCTCCATATCATTACTCCACCAGATCTGAGATCCGGTGAGAGCAACCTGGGCAGGGAAGTCGAGGATCCATTGCTCCCTGGGCCTGTCCTCGTATACAGACACGGCCTCCGACAGGTGACCTCTGACACTTTCCTTCATCGACTCTTCCAAACTAGTAAGCCACGCCTCCACCTGATACGAAGTATTATTGTCATTAATGAAATTATAAAAAAAAGACATAAAAACAGTACTTTTAATATTGAATATAACATCTTACCGGCCCATAACAACGACATTCCGTCTGGAAGGGGACATATTCCCTTTCTTTGCTGTACATCCCCACAGCAAGTTTAG
This sequence comes from Eupleurogrammus muticus, assembly GCA_036785175.1. Lineage (NCBI taxonomy): Eukaryota > Metazoa > Chordata > Actinopteri > Scombriformes > Trichiuridae > Eupleurogrammus > Eupleurogrammus muticus. Next base: position 4,753,683 of record JAYKQN010000026.1, read on the forward strand.
GATTAGCCAACGCTTCATTTCTGGAGAATTCCAAATCTGACATGTTGTCAAATAATTTTGAGAGATGGACAGCTACCTGAAAAAAGACATTGAATACTTTATGCCACATACACACACACATAGCATGGAAATAGTGACATAGTGAAAATTGTACGCATGTACCTCTTTGGGACGATTCCCTTTCGAGAGGATGTCCAACAAGTCTGCAGATGAAATAAAGTAGAATCGGGGAAAGGCGAGTCTCTTTGTCTCTAGGTATTCAGCAAGGGCTTTTTCACACAATGCCAGCCTGTTATAAACAGAGATGCAGGAATAGTGAGCGCAAATCCTAACCAGTATAATTAAAATCAAAGATCACAATAGACATATTAACCTTTTTTGAAGATCCTCCAACTTCTCATAGAGTTCAGGTTTGTTGGTGGCCTCAATGACATTTTTGGTCTTTGCACTGTCCAACATTAACTCCTGAAAGAAGCCATATTAAAAACATTGAAAGCATTGGAATCAGTATATCTGCATGACTTAGACCAACGATAATGGATATACGCGCCGAACCTGGAATTCAGCTTCTATAGCATGGAATCTGTGTGTGTCTGCAGGCAACTGTTGGCAGATGTCATCACAGCCTGTGAAGATGCTTTCCAAGTAGGCCCACGTCCGCTGGACCTCCACCCAGACCATCAGCACAGAGTCGGCCACAGTCAGCTGCTTTTGCAGCTCCACCACTTGAAGAAGGAAGTGATCGACGTGCTTGCTCTGAAAGACGCCCTGCAGCTGGAGCTTGAGGACAAGGATATAGACACAGAGGCGTTTGAGAAAAGAATGTCAAATGGTGCAAAGGTAAAACTCAAAAAAACAAACAAACATCAAACTACTTCTCAATCTGTGAGAAAGAGTCATATCTGGACAACCTGAGATCATCACATTTGCCGGTTTAATTTCCAAGCATATTAACCCTTATCGGCACGCTGTGCCATAAAAAAGAAGTGGGGGAGGGAAACAGCCTGTTTACACAAAGACTGAGGCACTAAAGCGGCAAGACTTCTAATTGCTGGCTATAACCCCCCCCAATACATCTGGTGTACATGTACAAAGACTGCCACAGTGCAACAATACCCGGTGTCCGACAGCAGCTATAAATCTGAGGACTCAATAGGGACCTCTCCTCTCTCAGCTGTGCTGTTAGACAGTCAGACAGGGCGGCCCCTTCCTGCATTCATCTCTATTCAAGCACTTAACTATCAGTGCTTCTCACAGACAACTGATTTGGAGAACTAGTTGTTATGCTTTACAGCCTTTTATGCATTTTTCGGTGACCTATAAGGTCACGCAAGCGATCCTTTCAAGCGACCTCGACGTTTACCTGGTGATCCTCAAGAGTTTCGATGAGTCCCTCGTCACATTTAAGAAGAGGCACTGAGGTTCGGTAGTGATCTTCATATGAAAGCTCCATTGAAGCCCACGTTTGGCTTATTTCTGTTACAACCTGAAATAATAGACAGCACCATCCTGACAATGTTTGACTAATAGAATTATTAAATTGCTTCTTAGGTAAGGGATGTTGCCTACTGCAGTGATTAACAATAATTAAACAATTGTTTTAAGTAGCATTAAAAGACAATTCACACGGTTTCTCAATGTCCTAGTCTTCTATCAAGGTTGAATTATTATTGTTGTCACGTTGGGAACATGTGATCGGCATAATGAATGATTTACATGCTAGAAATCTTTTGATGTACCACACTTTTCCACACTGGTTTAAATTCCTAACAAGCTAACTTGTAAATTGCTTTACACTGCATTAATAAATGAAGAAGAACCTTCTCTATCGCCATTTCTTTCACTGCCTTATCCACTATGTTGCGAACTTCCTCTTCGAAAAAGTGGAGTTGAAGGGCCAAGAGGTCTTCCAAGGTGGTGCCATCCGTCACGGTGAAGTCCATCTGTTAAGAAAAAAAAAAAGTACTACTGTCATGATGCAATATATCATGATTTTCAAGTCGCGCTTCTACTGTGGTTCTATATGCACCTGTGTGGCTCTAATTAGCTGCACCCAATGGCGCTCCCTTATCGCCAGGTTCTGTAGCTGACTCACGGCCCGCAGTGACGTCAACAGGTTCTTTACATAAAGGTCTAGCCCGGAATACACGTCCCACACACGGGCCTCTTTGTCAAGCTTCCGTATGTCCTACACAAACAGAAGGTAGGTAAACATAATTACTTATTAGGGGCATCTGTTATAAACAGCAATGGTGCATGACAGCGAGACAGCAGGAGCGATGCGCTGGTGTGATGTAGCGCTGTTGGTGACCTCACCTTGGCAAACCTCCTCAATTCTGCATCCATCTGGTCCACGTTTATCTGCCTCCATTTGGTGATTGTCCAGTTTTCCACACTGCTCTGTATAGATAAAGACACATGCAGAAGGGTCAATGGGCTGAGGGTGCTTAATGGGGACTATTAGAGGCTACGTGGTATTCACTGAATCAATGTCAGCCCCCGAAAGGACAGGGCTGGTCAAGTTATTGAGCTTTTGGGCATTGTGGTAAGGTGAACGGCCCCTCGTCTGTATTTCCATTTCCCCCCCGAGACACATTACACTACTTACCTGCACAAATACAACAATGTCCCACAGTTCTTTGAGGACCGTGATCTCGCGTCTGCAGAGCTTAATGTCCCTGTAGTCAGGGACGGTGACATCAAATAGATTTGTGGACTCCTGTAGCTCCGCTACCTCTTTTTCCATGTCACGGATTGCTTTTTCAGACTAGAAAGCAAAGTGCATAGTTGTTAGGAGTGTAAAATACAATGTTATTATTTTAATCCAATAACCAAGCAATAGCTAAACTCCTACTTTCTCCAGATTGATGTAGGGATGCAGTGTTTTGTAACTGAAAGGGGCAGTTGTTCTAAACGTCTCCCTGAATTTACTTGTTTTGACCTGAAAATGAAATACAATACAATGAATTTGATGCAATACAATATTCAATACTACATATAAAATTGACTCCAAAATAAGAGCTAAAAGTGACTTGTCACCTCAAATGCCATGCAGCATCTCCGTAAAACCATCACCTCTGCATTCTGCATGGGTGCCACCTCATGCCTCACTTTCAAGGCCAGTTTTTTAGCCCCACTCCATTTTTCAGGAAGTTCCTAAAGAGAGAGATTTGTTTTGCATTTTAAAAGGTAGCACGGTCAATACATTAATTGGCAGTCAACAAATGATGTTGTATCTCTTGTGAGTGAAATAGAAATAAGAATAGAAAAATCCTCTTTTCCTCACCTCCAGCTGAGAATAGACCTGGTCTGGTATGATCACTCCGTATCGTTCCAGCAGTATTATTGTGTCTCTAAGAGGCTCAAACATCTTGTCTGTGGCCATTTGTCTGTCTCTTATAGCCAGCAGGTGACTCATGACTTCCACCAAGCCAATGTGGTCTCCTCTGGCCACCGGCTGGGCTAGCCCTTCGATAGTGGCTCGGACAAACTCCTTGAGCTCATCCAGACTGAGAGGAGGAAGCATGCAGAGTGAAACGACTGACTGACAATACAGCTTTCTGAGTATTTATAAGGCAAGAACTCACCTGTTAGTGACATATGTCAAGAGATGCTCCTTGAAAAGCCAGCTCCACTTTTTTATTGTGTTTAGAAGGCTGACTTTAAAGAACTTGACATCAACCCGAAACCATCCATCAAACACTCTGAAGTCTTCAAGCTTGGACGTTTTAGAGTACAGGTCCTCATAGTAATCTATCTGTAGAATTAAGACCCTGGTGAATTAGAAACCCAAACTGTGTGTTGAATATTAGTAACCTATTATAAGAGTTCTCACCTGTTCTTTGAAGTTATCGACGGTTGGTGGGTTCTCGGGGGGGACGTCTGCACCACAGGCCTCAATCTCTTCAGCTGTGAGTGCACGTCCATACAGGAGAAACTGGCTGAGAAACTCAACCCTGTCATCTTGCCACAGATGGGTGTAGCAATCGAACTTTTCCTGATAATTTATGGCTTTCTTGAGGACGTTCTCCACTCGCTCCATTATTTCCTGTCTCAGGTCCAACAAATCTAGCATATCATCCATTACGCTCTGTAAGGGTGATGACACATGACAGCAGAAGTATTTACGATTTGTAGAAGAGTATGCTGTAATGAATTTAGCGAGTTTAGGTATTCACAGTAGGCAAGCACACTTTTTGTTTTTTTTTTGGACAATATACTAAACCGGTGCTATTTTAACCCATAAATACCCACAGTGATACCGGTGTAACCTTGAAGCCTGATGAGGCTTCATGTCTGAATTTAACTCATTACGTGCCAAAGTGAGATATACTAAGCATCCTAATATGAAATATGTTCATCACTAATGCTCAATATTACATATATGTCAAAAAACAGATCTTTTTGAATAAAAAGTATTTTTCTGGAAAAAAAAAAATTAGGAATATGTTCTATGTGGCCCAGTGGGTCTATGGTATAACCCACATACGTAAGGTTCTTATGGGTTAACCTATGTACAAATCCAGAATGCTAAGCAGTGAATTAACTGGATACTACCTAGTAATATCTGTACTTGATAAGAGTTTAATTCTGCATATAAACCTACACTAAAAACTCTACAGCAGAGTACCTGATAGCTTTCTGTGCTCAGATGTGCAGCCACTCTGTTGATATTCACTGAGGTCTTGAACACATCTCCGACCAGTCCTTCTATCAGCTCGTAGACGCCATCCCCCGCATCTCGCTCCAGTGAGGGGAGGAAGGCCATCCCCGAGCCTGTGAGCATCAGCTGAGCCTCAAATAGCGGGGCCTGGGACTCCATGTTGTCCATGAAGAATTGGAGGGAGTGGCTGATGTAGCTGAAGAGGCCCTCCACCACCATCTCATCCACATACTCCAGGTAGGACTGCCACGCTTCTGAAGCAGGGTCAGCATGGAACAGAACCATATTCTCCTGATAAAAATTGTAGGATATTAGATATGATATTAGAGAGACAGTGTGCACAAAAACATAATTGTAATTTTATGTAAGTATTGGAACATTTTTTTTTGGATTTCATGAAATACAAGTGTCAGAAAGCAAATTATGGACTTATTAAACATGTTATACTGCTTGTGAACTGAACTGTTCTTATAATAATACTATAATACTGTACTAGGTATTGGCCTAAAATATATTTCAAACTAATGTACAATTTTGTAATTACAATCTGTAATTTTTTCATTTTTTTCAAGGCAAAATTTAAAATATAACATATATTTCCTCCTTTTAAATACAATGAAAAAAAAAATGAATAGAAAAGTAGTCAATGTGCACAAATTATGTGTTTAAGAATTAAACGAATGATTAAACAAATTATTAATCATTTGTTTTATTCCTAAACGAATGATTCATTTAAGAATAAAAAACATAAAATAATCATACTGAAAAAAATGTCCCTTGTAGAACATCCCTGTAAAAACTTGGTACTTTTTATAATATAAATTAATATTTTGTATTCTAAATGTACTAATGCCAAATTACAGTATTTAAATACCTTGGGATCCTATTTATTTCATTTTGTCTATATTGGCATATTTTCATTCATTTTTTTTATATAGTTTTTGTCATTTAGTTTTTTGTGGTGTCACATTAGTGCAATTTTGTCTTTGTGGTTCAGACATTTTTCAAACTGTAAAAAAAAAAAAAAATCAAATGAACTGATTAAATCAAATTGCCTAGCCTTAATCTCTACCACATGCTAATAGGTTTTGGAATCACGCCAACCGTGTTTGTGTGTCCTCGTAGCAACAGAAGTCTACAGTATACATGAAAATGCGGAAGGATGAATATCATCATAAATCCAACATTATGCACCTGCACCAGCTTGTGGATAAAGTCCCCGTCCTTCTTTATGAAGCCGTACATCTTGCTGACACGGTCCCCCCTGTCCTCCAGCTGGATCAGCGAGCCTTTCTTGTTGTCCTTCCTGCAAAACATGGCCTGCTTGCTCCATCCCTTCATCATCGCCTGGACGGCCTCGCAGTTCTCCTTCGCTCTGCCGACGCGACATTCAAGGCCGTGGACCAGGTCTTTGGTGGCGCTGATGAAGCTCCAGCAGTCCCGGTCCTGCCACGTCAGGTGAGTCTCGGCCCGCGTTAATTGCAGGTCTATGGACACCAGCTCAGCTCTGATGAGAGGAAGTTCCACCTCCAGCACCGTCTGCTTCAGCTTGTTGTACCATTGTACTAACAGCTGCAGACTGCTCACATACTGGAAAAATAAAACGGATCCTTTTGAGGTAAACGTTAACGTGACAGAAGCTTATTGTTTAATTTCCAACAGGTGTGCACGACTATACGTGAGCTCGTGTTCCTTACCTTTGTGAACATGTCACGCTTCTCAAAAACAGTCACTGCAGCTGCGGGAATGTTAATCTGACTGAGAGATTGAATATACTTCACATCTTTTAAGACTTCGACGAGCTAAGGAGTGAAGAGGAAACATTGATTACCTCCTATACATAGTCACAGTGGGGTGGTGGGAAAATGTATTGTCTTTGCAACTAAAAGAATCGCTGGGAGAAGGTTTTACTTTAATAAATTACTATATGAATAATTATTACCTCTACCAAGAAGGTTAAGTCTACATCTCAGCAATAAAACATGACTGGTTTGCTCAGCAATAAAAAATATTAATTGATTCTTTGGAAATAAAGGAAATATATAACATGATTAAGGAAACAATTTACCAAAGTCTGGCAGTGATGTGAGTTTATAATGAACTAAATAAACCTCCTGAACAGGAGCTTTTCATAGTGTGAATTAGGAAACTATCTACTAATCTTAGAAGGCTCAATTAATGGAAGTGAATTATAATTAGTTCTCAAAAAGAGATGATGTAGAGTTGCTTATGTCTGATCTTATTAAAGAGATTTTTTTAATTTTTAAGTTTTTTTTTAAGTGATTTTTGACTGTTGGTTCCTTTTTAAAGGAGTCAGAAACATATGTAGATGTGCGATGGATGCAGGGTGTATCTTATGTATGTTTGTAGTTGGGGCTCTGCACAAACTTTCAAACAAATATGTTTAAAACAACAATAAATATTCTATATATCCATATAAATACAGCATGACCTTTGACCTTTGTTATGTGTTTGCTGTAGTTCTGTCAAACAGCAATATAAGGCCATCTTGATTCAATTACTGAATGTCTATGGGACCACACAGTGTGATAGAATCATGAGCCCACAGAAATAATATTTCACAGTAACGGTACATCAGTTACCTTTGGGTTGAAGTTGACTGAGATCAGCCCACACGAGGTATTTCTAGAGATAAGGGGCTGGTTGAGGTTGATCAGGCAGTTCTGTTCTAAGCCAGTTCGCCACTCGGAATAAATGTCTTCCTCATATTTGTCCAGGATACTCAACATCTCCATGTACATTTGGTACTCCTTCACCATCTCTACACCTCCCATAGATCTGGAGATATTACAGAATTGTGAAACAGTTGTCATGGACTGTATAAGTATAGCAAGACAGTCATGTCTCACCTGTTCTAATTAATGTATCTGTGTATCTATCTGGCTAATCTTCAAACTCACTGGAATAAATTAAAATGCACTGACGTGTCAAACAGTAATTTAATTTTTTCCCATGGGTTTCGAATGCGTTCTCTGAGCATTTTTGCCCACTTTAAAGCTCCAGACGTGTGAGCCATGTTCTTATTCAGACCACTCTCCATCTGTGAACACAGAATAGAACGGTAAACAGATGCTGACGGAATCATTTGCATTGTGCCTTGGATACGCTCAGCCAATATTTCCATTTCGCTTACAGTACCTGACTGAGCTGCGACCTAAACAGACATTTACATTTCTCCAGCTCTTCTCTGAAATGTTGCTGCAGTAGAAGGAAGTTGGGACTGAATATCTGTCGGATTTGTCCTCGCTCAAGGAAGGGCCCAACGATGGTCAACAGCTGAAGGACAAACACAAAAGATCACTGACTATTCGTTCATTTTATCCAATTGATTATCCAGTCTTGCTTACTTTTGATGCTGATTCCAGTCCTGAGCAATCTTTAAAGGCCAAGCTTAGAAGGCTTGCAAGACGACATTCAAAGTCCACAATCTTCACTTTGAAATCCTTATACTCCTTTTCAAAATCCTGATGAGAATGTTAACAAATAATCAGTAAAGAATGATAGACACTGGGTAAAGTAATGCATGTGTATTATTTTTTTTCATTTGTATGATCTGTAGCTGTTTAAGAAAATCTTAGTAGACAGTGTAAACACCTATAAACAGTAGTAAGTATGAGACAATTTCACCTCGGAGTTGCAATCCAGTGGGCTGCTTTCACTGTGCATCAACACGTGGCAGTGGTTACAGAACTCTGTGTACATCTGAGCTGCGTGATCGCTGTAAACTTTGCCTTTAAGTCCGCCAAATTCCAACTTTTCCATCCTCTGATAGTCCAGCATTATTTCAAACAAGTCCTGCAAATGGAATATGTTGTCAAACTGAAAAAAACTTAAAAAAAAAAAAAAAAAAAAAACCCTCAGACATCCCTAAACAAAGATGAAATTTCAATCTCACCTCCAGCTGCAGCATGCGATTAAGGAACCGGTTGAAACGTGTAAAAATCATGACAGATGGAAAATCCCAGGGTGCATATTTCACGTGGTTGGCCAACCTCTCCCTCTGGGTTTGGTAACTCTCTCTGAAACATCTGAAGACTTTTATCACCATCTTTAACATTTGCAGACTTTCCTCTGGATCCTCTCTGAGCAACAGATCATCAGAAAGGTATGTGGAAGCCTGTAAGGTAAGAGAGTTTCTAGGCGATAACATAGATTCAGCAAAGCATTACTGACAAAACAATCTGCAATTTTTTCGGACAATTTCCACATGCACTGCATCTTACCTGCTCAATGAGCATATTGCAAAGTTCCTGAAGTAACACCACGATGCGTGCCGGTTTCTGATATGGCCGGCAGTTAGTCCAGATAAGGAAAAGTGTGTGAAACAGTGCGGGGAGGAATGTTTCAAAGTGGGGAAATCCTTCTTTATCCAGTTGAGATAGTTGAGCGCACAGTGGCTGGAGATGGAGGTCAATGTCCTCGGCCTCTTGTAGTGCTTTCGATTGAGATAAATAATCAGAGTATGCTGTAACATGTCAAATTACAGAACAAACTGGCTTTGAAAAAGACACCAATCTCATCCTACCATCAAATACATTTCCAATTAGCATCTTAATTGTTGGATGATAGCTGCTATCCATCATCTCCAACATCTTTGCCATCTTCTGAACGATTGGACTCTGGAGCTACGAGTGAAAGAACCAACACCTTTAACGAGGACAAGTAAGGGATGGAAATAATTCTCAACACAATTTCATTGAAGGAAAATAGGTAGGATCGTGCCTGATGATGAACATTCTGTATATTTCTCCTCCTGGAGGCCCAGAACTTCAGCTCCGCGTTGGGTCCTGGACTACAGCCTGTCACAAGGAGGTCTGACGAATCTTCCTTCAACATTTTCTGGATCAGATTGGTCCAGTTGATCACCTGGGTCTCTATGGCATGGGCTAGTGACCTGTCATAGTTATTATATCTGAACGTAAAAATACAAGTTGAGTGAGTTTGTGCCTTACTTAACAACATCTATGTTTCCGATGAGCGTTCGCTTACATTTCAAAGGTATTGGAGACATTGTCCATCCAATCCGTCACTGTTGGGATGGGGAGGACTGTTTTCCCCAAAATCTGCCCCCATACTACCGACATCTTACTGCATATGTGCTCAACATTGCGGACAATGTCCTCGGACATCATATTCGGCCACATTTGGTGGTTGAGGTTGTTTGACAGCAGTGGAACACATACCTTAAGAATAAACACAGTGAAATATGTGCTAAAGGCAAACTGGCACACACAACAGCACACAAAAAAAAGCCTTAATGACATTATTTTTTAGATAATTGTAGGATGGAAGGTGTGGTGATCACCTGTTCAACTGTGCTGGACAGCTGCAGAAGTGGTGATGGAGACACGAAGCCAAAAAGCAGAAGTTTCCTGTAGTTTTCAGAGTTGATGGGGGCAAGTCGCTTCTTGAGAATGTAGATTTGCTTGTTTGGGGAAAAGGTTGGCACCTAAAAAAAAAAATACTATAAATAAATATGAGACATTTAAACCCATGAATGATAATATTTTAGGGCTACAATGTTTTTTTTGGAGACAGCCATTACCTCCTTAGAAGCAACCAAACAGCCCTTTTGTGACGCATAGAAAAATAAAGTGTTTTCCTTTTCGAACAAGTCGTGAAGGAGTTTCTGGAACTCTCCGTTCACCGCACTTTTCTCCCACGTTCGGGTGTGAAGCCGCAGGAGTCCGCACACTTTCTCCTCGACGAACTTCACCCTGACGTCCTCCAGGAAACAAGGAGCAGTCTCCTCGTCGGACATGGTCGCTGCTCTACGACACGTCCCCGGGTCCGCCACTTCCGTCTGCTAAACGGGAATGAAAGAGAGGAAAAATAAAGACGGAAAAAAAACAGGGAAACAACAGTTCCAGAAACTATTTTGTTAACTTTGTTGGAATACTTTTGCTAACTTACTTACGCAGCCTGTGTGCTAACGGAGCCCGGATGCAGTTCTGAGGGGGGGGGCGGGTCAGCATTCCGTTGCTAGGCAACAGCCACTATCCCCAATCACTGCCAGCTACTCAGAGACATCAACATTAGCCCACGTGGGAAAAGTCCTTAATCAGGTCCAAATATTACCATCATCAGCTGTAGAACTGGAGAACGTAACATTTGTGTTCATTTTCTGAAAGTATAGGCAGACTTTTTTAAGTAGGCTACCAAGCTACAATGGCTTTTCTATAGACTTTCTAAAGACTTCCCCCTTTATGAATATATATATATATATATATATATATATATATATATATATATATATATATATATATATATATATATATATATATATATATGAATATATATATATGAATATATATATATATATATATATATATATATATATATATATATACAGTATATATATATACACACACACACACACACACACATACATACACACATACATACATACATATATATATATATATATACATAGTATATATATATTGTATATACATACATGGTGTCTCAGCAGCACAGGATTGTAGCCAGGAAATGTGAAGTCCTGTTTGTACAAAGACAAAACATTGTTCATATTCAATTTATATAATGTTGATCTAAGTTTTTGCCTACTACTGATTAAAAGAGAGAGAATTTCCAAAGAATTGCAAAACGAACCCCTACATCTATACCTATATCTATATTCTATCCATCTATCTATCTATAGCAATGGTATAGATATATATATACACAGAGAGAGAGAGAGATAAAAATATATATAGTTTATCGTATCCTTTTCAATACGATGATGTGGGGCCACATCTTCATTGTAAAACGCATGTGATCTATGTGCTGTTTTAGCAGCACAGGATTGTAGCCAGGAAATGTGAAGTCCTGTTTGTACAAAAACAAAACATTGTTGATATTTAATTTAGATAATGTTGATCTATAAGTTATTGCCTACTACTGATTAAAATTTCCAGAGAATTTCAAAAAGGAACCCCTATATCTATATCTATCTATCTATTGAAAGATATAGACATAGATACATATACATAGAGAGAGAGAGAGAGATAAAAATATATACAGTTCATCGTATCCTTTTCAATACGATGATGTGGGGCCACATCATCATTGTAAAACGCATGTGATCTATGTGTTTGCGACTATTTTGACTGTTGTCTTAGCAGCGAGGCCTGTAGCCAGGAAATGCCATTTACAAGGCACTTTACTACACAGCCGCCTGGTGTTCTGAGTGCTTTAAACAGATAATATAATGGCAAGCCTACTTTTGGGCTATGTTAGACATTTAATGAGTTTAATGAGCTGCATGTTTATGATATGAAAACACATCTAAGAGAGAGAGGACACAACCCAGGATTTGGATGAATCACTGATTATAGTATATATACAGTATATAATTTGGCTTTCTTTTATGTTTTTTTTTGTTTGTTTGTTTTTCTCAAATCAAGAAACGGGTCCTCAGGAAAAAAAAAAATACAAAGAGACGAATGAGATGAGTGAGACAGAGTCCTCAGGTTAGCAGGTGGCACTACCATTTTGGACCTCATCACTAACAATGACAAGACCACCTACGGGGAAGAGATTGCCTGCCTGTTGCTATGGTGCTAATAACAAGTTGGAAGCAATGCATTCAAGCAGTTAAGATGAAGATGGCTCCTGATGTAATCCACACGCTCATTTTACTCTGAAATCAGCACAGATGTTAACATGGTTGGGAACATGAGTCACTTGATTCGCCGGGGACCAGAAACCTTTACAGCCTTCGAATGGGATAAGATCATTATAACAATCATCACAGTATGGGGAGAGAAAATAGAAAGGTCAGCATCTCACACACCACTTTATGTGCATTTATAGCAATGCATCTTCCCATCATGCATCCTAGATCAGCCTGCCTGTCTATATCTAAATGTCTTTTTCAATATCCAAGGCAAGTATATCACTTTCCATCAACAGGCGCTGGTCCAGGAGCTGTAAAAATCACAAAAAGGACTCACTGCACTTGTTATGTCCTCCCAAGCAACCAAAAACTATCCCTTAGAAAACAATGCTGCTCATTTCTGGCACTGTACTGTAACTACCACCGTTGACCATTTTTCTGCCTTTCTAATATTTAACCCTACTGTTTGTTATCTAACAAAGACAGTTTACTCAAGTACAGTAGGTAAGTACAATTTTGTTGCACTTGTTACTGGAATATTTCAATTTGGTGCTACTTTATGCATAAATGCTCTACTCCACTTCATTTATCTGACAGTGTTAGTTACTTTCAGATGAAGATTTGACACAGTGGATAATATAACAGGCTTTTGAAATATAATAAAATAATAAAGTTGGTTTCCGATCTTTTTGACTATTAAAATCTTACAAAAAGCAGTTTGTTCATGAGCAAACAGCTCAACCAAAGAGGTATTTATACCCTCTAAACATCTCACGTGGTTTTTATTTTAATACATGTTTAAATGATCAAATATCCACAACTGAAAACAGATTTATGTATCAGATTTCTTTTTCTTATTTGCTCTCCTATTAATCATCTCAACTCAGATTTACCTGGTGGCCCATCAAAGGGTCCCACCCCCTAGGTTGGGAACCACTGCATGACACCTGCTTATCAAGTAAATCAGCTCCAACAGCTGCTTACACATTCCAGAATCAAACAAAATCACCTAATGTGTAAAAATATATTAGTCGGGAGGCAAAATGAGTCCAAATCTGCTTTGAGTAAATTCTTTTTTTAAGTAGTATTTTTCAATCAGAACTTTATGGACTACAATTTTCCAGTGCTGTATGTGTACTTTTACAGTCCACGATCAGGTAAATGTGCTGCTGTCTGACTCAATATTTAAATTCATTCCTCACTTGCAGGTATTGTCATTGGTATTAAAGTTGTTGTTCTGACATTATAAGATTGCCTTGATTAATCTGGTAATTAATAATTCTTCAGTTCACACGAGGTTCAGCTTGTGTTTGTACTCCTATTATATATGTTGCTCTCCATCTTTTTTGCCCTGAAAAATTGCAGAATGTACATTCGTAATATGAAGCAGCTCATTAATGACAGAGTTTTTGTTGATGGCGCTGTATCGATTCCCAAACTGAATCACACAGCAGCGCTCCATCATGACACCCAGGTCAATCCAACAAGCAAATCTATTATCTGACTACAACATTAGTTATGTTTGTTTAATGATGTACAGTTTCTAATTCAGAATCTTTAACGGACTTGGTTTACTTAAACCACAGGGAATGTAGAAAAATAAGACAGGTCGAGTGATTTTACTCTTACAATAAGAAATAACATTTCCTACTAGTAGGAATGTAAGTGGTATCCAACTTTATCAAACAATTTGGTTTCACTCCTCCCTGCTATGATTATTGCATCTTAGAACACCACAAGGATCCATACTCTACAAACCACTGTAATGTCTACTAAAAAGTTGCCTGTATAATTATAATATTAGCAGTGAAGTGAGATCAGCACTGCTTTTTATTTTTAGATTAAGCTTTGCCTCCTTATATATCATCTCTGTTAACTTTATAATCACCCCGTGTTTATTAGCACTGGAACATAGATCTGTTTTTTGCTCTACACTCCATTAGTCAGGGCTGAAATGGGAAAATGGCTTTTTTATATTGATGCAGATTACACTTGGAACAACCTGCAAAAAAGCATAAAATTAGAAACTTTGCCATTGGTAGTGTATGCTCAAAAGCCTCATCTCAAATAAGTCACTGCTTCTAAATTCACTTTAGTTGATGATTTCACCCTCCTTTGTTTGTTTGTTCATCTGTGTTTGTTTATATGTCTTTTTTTTTACCCGTTTTAATCTACATTTCCTGTATTGTTGTCTCAAAATTGTAAATGAGAATGCCTCCTCAATGGTCCAAGCTAAAATAGAGTTTCTTAACTTAACAATATGGACAGGTAGTTTTATTAATTTTTAATTTTTTTTCATTAATATTAATCAGATACAAAGCAAGATGCTCTTTCTAGAGCTTCACAGAGTGGAGCTTGAGAGAGGAGATGTAAAATTATACCGAGATGATATTTTGGAAATATATCTTGTTAGGGATATCAAAGCTTCAAATAAAACCCAGGAAAAATATGGGATTTTGATTTTAACTACTTCTCTAATTTGTGTGTCTTGGTTTCTTTTTTTTTACTTTTTTATAATAGACATAAATAACTCATTTTTTTATGTGCGGAGAGGGTATGAAGTTCATGTTCTTCCATAGCAGGTGAGAAAGTTTTGCACATGGTACAGAAGAATCCAGGCTTATAACAATTGCCCTAACACACAGACATCTTACTGATGCAGTTAAAACAGAATCTGCTTTTTTCCTGTTTAGATGGGACAAACTAAATTGGCTGAAGTTCTACACACCCCGAAAACACAACCTGCTGTGTGTGTATATAACAAACGTGACCCCAGGATGCAAGTGGGTCCACACCACAAGGACGCCCTCTACAGGACCCTGCAGGGGGTGGACAACATCAATATCAATAAAGATCACAATTATTTCTCAAAAAAAAAAAAAAAACATATATGGACAGCGGTGTCATCCTTGGCTGGTATAGGAGGAGAAGCCATTCTTTCCTTCTCTTGTTTTTTTTTACTCTTGCATGATGAGGATGAAATAAACGATTGGCTATAGTGAAGCACTATAGAGAAACTAAATAAATTATAGCTTTATTTTTTACACAGTGGCCGTGTGCTTGAGAGTTGTGGTTTTGTGAGAGCTTCTGGAGCTGGTGATGCGTCTCCCTTTATTTATGCACAGAGTCACAATCAGTGGCATCCTGTAGAGGGCACTGGCTTTTCTCTTTTGGCATAATGTCACGTAGACTCCAGGGGACGACGAGGTTGAGACAGTTTGTCAACTTAAAACATATTTGATAGAATAGATAGATAGATAGATAGATAGATAGATAGATAGATAGATAGATAGATAGATAGATAGATAGATAGATAGATAGATAGATAGATAGATAGATAGATAGATAGATAGATAGATAGATAGATAGATAGATAGATAGATAGATAGATAGATAGATAGATAATCTATCTTTATTCTTATTATTTTTATTATGGGACTAATAAGGATAAAGCTGCTGTGACAAGTCCAGAAATCAATTTGTAAGCCATATTTAAAAACAGGGATAGGGGGGGCATGCTGCATGCATCTGTTTGGTGACCTCCCTTGCATAATAATCATTGATCACATCGACTAAATAATGATAACTTGTCAGTCATTCTGTCAAAGGCCGTCGCTCCACCTGTCTTTCAATACATAGGGCCACAATAAAGTAGTTTTGATGTGTTGATGGCAAAAAACGTGTGTAAAATGGCGGGGTTTTCTCTTGAATTATCGCTCCTGTAATGTAATGTTTAAAATAAAAAAGGGCTGCTGTGCTCGACCTGACAGTGTGGGATCACTGCGGTAGATCACACCAAATCCTACCGGCTAGCGCTAAAGCTCCCGGGGTGTTATGTAAGCCCCGAGAATGAACAAATTTGTTAGTCCACACCCGAGGGCATCTGGTGATGGATACGTTGTCCTGGGAGAGGGGGGGGGGAACACAACAGCCGGGCCGCTTATCTTGAAAAGCCGTGTTTTAAGTGTTCCTCTGCTGGGAAACAAAAGCTTTAAGGGCCCCCATTACCTTAC